>JASSKH010000045.1:0-600000 GCA_031763025.1 Macrocystis pyrifera
CCCATAGCCAACGAAGCGTTCGACGCAGAATTCGAGAAGGAAATCAACGCGTGGGCAGAGGCGTAGGCAGTAACATCAGAAAGGGAAGACAGTGGTTCGGGAGGGTTACGGAGAGAGTTCACATGGGAAGAAATAAACAAGTGTGTAGCAAAACTTAAGAATAGAAAGGCAGCAGGGGCAGACCAAATATATAATGGATTAATGAAGTCCGGGGGAGAAAGGATGCTTCTCATGATGATTATGTTGTATAACTGGATATGAAAAAACGAGTATGCACCTAGGAAGTGGAGAGAAGTAGTAGTGGTAAACTTATTCAAGAAAGGAGATAAGGCTGACCCGGGGAACTATGGAGGGATAGCGCTACTAAGCACAGTAGGCGAAACATTTTGCAAGATTTTGAACGATAGGATGAGAATGATGATGGAGAAGGAAGACAAAATAAGCGAAGGGCAAACAGGGTTTAGGCCAAACCGTAGCTGCGTAGACCATGTGTACACCTTAGGTAAGATTTTTCAAGGTAGAAAAGACGCGGGACTAACAACGTACTACTTCTTTCTAGATGTGCAGAACACCTACAACACAGTATAGAGAAATGGATTATGGAAAAAACTGTAGGAAATAGAAATCAGAGGAAATATGTGGAGAATGATGAAAAAGATGACGGAATGTGCGAGGGTTGCTGTGATGCTGGACGGGGAAATATCGAAGTATGTTGATATTTTTCAGGGGCTTCCACAGGGATGTACGTCGTCACTTAACTTATTCAATATATATATATATATTAACGACCTGAAAGTAGCAGTCGAGGAAGCAAGGCAGGGAGTCACGGTAGGGGAATATACGGTGTTGGGATTGATGTTTGCGGATGACTTCGTGGGTATATCAGAAACACCCGAAGGATTGCAGAAACGAATAGAGAAGGCATTAGAATACCCTAGGAAGTGGAGGGTGACGGCGAACGTCAAGAAATGCGCAGTAGTTGTTTGTAACGAGGATAAGGTAAACCCGGTAAATTTCGGTTGGAAGCGGGGAGAAGATGAAATGCCGATCGTAGACCAGTATACATATCTTGACGTAGAGATATCAAAAGACTGCTCTTGAGACACACATATATCAAAAGTATAGGAAAGGGTAAAGCACACGTAGGCAAGATGGATGCGATCCTAACAGACTCGCACCTTGACACTAGGAAAAAGAGATGTATCCGGATGAATGTGATAGTACCAAAGCTTGAATATGCCGGAGGCGTATGGGAAGGGAACCGAAACGCGTAAACCGTTTGGAAACAGTACAAATGTCACCAGCTAAAAAACTCATAAGATGCTCAAATACGACTAGAAATACAGTATTAAGAGCAGAACTGCGAATGCACCCACTCAAGACTACTAGAGACATGAGAAAGTTGACATGGCAATATAAAGTAAGGAACATGCCAAAAAAGAGGTTGCTAGTCATAGTTGATAGAGCTGTATGGGAGAAAGTAACAAAAGGGCGAGCTGGAATAAGGTGGGATGGCGTATTTGAGAAAGTGTGGAAGGATATAGGGGGAAACAAGGAAGAGATGACGTCCGCCGGGAAGGTTGGGAGGTACAAGGCAGAAGTAGTAAAAAGGATGGAAAGAAGGGAAAGGCTAGCGCCAAGAAACAAGGTGGAATCGGAGAAACACTTAGAGATACACGGGGATTGAGGGAAGGAACAGGAATGAAAACGTATCTGCACCGCCTAATGGACTTCGCGAAAACGCTGAAACTACGCTTTCGAGTAGGTGACTTGGACCTGCCAGACAGAAGAAAGAGGTACACCAGTAGCCGGGAGGAGGAAGTAGAGGCACAGATGTGCCCGTATGGCAAAGCAATAGAGAGTAGAACTCACATAGTAGGAGAAAGTGAAATATACAAGGAGGAACGGGATGTGTTAGAAGAGGAGATGGGGAAAATAGACGAATGTGACATGGAGGAGTTTGATACACTAGATAGCAACGAGAAAACGATCGCTATCCTAGGAGATAGATGGTGACCACTAGCGGACAAGCAGGAAGGGATAAGACTAGCAAAATGTTTCTATGTATTACATGGAAACTCCTCTATGAGCGTCCATCTGTTGAAGGTGTCTCTATTAGGAGTAGGAACGGTGCTCCATCTCGAAAGGGATGCGTGGTCAATGGTTAAATGACCAAGGCAAGCAACAAATGAGTACGCCGCCCCCCCCCCCCCCCCTGCTCCTGCATCCCATCAGTGGGGCATTCTTCTCGCTCGATATATTGTTTCGGAAATATCGGAACAGCTCCACCCACAGGTCCACGACATTTCTTCTAGCCCCCCCTGCGCTGCTCCCCCCTTGTCTTCGCGAAGACCGCCCCCTCGCTTCTCTCGTCTCTTTTTGTTCCCCCAAGTATTGTGTCATTGTGTGCGCCACCCTCCTCCTCTCCGGCCCCAGCTGCACGCCTTTCTCGGGGGAAAGGCTACGCCACCACCCCTGCTGCGGTAACCTGGTGCTCCCTCTGTCCCTCCCCGGCGAATAACCTGATGCTCTCATCGGCAGCTGGTATGAGAAGATCAGGCCGGTCCACGCCATCCTCTTCACTCCCTCTCCTCCCATCCGCCGTTGCTCTCCTGCCTCACCCTGATCACCTCCCCCGTTAACGGTCTCCTCAACCGCATCCGGTTACCCGCCTCCGTGTGCGCCCTCTTGGTCCCTTTTCTCGTCGCCCGGCTCCTAAAGTGCTGCAGCGATAGCAACAGTCCCACCCACTGTTCAGGTGAACTTTCACCACCACCGACGTCTCCGCCACGGTTGCCACCATACTGTTCCTCACCTCGCGGTCGTGAACAATACACACCCTCGGCCCATCTACAAGCTCCCATTCCTTCATCTCCCCTCAACCAATCCCCCTTCCCTCGTAAGATATTCCAGCCATACACCTCCTCCAACTTTGCGCCTAAGTCCTCCGGGCCGACTTCGCAACTCGCCGGGGTGTGTAGAGGCATGCAAATCTCCTCTCAAATCTCTTCCACTCCAGTCTCCTGGGCCTGGCACTCCTCTCCTTCGCCCCCCACTTCATTCGTTCCCCCCTGCATCGCCGACGTACTTCCCCCCCTCACCACCCCGACTCTCCTCCTTTCGCTGGCCGATCCTGACAGATCACTCTCACTGCGTAGGCTGTCGTCACCATCCCCACCAGCTCCGGAAATTTGTCGACACAAGTTCCAATACCCCCCCTTTCTACGATGTTCCCGATCTGTCAATTTTGTTGCCAATACCCCCCCCCCCCCCCTTTCCAGGCACAGCCCCCTCCAACTACCTCGGACGGAACGTCCGAAACCCGACCAGCCTGCGGGTCTGCTTCACGATCGTGAATACGGCACCCACTTCTCTCCTTCCATCACCAGGCCCTGCGTCGGGCCCGTCTCTACACTCCACGTATTTAGTAGATTCCTTCGTCAGCCCCAGCGTCGATCTTCTTCCTACCCCTTCCGCCTCCGCCCCACCCCTCTCGCCCTTTTCTCTTGCCCATTCAGATGCAACTTTCTCAGCTGCAGACACCGCGGCATGGACCCGACGTTCAGCCCCCCCCCACTCTTCCGTATGCAGTCCAACCGCGCACTTTCCCCTCGTTCCGTGCGTAGCTCCGTCGCGCCTTTGCACCGCCGTTCTATGCTTGACCCCGCCGCGTACCACCCCCAACCCTGCATGTACGACTACGCCACTCACCTCCCCCCTCGTTCCGTGCGTGACTCTCCCGTGCTTTTCCGCCTACGTTACGTGCACGACCCCGCCGTGCACTTCCCTCCTCATTCCGTGCGCCGCTGAATCATTCTCTTCCCTTTCCGTCTATCCCTCCCATGAGACTATTCCTTTCCACCAAAGTATCCTCTCCTACCCTTCCGATTCAACCAGTTGCTCATCCCGTGTGCTGCCACGCTGCCGCGTTTGGCCTCCCTTATAGGGCGCGGCCCTGACGCAGATTCTCTCTTCATTCCTGTACGCAAACCCGCTGCGCACCTCTCCCCCCGGCCCGTGCGCGGCCCCGCCGCGCCCTTGCCCCCTGTTTTGCACGGCCCGGCCGCCCACTTCCTCGCACGACTCGGCTTCTGCCCCGCACCTTCTCTCTCGTTCCATGCGCGGCCCCGCCATGCACATACCCGCCCATTCCGGCCCCGACGCGTACCCCTCCCCCTCGTGTTGTGCGCGGTCCCACCACGCACTCCCCCGTTTGTGCCATATGCGGCCCCTCCACACATACCCCCGCCCGTTTCGACCCCGTATCGCACCTCTCTCCTCGCTCCGTGCGCGGCCTTGCCGCGCCTCTCCCTGTTTGTCTCATGCGCGGTCCCGCCGCGAACCTTCCCTCTCATTCCGAGCGCGGCCCCGCCGCGCACACCTCCGCCTGTTCCGCCCCCCGCCCTGTGCCTCCCCCTCGTTCAGTGCACACCTCCCTCCCGCGCACCGCACCTCTCGGTCGGTGCGCCGCCTTGCAGCGAACTTCTCTGTCCATTCCGACCCTGCTCCGTACCTCCCACCTCATTCCGTGTGCGGCCCTGCCGCGCATTTCCTCGCCCGTTCCGGCCCCGCTTCGTACTCCCTCGCCTCGTTCCGTGCGAGGCATTGCTGCTGTTACTCCTGCTGTACCGATGCTGCTGCGCATGCCTACCGCGTATATATGTGTAGCTGTGCTGCTGCTATTCCCTCTTAACCAGGTATCTCCCTATACAGGAACCACCCCCCCCCCCCCCAACCTCGATTTTCTGCATTTTTCTTTCACAATCCGCCAAACTCCATACTGTCACGGCATTCTTCTGTTATACAGTTTCGTGGCTTCGTATGATTCGTACCCTAACCCAACCCTGCTGCTGTAGAGCTGTGCGCTGTACGCTGGACGGGAGTGGTAGTGCCGTTCCGCCTTGTTGAGAGAGACGGCAACAAACAGCAGAACAACAGGGGACAAAACCATGGATGATACGGACGGCACAGATGCAACACCACCACCACCACCACCAGCGGTAACAGCAGGGAGCGGGCGAGGCGACGTTCCCCTTGACGGTGCAACCGGCGGACTCGGTGGATATACTGATGATGAAGCTGGCGAAGCTGGGACACCCGCTGCTGCTGTTTCGGAGCCAATGCGCGAGCCACGTGCCCACTACGAACATGGCGAACAGACTGCGGGTGGGAGATCTGCTAGAAGCAAACAGTGCAAGCAAAACTTCACGTACCCGAAGTAAGGAACAAGGCCGCTCTGTCTAAGAAAATAGGACCTTGAGTATACGAACCACACCTCAAAACGAGCAACAAGATATGGGACAGTCATATGGGAAAAAAAGTGCGATCGACGCCTGCCCGACGTACGAAAAGAGGCCGCTCCAGAAGTTGGCCCTTGATAAGACGCGCCAAAATACCAACCTTTCAGCGGTGTTGCCATCAAGAAGACTGCTGTCCTATGCATGTGCTGACGGTCGTTTCAGTGCTGTGTCCTCTACTGCCAAAAAACGTGGTTATATTATCACCCCCTGAGCCCGCACCAGGTCGCGTCCGTGCGGTCAACATCTACGAGGAGTGCTCTCTGGTTTTCACTCTTATACGGAGTGTACGTGAGATAGATGCTGTTGTTGCGATATATGCTAAAAATAAAAGATAGGAAACGCTGATAACGGTTGAACGTTGCCCTAGAAAATATGAAGCCATAAGAATAAATAATTACTTGATGAGACTTGGACGAGAGCACAAAATATAAGATTGTGAGCCTCAACGCGAAAATGACGTTTGTGAACACCGCCCCCCCCCCCCTGCTGTTTCAGTGAGAATGATAAACAATAACCAATGACTACCTCTACGAACAACGTCTTGTCGGTCCTGGCGGTTGACCGGTTGGACCGGCGAACTGCCAGTTATATCCGGCAATCGGTTTACCGAATCAACCGACTGGTTTAACTGGGGAGATAAGAGTTCGGTCATATCGCCACGTAACTAATAACCGTCTACTCGCAGACCCCTGCTGAGTTTCCAAGAACCGAAGTTGAAGTTTTTTTCAGACGGTGGTGACTATGTAACTTACATCAATCCTTAACTACGGTACCAGATACTATGGAAATGTATATACTATTCAGAATACTCGTAACTATCAACCATCGTTTTCTTCAGGTTATTGGTCATGTGCTGTATCGCTTTTGTGTTGATTCTATCCCCTTCAGTTGCCGGACGAAGCGTGTAAATGCAACCCCCCAACCGGCTGGGAGGGCTGATGGATAAGGGCACGGATCAAGGGGGCAAGGCCACCAGGCCAGTGGTCGACTGTTTCCAACGCCGTCCATAAGCCAGGTGGCGCGACAGCACCTCAACTTAATTTTCATTACGTTCGCATTCATCTTGTGGCTGCTTTAATAGCCGTGCTGCCACTCCGTCAATTCCAGCATGATTGTTCCGGTGTAGTCGATGTACTTTATAAGAGTATTACTACAGTGGTATCTGACACAACGGAAAGCATTTGTCTCCCTTCAAGGTTCGATAGTTCTCGTTAAGTTTCGTTCGGTTGCATGCAGTTAATGAGCGTACCTCAGATGTCCTCAGATACCAGATAGACGTCTCAACCGATTCGGTGTGGAAGAATTGTTACCGTTGGCTTATACAAAGGGTTCAACTCGTGAGGCAGGTGCAAAATAACGTCAACAATATGTACCAATTAAACAACGTATCAATAGTACATTGGGCGAAGCGAGGGGGGCACTACAGTAGTAAATCGTTACAGAGCGGACGTACACCGAGTGGCGGCGTGAGCTGCCAGCATGTCAAAATTGACTTCGCAATATAGGGTGGGAGAACTAAACACAAGTCCGCTTTGAACACTTCTGCACTTCTGAGTCTAAAGGTCTTCGGCCGGTCGTCCATACTTGCCGGCTTGTCGTCCTCCGCGGTGGTAAACCGTAAGCTCGCATTTTGACGGGTCAACGAAACATGTCTGAACCCCTAACGTCTCCTTACATCTCCAGGCGGATACCCTTGATGGCATCTGAGTCTTTCTCGCCGTTTGCCAGAACACAAGGCGCGGGAGCCGGGTGCAGTCACGTTCCTGAACTGCAAATACTCTCGTGCCTCCAATGGTTCTTGTTGCCGTGCGTTTTGTTCAAGTTTTTACCTGATACAAAATGCATCTCTGAACGGTTTGGTTTCCCAATGCTTTCAGTAAACCTTCTCACTCACAAGAGGTGTTTCCCAAGGCCACGACGGCGTCCAAGACGCCCTGTCTGGCTTTGCGGGAGTACACCGATTGGGTGGGCTGCGGTAAGCCATCCATTCAAACATGTTTGTTTCACGGCTACTGGTGTCGCGGGGGTGTTGAAACGGTCGGAGTAGAAAGACGGCCCATTACAAACCTCGGGAATGTACCTTGAACACGTGTGATTTCGCTTTTGCTACACATGACATGCCGCCCGTACCGAATATATCATCAAACTTGTGGGCACGTTAAGGTTTTAGGTCCATGGTTGCAACTGATGATATATTGTTGACTAAACCTGTGCCCGAGCAGTACTTCTTAAAGCTGCTACGAGTATGTGCTGTGGTTCTACAGCGCGTCGGATCGTTTGGCCAATTGGCCATTTTTCAGTCAAAACGCTGCCGTCAGTACCGGGTCACACTATCCAATATGTGATTCTACAAGTTAAGCCGAGAAACACACACATACACGATATACTCTCGTCATTTATATCACCACATACATCGTCCAGAGGCTGTTTAAAACGTAGAGCTTTGGTCGAGATCCTGAAAAACAGCACAGCAACACTGCAAGTCAGGAGTTGCCTCCTTCGTCCGCCCTGCATTGAAAAGAGACGTTAGCGTCCACCCAGGGTTCTCCATTGTTGAGCCTGTCTGCCGCCTAACCTACCCAACGACTGCAAAAAAGTGCCCAACGCCGCCATGGAATATGAAGCACCCTTTCCGGCTTTGCTCTGGAATTGTACGGAGACTGTCGTTGAGATTGTGCTGCCCATTCTCTATTTTTTTCTCACCTGGTCACTTTTTGCGAGTAGTTTGAGTTGCAACGACACCCTTCCGTACCGCTATTATGAATATTGCCAACCAAAAGAAGACATACGCTACAGAAACATATTCTTCGAATATCGCGAAGAGTGATGAAGGAGGTAGGGGGCTTGCTTTTTTACGAAGTGTTGGAATGAACAGTACTTTCGTTGAGTGGCATAGGTTGTGCAAGCGGTACGCACGTTTTGACATCGATAATTGTTATGTTGTCATATGGCGCGGTGTGTTTCGTGTCTTCTAAACCAAACAAAATCTCCACCATTTTGGGGCAATGCACGACAGGAACGTGCATCGGTACTCTCGCTCGACGGGTAGCGGGAAAATAACAGGCACAGCTTTATTGTTTCATGCGCAGTGCGCCTGCCTACAACAGCATGGAGCGGTGGTTTCCAGGAGATGGTGTGAACCCCACTGGCCTTGCTAGTGCGCGATATTCGCATATTTCAGTCACATGTGGGTTCACGACTACATAGCCCTGCATCCCGCATCAGGCCACGAACGTGACTCATTCCGATTTAATATTTCGCTATCCCGGAATAATATGCGCCTTCTTGCCTGCTTGTCCTTATCGCGATCAGATATGTAATACCTGGTACGTATTTAAGTCGTTGCTGTCCCCTCCTACAGTAAAATCCATGCCCTTTGCTGGTTCTCGCGGGAAAACAGCTCGATGCAGTAGAAATTACTACATTGATTAATACTGGTAACTTGCGCATTATTATCCAGTTCGCCGTATGCATTGCCATAAAAAAAACATAAACATCTGCTCTTTAAACGTCAGTTGGACACGGATGGGGAAGGGAGGTACACCACCAGCGCAGTCCTCATGAACTATTTGAGATGTCAGGAACTTTTCCCGCGGGGAATTAGACACCATCGGAGTGATACGTTTGGTACGGGAATCGACCGACACGGCAAGTCTTTCTGCTGGAACTACCGTATCACGCCTGATATACCAGCCTTCAGTAACACACCCCCACACACCGCAGGAAGCAACCATCGCTGGTAAACGAAGCACCATGCAACGGTAGCAAAAGAAGAACCATACAGCAAAACAAAATTCACTGGAATCTGCTAATACGGGGGTCCATAGTTAACGGGACCAAATTTTGTTAGTAAAAATAGTCAAATATATAGGTTTTTATGTACACCATAGGTCCTGTTAACTATGGACCCCCGTAATAGATGCCGTCTCTTCTGGCGTTATATGTACAGTACAGTAATCTAAACAATATCAATCAATGGTACCTTGGAAGTCCATACAAAAGCAACGCAAAGGCACCCCATGGCACCGCACACGGGGATCATCGTTGGAGAGCGGCAGAGCCCTTCGGGACGGGCGGCCCATCATCGTGGACATACCGCGTCTGTGGCGCCGAGACCGCATCCCGCCCTAACACTGCCTGCGGACGCGCATCTAGCCATAAGAACGGCCACGGTCGCATATCGTCGCGCCTTCGTCAAAGCAGTACGTACGGTATATCTTCCTGTTTCGACCGGGAGGAAGTTTCATCATCGCCGAGACACGGTTTACTCGAGCGTGTATGGACACACTTACGAAGCTCTTGCTAAACGAGTATATATATCGCCTGTATTCGTGTTGCCGGTATGTGCATTTAATACGTAGATTTGTACCTGCACACGCATTGCTGTCACGCCGTTGGTATCACCTGGTCTAGTTCCTTGAACGACTGGAAGTATCTCAACGTTTATGCTTTTCTAGCTTGCTGCATGACGCTCCCTCTGGCTCCTATTGGTAGTTGAGTACGTCAATTATTTCAAACTCCTATCGTACTGCCACCCTTCCCCCCCTTACGATGAACCACCCCCCGGAGATACAGATATTTAAACTCCCAAAACATTTGCCTGTTTTATTGTCGGAGTTCGTTAGATACCACCCCATCTCAGGATACCATCCTGGGGGATGAAATGAGCACAATCCAAAACATGTTTCACCCGGTGTTGCTTCTTGGGCTAAATACGGTAGACACCCACAGGAATTAGCGGGGTTATTCCTACGGGAGCCGACCGTCACGGGAGATTTTCCCGCAGGAGTTAGCCACCGCGGGTATTCACGGAAAATATCTTACCTACCACGAGAGTTCACGGCGTGTGAATCAGCCGCGGCGATATCTAATGGCGTGCTTTGGGTGTATCAGGTATCATTGAAATATTTGTATACCTTTCCATGCACGTGCACAGTATTCCTTAGTATGTCACTATTTTAATATGTTTTCCATCCAACAATAGTACTTATGGTTCATATCTATGCAGCATGGCCTTCAACGTCGATCACGTACATATCAATACCTCCAGTAGACCGGAAATCAGAGGGAATCGTCAAAACGAAACTTAAGCTTATATACATATATATAACTCCATTCTGTGCCTACTTCCAATTCACATGAAGTCGTACACTACCTATGGCTTCGTCGTAACCTGTGGATGCAATTTCATCGCACGTTTTTTGAACTGAACAGACGCAAGAAAGTGAGGCACTAACAACAATTCTCCGGGAGAAAGCATGGAGTACATCCCCTACAACACACAGCGCGCACCTCTTGCAGTACTTCATATATGACAAGGTGCGAACAGAATGTACCTGCGACCTGTACGTATGGCAAAAAAACACAATACAAAAATGCAAAGTGCAAATCACACATACAATCATACAAAAACTCGTTATATAATACAAGGACGTTGTACAGTGATAAAAAATACGTGTATGAATGCACAATACAAACATACAACACTAGAGAATTCATATACCAAAATATCAAAACAGAAAACAATAGAATACAAGAGCACAAATACACAAAACAGGAACAAGAGCATACAAACATTCAATAATACAAGCATTCCAATACCAAAATACTAAACAAAAAAATACGAAAGTACAAAGCACACAAATCAAAATGACACAATACAAAGTTCACCGAACACCCAGGATATGCTCGACTGTACACCAACGATATGAAGGCGTCCGCTGTACGTACCTTCACGTTGGGTATGAGATCTTCATCCTATGATACGTGTGTGAACTAAACTATATGTACGAGGTGATCTCGTACACGCGGGACACGCGCGGCGGGGATGCACGGTCATTGTACTTTGCGCGGCATTCGGGAAGTAGATTTTCCCGGTGGACAGGAATTGAAAGCAAGGGGGACAAAAGCAAGGGGACAACCAACATTTCCACGTGAACCGTTCCGAGGGAAATACAAAGATCAGGGTTTCCACGGGACATGTTCCGGTGGGACCCTGGGAACATTTTGGCACGGTATCGGGAACATTTCCCGTCCCTCGTGATATTCTGTGTGAATAGCCCGCAAATAACTCCCAAGCATTGCACTGAAAAATTCAAACGCCACTCCATCTTCGAGGTTCCAGGTGGCCGTCAAACTCCACACCAACGCCCCCTCCCCCCCTCTCGAAGCAAGCGTGCGCTAGAAACTTGAATTTGCATGTTCAAGAGTTGAAAGAACATAGTTTTCGATTATTTCTTCATGGCGCGGGAAGCTTGGGATTGGCTTCAATTGACTCATGTTTCGCATGCAGCTCCTTAGATATCATATTACTTAGACTCAAGAGCGGCACCCCCCTCCCTGCATACCCCAATGAATGGAAGTCTCTAAAGGACATCGATTGTGTACGGCGTACAGCGGACAGGTATTGTGTTGTTGTGTTTCTCACATTAACGCACGTCCAAAATATTGAGTCCGTGGTCACAGGACAGGTTCCAAACACTGGAGCGCAAGAACATCTCAGGGAAAATATATAGTCAAATCAAATAGTACAAGAACAGCCATGTACACATCATAGCTGAAACACGTCGCACATCTCGAATGTGTGTGTGTGTGTGTTCTTCACATTAAACCGTTCTTCTACTCGTCGACATCTAGCAAGCCCAGTGTCCGCGCTGATTCTTCACCCTAGAAAGATACGAGCTCTGTGGTCACACACTACGACACAGAGATAACACACCGTAATGCATTAATAGCCTACGCAATATCATGCCTTCGCACTAGGTGCGGCCGACACAACAAACATACATACGCCAGCAACCAAAATACACCATAAAGAACGAGAAGCAAAGAAGAAACCAAACCGAAAAAGAACAAGAAAAAGAAACCGAAAAGGAGAAGAATCCCAAATAAATAAATAAAATGGGAAGCCAAAGCTCAGACACATACATACTTACCCCGAGCATGAGCCAAAAGGGACGTGCAAGGGGAAAGATACGAGAAGGAAAAAGGGGACTATGCATCCCGGTGATCACTTAACTAAGTAAAAAGAGCAATAAATGAGTGGGCCAAAATACGCTCGTCACCCACCCACTATGTAGTACTTCTTTCATAAGGATACGAAGGGAAAAATATAGGAAAAAGTTAAGTCATGGAAAAAAATCAAAATACATGCCGAACGGCCGCAGTAGTTGGCGGTACGAGTAGCAAAGAAAAGTCCAGCCTATTAGTCGGCCTGGTACCTTGCTACCCTATCTGCGGTCTCTCTGCTACACTCTTCTACCACGGTTTCCCTTCTACTCCTCCTGTTTCCCCCCCCTGCTTCCATACACTTGCACGGTGTTCCTTCTACCCCTCCTGCTGTTACCCCCTCCCCCCATTCCCTCTAACACTACCTGCAGCGGATGCACGGCGCTGTCTACTCAGCTTTGCCTCAGCCTCGTGCCACCTGCCCATGAACTGTTCAGCTGCTTCGAGGATTCCCCGGTACCACTTTCCCGTCTGTTTTGCTGCAGTGGGCCACAGTGCGGTCCCAACTCCAAAGACTAAGGGGGAGTCTTCCGTTGATCCCTCGGTGGCTTTGAACACTCTAAGGTCCTCAGCAATGGGCCTAGGCCAAGTCTTGGGCTGCCCGCCTGGTTTCGGGCTCCCCCCACCAGCGATCGTCCCGAACATCAACCGACTGGGCAATCGCCCCTCGTGCTGCCGCACCAGAGCCCCCGCAAAGAAGAGTCGCCGTTCACGGATGGTCGTTTCGATACTTTCGCATCGTGTTATACTGAGCGCCTTCGCATACGAGAGGGTGGTGTGGTCGGTGCGTAGTCGGCGCTGGAAACCAATGACTCGCAGAAGGACTTCGTGGTGGGCTGATCGAAGCTTGGCGAAGTGGTCCGCATTGAGGGTCCACGTCACGCAACCGTACAGCAAGGTCTCAATCACCTCGGCCTTCAGCATCCGGACTTTCAGACTAAGCGGTGCGTTCGTCCTATCGCACAGTTCCGGACCATACCGTTTGAGGCATGCCCGCATCAGACGGATTCGTCGCTCGATTTCGAAGGAGAGGTCGGCGTTCTCGTGGATAATGCCTCCTAGGTATAAAAACTGGGTCGTATGTTTATACGTTTGGCCTGCAGCTTCGATCGCGAGCGGTGAGGTGGTAAACGTCTGATCCGGTGTTCGTAGGAGCATCGTCTCTGTCTTCTTCTCGGATACCGTGAGACCTACTGCTTCGAAGACAGTCACGATGACTGTCACCATTCCTGCAAGGCCTTCCGCCGACTTCGAGACTATTCCTGCGTCGTCTGAACAGGAAAAAGTAAACTATTTAGTTGCGCGAGTTGGAACCTAATGGCATTGCATACTAAAACATAAACAATACGAAACGAAAGACACGATGAAACGAACCGGAGTCAGGTGGTTTGAATTGTAACGAAACACATCAAACCAAAGCAAATGAGGCCACGTCAAATCCCAAGGAGACAAAACATCACCCAACCTGACCGATTTCTTCTTCGCACGCGACTCTTTGGCCGGGGCTACCGTTATGAATTAACACCACAACGGGCATCGTTAGGTTCGCAGCAATGAGAAAGCCAGAACAATACCAGAGATACCCTTCCATAAGGAAGTATTGGTCTTCGTTAGTTTTCGGAAAAAAGACCACGTACATGCTGACCACGACAATGCTGTTTACCCGACGGTACCGGCCCATGTCGGCAGGCCTTTGGAAGGGAGACAATATCTCTGAAATGAACACGTTCGCCACCGCAAGGAAAAGAGCTATCGACACCTGTGCCGTGCTGTTGGGATGAACAAAAGCCGCCATGATATTCGAACAAAGTCGACGACCGCACTCTACAACCTCGTAGTACTATCGAGACGGCATATACGCGGCCCATGAACGGTTCAACAGCTTCAGTTGCAACATAGTTTCCCGGTCGGACCTAACGAAGTCACATCGGCGCCAAATCAGTAACCCCGTGACGGCAGCAGGTATTGCAATAGGATAGACACCCATCATGATGAGCGCATATACCTTGTACCAGCTGTGACGAGCTGTCAAGCAGAACATGCTGTAGTCCGCCCGAAGGTATGCTCCATCGTCTAGGTCGTCGCAGCCGAACGTTTGGAAGATCTTATACGATACCGGGGAGTACGCCACGAAGGCGACAAAAAGCACGGTAACCTGATGTTTACACCGCACCTCGCGCATTGCAGATTCAGAAGAGCTGTTTATCTTTTTCCCGATGATATAGCTTGAAAAGTATACTCACAGCATTGTCAGATTATCTTGAGAGGAAATATCCCGTGAGGTATTGCGGAGATTCGGGGGGGTTTCGTGTCTGAGTGGATCTACGATCGGGATACCATCTTTACCCCTGAATTGTGTTTTAGGCCGCATGTGTCTGTGACGTACGCTGTGGCTTGCTACTTCTTCTTGTAATCTACTTCCTTTCCCGACTCCGTGTCGACGACTCCGTGTCGAGGACTCCGTGTCCAGGACTCCGCGTCCTTCAATCCAAACTACTAAACCGGGGTTAATCAGCCACCGTACAAAAGGGGGTCCGTCCACCCAGGGGCTAACACGCCACCGCCACCGCTGCTATCAAGTCCAGCTTCAATACATTTCATATCATCAACAGGGCTCCTCAGCCACGACAAGGGTACGGGTTGTTTATAGGGTTTATTTCGTCTTTCTTTTCCGCCGAGCATCGGGCTATCCCCCTCGGCAACAACAACAAGGGCGCCCGGAGCACAGGGGCTACTCAACACGCTAGCGTTGGTACGAGTCGTCCACGCTTCTGTGCAAAAGGGCTGTGAGGATGAGGTTCTTCCCGTTTAGGATTCCTTATCTGGGGACTTGGATTACGCCGGTCATCGATGGAGACATGGCGATGGGAGGAGGAGGAGGAGCAGCAGCATCTCCTCAGGATTCTGGTCAGGATGAGGCTGATCAGCGAGGGGTGGCCTCAGAGGAAAGGAGGGAGGATGCACGACAGGACCTGCCGAGTCCAGAGGACATCCGGCGGCTGACAATCCTGGCGGATCTGATACGTCAAGGGGTTGGGCAACAGAGCGGGCCCGCCCACCCTTCAGGCATGTCTACAACTGTAGAAGTACGAACTAAACTTGAGATTAGAGAGTGGACTGGTATGGTAGGAAAAGGAGAAAGCCTTCACACTAAGTTTAGGGTGTTTGAGAGTTCATTTCGTGCATATCTGGCAGCTGAGAAATTGTCTGACGTTCTTGGGTACGAGGACATTCCCGTAGGGTTGCCTGACGTGGATTTGGAAATGCTCAAATTGAACAGAGGTGCAGAAAGAGTGGAGAAGTCTTTGAGAGTATGGAACTTGCTGCTGACAAAAATCACCGACGGTCCGACTCAAAACCGAATCGTCGCGTCTGGGAGCCCTCAGCAAGGATGGAGGATTTTTGTGTCACAGTACAGAGAAGGATATGACATGGAGGGAGAGCGTTTAGAGAGGGAATGGAACGAGTTGTGGCAGGGCGATGGTGAAGATGTCTTGGAATACCTTCGTCGTGGGGAAACTATCGTGATGAACATGAACTCCCGCTTGGGCCCTAGTGGCCACGGTAAAAAGCCTGAAGATGTTGTATGTCGTCATATCGCCCGACGTCTAAACACCTCTTTTACCCGCGCTCGGGAATCCCTTATTTTTTTTTTTCCGAATCTCTCGAGGAAACACCTGGAGTTTACCTTGACACAGGCCCAGCACGAGCGTCGGCAGTCCGGGGGAGAGGGACACCGAAGTGAGGAGACGAGGCACGCGCTCTACACTGGCGGCATGGGTCGGAGTGGACCATCCTACGGCAGGGGCCAGGATGATGGTGGAGCACGCGCTGCAGGATGGAACGGTGGAGGAGCACGCGCTGCAGGATGGAACGGTGAAGGAGCAGGCGCTGCCGGATGGAACGGTGGCGGAGCAGGCGAGCGAGGCCCTCACCAACAGTCACCGATGTTCTGCAGACGACACGGCCCGAACGACTCCCACAACACCGCGGACTGCGTGGCCCTTCGACGGGAGTTCGAGGAATTCTTGGCCTTCCGCGAGCAGAGAGGAGCCCAGGGATTTGCGCATGAAGGCCGACAGACGGGGCGGGAAATTGACGGAATTCGCCGCCCGGACTTCGTGCAAGATCGACCCAGGGAGCAGCCACAACGTTCAGACGGGAATTGGGGTCGAGGCCTCCCGCCAAGGCAGGCACCTGGTCGTGGACGCGGGCCTGCAGGGTACACGGGTCGCCAACCGGGGGGGAGAGGTTTCGCGGACGGGCGTCCTTCCTCCTCCGGCGGCAGGGGGGCGAGCAGAGCACCGAATTTCCGCCCTAATTTTCCACCTCGCTCTGCCACCCACAACGGGCCCCCGCGTTACGCGAACTACGCTGGGCACAACGACGGCTACGGGTACAACGCTACTGCGGACGAGCGCTGGGCTGCTTCGGAATGGCAATCCTACGAGGAGCAGCAGTACTCCCCCGAGACGCAAGAGTACGGCCTCGCAGCTCAAGCGAGCGGCTCTCGGGAAGGCTACGGAGACGTGAGCGGAGGATACGGCTCAGGCTATTTCTCCGGCGGCGGGGGAGTTTACCCGCCGCAGCCCGCCGTTCATGGCGATGGCACATACGGCTCTTACGCAGGATACTCTCCAGCTGGACCAGACGCCTTTCAGCCGATGCGGTATCTGGAACCGAACGGCGCGTCACAGCAGCAGCAACAGCAGCAGCAGCAGCAGCAGCAGCAGCAGCAGCAACAGCAGCAACAGCAATACGGAGTTCAGCAGCCCGCCAGCGCCGCCTCATTCCCTCTCACTTCGTCGTCTCCCTCTTCCGGATCGCCGTCGTCTCAAGGGCCTCTTCGTAGCTGTGTGGCATTGAATGTGTCTCGAGGCAAGTTTGATTTGGTGTCCGATTTGGTGTCTGATTCGGCGTCTGACTTGATTGATTTCGGTGTGGAATCTCCTGCTTCTGAGTGCAAGTCTGGTGTGACTAAGGAGAGTGAGACTGTGCTTGTGAGTGCGCATGTGACGGAATCTGCTGTGAGTGCTGCTCTGCTGTGCGAACCCCAATCCTCGCTCACTCCCTCCCCTCCCGGAAGTGAGAAATGGACGTCTGATTCTGGATCCACGTCGTACGTAACGAACGACAAGACTCTCATGTACGATTTGCGTGACGTTGAGCCAAACCGCGAGTTCATCCAGATGGAAACAAAGGCATGATTCCCGTGGTAGGGGTAGGAAGCATCAACTTGCGATTCCACATGTATGATGAAGACGGATTCGTGAAGGATTTTGACGTGCAATTGAAGGAAGTTTTGTATGCACCACAGATCGGCTTCAACCTTTTTTTTTTCCGCGTGGAAAGCTTCTCACCGCCAGGTCGTTACCCTCGATCCCACGGGTACCCACCTCATGGAAGGGCAACTCAACTTTGCACGTGGTAAATCGAGCGATTTCTTGTATGCCACACGTTTGCCCAACGACCCAAGCAGGCAGGTGATCAGTGTTCCCCGATTGTTTCCGACTCCGTCTTGCCCGCCTGCATCAGATGACGTACGTGATGTTGCGAATTCGTTTTTCGACTTGTCTTTGTGTGCAGAAACGCATCCCGACATGCACCTCGGTCGGGAAGTCGAGGGAGTTCTGAGTGACGTGAGGCCTGACGGTGGTTGTGATGAGAGTTCCAGTTGGTGTTTCTCGCCTGAAGTGATCCCAGAGAGTGAAGCAGAAATGGACGCGCGACAGTTTGACAGAATAGAGCATGAGCAGGCGAATGCTGTTTTGGGTCCCGGTTCGAATCCGTTCTTTGTGGGAAACCGCACGTCACACATCGACGTTAACGACTTCCACCGTGCGAATGGCCACCTTTCCGAATTTCTGTTGCGAGAGACCGCCCGCCAACAGGGTATCACTCTCACAGGTGTGATGCAGCCGTGTGGGGATTGCATGGCAGCGAAGGGGAGGAACACACCCGTGAGAAAAAGGGCGGGCTCGCGGGCGGAGGAGCCGAACGACCTCGTGCACCTCGACTTCTGCGGGCCGTACAGCGCTTCCCTCGGCGGCAATTGCTACATGCTGTACGCCGTGGATAGCGCGACGCGGTTTTCCAAGTCGTACGCTTTGCGGCGGCGATCGGAGGGTCTCGTGGTGTTCAAGCGTCTCATCGTGGATCTCGCTCGCATCGCCAAGCGCCCCGTCCGCTGCATTCGCGTGGACAACGACGCCGTCTGGACCAGCGTCGCTTTCCGCGATTTCTGCGCGAGCGCGGGCATCGCCGTCGAGTTTTCTCCGCCCGGCGTCCAGCAGTACAACGGAGTGGCCGAAAGCGCGATCTGGCGGGCGAACAAGGCGGGGATGGCTGCGCGGCGCTGTGCCGCCCGTCTTCTCGGGCCTGGGGGTTTCTCGAACATCCCCGGCCTCGACGAGCGCGGCGACAAGCTGTGGGCCGAGTCTGCAAAATGGGCGACGGAGGCGTTCAACCAGTCGGGGACGACCGCAAACGAGGGCCGCCGGTCGCCGCAGGAGCTGTTCACCGGGAAGAAGGGGCCTTTCCGTGTCCTGCCGTTTTTTTTTTTCCAGCGAGGATACATGCGCGTCGAGCGGCGGAACAAGATGGAGGACCAGGCCGTCGTCTGCCACTACCTGAACGGAGGCGACAACCACGCGGACTGCTGCGTCAAGGTCGTGAAGGCGCGCACGGGGCATGTTTGCTACACGAGCAACGTATCGTGGGCGTCGCTGCCGTCGTCGGGGGGGGGGAATTCACGTGGAGTCGGTGTCCCTCTCTCCCCTTCCGCGCCTGCGCCGCCCCCGCACCCAGGTTTCCAGATCCAGTTCGTGCCGCCGCAAGGGCCTGCCGCTCCGCCGCCGTTCAGGGCCGCCGCGCCGTCGCCGTTGTCCGTGGAGCCGCCCAGGTTCGGAGCCATGCCGCTGCCCAGAGGAGCTTCGCCGTCTTCTGCGCCGGCCGCGTCATCGCCGGCGCCGTCGCCGCAGCAAGCATCGGGAGCGCCGTCGTCCGGCTCGCACCCGCTTCCGGCATGGTCTCCGTCCCCGATCCATGGAGCTTCTTCGCTTGGTGGTTCATCATCATCTGAGCCGACGCCGGCGGCGTCGTCGCGGCAACAGCGCCCGCCGCCGGCAGCTGCCGCGAGATTTCCGCCTCTCACTCCGCATGCTATGAGACAGGTCGGGGGTGAAGGGGATCGTCGGATTCAAGGGCGCACTCGGCTGCAAGCACGGGCGATCGCGGAGCAGAGGATGCTTTCCCCGATGGTGGATGGGGCCGTAAACTCGCCGCTGCCGGAGTCTTCGCCGGGAGATGGGCACCGTTTGGGTCTTGCTTCTCAGGTCGGGCCGAACGTGATGGCGGCGTGGGAGAGGACTTCCTGTGCGACGAGGGAGCATATCGATGCGGTCATTCGTGACGAGGTTCCGCCTCTTCAGCGTCCCGAAATGCCCACTTGACACGCGAGTGACCTTCACGTGCCGAAAAGTTACAGGGATGCCGTGCAGGGTGATCATTCGGTGCAGTTTTCAGATGCCATGCAGAGAGAAATTCACGGGTTGGCTGAAGGACAGGTTTTCGAGCCTGTGCCGGAGCAACAGCAGATAGACAATTGTATCGGGTCGAAATGGGTGTTTGACTGGAAGGTTGATGCGTTCGGTTGGCCTGTGAAAGCGAAGGCGAGACTTGTTGCCAGAGGTGATATGCAGAGAGAATTCTTGGATTTTGGGGAACTGTATGCACCTACTGTAGATGTGTCGTGTGTTCGTTTGCTGGCAGCCTTGGCGTGTGAGCTTGACTTGGGGTTGTTTCACCTGGATGTTGATCAGGCTTTCGTCCGAGCGGAACTCGAGGAAGAGGTGTTCATGCGTTTACCGCAGGGATGTGGTGCGTTGTCGGGGAAGATCGTGAATTTGGGCAAGAGTCTTTACGGGTTGAGGCAGGCATCCAGGCAGTGGTTTGCGAAGTTGAAGAAATGTCTTTTGCGTCTGAGTTTCGAACAGTGCCTGGCAGATCCATGTGTGTTTCGTCTGATTGAGGAAGGAAAAGTCGTTTTGCTCTTGGTGGTTCACGTCGACGACATTTTTGCAGTGGGAGAACAGGCAAGGTGTGATCAGTTCAAGGAAGACCTGAACAAATTGGTTCCAGTGAAGAACTTGGGGGATTTGACGTGGTATTCCGGGTGCTATTACGAGAGAGACAGGGAGGCAGGAAGATTGACGATTTCCCAGAAGACATACGTCGACAACCTGGCAGGAGAATACGGTGTTACGTGGGGGAAAAGTACGCCGTTGAGCACGACGTACAGACTTTGGGAGTTTGATGTAGATGAGCCGGAGGTGAACGAACCTTTTCGACAATTGGTCGGATCGCTTCTGTGGGTCGCTCGGTTGACCAGACCCGATCTTTTGAACGCAGTACGGGCAGTAGCGAGGTATTGCAGTTCGCCGAAACTGATTCACTGGAATGCGGCGCTCAATATCCTGGGGTATGCAGTGAGGACGAGCCATTTTGGTATTTCATTTCAGAGAGGTACTGTCGAGGGGCTGAACTTGGTTGCATTTGCAGACGCTGACTACGCAAGCAAGGCAGCAGACAGGAGGTCGGTGTCAGGAGGAGTGATTCTGTGTGCGGGGGGGCCGGTCAGCTGTATCTCGAAGACGCAGAATTGTGTGACAACATCTACGACGCAGGCAGAGTATGTGAGCATGGCTATGGTTGCGCACGATATTTTGTTTCTGAGGCAGGTATGGCGGTTCATGTTGCCGAAGGCTGGTATGCCGTGCATTCCTTTGTTTGAGGATAACGAGGGGGCGATTCAGATCGCGAAGCATCCGATTTCGAATTCGAACTCGAAGCACATTGACGTGCGGCACCACTTTCTGAGGGAGCTAGTGGAGAGGAAGGAATTGGAAATTATTCACGTAGCTTCGAGGTACCAGCACGCAGACTTTCTCACGAAGCCGTTGCCTGAGAGAGAGTTTGAGTTCCACCGGAATTTTGTGATGAATTTGAGGTGATTTTTCGGATGACAGTTTTTGTTTTCAGATGGAGGATTAAGTGTTCGTGATTTTATGGAGTTTGTCGGGTTCACCGTTTTCACTTGGTGACACCGCATGTTTTTTCTGGTTCTGTTGGAGCGCAGTTTGTGGAGGATAACATGAAATTACCGTTTTACAAGGGTGGTTTCCACTGCGCAATCTATATTTTTTAGTTTTGATACCTTGACGTGAAATTGGCGTTTTACCATGCGATTTCACGAAATTGGATATTTGAAGAAATGAAGAATTGCCGTTTTACCCTGGCGATTTTGAAAAGGGACTACATTTTAGGATTGATGAAACCTCGCAGAATTGCCGTTTTACATTGACGATTTGGGTAGGTTTCGAAAACAATGTTTGAATCGTTGGAGTTATTTTCTCTGTTCGAAATATTTTTGAATTCCAGGATGCGAGGATGGTTTGATTTTCTTGGAATTTATTTTTGGTATTGATTGAGGAATGATTTGAATGATAGTGAGAACGTTGTTTTCTGTATTGAATGAGTACAAGTATGATTTCCGGTATGACAATTTGACGAGGAGTTGAAGATTCGGGTCGAAATCATGACAATGTCGCGAGCAGGGGGGGCTGAAAAGTATACTCACAGCATTGTCAGATTATCTTGAGAGGAAATATCCCGTGAGGTATTGCGGAGATTCGGGGGGGTTTCGTGTCTGAGTGGATCTACGATCGGGATACCATCTTTACCCCTGAATTGTGTTTTAGGCCGCATGTGTCTGTGACGTACGCTGTGGCTTGCTACTTCTTCTTGTAATCTACTTCCTTTCCCGACTCCGTGTCGACGACTCCGTGTCGAGGACTCCGTGTCCAGGACTCCGCGTCCTTCAATCCAAACTACTAAACCGGGGTTAATCAGCCACCGTACAAAAGGGGGTCCGTCCACCCAGGGGCTAACACGCCACCGCCACCGCTGCTATCAAGTCCAGCTTCAATACATTTCATATCATCAACAGGGCTCCTCAGCCACGACAAGGGTACGGGTTGTTTATAGGGTTTATTTCGTCTTTCTTTTCCGCCGAGCATCGGGCTATCCCCCTCGGCAACAACAACAAGGGCGCCCGGAGCACAGGGGCTACTCAACATAGCTATCCGCCAGGATGACGATCACGATAAGCGGGGTAATCGTGGCGAAAACCAAAATGGTCGTAAAATTCATTGCTGAATAAGCAAGAGTGCGAAAAGATGAAACTCAATTCGAGATTGAGTGGGTCCATCTTGGAGGCAAAGGCCTCGTAAAGCTCCGGGTATGAGTCACCTGTGATGGCGGCAACCTAGCGAGAGGATAACGGAAGTAACCGGGACAACGCGTGGAGCGTGACGCGGGCAGTCAATATTATATTATAAGAGTAATGAGCTAGATCAATCCCGTGAAACACTCACTCGTAACTTGGGCGAGGCTTCCAAATATCTGCAAGAGACGGAATGATTAAAGACAAGCACAACCTAACGTAAAGGGCTGAATTGTTTTGAACGATGAGATCTCTGTTCAACGGTTGCACGTTCAACGTAATCTGCAACATCTCCATCACAAAGCTTCTCGCTTTGCACGGAAGCAAATCGTGGACACCTCACGTCTAAACAGTTTGTTGTGGGATATATTTCGTGCACACAATTATGCTGAACTCTGTAGGATGTCCCGCTTGATACATATCAGATCCGCGCGTTTTGCCGCATGAGGTAGTCAGCTAGACGTTGGAGCGTCGATAGCATTGTATGCTACGTGCTTTAGTATATCGAGTCTATCACGATGTCAGTGAACACACGATTCCATTCTTAGATATGCGTCTCAAGACATCGGTTGTGATATTGATCAATCTAGCCTTTTGGCCGGAATTCCCACGTATGACAGCGATATTATGTCTCCATAAGCTATCATGGTATAGGGCGCGACTAATTACACGCCAGTGATAGCACATCCACGACTACGTGGTTATCTTGCGTAGACGGCTACACTCGCATACCTGAGAAATTATCTGCCATACGGTCACGACGATTTTGATAGTCCCGCGTGGAAGTATGTCCACCGGGGACGCCCGGCAAGGCACGCATTCGCCCTTGCATGAGCCACTTCTCCCCATGCCCTCTTCGGTCCGGTCGGGCACCCCACTCCACATATACGGAAACAGTAGACCGGCAAATACTACCAAAGGCAGAGCCGCGGCCAAAATCCCCACCGTCAATCTCGTGACATCCCGGGAGCATTTACGACAGCTGTGCGCAAGCCCTGACGCAAATCCTTTGTCACAAACGACGCAGTCTGGAGTGACACATGGGGGGAGGAATAAGTACTCAGGCGCCTTACTTCGAGTTGGTGGATCATATGCCCAAGAGAAAGCATCAATCGTACAGCCCCATCGTGCCAAGTCACGTTGTTTCGTACAGGTGGTACTAAACGTGATACATACTTACCTGGTATTCAATAATAAGACACGCCCAAACAGGGAAAAATGTATAGCGCGACAAAAATGGATATGCTAATAGCCTTGATAACGCAAGGCACAACTGTTTCCACGACTTGCGCCAGGCGTACCCCAACATGTGATAGTTCTGGAGTATCCAACATGCAAGTGCTTTCTTACATGCCCCAGTGTAGCCAGATGTGCAGTAGTTTTCGGTATCGTTGCTGCCCTGACAGACTTCCTTATTGTGGCACTGTCGAATCTCGAGGCTCTTGTTCGAGATACGGTAGTAGCCTTTTTCGAGCATCGGGTTTACGACGGTTGTGCCGCTTAGCGGGCGGTAGCGCCGAGGGGTGGCTCTGCGCGGACAGGCTTGCTTGCGGTCAGTTCGGACCTCGTTGAGTATTCGCACGCCATGGCGAGCGGTAGAACACCGTGAACACACTTCGTCGAAGCACGATTCGCAGAAGTTGGTCTGGTGTGTCGGAAGCGACAGGAGTAGAGCACGAAGAAGTTTAGGGTGGACGAAACAAGAGTTTATCGCCAACATTGTGAGAGAATGCGGGAATAAGTAACTACTAAACAAATCTACATCGCGTTGAGAAACATGAATATGCGACTAACCAGAACGAGGTCCAACATATTTTTGTTCTCCTCAGGGGCACCTATGGAAGGGCTTAATTTGTCATCCTATATCTGTGTTGTGATACGTTCGATTCGGGCTACATCAAAACGTTCGGGTCCTATAAACAACCCCTGGCAATGTTTAGTGCCTTGACTTATGTACAATCTATAAGCTAAACACTACAATCAGACAGCTGAGAGGAGGCTCAATGCGTTTTTTTTTATCGCGTTATGTTTCGCCTATTGCTGTTGTATGTACGAACTAATGATTCTCTCCTCATCAGGGCAGTAATAAGTGTTCTCCGCAAAAGGAAACGTTGGACATCTCGTCAAGAAACCCAAACCTCATAACACTGGGGCCCTCAACTCCAGCTTCGTTCGCCACAAAACAGGTGTTTAAAACTCGCAAAGACCCCGTGTGGAAGATCGCCCCCCTTGAGGTCCCTTTCAAGTTGATGGGGGCAGTCAAGCGTAGGGAAGGACTCTACCAAGCATTTGCGTAACGACCATTTTCCACGATTTACGAGAGTTCAACGCGTGCGGTTTGCTATTCAATGCGGCAGGCTGGCACTCATTGTTATTAGTCAGGCATGCAGGTGTTTTGGCACCGCGAACTTTGAGTGATAAAAACTCAAAATATCCCAAGGTGCAGGCTGGTTCAAGCTAAACGCCCTACTTTCCCCCCGTCTAAAGTGAACGTTGTAGTTCAAGTCAGGGCCTGAACGTTTGCACACGCGTTGTACAAGCCGCTGCTAAATCGTTACGGAATGGATTTTATATATGTTTCTCCTGAAAATTATATGTTTTATGGGGTTGAGTTATTTTGACCTTCTGGAACCCCGATCTCCGGCGCAGGAAGAAGCAAAATTCGTACCAGGTATTTGGTAAGGTTTCTGCAGCGTTCATATAATTCGTGTGCAGACCTCGGGGGTTTGACACGAACAAACAACGTGAACACTTGGACGTGCGTGCGGAAAACGTATGCGAAGTACAACTTACGCAGCTGCTACGTCGTATATACTTCCGTAGTACTGGTGCAGGTGTTCCTGACACTGTCGTGTGCTGCGGCTATTGGAACGGCACATATGAAACCGAAGTGTTGTTCCTGTGTCCCCGGGGTCATCCCTGGCTTGTTGTGCGCTTGGAATCTCTGCCGGCGAGGTAGTACCTGTCGCCTGTTCCAGTCCAACTGGCGAGGCATCTGTCAATAAACCATATGACGAGGCTGAGAACGGTAACAGCATAGTCATGGCAATACAACAACCGCCAACGCAGTGGCTTAATGCAGTTAGAAGCTTGACCACTGCCGTAGATTTGTCACGTTCGTCATTCCCAATCGTCTTGTAATAGTAGGCTGTGGAAGCGTCTAGTGCATCGCTACCAACACCACGAAGCAGAAACTCATATAGAACGTTGCGTGCCCTTGACGAACCACGACGAATATCACACATCCCCGCCCAAGTACGACCACGAGTAGTACCCATAGCCAGTACGTAAACGCCCAGTCTGAGCCAGAAACCGCCTGTTGGGGTGCCGTCTATGCCGGTGCCGACTGCTCTCTCTCGTCAATCCCACCAACTCTAACTGCGACGTCACGGATAAAAGACAAGCTAACGGAGAACAGAGCTCGAATCAACTTCATCGACGGTAATAACAATAACAATAGAACAACTGCAGCATAATATCTTCTTCTCGCCGGCGAACGCTCAATATCGCTTCACAAGGAACTGCTCCTCACGTTTTCACGTAAATTGACGCAACGCCAGGTGCGGAAGTGTGCGACCCCACGCAATCCAAAGATACAATCACTCAGTCACAGCTGGGTTCAACACCCCATACGCTCATACTTAACAATTCCACGCAGGACCGACTAGCTGTTGCGAGCAGGACCCAAGCCATTTCATATTAAAACGCGAAACGACGAAGGACTGGAAGGGAAGATGCTCTCCTTCTCGGCGACCGCGTCGTATCGCTTCAGGTTTGCAACTGTCCCTTGTAGCGGCTGGTCAGCTCCTTCCAGCTGTGGTCGATCGAGACCACGATCATCGCGTCCGACCGGCAGCGCGGCGCACGGGCAAGGCTACGGAGCGAGCGAGCGGTGGACGCGCCAGGCTTCGCAGCGACGAAACGGCGCACGGGCAACGCTTGGAATTGAGCGAGCGGTGTGCGTGCACGACGTCGGCGCGAGAGAGCGGCGCACGGTCAAGGATTCTGAACGACGGAGCGGCGCACGGGCAGGGCATCGGAGCGAGGGAGCGGCGCATGTACAAGGCCGGGGAGCGAGGAAACGGCCCACGGGCGAGGCTGCCGAACGAAGACACGGTACATGGGCAAGGCGTCGGAGCGAGGGAGGGACGCACGGGTAAGGTGTTGCAGCGAGAGAGCAGCGCACGGGTAAGGAGTCGCAGCGAGGGAGTGGCGAACGGGCAAAGTTTTATAGCGAAGGAGCGGCGTACGGGCACGGCGTACGAGCGAAAGAGTGGCGTACGGGCAAGCGAGGCAGAGAGAGAATGGTGTACGGGCAAGCGAGGGATCCGCTCGCTGGGCTTGATGCTCGATGTCGCTTCAGCGTATCAACTGCTCCAGCTGAAGCTGGATCAGCTTCTCCCGGTCCTCGTCGCGGTAGCGTACTCGCCAGTAGCGGTCTCTGTAGTCGTACACCGGTCTCTGTGGTCTGAGACCGACACCAAAGTCATTTTATATAGCAACATCTACCGGGGCCAAGGCTGACCCACATGGGAGTCGATCCATTATCTTCACGTGAGGGATACCGTGTTGGTGAGTATCTGAGCCTGTTGGTTGATGTCGAGTGGCTTCATTTTGTCGCAGGATTCCGACGACCGCGTCACTTCCCCCCATTACTGACATCAAAACGAACGCGGAAGGGAAAGGAAGGAACAATCATAACCGGAAGGCCTAGGCGTTAGATCCAAGATCAAAGACATATGTAAGGGCAATATGCTCCTCGGTGTGTCCTTCACCTTCCAACAAATAAGGGAAAATAACCCTAAGAACAAAATAACAAGGATCGACACGCACGCACAGCGGACACGAGTCGGGAGTAAAGCCCCCGGGCACATGCGGCGGAATATGGGCGTCCGCAAAAGCGCAGTCGGATGCACGGGCATGTGGGGTTCTATACACGTGCAAGCCCCGTAGCAAGGTACAGGCCTAGAGGAACCTGGTTACCGTCTCCATTCAGCATGGAAGACAGCCGCACCGGTCCCAATAAGCACATACTTAACCGTTTTGGGCGTCCACCCTGTTCCAACAAGGCAACAAATGATCATCCAGACAAAGCAGAAACCGAAACAGAGAAAAACCTAAACCAAAGCAAATGCAAGTAAAGCCCGTGGCAAGGCACAGACCGATAGAGGTGTGGTTGCCGTCTCCTTTTGGTATGGGGGGCAGCAACAAGGGTTCCAATAGGGACAGACCCACCCTTCTGGGCATCTATCCTCTCTCTCCGAGAAACAAAACGAAAGTCCAACAAGCGAACAAACATAAAGAAACGGAAACAAACAAGAACAAACGCACACGTAGGGTTAGGGTTA
Organism: Macrocystis pyrifera; assembly: GCA_031763025.1. NCBI lineage: Eukaryota > Phaeophyceae > Laminariales > Laminariaceae > Macrocystis > Macrocystis pyrifera. The sequence continues at coordinate 27,939 of JASSKH010000045.1, forward strand.
GGGTTAGGGTTGTACATCGCCTCACGCAAAATGCATACGTTAATGTTACGATCTTCTTCGCACCAAGAGTTGTATTGCCCATACAAACATCCTCCCAAACTTATACAGGGCGCTCTGGTGCCGTTTACGAAAAATGGGCTATCCACTGGGGCGCCGAAGGCGCCTCTACTGTACTACCAGCACACTCCCATCCAGGCACCAAAATGCAGACTTGTACATCGCCTCACGCCAAATCCATACATTAATGTCAGGATCATTTTCGCACCAAGACTGCTATGAACTATACAAACATCCTCCCCAACATATACAGGGCGCTCTGGTGCCGTTTACGAGAATGGGCTACCCACTGGGCGCCGAAGGCGCCTCTACTGTACTACCAGCGCACTCCCATCCAGGCACCAAAATGCAGATGCAGACAATGCAGATGCAGACCTGTACATCGCCTCACGCAAAATCCATTCATTAATGTTAGGATATTTTTCGCGGCATGATTGATATTGCCCATACAAACATCCTCCTAAAATAATTATGCAAGTCGCTCTGGCGCCGTTTGCGAGATATGGACTATCCACTCGACATCGACGGCGACCTTACCATACTACCATCGCACTCCCATCCTGGGGACAAAATACAGATTTGTACCATCGCCTCACGCAAACTCCATATATTAATGTTAGGATTATCTTCGCACCAAGATTGATATTGCCCATACAAACATCCTCCCAAAATTATACAGGTCGCGCTGGTGCCGTTTGTGATAAATGGGCCGTCCACTCGGCACCGAAGGCGACCTTACCGTACTACCAGCGCACTCCCATCCTGGCGACAAAATATAGACTTTGGGAGGATGTTTGCATGGGCAATACCAACCTTGGGGCGAAGAATTTCTTAACATTAATGTATGGAGTTTGCGTGAGGCGATGTAACAAGTCTGTATTTAGTCGCCAGGATGGGAGTGTGCTGGTAGTACAGTAGAGGCGCCTTCGGCGCCCCAGTGGATGGCCCATTTCTCGCAAACGGCACCAAAGCGACCTGTATAATTTTGGGAGGATGTGTTTATGGGCAATATCAATCTTGGTGCGAAATCGATCCTAACATTAATGTATGGAGTTTGCGTGAGGCGATGTTCAACCGTAACCATAACCCCAACCCCAACTAGACAAGGTTGCAATCAATTCCTGGCTGAGGACCTGCTCTCGACTCTTTTTCTTCCTTGCTCCGTTATCTCGTGATCTAAGGTCGTTACGTCACGGAACAACCTGGGTACAGAACTATGAAAAATTAAGCCAGATACACAATGTCATGGAGGATTGCTGTAATTCACGACAGCAATCGGATCCACACATGTTGGGTAGCTTCCCATGTGAGAATCTCGTCTCTGCTCTTGCTAAAAGGGCTACCCCTACTCACCGTACCACATCTCAAGGTAAAACTGACACGGGACCTACTGCTGCATTGCATGAGAAGAATCCCCATTTGAGAGTATTCCTTGGGAGTGACTTCAATAGTAGCTATTTCGCAGGTGTGCTATTGTTCAGTCACCCGGTCGGGGACTGGAAGGCGGTGGCGTATTGTAAGAGGTTAATGATCAATGAATACAGTAGCAGTCTTTCGGCAGATGTGTTGCTTCTAACTTGGTATTGCCATTGGGGCGTAGGTGCCGAGTTATACCCGTACATAGTGTTGTATTTAGGACAGAGGTTGACCATCCAAACGAGGGTTAACATAAGCAACACGAAAGTCGGCAGTGATGCGCCCATACTCCGGAGTGTTGATATTTTTATGTTGACGGTGGGAGTGGCGGAGAAAAACGTATATAAACAGATACGTTGGCTACAATGAATGATCACCCATACGTTGAGGGGGTTAGGGTTACTTCGCTGTAGGTGACAGGTGTACCATATGTCTATTCTTCACGTTGTACCGGTCTTTCTACCCCAGCACATCCAACACATCAAACGTATGCATGTGCTGGTTTTTCATCATAGAAAGATGCAAGCCTTGTGGTCACAAACTATGAGACAGAACAACTATTACGGGAGACCATGGTAATTAGGACCAAATATTGTAAGTAAAAATAGTTAAATATATAGGTTTTTATGTATACCATAGGTCCTATTAACTATGGACCCCCGTAATACCAGTGCATCGTAAATTATGTGAGGATATTAGACGTTGTTAGGTGAACCCAAGTACCACGGTACTGGATACGAAATATAGAGCGTAAACAAGTCGGCTGACCAAATACATTGAAGGAGACGACCAGTAGGAAACAAAAAAATTACAAAATCCACCGCCGAGAGAAGAGCAAGCGGAGGTGCGGATTACCCTGTTCCTGAATTGCGTCTGTCGATACTGCCAGTAGCTGATGTGTGCACGGTGAACACGATTAACAAAGAGAACGTTCTGAGCCGTTAGTGAATGCAAGAAAGTTTCGATGAAGGCTTTAGTGAACACCTACTCAATTCGATGAAGGCAGGGGGCTAAGAAAATACAACCTTCCAGAATACTGTCAGGGACGTGTTCGGGAGACGTGTCGAAGTAAAAAATGATGCGGGATTAAATAATCGTTCCGATGACGGGCAGTCAATTCTATGGGGCTAAGAACGTGCAAAAATTGGCTAAAAATGTCAGGATTCTTGTAAATTTGCATCAACTATCTAACAACTACAAAATACGGATCATGGTTGCAAACTCCCTAGCTTTAGGTTCAAGTTGTATGTATATGTTGCCGGAACGCCTACGCGCGGGTACTTGACGAGGAATTCCTGGGGGTGTTGGCGCCCTCTTAATATGGGTTCCAATGCTCACGCTGTATGTACGTTGCACGCAAGATCAATGGGTATGGTCGAACAATGTGGGGTCGTCATCAAAACTCTAAAGCTCAGCCTGCGGTGCGCTCTGAAGGCCTGATGCAAACCGTGGTAAAGGGGGAAACGACCCAAAGTACCCAGACCTACAATTTTACAATGGTCGAAATGAAGCCATTTCGTTCTCAAGCCAAGGGAGCATTCGATTGCAGAAAACCAAGGAGGGAGTTATGCCGAACAGGTTTCGTTGATAAACGGAGTTTTAGAATACATCATGTATCTGGTAGACGCGTGCGTGTGTATCAGTCGAGTGCTTCACATTCATGGCGATAGCACAACGGAACAAAACTCCACAACCGTTGCAGCCGGCACGTAGGCCCACTTGCACACGACCAGGGAGGGCAATACCGCAGTGTCCGCCGAAGAGAGAAGTTGGGCGTTTCGGGTGTCGCAGGAGATGAGAGAAACGGCACATACAGATGACTGTGATGTCGGTTTATTTGTAGAGAGACGAACGCCAACTCCCACTACGCACACTTTCCTCGCACAATCCGACTCTGAAGTAGTAATCTGTCAGGCGAGCTTCACACACCCGAGCTCGCGTTCGCCCCATGCCACGGTGGTCATCGGCGTGCTGACCCGTCGTACCCAATAATATCTAGTTTAACAGGAACGAGAGTCATTGGGCCTCTGGCATTTCTGTCAATTTCATTATTGAGACGTCCAAGTTCTCTCTCGTGAAAATATTAATAGCACCCGGCTTAAGGGGACGCTGGCACGCTCAGGAATGCGTCGACAAGTACCCGCGCGTATGCATGTCGGCAACATATACATACGACTTGGAATTAGAGTGATTTTCAACCAAGATCCGTATTTCGTGGTTGTAGAATGGTTCACGCAAATATACGCGAATCCCGAGATTATTAGCCCATTTTGGCACTTTGTTTGGGCCCAACAACTTACTACCCATCATGGGAACGTAGTTTTGCTCCCAATGTCATCGTCGACGACGACTCCATAAGAGATATATCATCCGCCTGGAGAACAGAATCTTCTAGTGAAGGCCATCTCTTCGCCGATGATGTAGCCATTATGCAATCCCTTGCGGGAAATGAAACATTTTAGCGTTTTTGCGAGCTTTTTTGTGCTACTCGCTCCCAACTTCGAATACACGAAAGCACCTCGTGAGTCGTTTCTCGCTGCCTGCCATCTGGCGGACCCGACGCCCGCACAGGCTCCAACACGAGCATCCCTCATTGTTACGGGCTGTAGTTTCCTGTGAGGAGCTGAAGCTGTCCACAAGTGAAGTGCAAACGATCAGTTGGGGGTTGGTTTTTGCCTCATTTTGTGCACTCCACGTTTTCGATCAATCTCGACCACAGGAGCACTTCTTAGTCGGGGTGTAGACCTCTGTTGAGAAGTTACGGGGGATCAGTCTCGAGAGAAGCAAAAGCTGCTGGGATGAACCCCTGACAAGCCACCGTCGCTCTCCGGTAAGCACGAACCAACCGAAGTTCTAAACGCAGCGTGTTAAGATGACGATGTTTTCAGTTTCGAAGAAACATCTAGGGTCGGAGTGACCGGAAACCCGGGGACCAAGGGACGCTTGGGTCCCAGCGTCCCCTTGACCCTTTTAGTACCGCAGTCCTTTTTTGGGGACAAATCACTTGGAATTAGACTGGTTTGTCCCCAAATCGGGACTGCGGTACTATAGGGGTTAACAACATTCTACTTGAAACTCGCACCCCCAATGAATTTTGATGCATATGTGTCCAAGGAGACTCTAGCACCTATATAATGGATGTGATAAGGAGCAGTCTTACAAGAGTAATGTGTTTTCCGGAATCTGCAATGATATCTTCAGTTGAATTTGGGTTTTCGTCTCATTAGTCGGTAAAAGAATCACCGAACAGGCATTTTGAGATGAAATTCGAGAACACGAAAATCAACTACAGGAGAAGAGTCTCGTTGGACTTCCTCGGTCATGTCTGATATGTTATTCAATTTTTCGAGTTTGTACAAGTCGCCGTGGCGAGGACCCAAACACGCTTGTCCGAAGGAGATATGCTGATATCAAATCAAATATAATTGAATAATATTCCATTAATAGAATTACGAAAGAACAACTCCTCGTTCGTACGGACCTTTGAGTTTTTGTTCTGGAAATATGTACCTTTTTATTTTCCTTTCGTCAACATGTTCAGTATTACCGCCTTGTCTGTGTTGGTGGGTGGCACCACGGATGTGTTGCCCACTCGCAAGCCAGAGCAACAACAACAGCGAACGCCATCCCAGCGGGGAAATTAACAACTGGTGTGTAAGGGGGGTACGCCGCAAACGTGTGGTGTATCGGCGGGCATACAAAGGCAGAACCAACGGTGATCTGGGCGCTTCTTACTCTGGCTACAGTTAACCGACAAACATCGTTCACAGCAGTCGTATAAGAGCCTTGTTCCACGAGACGGCCTTGACTCATGTGCTCTTCTATTAGCAATCTCCATATCATGTCCCGGAGTATGGGGCCCAAGCATCAAAGACGTACGCAGACCCACGGTCGTAGCTGTTTTTCTTAAGGGGATATCATTAACAACACCTACGTAGTACCCTCAAATGTTTTTTCCTAGCTGCGTGTTCGTCTTGCAGCGGTTCTGTATTGTCTGATACAATATGATAATCTACTTCCATTGGGTTGACAAATGTGACGCTCTCACACCTATCGGCGACCGCAACGCCGACTCGGAAATACAGTCAAACGCTTGATTCACGGAAGCTGTCTCCGTCCTAAGATCCACCTTAAATATCGGCGAGTCCCATCGTATTCAAAAACAATCTCTTGAAATAAATAGATGTACAGCTATGGCTGTACCCAAACAAAAAACAATCCAAACCCGACGTCTTATACTACGATTTACTGTATCGGGGACAACTTGGTGCTGACCGTTTTCCGCAGTACTACTGAAACTGACAGCTTCAGCGAAAATATAGATGCAAGTTTCGAGACCATCTGTATGTGGTCACCTGGATGGGAGTGCGCTGGCAGTACGGTAAAGGCGCCTTCGGCGCCGAGTGGATGGTAAATTTCTCGCAAACGGCACCAGAGCGACAAGTATAATGTTAAGAGGATGTTTGTATGGACAATAGAAGTCTTGGTGCGAAAATGATCCTAACATTAATGCATGGATTTTGCGTGAGGCGATGTACAACCCTAACCCTAACCCCAACCCTAACCCTGCGCCCCAGTGGATGGTCCATTTCTCGCAAACGGCACCAAAGCGAGCTGTACGATTTTAGGAGAATGTTGGCATGGGCCATAGCAATCTTGGTACCAAAACGATCCTAACATTAATGTATGGATTTTGCGTGAGGCGATGTGCAAGTCTGCATTTTGGTGCCTGGATGGGAGTGTGCTGGTAGTACAGTAGAGGCGTAGGCGCCCCAGTGGATAGCCCATTTCTCGTAAATGGCACCAGAACGACCTGTATAATTTTAGGAGGATGTTGGTATGGGCCATAGCAGTCTTGGCGACAAAACGATCCTAACATTAATGTATGGATTTTGCGTGAGGCGATATATATCTAGAGATTACAGTCACGCGGAAACCGGGGATGGAGAGAGATCCTCCGTGGCCATAACAAGAAGAAAGGCAACAAGGACTACGGTAGGTGTACGTGATTTCTACCAAAAGCCACAGGCACGTAGAGTGGACTTAGATTTCCTGGTCTACGCAACTGTATCCAGCAACCCCGTACAGGGCACGCGGAGTTACATTCGCAACAAAGACACAGCAGACGTACAGAGCGCAAATACTCTAGGTAGCAATAGCCAATATCAACAACTATTAGAGTAGACAAGTCATGTAGATGCTTCGAGGAGTTCCTACAAACCGCGTGTTCCATCCGGTGCGAAAGATAAACGTCAAGGTATCTGTCAGGGGGGATTTATACCAAGTGCCAGAGGCATCATTACGTGTGCGACGAACAACTCGCTCGCCCTGATTGTATTGAAGGAGGAACTACCAGGTACTTAGTTTTCCATAAAGGAGAGGTTTGTCATTATCTTGAAATTCCAAAGTCAGAAGTGGATACGCAGGTTCGCGGACAGTTGTCGTGTCTTCCTGACTATTGCAAGACATTTCCGTTAACACCGACCGCGCATCGCTACGCATAATTCGTCACACAAAAGGACGCACCGCACACTACTGACTGCGTGGTATTCGATGCGTCCATGAGATTGGTGCGGGAGGAGACTAACCACGGCAGCATGGCAACATGGTAGCATCTAAGCGCAATACAACAAACCGGGTTCACGGGACACCTATCTTACGAACACTGTGGCGCACGATACGCACACCGGAAGAAAACCGAAGCCGCGTGGACGGCCAGGCTCAACAAGACACCCGGCAGCAGCGACAGCGACAACATGCACAAGTCAGAGAACGTGCAAGTGCAAATGAAGCACCCGCACTTCCATCGGTAGACACTCTGGGGACGCCGCGATACGCAGCCCCCCTCCCGCATTATTTGATAGTAACGTGTATTTTGCACGTTTCGTCACCATATAGTACCCCTCTCACGAAATCCTTCCCATGGCCCACCAGACCCTACAAAACGAAGGCATCCGGGGTGCGCACTGTTTTGTCCCCCATCCCCGGCAGTGAACACGCAAGGTTGAGCCTAGGTGGCAATGCCCATGTACGATATATACGCCCCCCTCTTCCGAGTGCTGTCGAATGGGATGCATGGTCGATGCTCAGAAGACTACGGCAAGCAAGAAATACGTACGCCCCCCCCCCTCCTCCCCTTCCGTGTGAACACGCCAGGTTGGGCCTAGAAGTGGGCTAGATGTAGGCTAGATGACTAGATGGGCATGCCCCGCTCTTCGAAGGCGCGCACCATTGTCGACCCAAGCTGCGCCGGGGACCTTGAGATATACACGCCTGCGCTCTCGAGGGCTTCGAATTTCGCTGCAGAAAGAAATTTCCAGGAAATAAACGAATGGATGTTGGGGCGGCATGGGTCAGTTCGGGTCAATGTTACGCGAAATTAGCCACAGCAGAGCCTCCTACAATAGGGTACCGGACTGCCCTTGTGTTGGAGTAGACGCAAGCGCAATAATTCCATATAGTTTGGTATAGTGCAAGTAGTGTAGCATAGTGTGGTGTATTGCTGATTTAGTGCTGTTAATGGCGAGGGGCTTGGTAAAGATAAAGATGGTAGAAAGGAGCCCAACAGCAGCCTTTGTGTGGTGAACGTACCGACTTCCGCTGCACAGATAGACTGCTGGATCGCGTCACACTTCGGATCCAATTCGGGCAAGAGATCGTGGTTATTACTGAACCAACCGTCAACATATTTTTTGTTGGACGCCTGCCCCCCATTGCCATCTACAAAAACCCAATACATTTTGAGAGAACGGTCTTCAGTCTTGACGAACGCTGCCTTAGGGTTAGGCCCAAGACTAGTGAAAATTGAAACTGAGAAAAACTAAAGTCAGTGTGAAGAATGGTAAAACACTAAACTTCAAGTGATACCTGGTACCTGGTAGTATGTACAGTACGAGGAGACATGCAAGAAAATGAAACGCTTCATGGCTTACCTGCAGCAGTACCCTTGCCCCCAGAAATGATGGCTCCTGCGTGACCCATACGCCTTCCGGGAGGAGCAGTGGAGCCAGCGATGAAGCTCACCACCGGCTTATCCGGGTCCCCGTTCTCCACGAGCCACTCGGCAGCATCTTCCTCAGCCTGCAGTGTGAATTTGGAGTCCACGAATCAAAGGGTTTCGAAGTCGGGTTTTTGGACGAGGGAAACGAAAAGCGCAGCAGTGCTGAGTCGAGGGTGCACAACAAAAATGATAGAGCTATTCGACACTCCTAAAAAGGTACACGAAAAAAAGGGAAAAGGACACCACACTCCTAAAAAATTACCGTACAAAACAAAAAGAGAAACAACACACCCCTAAAAAGGTACACGACAAAAGATGAAACGATTCGATACCCTCAAATAGGGTACACGACGAAACGAAACAACGACTGCACACTCCCAAAATAAGTAAATAAATACACGAGTGGGGGGGGGGGCGTACTCATTTGTTGCTTGCATATTCATTTGACTGTCGACCACGCATACCTTTCGAGACCGAACACCGTTCGTACTCCTAAGAGAGACACCTACAACAGTTGGGCGCTCATTACGTGTTTGTATACATCAGACAATAGGGGGGGGGGGGGGTGCACGAAAAAAAAAAGAAAAAAAAAACTTCGTAGCACCTGGTACGTGTCTTAGGGGTAGTGTCATAAGGTTAGGGTTAGGCTGGCAAAGGTCGATGGAGTCCACAATGACAGCAAGTACGGTGGCTTGCGCCGTTGAAGTGACGGGAAACAACACAAAAACACGCACTTTGAAACAGATATTGCTCTAATACTCGCAGCGACCGTCGGGGGGGCACGGCCACGCTTTGTTCCATTCGACCACAACCTTCGAATGTTTCACACATCAGATCAAATCAGATCAGATCAGATCAGATCATGGTGGACTTCAGTTCAGTTCACCATCATCACTCGACTTCTTTCGGGGCAGATCCATCATGCCAGGTCATCGATGTTATCTGCACGATTTAGATAACGTGTGCTGGGTGGAACCTGTAAGAAACGGCTCTCGGGCACGTCTTTACTGAGTGCGATGTATGTATCAGAGGGCTCTTACACATCACATCTCAACAGAAAACATAATGACAGGATCTAGATTATGTGCATAGAGTAGATCGTGTACATCGTCATCTATCCGCTGTGCGCAATGTATGCCTACCTGGCCTCCGATTTCTCCGATCATGACAATCCCCTTGGTTTCTGGGTCGTTCGTGAACCTCTCGAGGCAGTCGATGAAGTTGGTCCCGTTGAACGGGTCGCCTCCAATACCCACGCACGTACTCTGGCCCATGCCTGCAAATACGGGAGAAAGGGACAAAATCGGAAACGGTTGGTCGCACAAACACAACACTCCCCAAACTCCCTGACCAGCACAATAACAAAAAGGTACGGTATCAATTGCGGCTGAAGCTATACCGGTGTGACTCCTGTACGCAAACAGCGACAGCCATACCCACAGCCAAAGAGAAAGTGCGTGCGAGAGAATTCTACGGAAACTCCGCTCACTGTGTGCGTTGAGTTTGCTGTCTCGGAGCCCCTGTCAGTAAACCTCATCAATAGATACGTACTATGTCTCTAGCCCCACCCTAAGGCAATGATATCCTGCTGTGGCGTGGCACAGAGTCTAACCCTAACACATGTTCTCGACCCAAGCAGCCTCATGCGGTGTACGATTCGACAGACAGTTGGGGTCGCTCCACCGCCACAGCGCTCCCCAACTTTTTTCTTCGAGACAACAGATGTGACTCGACACAATGACAGCGCTAGGGGCAATCTGGTCGAAGAAAAAGTGTCACCAGTGATGCATTAAAAATTCTGAGATGGACAACTGCTGTTGACCAAGACCTACCGCGTATTCATAGGATAACACGACAAGCGGGAGGGGAAACACTGCGCCGAGGCGAGACCTAAGCAAAACCAGGTACCTAACTAAAAATATCTACAGTAGTGATACATTAACCGGACTGGTATACAACTGTGTGATGCATTGCATTGGCACTGCACAGCGCTGCACGACAGCTATGGCGGAAAGCGGGCTGCGTCACCATTTCGACAGTATTAATACATATATATACCTGGTATATATGTCGCGGAACACACGCAAGTTACAGTAGACAGACGGTCCTGACCAAGAGTTAGGAGTGTGGAACAAGTACAATACCATAAGCATGGCCCGCTCACCGGTGACAGTGGTCTGCCAGACGGCCTCGTACGTCAGGGTGCCGCTGCGAGACACGATGCCAATCTTGCCCTTCTGGTGGATGTACCCAGGCATGATCCCTGCCACCATCATGACATGTTCAAGTTGTCACAGGTGTACAAGCAATCACGTTAAGCAAAATAAGTCCAATGATACCATACCAGGATGAACGCTGCAAAAACGCCGTAAGTACTGTAGTACAAATTCGGCCATGTCGACGGCACCGTATGCCCCCGGCTTGCACCCCCCCGAAGGGGACTGTGTGCAAGGAGTGCGGGGACAAGAATATAAATAATATGTCCAGAGACAACATGCTGCAGCATCTTAACTCGTGGCTCTGAACTGTACGGCTGATACAGAAGACGCTTCTTCGCGGCATAGACGCTACACACCCTCGAAAGACAGAGACAGACAGACAGACAGACAGACAGACACAGATGGGGCGGGGCTTACTCGAAGAACATGGCCGGGTAGCAATGCGCACAGCAGCAGCAAGCCGACGTCAGACCGCAACAGACCTCACCACGACCACGCAGGAGCGGCTTTCTTTGCGCTCACAGGTCTCCTCTTCAACATATGAGTGTACCAGTAATAATACCCACTGTACTGCGTACTACTCTATCCGAAACTGTAAGGACCGTCTGCGTACTAATGAAATACTAAAATGTCCTTCAAGAATACACAGACGGTTCTTTATATTGACGGACAGATTGATGCTGTGCGCATTCTCTTCGCCCCAACGGCTGTATCCAATAACACGCGTCTAAATAAGACTGCTGCCGTCTTATAAATCTGTAACCAAAAGCAGAGGGAAGCAAGTATTACCGATTTTGCACTCTCCGGGCTTGATGATGCCGGGGCAGTTGGGGCCGATCAGCCTTGTCTTAGACTGCTGCCGAAGGGCGTGCTTAACCTTTACCATGTCTTTCTGAGGGATGCCCTCCGTGATGCACACCACCAGGGGGATCTCGTTCTGTTGAGGGAACGAGGGTTGCAAAAAATGGGGCTTGAAACTTGGTTGCGCCTTTAGTCCGGCGAGCATCTGCCACCGCGCTTGTGTAGCATTTGCGCCTGCGCGCGGCATATCTATCAATCTGTGTTGGCGTTGCGGGAATCACTGGCATGCCGCTCGAAACGTCGTTTATGTGTGATATACCCTGGTCTGTACCGCACATTTACTCCGGCGCTACTGGTACGTTTTCTACCGCCCTCCCCAAGTGTCAGCAATGTCAGTGTCAACATCGACAGTTTCTCTACCCGGATATCTATCTCCATCGCACCACCACCGCACCACCGCAACTCATCCCCAGTGGGCGGATCAAGGCGGCGTTGTCATCTACAACCGAGGTATATTTGACACACGACACAGATGATTATTGAAGGAAAGTGTGCTGGCCTTAGCTCTTCTACCACCTCCAAAAAAATACACGCTAGTTCCAAGTACTGGTAGTGCACCCCTAAAACGTGAAAGGAATAAGCTCTACCGGGAGCTTTTACCGGCCCGCCAGAAGATAACAAAAAAACAGATTCAAAGGTAAGAAAACAGGTCAAAGCAGGGCAGACACTGCGCTTTTTAGTCCCTGACTTGTGACAATTTTATCACAAAAATAGCATACCAGGTAACATCAGCCGCCGACATAAAGCCACCCGTAATTTCGTTCTTAGTTGGAGATATAAACAGACTTGAGCAGACTGAGTGAGTAGCCTGACTGAGTAGACCGACTGAGTAGACCGACTGAGTAGACTGACCTGGATGGCGTCAAGAACGGCGGCCGCCGCAAACGGTGGCGGCACGTACACCACCGACGCGTCCGGGTTTACGGCCTCCTTCGCCTCCTCTACCGAGTTAAACACGGGTCTGCCGAGGTGGGTGCTGCCGCCCTTCTTAGGTGTGACTCCTCCCACAACCTTGGAAGGGAAACGTACATACAAATATACAAAGGTTAGAAACGGCGTTTTAGGGTGACAGCAACGGGGGGGGGAGGCGAGACGGCTACCGGTGCGAACTACCACACGTAAGGCACGTTTGTTTGGCGGCAAGCCATGAAAACAATGAAACGAGGACACAGTCGTCAGATTGTGATGAAGCATGCAGGAAGGCAACTGGCAATATGAGGGTCGTGATTTGCATGAAAGTACTCGCATTTAGATGTCGTCGGTCCCACTGTCTATTCGACAGAGAGTGAGCAGCGCGGGTTCCACGCCCATGTACTGCCATGTACTGTGTGCAGAAGAAGCAACACTATACCAGGTATGCATAATTTGCAAACATCTTCGGCGAGTCCTTTATCTTGATTCGTGCTTATTATCGCGCGCTTGTATCAACACGATGGTTAAGGGGGAGTGCAAGACCAAACAGGAACCCATTGCGAGGGGTGGGTCGTGCGGCTCAACGACGTTACCAACGTTGCGAGGAACCGCCTGGTGTTTATTCGAAAGACGCACAAAAATATGTGAACCACAAGGGTATTCGTGGTCAATGCTCGTTGGGATCTTGCCGCGTTGCTGTGTATCAGGATGGTGCATCGGCAAGCGAGAGTGTACGCAAATATTGCAGAGCGTTGCTTCGCTGGAATGGTGTGGCACAACGCAAGTCTCTAAAGGAACTGTCTCGTTTCCGCTACTCATATGCGTAGTTTACGATACGGCGCAGATGTCTGCCGTGCAGCGCAAGGATAGCTATAGTCAACGCCGAACGCCTCATTTTGGCCGTGTGGATACTGCCCCAGTCCAGTACTCGCACTGGCGTGCGGCGGTAGCATTTGCAACATTCCAATATTCGTATCATATCATGGAAATCGAGGTTTTCGCTCGTTGAACAAGGCAGCCGTTTAACAACGGAAGAAATCCTGTCACTATAAGAGTCGACGGGCTACTGTTGAATGGTATTCCAAAGTATGCTGCTTCGTGCATCACACAAAACAAGTACCAGGCACGTATACGGATGATCGAAACTGCTACGACTTTCCCCCTCCAACAGGTACACCTCTACTGCTCGAATGTTCAGCTCAACATGCATGTCCCTTCTATATTACCTGGTATACGATACCTGTTACATACTAGAGGTAGGTGACGACAAAAAGAAAGACCAGCATTGAGGCCAACAAGAGAGGACAGCATGATAGGGCTGATGTATCGTTCGTTTCTTGAAGTCTACCAGGTAAACCAGTATGAGAGAGGACTTGAAATTAGTGCTGCCCGAAGGCCCCTCAGGAGAAGATGCGCAAGCCGGCTGCAGCATCGTACCACAGAGCTACCCATACATACTGTGGCCGCTATGCATTGTCATTCAACACAAGGGGGGGTTCGCGGGCCGCCTGGACGGCCGCCGGTCGCCGACTCACGTTATGCCCAAACGATCGTGAAGCAGCGTTGTGGCGAAGGATGGAGGTCAGACGTAATGCCAAGAGTTGAGAGCTCTACACCCTGCCCACGCGGAATGAGAGAGCCTGTTTTAGTACTGATACTCGTCCCTTGCACTCTTAATCTTCGGCCATATACTCAACATACATATGTGGTTGAGGCACAGCTGCTGCTGTTATAGCTCCTCTTACACGTCTGCTACTGCAAGGCTGGAAAAAAATAACGTACGGAAAGAAGAAAACGACGTACAGTGGGGGTCCCTCAATAAGGCGGTCTGAGTAAGGCGGTATCCCGATATAAGGCGGTCAACATCGTTTGGCACGACTAGAACCCGCAGTAAGGCGGTGACCGCCTTACTGCGGGATGGTCCCTCTATAGGGCGGTCTACCCCTTACTGAGGGCGGTCTCGGCCTCCAAATCGGTACAGGCACTCGCCACCAGCTCTCGCACAGCAGGGCGTACCGCCCGAGCAGGACACACCCCCACCACTCGAGCAGTAGAGGCGCACGATGCCCTGTGCAGCAGGTGATCTGTGCACTGTTCCTTGCCTTACACCAGAGCCCCCTGACTGCCATGCTTGTCGTGGAGGGTGTGGCGGCCGGCTTCACGGCCTTTGTGGTGAGGTGCAGGAACCAGTTGGTGATAACCCAATGCACCGCATCTGTCACGCGTGCGCTGCTGCCAAGTCCTCCACGAAGGATGCCGTGAAAACCCTCGCGGACAGACGCTAAAGTATACACAAGGAGGGCCGTGGTGCGGGACCGTGGAACAACGCGAAATCTGGTTCAGGAAAAATGGGTGAAAGCACGTTTCGCGCGCGGCTTACTCTGGACCAAAAGCTTGAGGTCCTGCAACTGCTTGATCAGGGAGTTACTCACACACGACAGCAGGCCGTTTCAAGCAGGGTTCTACACTATTTGACTTTTCGTGGCATGCGCCATGGTACCACCCATGGCTTACCGTGACATCCCCACCGCATCCCTTGGCGTGGCATAGGATTCCATGGCACGCCGTGGGGGGTGCCTGACATGCATGCCATGGGTGGTACCATGGCAACCCCCGGGCAACCGCCACGGCACTACATGACAATCCCCACGGCAGCCAAATGTCCACGGCACCTAGGTTTGGGGTTAGATATAGGGTTCCATGGTATGCCGTGGAGGTCCGTGGAAGGTTTTGCCACAGGTGGTGCCACGGCATGTCGCGAGAAGGAACAATAATGTACATAATGAGTTACGCACGGTTTCTCGTGTCCAGGAGTAGAGGCGACCCCAGGTGCCGGGTCAAACCCAAAATACTGCCGCTGGAGATGCAGGCTGCGCTAACGGCAGCCCACGGGAAAGGCGTACCAGACGGTTCCAAGGACCTTGAGGTGGAGGGGCTGAAACAAACGCTCAACAGCGTGAGCTCACGTGTGTGCCAGGCAGATGAACAGGGGTCGCCCGTCACTGACACGGAAGTGGTCGATTCGTTGGAGAACCTGAACATCATCCAGGGAGAGTGCGCCAATGAGGCCGCCATCGAAGCGGCTCAGGTTTGGGCGACAGTGGAGGAGCAGGAGGACGTCGTCGAAGCTATGCGGTTGGATGCGGTGGACGAGATGACGGAGCAGTTGGAAGGTACTGACGTGGGGGGCGCGGACTCCACTGATGACGAGAAGGAGGACGGCGACAATGAGATGACGGGGTGCGGGCACCGTGCCGCCGCCTTACGCTGAAATTTCCTCGAGCTTTGGTCTCCTGGCAAGGGCAGTGGAACTGGGCGGCAATGACAACGCCTCCTTCCGCCTACAACAGGCCAGGACGACGTTAATCGAAGCGCATGCGTCAAACCCGGTGCGGCAGGCGGACATCATTTTTTTTTTTCAGACCCAAGGAGGGGACGGGGGGTAGCGCAGCAGAGTTGTGCTGCATGGTTCCGTTGTGGTGTTCCTGATCTTACTACAGCAGTACAGTAGTGCTGCACTGTTCTGGATTGGTGCACCTACAACAGCAAGGTGTAGGCAGTAGGCGGTGCTAAGAGTAGTCTTACTGCTTAGTAGGGCACCAGTCAGTTGTTTTCAATCACGTTGAAACATATTTTCTACCAACTCTACTGTAATAACATTATAATATTTCCAACAGATCTTCGATCTTATCATGCACCAGGTATGGGCTCTGTCAGGCTAGGGTTAGGGTTAATAGCTATTATATTGAAGGGTACAACACACCAAAGCAAGGTACTTCCCTCGCTAATGCGATAACCGCCATACTGACGTAATCCCGTACCCTCAATAAGGCTGTAACCGCCCTATTCGCGAGCAAGGCGGCTGCCTGCAATAAGGCGGTCACAATGCTCTGGCACACCACCGCCATATAGAAGGACCCCCACTGTAGCTATATGCGTACCTCCAAAGAGGCTTGCGCAGGCATTGTCGGTGCGAGTGGCTGTAGCTCGTACCGAAATTATATTGTTTCTCACAAAGGGCTCCCTAAAGCGAGGTCACCACGAGCGCTACAGTTAGACGCGTACCATGCTTTTAGGCGTATTTGAATAAATAAATTAGTTCACCTCGATGGAAGTAAGTACCAGGGGTGCTACGCTCGTATGTTTTCGTAAAGAAAGGGCCAAAAATCAACTCTCTTCCTTGACCTCGACCTATGCCTAAACGTATAGGTCTCCGGATGCATCCGACAATACACGAGGCAGAGCTGGGAGCAATTTCGCGCCATGGCCCTTCTCTTTGTCACTCCACGTCTGTTCATTTGTGTCGGAGGCGCACTCTGGTCACGACAACAACAGCAGCAAGCAGCAGCAGCAGTCAGTCATCGCATATATTAGCTGTGACAGACAGTCGAAGGCCCGTGACCACTTCGCATATGTTCTTCTCTTTCAGCTTCTATGTTTACTGATCAACCTGAATCAACCACTTCTGCATCTACTTGTTTAAGTAGGCATATGCTCGCCAATCTCGGGGATGCCAGGGAGGCTGTCTCCGTCGACTTCTCTGTTTTGGGTGTGTTCGCGTTGTTGCCTGGCTGCCACGCTATCTGCAGCTAGCTGAAGCAGCGTGAGCAGCAGCAGTGAAGCAGCGTGAGCGAGCCGCGGAACATGTTGTTTGCATCGAACCAACAACACTGTCGCGATCTGTTGATCATTGCTGCTGGTGTTGTAGAACTCCCGGTTGTTGTTTTTATTTGTGCTGAAACCCCGGAAACCCTCAATCCTCCATCGGTCCCCAGGCGCACCAAAGACGGCATGTCGACCTTGCAAAGCACGGGACACTCATTAAGGGGACGCTGGCACGCTCAGGAATGCGTCGTCAGGAACCCGCGCGTAGGCGTTTCGGCAACATATACATACGACTCGGAATAAGAGTGATGGATTTGCAACCAAGATCCGTATTTCGTGTTTGTAGAATGATTGGCGCAAATATACGAGAATCCTAAGCTTTTTAGCCCGTTTTTGCACTTTTTTGGGCCCAATAACTTCCTATTAATACCCATCGTGGGAACGTAGTTTTGAGACAGGCAGCATCTTCAACGACGACTGTCTAAGCGATATACCATCCGCCTGGAGAACAGCAATCTTCTAGTGAGGGCCATTTCTTCGGTGATGTGGCCATTGTGCTACGAATGCTCCCTTGCGCGAAATGAAACATTTTAGCGTTTTTGCGAGCTTTGAGTGGTACTCGCTGGCAACTTCAAATACACGAAAACACATCGTGAGTAGTTTCTCGCTGCCTACGACTGCCGTCTGGCGCACCCGACGCCCTCACAGACTCCATCATGAGCATCCGTCAATTTCGCGGGCTGTAGTTTCCTGTGAAGAGCTGTAGCCGTCCGCAAGTGAAGCGCAAACGCTCAGTTGGGGGCTGTTTTTTAGCTCATTTTGTGCTCCCCAAAGTTCGGCCAAGTTCGACCACTGGAGCACCTCTTAGTGCCTCTGGCGAGAACCTGCGGGGGGTCAATCTCGAGAGAAATCCAAGCTGCCGTGATAAACCTTTAACAACTCACCGTCGCTCTCCGATGAGCACGAACCAGTCGAAGTTCTAAACGCAGCGTGTTGAGATAGCGATGTTTTTTTCTGTTCCGATAAAACATCTAGAGATTAGAGTCACCAGAAACCCGGGAACCAGGGGACGCTTGGGAGCCAGCGTCCCTTTAAGCTACACATAAGATCTTGGGCTTCATATACCTGCCTCGACATCCCCTGCAGAATGAGCTGCAATAGTGGTGTCTATCTGAGCACTGATCGTGCTTCTTGGTTCAAGCCTCTACCGTCGCCCCACCAAATAAAAATGATATGTCACACGTCGTGGCAATTAAATAAACTGGAATATTTCTGGCGGGGTTGTGGATACTGTCGTAGGACGGACAGCCCCATGGGCCCCCACGAGGGCACGCCGGTAGGGCAGCCGACGCCCCCTGGAGATCTGATGTCGGAGAGCATCCCAACTAGAGGTTGGACCCTGCGGGTACCCGCCACAAACGGGTATCCGCCAAATTTAGGAGCCCGGACCCTACCCTACCCGCCGGGTAATGCCATTTTGACGAACGGGTACCTTTTTTGCCGGGTACCCGGCATCCTTATTGATGTTTTTTCCCTTATTTCAGCGAATTTGGGTTGTTAGATAGTGTGTAATACTGTTGTACGACGAAACGACGAGTATGAACAGTTTTTTGTGTTAATTCGATCCACAGCCGCCTAAACCTGCCTTGTCGTGTTTCTGCATTGCGCGGGCGTGATATGGTTAGGCTTTGAACGCGCCAAAAAAGTGTGAAAATATGTACGATGGGGGCGATGGTTCACGGTCTCCCGCTTGAAAGACTGCTGTGGACTATTGCCTACCCACTACGTACCGGATATTAGGAAATCGCAAATTCATGAACTAATTGATTGACCGTGTTGGAATACTGCTGAAGTTCAATCCGTTGTATCATAGTAATGCGGAACTACCACATAGAACTACTTACTTAGATCTCGATCTCTGAGCGTGCTCGGTTGGTACATCCCTGGCCTCTCAGAGCTCCCACTCGGAAATCGCCTCCTTCTACTACTTGCCGGACCTTTCCAGTGGGTCTTTGTTTTCTCCATTTCTCGTCGTACGTTCAGCCCTTTCTTTTTTTCTTCTCTCGTTTCGTGTGCGTGCGTGTACTCCGAGCACGGTTGCGCGGGCGAACCCGGCACCGTCGCGGGTGTCAGCGGATGCTGGCGGGTAGAGGGGGAGTTGCAAGGAGCGCGATCGCCGCTTTCGTGCCTAGGCGTCGCGTGTGCCTCGAGACACGAGGGATGCATGAATAGGCTCTGTCTGGCCTCTATTTGTGATTTTTGATAGAGTACGTACGATTATTCAAGGGTCGTTCGGTAATGTAAGATAATATTCAAGCGGTGCTTATTTTTGCGACCGGGTTGAAAGTCACAAGAGAGAGGTACCCCGAATGAGCACCAACATTGTCGAGCTGGCGTCGAGGTCCTCGATGAGCACCGGGCTTCACGCGAGGCGGGCGACGGGGCTCACTGTGGAAGAGAGGGAGGAAAGCTTTACCCGGACTGAATCGGTGGCGAGATGGTCGCGAGAGGGGCGGGCGGCGTACGAGGCTGAGAGAGAAGCTCTGCTGTATGGTTTTTTCTTTTTTTCATTTTTTCTTTTTGACTGGTGTAAGGTGTTCCAATCAGGTAGTAAAATTTTATACGAAAGGGGACGGGAATTTTTTTTCTTTCAGAAATTTTCGGTTTCATTTTCATTGTTTGTGCTGTGTTACTGTGCCGTGCTGTGCTTTATCTTTCGTACATACGAGTACAGACACGGAGCATATATCGAAAGAAGAAAATAAGTACCCTATCTGGGGTATGTATGTATGTACGACATGTGAGCGAGCGTAGCGGAAAACCGCCCACGACGCGAAGCATATGTGGCGTCCGAGCTGTTATCTCCTGAAGCATGGCGGCGGGACTCTTGGCATTATCAAGTCGCCAGTTTGCAACCATAGAGGTCATAAAAAAAACTATAATATTGAATGATTATCATGGACCTCTGTCCGCTTCGCATAGTTTGATGTACTTTTCCTTCCTGAGCAAGCGTAGCGGGCGGCGTAGGCCGCCCGCGGAGCGAAGCGCCTTGTATAGCATATCAACAACCGAGCGCCTTCTTGCTGGATGCCGGGGAGGCTCCCCCTGCGACCTGCTTGCCACTGCTGTTTGCCGGACCAGCAGCAACCTGTGCTTTTTGCGCGCGGGAACGGCTCGTTGGGCTTGGGCCGTCGCACCGGCAGTAGCTGCGCCCGCAGCCCCCGAACCCCTGTCATTGGCGTTCGGATTTCACGCGTGCGCTGGTACCTCTTCGACGAAGTCATAGCTATCTTCCTCAGATTATCTACTGCTGTTGCTGTCAAAGGCAGGGCCTGCAGAGTCTTCGCTTTGGTCGCTGCTGCTGTACGCATCGCTTTCGAGGGCGCTTTGCACAGGCGCCTTTGAAATTTCGGCTGGATTCTCAGCAAGATCGCCCGCCGGCAGCAATTCAGTTTCCCGAGAGACCGCGCCAGGATCGCTCGCCTCATGGCCCATTGTGCCCAGCTGGTGCCGCGTGACGATACTGTCCTGTGCCATGCGCGTCCACTTCAGCGATGAATGTAACTAGTTGATGGTTTATGTGGTTGGCTTGTGTGGGTGCGTGTTTTTAAAGGGTTTCCTAAAGATATTGTTCAGGCACAATGAACCGGGAATACCAATTACCCGCGGGTACCCGAAAACCCGCGGGTACCCGAAAACCCGCGGGTACCCGGAAACCCGCGGGTAACCGGGTACCCGGTTCCCGACGACGCAATTACCCGCAGGACCCGAAAACCTGCGGGCAATATGAGCATACCCGTCAAACGGGTAGGACCCGTCCGGGTATACCCGCCGGTTACCCGAGGAATTGAAATCAGGGTCCCCTATCCCCACGCACCAATCCCTAAAATTCGCGCATGCTGGGCTGAGCACGAGCACAGAAGGCGCCAAAACGCTGACAGCGCAGGATTGTGCGGAGAGATCGTCGCCGACGCGGCGCGCGGGACGCGTGCGGGCGGATCCGCGGCGCCAGCCGGTCCACACGACGCTGGGGCTCTCCCCGGCGAAGAAACCGCGCGGAGAGACGGCCGGCGGCGGGGAGATATCCGCCAATATGATGAGCCTAAGGGCTGTGATAACTGTCTCACGTAAATATTGCTGGTGTGCTGCCGCTGGTGCGCTACGGAAGCTCCCAGCGACCGCTGGGGGGGTATATACCACCAACAACCTTCGGGTTTATACAGGCCACGGAACTGTCGTCCGGGTAACATCGGTTGGTTCACTGTAGTTTACCTGTATCGTACCAGTAGATTATACCAGGTACGTACGTAGTCCTTGTGTCTTAAGGTGGCCATGGGCGAGATAACTACAGGAGATTACAGTATGACCGCATGGCAATGCTCTGTGAGATCAACACCAACAATACTTGCAGTACAGCTATTATAGTGGTACTCCAAATTAAAAGCATTCAAGATGAGAGAGGTCCAATGTCCCGCCTATTCTACACCAGGTACTAAAGATTATATTGCCCACTAGTACTACAGCATTACGTACGAAGTAGAAGAGATTTGTTTGCTCGGCTTGTACACACTCGTCTTACTGCAAGCAACAACGAGGTCCCTCCTCGTGAGTAAATTCGGTAATGTTAACAGCGCCTTCCAGCAGCGGACGATTTTTTGGTAAGTTTGGATCACTGTGTTCGGGTCGTTGGAGACCCTTGAACGCCTCGCTGATGCGCTGCGAGTAGTGCTACTTGCAGAGTCTGGCAGCAGCACTCAGCAGGAGACCTTCCCTGGCCAGGTAGTCTCGTGACTCTTACACGTAGGTAGGACTCAGTGCTTGTAGCACTCAAGCCAGAACAACCTCAACTATCAGTAGGTTGGACATCCCTTGGGTTAGCGCAGCATTTGGGCGAAAGTGGCCAAGAAAACACGAGTTCACCTGCGATCCGTAGTCGATGGCTTGCTCCGCGTGGAAGGTCCCCTGCTTTCCCGTGAAGCCTTGCACGATGACCTTGGTGTTCTTGTCGATCCACACCTTGGCCGTCGAGGACATCTGCCTACCGGCACCGGTCCTCACAGCTCGCTCTGCTATTCGGGCAGCAAACGCCATGATGTGTACGTCACCCCACAGGTCACTGCACTACAGTCTCTGCCTCTCAGTGATGAAATACAGGCGAGAAGCTCCTGCTGTGTGCAAAGCCTGAAGCTGATGGGGAGTGGAGTGAAGATGCAATGTGCAGCCTCTCAGGAAAAACTGTTATTCTGTGTTCATAGAGCTATGGAAGGCGTTGATTTTGCGGGGATATATGCAGGGATATCCCTCGAGGACCGACAGAAAAGTCCACAAGAATCACGGAGCTCTCACAAGATGCCTCGGCCTGTGTTGCTCGTTCTCGGTGTATTTTGGGCAGGACTCAATGGTGGGGTGCTTGTTGGCGCAAAGACGGAGCGGATTCCGATGAAATCGCAACACAAGGCGAGTTTTCTTGGCCTCACTATTTTGATCTGATACCTGTGTGTTCTTGTACAACTGCTGTGCCTGAACCTGCTACAAGTATAGGTACCGCAACGTTGGTTGACACAAGGAGACACCAGTCCAGTAAGAGCTTCCAATCAAACAATCAAACCCGGGCCCAGCTCAAACTTTCTGACGTACCAGGCTACCTGCATACTATCGTACTTAATTCTGATATCCAGGCGTGCACGACTGCTGCTGCTGGTTGTCCATCCCTCTTGTTCGGCTATGTTTCTTCGTCCGCCTTGGCCTTGGGGTTGTTCTGTTCCTGCCAGCTGCTCTAACAGTTGCTGTGCCTCGCGTTGACGCAGACAGCGAGGAAAGACTCCGCACCAGCACACAGAACTGACGACATGGGAAGCGCCTATACAAGTACTGGTATATCTTTGAACTTTTGACCGACTTACCTCGAGTGGTAGCCTTATGTTATACGCTAATAAGGCGATTATTGCCCCTTGAGGCGTGAGATTCCTTGAATAAGTGAATAAGGCGGGTACCACCTTTTCATCAGGGGATACTGGTACGTTATACTGCTGTGCTACTCACCCAGATGATAAGTAGTGCTGCACAGAGGGGGAGACTCGTGCATCATTTCAGCAGAGCACTACGAGTACGCAACACTCGGATAACACTTATCTACGTTATGGGGCCTAACACAGGAACGTGGTAACGTACTATAATAACATAGTGTTAGCACTAAAGGAGCGATCGCGGTAACGCGGTAACACAGTGTTAACTGGAAACCCACGAACGTGCACGAGCCTTAACGTTAAGTTGCTGCTCGGTCTCGTCAAGCTCTGGTACAGTACAGTAACATTATGTTACGCCGTGATCAGTCCTTGAACTAACACCGTAACACAGTCAGTGTTGGGCTTTGACCAAACACGTACGTTATCACTCTAACATGCCCAGATCGATATCCACATATTTACCAACACGATAGCATAATGTTATTGTCGACGCAGCGTTAGACGTCACACAATAACATTATGTTACCCTTAGGAGGAGTGTTATGCATTACACCCTAACATAACGTTACCTTGTTCGCCAGCACTACTAACACATAACATTGTGTTACAGATAACACACTAACGTAACATAACGCAATGGCCAGCACTACGAGTACTAACACTACGTTATCTGGACCCCCCATCTGATTGCCTTAGGGTCGGATAACGTAACACTTAACGTACGTTAGATACGTAACAGTCTTAGCCGGCCCATACGTAACATTATGTTAGGATGTTAGCCTAAATGCGGAAGTCTCTGTAACATTATGTTACGGTGTTATCGTCAATAAAGATCTGATGGTAACATTCCGTTACCGTGTTACCATAAAAAACAATCCGGGTCTAACTTCATGTTACTGAGTTACTGTTGGGGCCGAAGTCGTTCTAACGTAATGTTACTACTGTACGTTATCCTTTGGATCATCCCGAGATCTAGCATGTGTTACCTGTGTTAGTGGTAAAGCGGGCGTGTGGGAGTAACATAGCGTAGCCGTGTTATCCAATTTCGCCGACATCCCAGTAGGGGATGCCTACAAAAATATCCCCGGGGGGGAGGATAGCATGGCATCCCCGGTAAAAAAAAAAAAACTCCATATTTTAAAACCCCAAAACATGGGATATTTAGGAGGGATCCCCGCAAAAAAACGCCTCATTTTTTCGTTGAAACCCCGCCAGTACATCATCCATCTGTAACACATTACGTTATCTATCTATGACATAATCTGCACACTCGCACGTACGAGTTAACACGGCAGTAACATATTGTTGACTGGGGGTGTACGTTATCTACAAACTTGTGTCACTACATACATTGCATACGAGTTAACAACATTAACATAATGCTATTAATAGTGTTTTATCGATCATATACGTTATCCGTTTGACGTATGTTACGGTAGCAAGACTTCCGTAATACCCTCACATAACGTCGCTCGAAACGGACTGCTGCTGCGGCTGATACGGTAACATAATGTTAAAGTTGTATTGACCATGCACCCACGTCATCCCTCTAACGTGTGTTACGATGGCCCCTAGGAATTTCACTAACACACTCTAACATAGTGTTATGTACGCGTTTATTTGGCCGTGTACGTTATCCGTCGAAAGGGTTTTACGGTAGCACGAGGAATCCCGCTGACACACTAACATAACGTTTCTCGATACGGGCTGATGCCGCTAACACGATAACATACTGTTTAACGTTTAATTGACCATGTACGTTATCCCTTCAACGTGTGTTGCGATAACCATCAGGAATTCCGCTAACACGCTAACATAGTGTTACTCGCTATGGGCTGCATACCCTAGCACCGTAACACATATACTGCGGTCAGTACGAGATCAACGTAACACTCTAACATAATGTTACGCGATCGCCCCCCAATATCATAACACACTAACACCATGTTATCACAAAATCCAGAAAGTAGTTAACGTAGTAACGTAATGTTACGGGTTTTTTTCGCTGACGCGTAACATTAACATAAAACGTCAAGTGTTGCGTTATCCGAGGTGTGAATTGGTGGTAATGCGGCGCGACCTCAGTAATACCTGCAGTAGTCGTATCTGCGATGCATCATGCTGGGCGAATACGGATTATTCTGTATTTGTGCTGATTCAGAACCAACACGATCGAACATCTACCTACGCCGTCGTTGGTGAATCTCAATATCGTAAATAAATGTTCTTGGCCTCTTCTGCTCTTGATATACGTATGAAAAACACAGCAGTACGCACACACCTGTAACAAATACTGGATTTTGTTGTGTGTATCCTGGTTTCCACCTCGAAATCCGGCATAATAATTTGAAGACGAAAAATCTGCACTGCTGTAATCACAGAACTTGCATTCGTATTGTATCTCTCAAGGATTCAAGAATCGGCACAGACACTGGTTGTGCTGGATGTCGACTGGTAGAAAGAACAAGAGCACACAAACACACACACCTCACATGTTTTTTTCCAACAGTGTTTTCTGGCTGAAATTCAGCATAATTTGAAAACGAAAAATCTGCATCTAGCTGAAATGTTTTGTCCAACGGAAAGAGCTTTCTCGTAGCAGGTGCCCTGTACTTACTTGTACTGATGCACGACATCTACACCAGCAGTGTTTCTCCAGCAACAAAACAGCAGCAGTAGTAGCAGTAGGATGCTCGAGGCCAGGGTCAGCGTTGCTGTACGCTCGGCTTGTCAATCTAACCCTTGAACCCTTTGTACACGTACTCGATTTTGTCCTGTGTTGGTTCCGAACTCGAAATTCGGCATAATTTGAAGATGAAAAATCTGCACCCGACATGCCCTGTCCAAGAGAGAAAACTTCTCGTAGCAGGTAGCAGGCGCCACCGCTACTACTGATGTACGACATCTCCAGCAGAGCTTCTCCAGCAGCAGCAAAACAGCAGCAGCAGTAGCAGTAGGACACACGAGGCCAGGGTCGGCGTCGCTGTACGCTCGGCTTGTGTGTGAACCCTTCGTACATGTGTTTCCTGGTTCCGCACTCAAAATTTGAAGACGAAAAATCTACAAACAACCTGACGTGTGTCCGACAGAGCTTCTAGCAGTGCCACCACTACTACTGCTGTACAACAACTACAGCAGATCTTCTCCTGCTTCTCCGTCCCCTCATCAGTAGGAGGGTGGGCCTAACAATACCACCTGCAGCATGTCTCGGGGACATGGCCCGAACTCTCGTTGCTGTGGACCGGCACAGTCTGCCTACGAGTACTCGTAGAGCTGGATTTCGTTAGGTAGAACTCAAAAAACTAAAACCGTTATGATAATTTACGGTTGTTGGTTCTGTTTTTTCAACATGGCCCAGCACAAACATGTGCCTACACACGTTGCCGCACCTAGCTCGACCAACTTTGAACGACTTACCACCGCACCAGCACGAGAAGGTTTCGTTTTGTGTGTGTGCGTGCACAGAGCCCGCCGGCACTGTAATTGGTGCCGTGTGCGTTGAGCGCGGTGGTCAAACGTGCCCCAAAAAAATGTTGAATCACACACACCTACACGCACACACATACAGAGAAACTCAAAGCAAGGCACCCTACCCTCGCATCCGAGCCGTTAAAAAGAGTTTTTTTTTCCTTGGAAAACCAAGAAAAAAAAATCTCGCGCTGTACGCTTCGCGCGCCTCAATATTAGTATTAATGCTCACCCCGCTGAACACATGTAATATCAACCCAAACGCCAAACGCACATACTATAGTACCACAGCAGAGCAGCGCTTTGTATGTCACCAGGTACCAGGCATTATATTCTTTGAGCTGCATGCAACAGGGCCTGCTCAAGATGCACACCTGTCTGCGTCCGAACTGAGAGCACAATTCGCACAGCTACACATCGAGACCAGAGCTGCGAGTTGTACTACATTCTCGTACCGCTAATTGGAGCACTGCACTGCTGTATCCCTCCCTCCCCACGAAACTCCCTAATATCTCCTTGGGAGATTTCTTAGCGGCAAGGCAATCATGGGAGACGCGCTTCGTTGGGTTGTCGCAATCTGGGACGGCTTCGCCACAAAGCACAAAACCCGTGCAGTGGGACTCGACCTATGTGCAGCTACAATCTGCACAACAAACTGTGCAGGATGCGGGTCATATTGGTCAAGGAGGGTCTTTCGGCCGCCCAGCGTTTTTTTGGAAAAACGCCACCAAAACACGCGGCGGAGCCGCGTGACTGCACCTGCCGACCTCGAGCCCCCCAAAGGGTTGGGGTTCGGGTTGGGCTTAGGGTTTGGGTTAGGGTCAGGCCTGGGGCCGAGTTGGTCTGGGTCCACGTGCAAGGTTGAAATTGACGACACAGATCCTGCACAAAGTTTTTGCAGGATGCAGCTGCACATAGCGCACGCCGTGAAGTAGGCCACCGTAATTTCCACGACGCTCGTGGTCCTCAGGACGCTGTGGTTTGCGGTCTGGAATCAAGCACAGTTCGCCGGCTCACAGGGCGTCGTGCCTATATCCACTACTGTACTCGTTGTACGGTGGGCATACGTGTGCTCTTCCTCGCAGCAGCGGCAGGGGTGTGATATTTCTCTCAGAGGGGGCAGAAACAGAGCGAGGTTTTGTACTGATGTTTAAAGGCAGGAACGGGCCGTGAGTAAGGCATATGATGCCATATGTCTAGACTCAGATGCCTGCATCCTCGGAGTATGCCACACTTTGATGCCGGCACTGGTCAGTCAGAGACAGGCCCGACCAAGGTGGAAGAAACGAACCGGGTTCGAACCGGTCCACGAAAATTTGAGAAATAAGTGTGGACAGGGGTTTCCTCACGCTCTCCGGGGTCCCAAAAAAAATGTATATATATATATATATGCCATATGTAGGACCCGGGGGTGTTTAAGGCGGTAGTCGAGCCCGCAGCCGATTTTGGCCGCCTTTTCTCGAGTGACCGCCTTATTCATGTCACCTTATATAGGCCCCACTACCGTACACAGACATGTACAGTAGTACCTGGCTATTCTACCTGTATGCCATTCTCGTATGATAGCATATTATGCGTCTACGATTATCTTGCCCGCAGGACAGGAACGCAAAGAGTAATCTCGTAAATATCATGCTCCTACAGTATGTACGAGAAGCAGTCATTTCATGCGTTTATGCATCGTGCTTCGATTATCCCGGGTACAGTGTACCACAAACACTATACCAGGTGTCAAGTAAATACTGTTACGGTTGCAGGTTACTGTATGGGCATTAGCCAAAACCGGTTTACCGGGGGTGCTTAGCGCTTTTTCCGTTACAAGGGGAATATCTGGTATGCCCCAAGAAAACCTTGCATCGGCGACGCTCATTGGCCAAAGCACGCCTATACAGATACATACCGGGATATGACCATATGACCACAAACGCCAGGGTATACGGGCTTCTAACGTCTTGGGTTGATTTTCACCGTTGTCTGGCGCGGGTTTCAAATTATCATGGCGTACCCAAAACACACATCGATACGACCATCAACGTCAACCCCGTCAACTACCGGTAACTTTAGAACTGTACAAGGTACTGTAACACCATACCTCCCACGGAGCAACAACATGGAACCAACTGAGCATTGCTGGGGGTCAGAACGCGCCATGCCAAGTAATGTCTTGGCCTGAGCATGTTTTGAAGCAGCCTGGACACGCCGCAGAACCCAATTACGTACTAATACCTGCCCCCCACCCCCCACCCCCCCCCTTCCGGAGCAGGCCCATTGCGCTGAATCAATAAATTGCTTGGCTATACACTACCATGACAATTACAGTAGTGAGCATGTCATGGCAAAGAGCCTCTTAGAGGTAACCCAGCCTGAGAATACCGAAGGGGGAAAAAATCTGTAATTCTGAGTTCCTGGAGTACGGAACATACCATTTCTCAAATATGAAATCTAGCCTGGGTCGGTAGCCGGCTTCTTATTAGAGGACCGATGCTGCTGTAATCTTCGGTCGAAGCGACCGCTCTTCCCTTAAAGTGATTCACATTCTCTCGCGATGGTTGATCTTCCCTCGCAATGATCAGTTTTCCAGTGCTTGATCTTCCCTCGGTGTAATTGATATTCAGTTCCCTCGCAATAATTGGTATTTCCGCCTTATCATATCATAGATCTTCCATCGAGATGACGGATCCTCCGTTTAAAGTGTATTGGTAATTCCTCACGGTAAGTGATATCCCTCGAAACCGCTGACTTTCGCTCGAAATGCTTGATCTTCCCTCGTATTTGATTGACCTTCCCTCAAAATGGTTGGTACGACCCCCCAGGTGGATGATCCTACCAAACCACGGCGGTTCTGTCAGCTTCCTTGTCCGAGTACGGACAGACCCTTTGCGACTGACCCTAAGCGGGGGTGGGGCGAGTGGTGGCGCCGCCCTATCGCCAGCACAGAAGGTGTCTCCCTCAGAGTGTTAACGTTTACCGACCAAGGTGGTGAAGGTGCTGGTGCGGAAGCGACATGCGTTGGGTTAGGGGCAGTGGATGCTGGCTCGGCTGGCTTGGCTGAGTCAGCGACAAAGAGAGGTGTTCGCCGCTAGGGAGCTTGCCACCTTCTTTTCGGCGGGGATTGATCCCCTTGCGTCGAGACAGGGTGAGCCGTCAGCCGTGCTCTGACAAACACAACAATACACTACACTACAGTACAGCACAGGTGCCGAAAAAGACTTTTCGAAAGCCGAAGCTTAAGCCAACGATAGACCGTGAGACCACCCCCAATTGTTTTCATGCCCACAGGTTATACATATATAGAACGCCTCACTTAGGGTTGGGGTGAGGTGCCGGAAGGAATAAGGGGAGTTCATGGGAGGCTTGAGCGCGAGAGGGCGATGGATAGACGGTGTTGCATCCGCAGCGCATACCCACACGTTATTTACACTACCATACGGCATGAGTTGATTGTTTTATTTTTTTCTATATTGTAGCGTTGTAGTATTTTCGTATTGTAGTATTTTAGGGTGCCTGGAAAGAGGATACGTCTTGAGCCAACTGCGCGTCTTTGCGAGGGTACGCGACCCAAAGATAAAAGGGATGCTGCAATCCGAAATTGATATTAGAAATAGTCAAAACAAAACAGTGGGGAGGGATTTATGTATGACTTGAAAAAAATGCCAGGTAGCGTTTCTTTATTATCATGTCTACTTACTTTTGGTATTGACGCCGTCTGGGTCTCATAAACAAAACCAAGTACCGTACAGTGTCGATTGTTTAGTCCAGGTACCCCTGGTCTTTGCATGACTGCATCGCTAACCCTAACCCTAACGCTAACCCTAGCCCATCGACTACATACCCCCCCCCCCCGACTACGACCATGCATGAGACGACTACACCCCCCCCTGTCCCCGCCAAGCAGGGGGGGCATCGTAATCGCCGTACGTCGGCCCAACGGCGACTGGTGAGGCCAGTCTTCCGGCTGAGAGGTGGTGAGGCGCCCAAAGAAAATGAGACGGCAGGAGCTCCTAAGTGGAATATGAACATTTTCGGATGGAGCCCGGAGAGCGAGAGCGATATCAAAGCCAGGGAAGAGTCGATAAGAAAGAGACACCAGGAGATGGAGGAATCGGAGGCAAGAGAAGAGCTCCGGAAGGGCAGAGAGGATAGGCTGGAGCGTGAGCTAGAGGAAACGGGGGCGAGGGAAAACGAGGAGCAGGTGGAGGGTGGCGGCATCCTCGACTCCTTGTTGTCCGGTACGTTGCGTTGAGGTGGGGAGCAGGGGGCGGGGAGGTGTACCCATGTAACGCATGGCCGCATTATAGTTGTATGGCCATAGACATAGACCCTCGCATCCCTACACTGCCGGGACGGAGCACATGCGTTTTCCGTCCTCCAGTTAGACATTGCTTGCACCAAGCGCGAAGCGCGGTGGGGTGTTGAGGGATCCGCATGAGGGGCGAACTTTAGTCTACTAAGAAAAACGTATCAGTCGGACCTTTTCCCTCCTCGATACCATCGTGGAATGAATTAAGGGGGGAGGGGTTAGGCCAACCATTCTTGACTGACGGGCTCCTCGACTGAGCAAACACAGTGTAGTAGTGTCTAGACTAACCCAACACCTTTGCCAATCTCATTTGTTTTTCGTCGCTCTGGCCGGGCATATAATTTTAGGGTTAGTAGTAGCATCAGATCACAAATGGGGATTATATTACCGGGCGGAGGGGTGCAGAGTTACAGTCGTCCTGTGTGTTTATATATCTAGCCCGTGGAATTCTTCGAGCTGACGATATTTCTCTGAACCGCTTATTGAGTGAGGTACGGAGCTCTTCAACTCATAGCCCTAACCCATAATACTTCGGTGCACCCATATGATATCATGGAATCCTTCGCCGGCAGAGGTGGGGTTGGAGGTGCAAATATGCTCTTATTCAGCGGCCGCGATTTCACCCCCAACCCTAACCCTAACCCTAACCCAAGTAGTTAAGGGTAAGGGTTAGATGCTAGGAGATACCAGGTACATAGCTGTTTGAGCCCTTGACTGACCCCCCCCCTCGCACCAATATTTGTATTACGGTACGGTAGTATTACGGTAGTATTACGGTAATTATCATTGGGATCGAAGGCGAGTTCCTGATTTACACGGCGCTGTTCAATAGGGACCCCTTTCGAAATGGCTGATGCGACAGCCCGACCGACCAGGATCCACCAATGCATACAAGTTGACAACAGCCACAAAAAATCTTGCAGGGCGAGTTCCCAGCTACAGTTGGGCTATCTTTATTATGGTAAAAAAGACCTCGACTCGCTCACAAGACCGGTCTCCAAGCGTATTTGGTGGCGAGCGGGGGGGATGCCCAACCGGAATGACAAACTGTTTCAGCAGATACGCGGTTGTGCTTTTATTCTTGTAGAGGCACGTGCGACAGTTGGACAGAGGGTGTTTTCAACTGCCTGCCCGCTTGCGCGCCTGGTCGGAGTATCACGAGCGCCGTTTTGCTGAGGCCTCTTGTCGATTGCATACCTACACCCCACACTGCCCTTTGGACCGTGCCCTTGAGACGTGCTGCAAGTTTCACTGTAAGGCCCACCCTGCTGACCGGGAAATGGACAAGCTCTGCTCTGGATGTAGTTGTGGCACCTGCTAGGATTCAGCTCTGTTGAACGTGCTTTGGATACTCGAATCGAGCGTGTTTTGGGTACTCGAAATAACCAGGGTTTTTTTTTTCCTTTTTCGTTCTCATGCAAATATCGTTTCCGTGATCCCATTCAAACAGTTCCCGAAGAAATCTTGATATCCTGCACCCATCCCAACAGCTCCCGTGAAAATGTCTGATTTCCCGTGGTTTTCCATTCCCGTTCCGTAAATTCCGGGGAAATGTCGAGTTCCGTGCAAACCAAAACTGTTGAAAAAAGTAGTTCCCGCGGGATCACCAAACGTATATCATATGAATACATGAATACGCGTATTACATCTTGAATTAAAAACATGACATCATGTATACGTACCTGATATATAGGTACGGGTACTCGTGGCGTCGTTCGGTGTCAGGGATAAGATAAAGTTATACTTTGTAATTTTGTAATTTTAAAGGTTATATTGTTATGTTATACCAGGTATATTATACTGGCATCAAGATCCTAATCTAATATACATTGTATTTTTTTTTTTTTTTGTAAGTAAGTATAACATACATAAATCATTGAAAGATATTTTGAACACTTAATGAAATAAATGAAACAATAAAAAAATAAAAATAAAACTACGTTGTTTACGTGTCCATATATTGAATAAGAAAAATACAAAACGACCACATTATTACCATCCCCGCAGCCGAACGCCATCTCAGAAGATGAAGGCCACAAAGGTCCGTGTTCCGTGTGTGCCTTCAACGATTCATCGACACAACCGGAAGACAGAGAGCGGCCCGGCAGCACGACCACTGCCTAGGCCACCGCCCCGGGTTAGGGTTGAGGGATCATTGTCTGCTGGGGGCTAAAGACCTCGTGAATTCTAGTGGTGGCTGGTTCCCGCGGGAAGATTTCCTTACGGCTACGGTTACGGTTACGGTTACGGTGACCGGTTACGGTTACGGAGACTGGTTTCCGCGGGAAGCTTTCCTGTGATGGCCGCTTCCCGTGCAAAAAATCCGGTAAATTCACGTGGTGACTAGTTCCGTCGGGAAGGGTTCCCGTGGAGACCAGTTCCCGTACAAAAAAAAAACGCGAATTCGCGTGGTGGCGAAATCCCGCTGGAAAAAATCCTAAGACAAAAAAATCGTACCCGAGGAGGGCCCTCTGGAAATAACATACATCACACCGATCTGTTTTTGCGATGAAGCGCAAGGCACCGGTCTGACTCTCTTCGGCACCGTGCTACCCTGGTAGCTTTTTGGGGCCCGAGGGCCATGGTTGTAGGTGCGCCATAGCCCCGGAGCTGTGTCGTGCGCTGCAACAGGCTATGGTGCAGAAAGCCAGTTGCTCAGACTGCATGCTTTCAAAATAAACGGATTTCCACAAAAATAGGTACCTGGTATACGTGTTCTTGTTGGGAATGGGGAACGTCATCACGTGACGTCCAAAACACACACGTGAGCCGCACCTGCGTCACGGTGATGTTGATGTGATGTGTGACCGTCATTAGACATATCGCGGTCGTTTTGCTGTGTCATACTACATAGGGCCATTAGATGCTGTGTCACATCGGCGGTTTCACGGTGTGAATGCTTACTGCAATGTATCAAAATACAGGTAGGTAGGCGTTCTCTCGTAGGGGATAGGGGACGTCGTCACGGCCAAACTTATGTGGCATACGACCGTCAGTAGACATATGCTGTATCGGGAGCTGTTTCACATCGGCTTCACCCTACAAGCCGTCGCCCGGACATGTAGGTATAGCCTGTTGATTTGTATTTTAGCTGAGTGTTGATGGCTGGTTGTGGCCGTCGGCGTGGTATCAGGTTGCAGGGTGAGCGCTGCCGGTGACTTAAATATATATCAAGGGTCATCAGGATGACAAACGGGACCAGAGCGCTCTTGTCGTTTTCAAACACGTTTTAGAATATGTTTAAGCAAGTTTTGGTGTGTGATTGTCCGCCAGTAAGAGCTACGAGTACCCATTAGCACCCTTAGTACCCATTAGTACCCATTAGTACCCATTAGTACCCATTAGTACCCATTCAGATCCGATGTCCATGTACCCATTCAGATCCGATGTCCACTTTGTAAATGCTTCTGGTTTTAATTCCGTCATCTCTCCGTCTGCCGAAACGCGACCCAAACTCAATCGAAACCCTTACCCTTACCCTTAGCGGGTGGATCGGTCCACCGGTCGGCCGAGAACAAGCGGCTGTGGCTGGATGTGGTGGAGGGGGCCGTGGGGGGGCTCTCCCTGATCATGGCGTCCTTGCACCCGCTTTGGCACTCCTTGAGAGGGATGTTTGGGCTGTCTCTGCTGTTCTACGGGGAGGAGTTCGCTACCCTGGCGTTTCACATCATTGTCTTCCGCCTCTCGGGCTGGAAGAAGGTACGACTTTTAAGGTGGAATAAAGTGTGAGTAATAAACTGGAAGATGTAGTGACACCGGCTGGAACAAAGGTACCTACACGGAAGGCGGTGGGAAAAATACGAGTAATGCGCGGTGAACGAATGCACTATGCATAGTAAAAAGGTGGAAGAAGGTGCTCCTATCGAGGGGGAGTAAGGTATTCGTGTAAAGGTGACAAAAGGCACTTTTGATAATGGAGGAAGGAGGTAAAAAGGTGAGGTGGGGTATGAGCAAGAATCGGGAAAAAAGTTCGTAACAATCTAGAAGAAGGTACTCGTGGTAGGGTGGAAGAAGGTACACGTATCAAACTAGAATAACTACTAATATTTTTATGCTTGAAGTACTCGCATTCGTATTGCGGTGGAAGAAGGTATTCGCATTGCTGTGGAAGGACGTACGCGCCATAAGGGTTGGGGTTAGCGTTGGGGCTAGCCATGAGGTGGTGCTGTAGGCGGGGCGGGAGGGGGGGGGGTGCACTCATTATCATGCATGGCCGTAGTCGTATGCCCATAGACCCTCGCATCCTTACAATGCCGGGACGGAGCACGTCGGGTTTTCACCGACGAGGCAGACATCGCTCGCACCAAGCCCGAAGCGCCGTGGGGCATTGGGAAACCGCATGAAGGGTGAGCTGCATCCTTCAAAGAATCGCTTTTGAAGCGGATTTTCTTGCATATGGACGACAACGTTAATCAATTGATTTATTTCCTGGTGTTGCCACTTCCTGAGACAGCAATGGGTTTACTATGTAACTGCTTCGTGGGTGCCTTACCATATACACCCTACGTGATACGATCATCCCCCTTGTGCTGAGTTATGGTTCTCCCCGGGGGGGAGTATGAGAATACAGGAGCGCGTTGCATGGTAGTGGCTGCCGCAGCGGCAACTACCGCAATAAGCTGTCGGCGCGGGAAGGTCGATCATGATATGCACTCCAGGTATATTCCTGGGTGTTGATAAAATATTGCTATCGGACTTGCTCGTTCAGGTGTATTTGTAGGTGTGAGTGTAGGCGCGATATCGTTTTGAGCCAGTCGCGTGTTGAGCTGCCGATGATCCCCGGTCTATCGGTCCAATGGTCTCAACGATGAGGTCGTTGATACCCGCAGGTTTGAAGCGGATAGTGGTCTAGCGGCTAGCGTAACTGCTTTCCTGACAGCTAGTGGCATAGCGGATATATTAACTTAGGGTTAGGGCTAGGGCTAGTGTTCTAACCCCAAGTGTAACAACTGTTCTAACAGCTATAATAGTGGCGTGGCGACAAGTTTAATGGCTGCTGATATCACTGTTAGTGTAACGACTGTTCTACCCTGTTAGCGGTGTATCGGCTATTTTTACAGCTAGTGGTCTAACGCTTAGTATAACGGGTACCTGGTACTAAAGTGGCTAGTGGTGTAGCAGCTGATGATCCAACGGGTGGTGGAGGGACTAGCGTGGCGGCTATTTACAGATGTCTAACGGCTAATTCACTGATATATCGGCAACCGTTCCGGTGAGTTGAACATGTGCAATGGCGAAATCCTGACCTGCGTGAATAATCGTTCGCTAACTTTATATATATCTATGGTGCATGCACTGTCCATGTGGCGTTTCTCTGTGAAAAAGGCGGCGAAATCTAAAAACGAGCTTGTGGCGTACTACAAGAAAGCTCGACAGACGATGAGCAAAGCAGCTAAGGATGTTCGCGCTAGTGCCCTTATGATGGCCAAAAAGGACAGGATGCTGGTGAGCCCCGATCGTACCCATCATATAGATCAAACCTATGATATCGATCAATATCGGTCACATATCGATCAATCTGACCGCTTTGGTCATTCCAATCATATCGATTGTACTTATCCTATCAATCATACCGGTCTTATCGGTATTATCCATGATACCGACCACGTTGGTGATACCGATCGTCCTATCGATAATACTGTACCGATCATATCAGTCATGCTGTACCGATCATATCACTCCCATCGATGCTATCGGTCACATCGTACACACCATATCGATCATACTGGAAGTAGTGACTACTTTCCGTGAACGGCTATACTATAATGATATAATAATAGTTTCCACGAGACACAATAACTGGCCGTTTCGAGTGCTATTTTTACTATTATAGCTGGCAGATATTATCGCATTGTTGGAGTGCCGATCATGTCGCGAAAAGGCGAGGCAGCAAGCCTTTGCCCTTGGCGTCGTCAAGATTGCACGGCAAGACTCCCTCACCTCGTACAGATCAGACAGATCACTCACAGATCATTCCATTTCATGATGGTGCTCTTTCGGGGCACCTATATTCCCGGTTACAGTATCTGCAAGATCTACGTAGATCACGCTCGCTGAGTGGTATCTGCACCACACGGGTCTTGAGCGCCTCTTGTCCTAACTTAGGGTTAGGGTTAGGGTGGGGTCTGCATGATACTGCATAGCTATTCATAGTACGCCACATCTCACCAAGACAACGATATGATCTATTAAT
Source organism: Macrocystis pyrifera (assembly GCA_031763025.1). Classification (NCBI taxonomy): domain Eukaryota; class Phaeophyceae; order Laminariales; family Laminariaceae; genus Macrocystis; species Macrocystis pyrifera. The sequence goes on from JASSKH010000045.1 coordinate 64,936, forward strand.
AGATGACCTATAGGTGGGAGTATTGTGTTATGTCGGACGTGTGAACAGGACAGTTCAGCACGAGTACGTTGGCGCTGGTATTAATAATACACGCTATTGGTTGACGGTTTCCTCTCACGTGGTAGGCGTTTATGTCCATACCCGACCCGACGGGGTATCGTACCTTCTCCATTCAGTTAACGCCAACATGAGCGCATTTCTTGGGCACCACTCTATTGTACTGCTGCACGAAACACGCCATTAGCCTTCGGTCTGATGTAAGGTCCGCTAACCTCTAGAGCTGACAGTCTCATGCGACATGTATGGAACTTGTTTGTTTGTGCTCGAGAAAAAAACAATCATGCTACTTTTTCGCTCTTAAAAACTCCCACAGATACCCGAAGGGTTTGGACCAGAACGGATGTGACCTTACCCCTGTTTATGATCTGATTGCTTCTGCTTGTTATCTCCCTTTTTTTTGTTTGTCTTCGCTTTGCTTTGCTTTGTTTGCTTTGCCGTGCTTGGCTGTGCTTTGCTTCGCTTTGCTTTGCTTTGCGCTGATTTGCTCTGCCTTGCTCTGCTGTGCTGTTACTTCATTTGCTTCGGCTGGGTCTGGTGTGTGTCAGGCCCGCAAGGAAGAAATGATGGCGGAGAAGAAGAAGCTGCTCAAGATGGGACACGTCACCCCAAAGGAGGCCCGAGCCTTTATCGACAAGTACAGGTAGACCTTACTTTAACTGCTTTAATACCATTGTTGCTCCAGTTGTGCAGGAAAACGTACATCGAGTACTGCAAATAGCGTGTGCAGCAACTAGAGGAGCAAATGCAATATCCTAAATCATTTTTTTTGTTTTTTGTGTTACGTTTCGATGGTTCGATGCTTAGAATTTTTGTTTTTCGACAATGCATTGTTCGATAAATCGATAATTCGATAATTCGATGTTTTTTTGTTGGTTACATATCAATACCCACTAAATAGCCTACATGCTGTAAGTCACGTGACTACGTAGGCTAGTGGTTAGTGCTCTACGATATAGCCAACAAAATACCCGTTTTCGTTGATTCTCGCAGATTTCGTATAATAGATCTCCGAGGCACTCCCCTCGCGATGTAATATTACGGGGGGCCATAGATAATAGGACCTACGTTTCACACAAAAACCTATATATGTACCTATTTTTACTAACAATATTTGGTCCTATTTACTATGGTCCCCCGCAATACTGAAATATACTATAGATCGTGTTCACTCGTAATATCTCAACATAATAAATGTGAAGTTTGCGAGAATTAAACTCGCGGCCCATCCTTTGTTGTTTGTATAGCACTACCTGCTAACCCTCATAGCCACGTGGCTGTGTATCCAACGTGTTTCCATCTTTCGATACTGCGAGATGTCAATGTTTCCATATTTCGATGTTGCCAATTTTTTTCGTTTCGAAATTTGATATTTACTCATATCGATACCAGTCTGTCCGGAAATGTAAGGGTTATGTGGTTATTCATAATGACACGCACACGATCCTTATATTTCCGGACATACGTAGTCTTTTCTTAAACTCACACCTGGTATATTTTAGAAGGAGGCTCTGATGCACGCCAGGAGTCGGTGTTGCTGTTCTCAACAGCGGGCGTGGAGCGGTTTGGAGCATGTTGGAAACACCTTTTTGTTTTTTTGGGCGCGCTGCCTATCCCGAGTTTGTGCTACATATCATACCTGGTATACTGGTATATTGTGTGTATTTTCCCCACACTATTAATAGCACATTAAGGCATGCCGATGAATTGAAGTGCTGTCGCAACGGTCTTAGAGCCGAGCACGTTTTGTTGCGATCCGCATCGCAGGATATGTGGTGCAACTCTAGAGCTCTAATATTTGCCCGCGAAACCCTGGCCCCTGGCCCCCGGTTGACAAATTTCCGAACGTACCACACAAAGCCTAAACATAACCCTAACCCAAAATATAAATGATCAACATTGTTGAAGACTTCACTAATACAAATGGTTCGTTTCCACATCTGCAGGCAACGACATAACGAGATACAATTATTTATCGACGTAAGCAGACGTTGCGAAGCCTGCCAGTCCTGGAGGTGGGTCTAAGCGTGTCCCAATATAGTACCGCACTCACAGTTATTATTAAGAAACAGCAATGTTGGCTCAGACTGGATTTCTCGTGCAAGAACGTGCATGTTGGACACTATCTTCAGTATAACGACTACCGAGTTACGTTCCTGTAGATCTCAGCCAGCCTTTCTCGTTTTTTGTATCGTAGCTGTCCTGTATGTACTGCTTGCATGGAAAAGTCTCGTTTTTTTTTTTTTTACTATGCGCCTCGCGGTTTGCAGGCGCGACATCGAGATCATCGCGAGGGAGCAGGAGGTGTTGGCTACTGCTTCCAGCTCCGTCCTCGCCATTAAGGTGCAGCTTTTGATTCAGTTCATTAGGTGCATTTAGTTCGCTGGTCATTTACACCTATATGCGGTCTCTTTTTCGGCAGATATTTTGTTGACCGTCCCGGGGCATTCGGAAAAGAATGGCCCACTACTTTTTGTTTCGGGTCTCATACAGGGAGGGTATACTAAAACCAAGCAAACGTCATATTAAGACAAAGTTTTTTATTTTTTATTTTATCCGTCCAGAAATATCAGGATTCTGGTCTGTTTCTCATTCTGTCATCGAGAAGGAGTGATTTCGGAAGTCGTTTTCTTTGTTTTGCACGTAGTCTCGGCCTGTCCATGAAAACATTCTAAGATTAACTTATTTTTCAACATCGTATATATGGTGTCAACATCATCAATATCACGTATCTAACGGCTGGCAGACCATCGTAATTTTGTCGTTTTTTGTTTCGAGCCGCTGTGATTTATCTTCACGCTTAACTTGCGGACGCTACAACGAAATGCACCGTAACGCCCGACGGAGCGGTTATGCGCCATGTAGCATACCGTGGATGACCCGGTGTAAGAGCGCCCCGTGATAAGCCTACCTACTGCTGCAAGCGCTCGTAACTTATCTACAGGTTGTTCTTATCTGTATCGGGTAATATATAGTTTTCAATATAGGCGGGACAGGCCGATTTGACCGCTCTCAAATCCAGAATTATCTTGTCTTGGCTAGGCCTCTCTTACACCGGTGTACCCACTGCCGCTGCTGTTGTACTACGCTTTTTGTGGGCACTGCTATTATGTGTTTTTCCCTACTATACTCCTGTGCCTTACACCACGCATGCAGGGGGCTCTCAGCTTCAAGAAGCTTGCGGCGAGCGTTAACGGGCTATACTCTGCCGTCGTCACGAGCATCACGGCGAGCACGTTCAAACGAGCCGGTCAACTCACGCTAGCCATCACCTGCGGTGGCCTGATCAAGGTGCACCATTAGCAAGCGTGCTGGCTTTGTTCCCGGAGGTTATGCCCGCCGCTCCTTTTTTTTTTTTACCGCGGGATTGATTTGGTTGGTTGAGGGTAACGAGCGATTGTGATAATGTTTATTGTCATCATCACCGTCATTATCATCACCATGTCCTTTGATACTGTGTCGAGCCCTGTAAAAATTATGAGCACTCTTCGGATGGTGGCAGGGTTAGGGCTACCTTAGGCCTCAAGTACGGGGGGGACAGTATGCGCTATGGCGTATTCTTGATCGATTGTTTACGCTCACGGCACAACAACAGACACCTTTGTATTTAATAGTACCAGTAATACTAGTCGGGGTGCGCACGCAGCCGAGGATTAGAGTATGGAGGAAACGTTGTATGCTTTGGTTTAAATGCTTGGTCGAGTAATTGCACTCACGACATAAAATACGAAGAAACAACTTGGTAAATGATGCACTTAGGAACGAACAGAAGCTTAGGTAGGGTTAGGTATACCTGGTAGGTGAGTGGAAGTTTGTTTTTACCCGTTTTATAAAGCGGTCGTTGAGACAGACAGAAATCCGCTTCTGATCCAATCGTAGGCAAGCAACACTCGTCCACCTTGAGGGAAATTAGGAGGCCTACGCAGCACGGAAGTCTGACTACGGTGTTGTTCGAGTGTGCTATGAATCCTTGCCCCTAACCTAGTGAGCGTTGGGCGTACCGTATTTGACCAGTGTGATTAACCACCCAACGCGATGCATTGTGAATTTCGAACCCGTTGATGCCTTTCAACATGCTTTGTGAGCGAAGAACGCCGTTTGGACACGTTCGTTTGTCGGCCTAACCCTAACCACCGCGGTCCGTTGTGCGCTTGAACTCCGTCGACACTTTCGGGTACGCTCGGCGGACTTAGAGGACGCTGTTTGACCTGCTGGGCCCGATTATCGACCCCATCGGGTACCAAATAGAGCTTGAGTCGTACGTGGCGAACATCATGAGAGGGCCCGCCAACCTTTACGTCGGGCTCGTGGGCTACACTGGCGCCGCGTTGATGTTCTTCCATTTCTTTGTGGACCCTCACAAGGCCCTGACGGTGAGATGAGATGCCACGCCGGAAAATTTGTGCCCTTTAGTGACTTGATTACCTTGACTGTAGAATAACCACCTAAAACGGGACAGTACGGTCTTACTAACTGTCTGCGATTTAAGTACCCCCCCCCCCCCCCCCCCCCCCCCGACCCCTTCGTCGACTCGTCCTCCCACGACTCTCGTTCCGTGCGGTACTGCCGTTATGTCCAAGATAACGTTTGTGCTGCTGGGAGCACGCGTGGTGACGGACTACATCGTTGCGGCGCTCAACCCGGTCCGGTGGTGAGTGATTTTCTTGTGGCTTGTGCCTACTTGACGCTTTCAGAAGCCGTTCATGCCTTCAAGACGTTAGCTTGGGATACGCGCATTTCAATCAATCGGGCACTGAGACGCTGAAAGGTATATTACGGTCTGCACTGTTGGTAGCCCGGAAGAGCGCTATCCCGCAGAACCCTTTCACAGCTCGGGCAGATCATCGATTACCAGTTCATGGTCTACGTCTTTCAAGGCAGATCTATTCCCTAACTTGTACCAATATGATTTAGCTGGTTGGACCTGTGTTGTCCGCATGATCTAGCGCAGGTTTCTTGGGTTAGATATGTACTATGCAGATCCTGCACAGCCTCTCATGACGGCCGGTGAGGAGCTAGACAATCTACAGTAGATAGATCAGATAGATCATGATCATCTGTCCGAGGTGTGAACCTTAATGGGACCCGGGTTTTTCAGGACTAGAACATTGAGAAGCTGCGTTCGTATCAATCTTCTAAGAAGAGCATGCAGCAAGCAAGTATCACCGTTCTGCGCGCGTCCGTAACCACTCCCTTAAGGCCTAACCTTAGCCCTTGGCGACCCCAGCAGCGCGGGCTGCCTGGTGTGGCTCATGTGGCTCATGTGGCTCATTTGGCTCATTTGGCTCATTTGCTCCAGTCGTCACTTGTTTCGACACTTTCCTCCTGTATAGTATTACTACAATATAATATATCCCACAAGGGTTTTTATTCCTTTTAGATCGATTACCCTAACCCTAAGAATGAGTCCCACAGGGGTTCTTGTCCCTTTTGAATCGTTTGTCGTATAAGCACGCATGATAGCACACCCCTGTCATACTGTCATACCATCTGGACCTCGACCATATGTAATCACGGGGTGTGCTGTTGTGGGTGGGGGGAGGGTGTCATTTCTAAGGGGGTGTCTATCATGCATGTTTACGTTATAGACAATAGTGTACGGAGATGTGAGTGTCGGTAGATAGCTGAGCTGGGGCGTTATATGTGTCGTCCGCTGATCCACTTCGTAGCGCGGGTTTCTACTTGTAACCATTCTGTAGTCGCCTCTGATTTGTTTTCGTAACATTTTCATGGATTCCTTCTGGAGTGAACGAAAGGTTTATTCAAGTGCTATCATGCAGCGCGCTTGCCGCGTATGAATAGCAGCGTTGGGACGTTAAATGTACCGCCCGACCCGAACCCTAACCCTTACGTATCCAGCATGGTTGAAGTCACCCACTGTGGAACCACAACCCCAACCCTTTTGTTGTTTTGGTAGTGGTTTCACACATCGGATGGATCGCCGATCCCCACTTTGATGATCTAGATCCTTCAGGGCAGACGTATTCCTGGTCTGCACGATCTCTCTCTCTCGTTGCCGGGTGGAATCGTATATTCTACAAGATCTAGCGCATGCTTCATGGGTTGGATCTGTACTGCACACATGGTGCATATCACCTCATAACGGTAGGGTAGGACCGACTGTAGAAGATCTAGATTCTCTCTATGTAGATGATCGATCTGTAGATGATACATCTGTGCGACGTGCGCAGTGTTTCCCTTAGAAGTGCCAAAATGCAGAAGAGTTTGCTTGTTGATGATCTTTCCAGGTGCACCCTCTCCCGCGTTGCCCTCTGCTGTCCTGTACCCCATGCAGGAGATTCGGCATGTCCAAGAAAATCGACAACATGCCCCTGTCGGCATTGATCTATCTCACCTTGACAATTTTGGGGTTCGTATTCCATGGGGACGCGGGCATTGTCGGGGACTATGCGTGCAGGCCGTATATCGCTTTCCTGGGGGTTTTGAATAACTTGCTTAACCGATTCCAGATTTCCACCATTTCTTACTTTACGTGATGAGGAATACACCCAGTTATTTTATCCGTGGAATCAAGCATTCTTTGGGGCCACGTTGAAGTACTTTGAGGGCATGTCGTTTTGAAAGTTTGGGTCATGTCGTGTTTAAAGCCGTTCATTGTCGTTACGGTTTACGTTACGGTAGGGGGTGAGCCTCACTGTTAGGGGCCTTTAAAAGACTGTCTTCGGGCCTCTCACGCGAGCGGCTGTTTTGTGCAAGTCTTTTGAGTCTTCAAAGCTTTTGCGCTGTTTTTATTGCGCGATGTGCACCGCGATGAAGGTGTTAGACTGAACCCTGACCCAGTACAGAGAGAGGTATTGTACCCCAGCCAACGCTATCGTAGCCTTGGTCTTGTGTGACGCCCTGGTATGTAAGCAATGGAAGCCCAAGAGGAAAGGTAGTTCCCGTTTCCCGCCCTCAGTCTTCCTGTTGTGGATTGGTTTGGAAGGGAATGTCGGATTGCGGTGTTGGCATCCAGAGTCGGCACGTTACTTTGTTATGTTTATTCCAATTTCGCCGTCGATGCTTTCGTCTCCCTTTCTTTGCTTTAGGCCACAAAAAAATTGCACCACTTTGTCCGTCATTCTAAGAACCGATTGTTATTCATATTAACACACAAACGGTCCTCACGTATCCAGACAGCGCGGTGTATACAAGACGTTTAAATGCGCACGTAGGAGACAAGGGTGGAGAGTGATGTGTTTCGTCACAGAATGCGTTTGATTGGTTCGCTTCGTCGAGACGGCAGTTCTCGGGAGTCGTGTGTTGGTGCGTACTATGTCACAGAGGTGTGGTATAGTAGAGCCTACCCCCCCCTACACCCCCCTGCCTGGTCGGTGAAAGCCCGAAGTGCCCCGTCCCGGAATTGTAGGGATGCGAAGGCCTATGGTCGTACGCCCCCTACAACGTTTAGTCCCGATGTATACGTGCTGTAGTATTAGTAGTAACTATTTTAGGCACATCGCGTGGTCTGTGCAGTTGTAAACAGGTTGAGGTAATGGTAGGTGGGATCGTAGAACCAGAGTTTTTTCGTGGTGGCCTTTTTTCAACTGGGTTCGGGTGCTGGTGTGCTCGTAGCTTCGTATGTAGGCGGGGCAGACGGTAGAAATTTAGGCTGTATGCGGGGTGGGGATGGACGCAGGCGCTCCTCCATTCTGGTTCCACAGCCTACGGCACGGCAGATATGCATAAGTACGATACAAATGATAATTGTAAGCTAGCACACGTGGTACAGATCACGATCTATATACTCAAGATACAGTACAGTAGATAGATCCTAACCTGTCGGTACGGCATGTTGTACAGCATCTCCATATTAATAGTGCATGTTCAACCCAGGAAGTATGTGCTTGGTCATGCAGATCATACCGCTCCCACCCGGCAACATGAGCTAGATCATACAGATCAGGAATACCTCTTCCCTGAAGGATCTACATTATTAAGGGGGAATCGGTGATCTGTTTGATGGGTCAAACCAAGGTGGTCGGGAATGTAAAAAGTGTGAGCAGGGTTGGTTCTGTTTTTTTTTTAAGGGTGTCCCTTTCAATTGTTCGTGTCTGTACGCGAGGTGAAGGATGCCGAGCCTCCTTGTTCATGTCCGATTATTACAGTTGTGTTTATAACTACTACTCGTATTAATAACATGTTTTTGCTTTGGAAAGAGTCAAGCAATTCGTATCAATCATAGGTTCACCACGTAGTTTTTGTTTCGTTTTTGTTAGGGCTGGGCACTGGCTGACTCAGACAGTAGCGTTTATGCTGTCGTTAAAATCAATCAGTATACAGCAGTATTGCAGCAGGATACTGGCCGCGCAAGTGAAGCGGCCGAATGTAGTTCGTATCGCCAATCGCCCCCCCCCGGCTATTGAGGGGGCCCGCTGGTGCGCCGCCAGAGCCAAGAAAATACGCGTGTTCGCGTCACTTGCCATCATAATCGGGGCTCAAAAATGCATTGGCGGGGTGTGATTGCGGTCGTCGACACAGAAAAGTCAAGAAAAATGCAAGAAACGCGTGACGCGATGATGTGGTGATTTTCATGTTTTTGATTTTGGCGCAGGTACATTATGTAGTGTCGCTCTGGTGTATGATACTTAATGTTAGTCCATCGCTCCCAACCTTGGGGGCACAGGGTATCTCTATTTCTCTATGTATAATAGTAGTAGGCTCTAACCAGCAAACATAACACAAAAAAACACAGCAAAAAAACAAACCCGAAGTGAGAAAAAAAAACGAAGGAGCGCTACGTACGTACTGTAAATGTAACCGGTATCAGGTACTCAACACAGGGAGACCCACATGAAATAAGCGGAAGAGAGGATTAGGGTTAGGCCGTAGCCCCCTCCCATTTGATGTACACCACACTGCATGGAGAAGCGGTTTATAATGACAGATGAGAGCGTATGATCGCCAATGCTCGTGGAAGCGACTCCCCAAGGCATGAAAGGCGTCCAGCAGCGTGCCTCAGCAAAAACAGAGAAGCTTGGGGGTTGGCGCTGCAGCTCTGAAGCAGCACTGGAAGTGAAAGTGCTGATGGAAATTAATTAAACCGATGGGCACACAGCAATGATCCGTTTCACAACTTAACGGCGACCCACTCAGATTGAAAGGAACGATCAATATCAAGCATGCTTTCGATAACGTTAGTCAGGCCCGTTGATTTCAAAAGCGACACAACGCGGTCTGATTAACTACAACTATCCACCTCCTAGTAAATTGGAAGAGCGTGAAACAGAGTACGTATCGTACCAGGTATCATACATAACTTCGAGCGTGCCGTACATTTCCATACACTGCACTTTGGGTACGCCTCCTATCCCCGCAGCCGGGGCTGCTTCCGGTGGCCGATGCTGTAACTGTCCTGTATTATCGACCCGCCTCCTTAGAGCTGCAGACTCGAGGGGGTCAGGGAAGTCGTCGATCGCCTTAGTAAGCACTGCAGTCCCAAAGGAGTTAGCTTTTTTTTTATCCTCCGGCGGATTGGTAAAAAAAAAGCAAAGGAGTTAGCGAAATTATTGATCGCATTCATAAGCAGACCAGGAGATTCCGCCGAATCCCACCCTTCAGCAGCGGCGTTGGACTCCCATTCTTTTACGCAGCCGCCATATCGACAGCATCTATCGTGAATGTCTCAGAACATAACCACCAGCATAGATGAAGGCGAGCGCTGCTGCCGCTTTTTAGAAATCGTGGTTGCGCGCATATCTTGCACGTTTAAGCCCAACTTTATGCCGCAGACAACTGTTTTATGGTGTATCTCGCCGGAGCATGGGAGACAAAATCGAGGATATACAACAAGAAATATCTCGCAGCCATTTTCTCACCAGGCTCGCAGCCAATTTTTCACCAGGATTTCACCCCCGATCTCCGGCAGCAACGCAACGCTTCCGCCCCATGCCCAGCTCTGTTTCTCTACATATCTACATTGTGAGAACCGTACATGATGATGATATCACAACAGCTCATTTCCCTCAAATCTCGCCCGTGGTACATACAGCCAGATACAGCAGCAAAGCAACACGTTAGGCGTTCGCATAGCATTCCTCCGACTGTTGACGTCACTCACCGGAAACAGATCAGTACCAGTATCAGTACCAGTATCAGTACTAATTACAGTATTATAGTATTGTAGTAGTGTCAGCGAGTTGGCCCAGCACCGACCAAAATGGTTGATACTCCGCACAAGCTCCTCAATACGCCCTACTGCCGAGAACTTTCCCGGAAGAACGGGACTAGAGTTTCAAGTCAAGTGTATTGCAACCAATCTGTCGCACCAAGCTGGGCAAAATCGTACACAGCCTCAAAATACCACGATCACGGCCACTATCACGGATTCCATTTTGTCCAAGCTGGGCAACAAAACGCGAAACAGCATAAAAAAAAAAACTTCGGCCACGGCTATTGATGTACTACTACCCGAGATTGTACCGGTGTCCGGCGGTAGCGATGAAGAGGTGCTCATTCGACACGCCCTTTTTTCCGAAGAGCGACGCGTACACCTTGCTGCCCTCCTTGTTCTTTTTCACCGCCTCGGCGGCTGCGCCGGCAACTCTTGACGAGTTCGGCCTAGCGCTAGCACCGCCCTGCGCAGCAACGGCCGCCGCCGCTGCCTCTTTCTCTGCCCTCCTTTTCCTCTTCTTCTTCTTACGATCCCCGGCTGCATCCTCCCCTCCCTGCGCTCCCTCCGCCCCTACCCCTTCCTCCGCCACTGCTGGGCTAGCTTTACGCTCGTCCAACGTAGTTCCCGCTTTTGCTAGACTCGAAGAAGAGGAGGTAGCCGTAGCAGCAGCGGCGGCTTTTTCTCGTCTCGCGCTCTTCTTGGAACATTTCTTCGCAGCGCGTGCTTGTTTTCTCTTGGCAATCAGCTGGCGCGTCATTGTTTCGCGCTCCTCGTCGGTGGGCGCGAGTCGTACGATATCGCTTTCTGTGAACGGTCCGTACTCTGCCTGTTGCGCACACAAACCGAGGTATGCAAGATGGAAGAGTTAGCGGTATTTAATAAGGCTTGGCTCGGCTTCAAAAGCATGGTTGACAGTCTACACCAACTCCTCAGCATACATCTTTAGTCTCGCCTTAAAAACTAACACAGAGAACGACACCCCTCGTTTTACAGGTATATATTACGGAGGACCATAGTAAATAGGACCAAATATTGTTAGTAAAAATAGGTAAATATATAGGTTTTTATGTATACCATAGGTCCTATTAACCATGGTCCCCCGTAATAGTAGACGACGCCGGTGGTCTTAGACCAACACAAAAAACGACGCCCGTCATCTAAAAATACACAAATACGATACGGTCGCTCTCGAAAATTGCACACAACTACACTTCTGGTACTAATTAATGTTGTAACAAACACCACGACAGCTCTGGTCTACAGAAAAACATAAAGCGCTTCAACAGCATGGTTGAGATATTACCTGCAAGCCCGCGATGCCGACTTCCTTGGTAGCCTTCTCGGCCATGACCCACCCGGTGTTGAACAGGACGATAAACGAATGAGCCCCGTTCATCTCCTGCATTGTCACGGGACACATGTAGGGAGCGGGCTCCGGCCCTTCCAGCGAGCGGTCTTCCTTGCCGAACGCAGGGTTGCCTGTCAACCTGCTGACGCCAACACCAAAATCAAGACAACCATGGCATCGTCCTCAATAATCATGGATACATGCATGTCATGCATACACGTATGATAGAAGAGTAATAGCTGGCGCAATAGAACACCTGGTACATTTTTGTATTCATTCGCTGTATTTTTCGGGGGCGATGTATCAACAAGCTGCTTGCTAACGCCAACATCAAAACTACAGAACGGAGACCCACGAGTCACACCCATAACAGAGGCGATTGTGGACTTGTAGCAGAGTTACGCTTCTGCAACACAAAGACCCACGAATCAGACCTGGCAGAGAATCGCCATTAGGATGTGGTGCTGCATGCCTGTGACAAGTCCCAGCGCGGAGTGAGCAGTATACTATATGGTAATAGTCCAATGAGGGTACAACTTCTTGCTCAAGAGGAGAGAGAGATACCTAAAGCTGCTTCTGCTCTGCTGCTTCTGCTGTGCGAGGAGCACTGCAACGAGAACGTCATGTTTAGATGAAAGCGTGCCAAATCCCTGCTGCAAGTCCACTGCAGAGCCATCGCTTTATACATACGTAGCTAGCGAGGGATTGAACGGTTCTGCTTACAGAGCAAAAGCGCTGCAGAACAAACAATACCAAACTCGCCCTAGTACAATGGATACGAAGCAAGCAAGCACAGCCCATACTACAGGCTCATTCATCCACAAGCAACCTCTAGCTTGCCTGCACTCCACGATGTCCTTCAGTCCGCGGATGTGGTTAAACGCTGGGTTGAGGTCGCGCTTCAAAATTCCGGCAAGCAAATCATCCTGTGTCGCAGCAGAGGATAGGTTAGGCCGGCAGAGCAACGCCCAAGAACGACTACAGGGTTTACAAGTGACATACCTCAGACCTGCAATCCAAACCGAACGTAGAGAACAGAATGCATGCATGGATGCGCCAATCCGTAGGGCTGTAACTTGGCTGGACTTGACAAGACTGCAAGTAAATAGCAATTCGGTGTCGAAGTACGTCAACGTAAATAACTCAACTTCGTTCTAATAAAAAACACGTACTGTACCAGGCACGTTTAACACGTCCAGCCACAAACGAGCCAGTCAGGTCCAAAGACGCAGAACTCCGCAAATTACCGCACACAACGGTTTATCACTGCAATATCTAATACCCATGAATAGCCAACACATATTTAGTCGGCAGCGTATGCGAAGCCAGTGAGCTTACAGCCCTCTCTCTCTCAATCTCTTCAATCCGTCCATTCTGTCTATTCTGTCTATGCCCCATATACCAGTCTTGATGGTATAGACATATATCAGATAAGTGCGCCGGGAGATTGACGACAAACAACAAATACAAACACACCATTGTTCCTCACTGAGCAAGGCGATCAACAAAGTCCAACATACACTACCGCCTTACGGCGGCCTCGGTGATCCCATCCATTGCGCCGCCAGAGCAAGGCACACAGCACCGTACACAGCAAATACCAGTACAACACAGCGCAAAGTACACAACACACAGCACAGTCAACAGCCCACAGCCCACAGCACACAGACGCATACACGACATAGAGATCGCAGGTGACCCCGATGGCACGCGCGTCGCCTCCCAACGCCGCGGCATGTTAATCCAAGCGAAAGGCCATGCTAGGCCATGCTAGACAATGCTGACATAGACGAATCGAAGATTGCACCTGGCACCTGTGCCCTCGATGACTCACCTTGTTGTAGAGGTATCCAAGCTCGCACGCCGCTACTGGCTCCCTGAGGCGCTCGTTGGAGATTGCACAAACCTGCCGCGACGATCGACAAGACAGCAGTACGAATGAGGTGTGATACCACACAATGAAGGGGTTGCAGTAATCGTACGTACGTAAACATCAGTGAGCGTTGCGGAGATAATTCCAAGTTCTGACTCCACACCACATACGCAATACGTTGATACCCCGCTGGGCCGGGGTCGTCGCACCCCCGAACCAAAGTGCTGCCGTGTGCAGGTGTGCAGGTACTGTCCGCTTTGGGTTACCAGTACCCCCTTTTTGCAACAAATAATGAAACCTACTGCATCATATCATTCCTACCGTACGGTTTTACAGATGGCCCAGCAGGGGACGACTGTTACTATCATGTTCTTGTACAACAACGCGCTCAAGACAACTACACTGTGGCGATGGCTTAATGTGAGAACAACAACCACAACAAAAACCGTATCACACGGGTGCTAAGATAACATACTCCCTCGGACGAATTTCCGAGCTACTACAGTAGTTGTTTTCTCGAAAACGGGAGAGCGCGAAGGCTCACTCACTCAGCGAAGTGCGTATCGGAACATGTCGACGAGATATCTCCAAAGCCACCACTTTAAATGTGTCCCCCCTGTTTTGGAGAAAATCACCTCGGAAATTCGTCCCAGGGGGTCTGTTATCTGAAGTCAACTTAAGTGATACACGGTATGTACCTGGTACCTGTATACGATATCATACCTGTGCATACTACTGTTGCGGACTGTTCGTAACGTACCAGGTACCCCTTAATTCTGCTTACTATTAATAGTATAATTCCCCGTAGACGTGTTCTCCTCGAGCAGTCTACGGCAGCACATACATACGTATTCTAGTCTATCGCAGGATCTGGCTTCTCGCGGCACGCCGTACGTCTTGGTTCGAAAAGTCGGCTAAACTGATATTTTTCTTGAATACAATTCGACGCTATACACTAGTAGTCGAAGAGGGAAGAAAGAGCTCCAAGTCTTCTCGCGATAAACATGAAATGCACAAACCGTAGTGGGGAGGTGAGAGAAGAGCCTGTTATCTACGTCACCCGGGATCTGAGTTACGACAACAGTAGCAGGGAAAGATAAAACAAGGACTCGGACAATAAATGGGATGAACGACAAGATCGCCCTCCTTCTTCGTTGTTCTCTCTGCCCGAAAAAAACGGGTCGTAGCGGCGAAGATCATGAGCATGGTGGCAAGGGTGCGCGCGCTTGCAGCAGCATCAGCAGCAGCAGCCGCAACCAGCAGCAGTGCTTGCTTGCTCGAGGCGGCTCTCTTGCATGCAGCAGCACTTGCTTGCAGCAGCGCTTGCACGCGGCAACGCTTGCTTGCAGCAGAGCTTGCTTGTGCAGCAGCGCTCGCTTGCAGCAGCGCTTGTTTGCAGCAACGCTTGCTCACCGCAGTGCTTGCTTGCCGCAGCGCTTACAGCAACAGCACGGCACAGCCAGCAGCCCACCTACTTGCAGCAGCAGCACACTACATGCAGTAGTAGCAGTAGTCCGTGGCGTGCAGCAGCAGCTGCAACAGCACCTTTCTGCTGCAGCAGCAGGCAGCAGAGTAGGCATGCCGCAGCAGCGGCAGCAATTCTTCTCGGAAAACCCCGCCGGTAGTAGACATGGTCCCAGGCCACTCTCGGGCCAAGCTTGGCCAGCCGAAAGCGTCCGGAGAGTTTTCGGCGAACAGAATGCAGCGGTCGAATCCATATCACACAAATATAGTATAATATGCTATCCAAAATGCGTCACTTCGTCATTTTTATTCAAATTTGATCAGGCTTTTGATTAGTCGTCGGTAAGGCTGTTTCCAATGCGGTTCGATTTCGAGCTTCAGATCTGTTTTTTTCGATCTAAAAAATGAATGCCCCTGCTTACGCAGTCCAAATATGCAAAATCTGACCGGAAATTTTCGATTTGAAAATCTGATGACCCAAATCGTCGGATTTTGGCCCAAAATCCAACGACTTCGGTCATCAGATTTTCAAATCGAAAAAAGGCATGCTCTCTAAGTTCAAGATGTTATCCACGACAGCAAACAGCAGCAGAACGATCGATAAGTTGGATGGTGACACAGTTGTATAGCGACGTTGCTTCGCGCCCGACGCGCGGGTGGTGTGTCCCTCCGTGGCCAGACTGCAGTCGGCTGGCGCGGGCTCGGGCCTAGAGACCAAGAAGAAGCGCACTCGGCACGCACTTCCCCGTGAATACGTACTCGTAGACTACACTGCTGCACAGCAGCACCAGCAGTCACAAAATGAAACTCAAAATACCAAGACAAGTAGGTTGACTCTAGCGCACTCGCCACGTCTCTTCGCCGCCAGACCAGAGGCAGTCAGCCTTGGCTCGGACGCTTGGGTCCTACGCGCAGGACAGCGCACCCAGCGCGTCTCTTCGCGGCGCCAAACCACAACAAAAGCAGTTGGTCTTGGCGTTTGCTCTTTTTTAATCCTCCGGCGGATTGGTGAAAATAAAGCTTAAGCTCACCACACTTCCACGTTCCAATTTCGTGTCGTGTGTCAATTTAGCCCATAGCTCCCGTTGCAACATCAGAACAGGCTGCTGTTACTCCTGGAGTTTGGGCACGTTGACCCGACCTGACCTCGGCGTTTGGCCGAATCTCTGCACGCACAATAAATATGATTTTTCCGCATAGGAAGACTATTTCGATTTGCCAAGTTCACATCTGAAAATGCGATCGGGTCAAAATCTGATGCTCAAACATCCAACTGCATAGGAAACGGCCGAACGGGGGAATAGATAAGCAAAATTCATAATATTTTTTCTTTTGCGCAGACAATTCTAGTGTCGAAGAAGTGGCGATCTACGAAATATTAATATTGAGGCGCGCGAAGCGTACAGCGCGAGATTTTTTTTTCTTGGTTTTCCAAGGAAAAAAAAACTCTTTTTAACGGCTCGGATGCGAGGGTAGGTTGCCTTGCTTTGAGTTTTTCTCTATTTGTGTGAGGGTGTGTGTGATTCAACATTTTTTTGGGGCACGTTTGACCACCGCGCTCAACGCACACGGCACCAATTACAGTGCCGGCGGGCTCTGTGCACGCACACACACAAAACGAAACCTTCTCGTGCTGGTGCGGTGGTAAGTCGTTCAAAGTTGGTCGAGCTAGGTGCGGCAACGTGTGTAGGCACATGTTTGTGCTGGGCCATGTTGAAAAAACAGAACCAACACTAGTAAATTATCATAACGGTTTTAGTTTTTTGAGTTCTACCTAACGAAATCCAGCTCTACGAGTACTCGTAAGCAGACTCTGCCGGTCCACAGCAACGAGAGTTCGGGTCATGTCCCCGAGACATGCTGCAGGTGGTATTGTTAGGCCCACCCTCCTACTGATGAGGGGACGGAGAAGCAGGAGAAGATCTGCTGTAGTTGTTGTACAGCAGTAGTAGTGGTGGCGCTGCTAGAAGTTCTGTTGGACACACGTCATGTTGTTTGTAGATTTTTCGTCTTCAAATTTTGAGTGCGGAACCAGGAAACACATGTACGAAGGGTTCACACACAAGCCGAGCGTACAGCGACGCCGACCCTGGCCTCGTGTGTCCTACTGCTACTGCTGCTGCTGTTTTGCTGCTGCTGGAGAAGCTCTGCTGTAGATGTCGTACATCAGTAGTAGCGGTGGCACCTGCTACCTGCTACGAGAAGTTTTCTCTCTTGGACAGGGCATGTCGGGTGCAGATTTTTCGTCTTCAAATTATGCCGAATTTCGAGTTCGGAACCAACACAGGACAAAATCGAGTACGTGTACAAAGGGTTCAAGGGATAGATTGACAAGCCGAGCGTACAGCAACGCCGACCCTGGCGTCGTGCATCCTACTGCTACTGCTGCTGCTGTTTTGTTGCCGGAGAAACACCGCTGGTGTAGATGTCGTGCATCAGTACAAGTAAGTACAGGTGGCACCTGCTACGAGAAAGCTCTTTCCGTTGGACAAAACATTTCAGATAGATGCAGATTTTTCGTCTTCAAATTATGCTGAATTTCAGCCAGAAAACACTGTTGGAAAAAAACATGTGAGGTGTGTGTGTTTGTGTGCTCTTGTTCTTTCTACCAGTCGACATCCAGCACAACCAGTGTCCGTGCCGATTCTTGAATCCCTGAGAGATACAATACGAATACAAGTTCTGTGGTCACAGCAGTGCAGATTTTTCGTCTTCAAATTATTATGACGGGTTTCGAGGTGGAAACCAGGATATACACGACAAAATCCAGTATTTGATACAGGTGTGTGCGTACTGCTGCTGTGTTTTTCATACGTATATCAAGAGCAGAAGAGGCTAAGAACATTCACGATATTGAGATTCACGAACGACGGCGTAGGTAGATGTTCGTTCGTGTTGGTTCAGCACAAAACAGAATAATCCGTATTCGCCCAGCATGATGCATCGCAGATATGACTACTGTACTGCAGGTATAGAAATTAGGAAATTCTAGTAGATCGATCTTCAATTTTCCAGGAAGGTTTTGCTCTTCATCACGTAGTTGACTGGTTAGCTGAGGTCGCGCGCTTCCCGTTTGAGATTGCTGTGCTTGTCGAACTGTGTGAGAATAATCTCATCTGCGAGCTCTCTTCTTCGTTTTCCAGGTATTTAAATCTTGGACTCATATCAATTACATCGTAACTTTTTGACGTCCGCTTAACCTGCTCAGGCTTAGTTTCGTTTCGGCTAGTCCCTGACCTACTCAGGGATATACATAAAGTATGTGTTGTATTTTTCGCTCATAATCATGAATGTTTCAACCTCTAAATTCGCAATTCTCCCGTTCACAACAAAACACGGATTGTTTCTCGATCTGTTCCAGTCTCCTCACAAGCCTTCCCATTCGCCCAGCGTGATGCATCGCAGATATGACTACTGCAGGTATTACTGAGGTCGCGCCTCATTACCACAAATTACTATTAATAGTAATTAGAGTGTTTGCGATAGAGGTAAAAAAAAAACAAACTTTACTTCCGCTAAAAAAAGTGAATTTCCTTCCCTTCCTGATTTCGGTGTGTTTGCGAGTGAAGTAAATCAAATCCTGCAGGCGACGCCTCCGAAAATAAGAAGGGAAGTGGGGAGGTGAGGCAACGCGGCAAACAAAAAAAGAACGAACGCTGTGAACGGAAAAAAAAAACAGCGTGCGAGTAGCAACGGCAGCCCAGCAACGTTTCGGCGGCACAGTTGACCGCGAAGCCACCACAGCAATCCCACGACTACAAGCAGCAATAGCAGCTAGCTGGCGCTAGACGGAGCTAGGGGCAGCGTGAGCAACAAAATAAACAGCGTCAGCACCAGCACCAGCACCAGCAAGCACCAGCACCAACCAGCTTCCATTTTTGGATTGCTGTTGCTGCTGCTGCTGCTGCTGCTGCTGCTGCTGCTGCGCTCGGCCTACGCACGCCACAGCGCCGGCGCGCTCCGCTCCGCCGCCGCCGCCGCCGCCGCCGCTGCTGCCGCTGCTGCTGCTGCTGCTGCTGCTGCTGCTGCAGCCGTAGTATGGTGAAATCGAAATGATACACGAGCTGTCATGCGGTCGCGCTCTCTACGAGTACGAGTACGAGTGTGAATACGAGTCCTTTTTTGGGACGACGCATCCTCCACGTCGTCACCAAGCGGGGCGAAAGCGTGTACCGTAGCAGCGGCGGCGACCCGCTGGCACGATCCAATGCCGCTCGTGCGCGCTATACTCAAGCTGCACCTCTCGAGCCTCTGTGCTCCCAGCGGTTGTCGTGATGCGTACGGCAAGCAGCATGGTGGCATGGAAGATGCTCGGTGTTTTGATCCTTCGAGATTTGAGTTGCGTTCTGCGTCGGGATAATGCTCGGTGCGTGTAGGCCAATGAAACAGAGAGCCAAAAGTTACCGTAATTTTCGCTGAAATCCTTACTTCGCTAAAGTCTTTTCCGGCCGTTTTTTCAGAAATTTACCTCAAAAATTTACCTCGGGAGAATTTTTAGATAAGTAAAAGTAAAAAATAAATAAATCGCAAACACTCTATTATTGAATTTTCTTCCTCCTACGTACCAGTCGGTTGATGTTCGGGACGATCGCTGGTGGGGGGAGCCCGAAACCAGGCGGGCAGAACAAGACTTGGCCTAGGGCCATTGCTGAGGACCTTAGAGTGTTCAAAGCCACCGATGGATCAACGGAAGACTGCCCCTTAGTCTTTGGAGTTGCGACCGCACTGTGGCCCACTGCAGCAAAACAGACGGGAAAGTGGTACCGGGGAATCCTCGAAGCAGCTGAACAGTTCATGGGCAGGTGGCACGAGGCTGAGGCAAAGATGAGTAGACAGCGCCGTGCATCCGCTGCAGGCAGTGTTAGAGGGAATGGGGGGAGGGGTAACAGCAGGAGGGGTAGAAGGAACACCGTACAAGTGTATGGGGGCAGGGGGGGGGGAACAGGAGGAGTAGAAGGGAAACCGCGGTAGAAGAGAGTAGCAGAGAGACCGCAGATAGGGTAGCAAGGTACCAGGCCGACTAATAGGTTGGACTTTTCTTTGCTACTCGTACCGCCAACTGCTGCGGCCGTTCGGTATGTATTGGCTTGGTGCTTTGATTTTTTTTCCATGACTTAACTTTTTCCTGTATTTTCCCCTTCTTATCCTTATGAAAGAAGTGCTACATAGTGGGTGGGTGACGAGCGTATTTTGGCCCACTCATCATTTATCTTTTTACGTGGTTAAGTGTTCACCGGGATGCATAGTCCCCTTTTTCCTTCTCGTTTCTTCCCCCTTGCACGTGCACGTCCCTTTTGGCTCATGCTCGGGGTAAGTATGTGTCTGAGCTTTGGCTTCCCATTTTATTTATTTATTTGGGATTCTTCTCCTTTCCCTTCTCTTTTTCTTTTTCGGTTTGGTTTCTTCGTTGATTCTCTTTCTTTATGGTGTATTTTGGTTGCTGGCGTATGTATGTATGTTGGGTCGGCCGCACCTAGTGCGAAGGCATGGTATTACGTAGGCTACTGATGCATGACGGTGTGTTATCTCTGTATCGTAGTCTGTGACCACAGGGCTCGTATCTTTCTAGGGTGAAGAATCAGCACGGACACTGGGCTTGCTGGATGTCGACGAGTAGAAGAACGGTTTAATGTGAAGAACACACACACACACACACACACCTCCTACCCTTCTTACGCACTCGTGCGAACCCCAATGCAATGAGGTCGATTATCAACATACTATTATACCTGGTATGCACCTGTGGTACGTATCTGGCACGAGATGCCAGCGCGATACTGGCCTGCTGCTGTACCAGCTACTCGAAATAATATCAGGTATATACCCGTGGTACCTGATAACCGTATGTTGTCATCATTATGGTGACCACTGTAATCACGATGATCTCTAGCCGAGGAGAAACTTACACAACAGCACTGCTATACAGCAGTGTTCGTGACCTGCAGCCTAGACGGCAGCGGGGGTAATGTGAGACAGGCGCCGGTGCAACGGCGATCCTCGAAGCCACAAACCCCCACCCAGGGAGAAGCGGATGCTTCAAGCTCGCCAATGACAGGGCATCAGCTCTAACTGATACGCACGACGTTTAAAATGGCATGGCAGTCTGGGATGGAAGGTCGGCATGGCAAACGGGCATGGCACATCACGTCACCTTCTTTCGGAGCTCTGCAGTCTCAGTGCGGTTGAGGGCAGTCTTGGCCATGCCCCCCTTCATCCCGAACACGTCTCCGCATGACTGCATATACTCCCGCTTCGCAGCGATAACACCTCCATCGCCCCCCATCTTTCTCCGACGCTGGGCAGAGTCCCGATCGTCACTACTGTATTATACTATGCGTCTTTGGATCAGGTCGAAGAACGGCACACTGCGAGGCACCCTCCCTAAATAGATGCGAGTACTTGCTCTGCCCGGCCCGGCTGAGAACTTCCGAGGGTTTCCGCTGTACCTGGGAAGGATTCTCAGACACACAGAAATGCCGAATCGTTACATAGAGATCTGTAACCGTAACCCGCAGTAATTTACCCGCAATCCATGGGCGTTTTAGGCGTTGCGCTTGACAAGTTTCGGTAAATGTTCGCCAGTTGACCGGGAAAACGCGCCACACGCCTGAAGAAGAAATCACGCGTAGCAGCCACCCACCACACAGGTGCACCAAGCAACCTTTGATTACCGAACACCGAGCGATTTACAGTGTACCTGGTAGTAGTAGTAGTAGTAGTAGTAGTAGTGTGTGTGTGTTCTTCACATTAAACCGTTCTTCTACTCGTCGACACCCAGCAAGCCCAGTGTCCGTGCTGATTCTTCACCCTAGAAAGATACGAGCTCTGTGGTCACAGACTACGACACAGAGATAACACACCGTAATGCATTAATAGCCTACGCAATACCATGCCTTCGCACTATTAATAGGTGCGGCCGACACAACATAATACATACGCCAGCAACCAAAATACACCATAAAGAAAGAGAAGCAATGAAGAAACCAAACCGAAAAAAAATAAGAAAAATAAAGTAGTAGTAGTATTCAACTATTAATAGTAGTGTGGTAAATGCCAACCATGACATGATCAGACTGGACCTGGATCAGACGACGAATGCCGAATGATAGCCCGTCTGTCGTCGCGACGTCGTTGCATCGTGACGACAGGCGGCCTCGTTTGTTACCAGCGCAAATCACAAAACGAATGATGAGTGTATGTGGGAAAGAAGAATATATCTTGGGTACTACGTACGTACATGAACCGGCCGGGAACTGACAATTTCGGGATATTCTTCTACCATAGTAAATAGGACCTACGGTACTATCAAAAACCTATATATTTCCCTATTTTTAAAAACGATATTTGGTCCTATTAACTATGGTCCCCCGTAATACTACTCTGTGGGCAGCTTGATGAGCTGATGGTGCGGCTTGCGACTCAGACGCGCCCATTTATTGCGAACGGCAAACGGAGTCTGTAAGGGCATGGTACACTACATTGCACAGCAGTTGTTCGCCAGTTGACCGGGAAAACGCGCCACACGCCTGAAGAAGAAAGCACGCGTAGCAGCCACCCACCACACATACAGGTGCACCAAGCAACCTTTGATTACCGAACATCGAGCGATTTACAGTGTACCTGGTAGTAGTAGTTGTAGTAGTAGTAGTAGTAGTAGTAGTAGTAGTAGTAGTAGTAGTAGTAGTAGTAGTAGTAGTAGTAGTAGTAGTAGTAGTAGTAGTAGTAGTAGTAGTAGTAGTAGTAGTAGTAGTAGTAGTAGTAGTAGTAGTAGTAGTACGAGTAGTAGTATTCAACTAGTAGTGTGGTAAATGCCAACCATGACATGATCAGACTGGACCTGGATCAGACGACGAATACCGAATGATAGCCCGTCTGTCGTCGCGACGTCGTTGCATCGTGACGACAGGCGGCCTCGTTTATTACCAGCGCAAATCACAAAACGAATGATGAGTGTATGTGGGAAAGAAGAATATACCTTGGGTACTACGTACGTACATGAGCCGGCCGGGAACTGACAATTTCGGGATACTATTCTACCATAGTAAATAGGACCTACGGTACTATCAAAAACCTATATATTTCCCTACTTTTAAAAACGAAATTTGGCCCTATTAACTATGGTCCCCCGTGATACTACTCCGTAGGCAGCTTGATGAGCTGATGGTGCGGCTTGCGACTCAGACGCGCCCATTTATTGCGAATGGCAAACGGCGTCTGTAAGGGCTTGGTACACTACATTGCACAGCACCTAAAGAGGGGTACCTGGTACTAAATGGAAAAAAAAACGTAGGGGTATATGTATATAAGGCTGCGGGTGCGATTCCTGGATTGTTGTTGGAGAAGATGCGTACCTGGTACCATATACCGGAGGTATATATACATGTGTGTGTTTCTGGTGCTGACTAGAACGCGGAAGACAACAAATACTCGTAAACTATCTTTCGTCAGGTGGTGTTGTTAAAGATGATAGGTTGTTGGGGGGGCTACAAGCAGTATAGAGTAGTATAGTGGTGTACGTTCATCGAAGACTCACAAAATAAAATTGTCGCCAATAATAACGTTGGAGGTGTTTGCTTGCAACCATACGCTTTTATGGTCAGAAAGGTCTGTGTCGGGCCATGGTGGCATGTGTGGGTGGCTTGTACTCGTTGGTTTTCGAAGATTCCAATACGTTTCACGCTTTCCACAACAGAGACAAAGTATGCATGAGGCAATTCGAACACTCTGTACAACAACTGGGGAGTTGAAAATTCTGAGGCGTGTTTGATACCGGTATATTTTACCGTAGTAATATTAAATAGCAGTAAAGTTTCATGCTGCTTGGCATGGATGGATGTGTACGCCTTGTGTTCGGTAATTTTGTGTGGAAAATCGAGAGACTGTATGGGTGTAGCTGCCGCATAGAACCCAGTGACAAACTCCAACAACGCGAACAACATGATTTGTTGGTTGACGTACGCCCAGACGTTTTTTCTGAGAGAGCTTGTTGGCAATAAGGGAGAAACTACAGCAAGCACATAATGCCCGTGCCGCCCAAGTACCGGCACGCTGATTTACTGACCACACTCAGAATTTGCTCTGGACACAGAGAGGGTCATTTCGGTTTCATCGGAAGGCTTCTACTATTAATAATAATTATACGCATTGATTGCTTTGAAGTACAGGATTGTAGAGATGTTGGATTGCAATATTCCATGCTGCAACCAATTTGTGAGCTTGGAGCTCTTTGATTAAAGTCGTGTAAGTTGTCAGAGAAACGGCTGATAGACACGAGAGATTGACAACACGTGTGAAGGACACGTGATGTAGTACTGGTACGTAGTACGTGGGCGATACATTTCTCACGTTGGGAGTGAATACAGCAAGCAGTACAACCCCTGACGTAAAACACACCGAGTATAACATACCCATCGTTTCACCCCATGGAAATAATACCGAGTGGGGTCTCTGTTATTCATATCATACATGTACAGTAGTATATATAGCTCGTCTGATTCCCACAAAGCCATACTTTATTCAAGTGTTTTTTATGCCCAATTTTTCATAGTAACTTATTCAAAGAAAAAATGTTTCAGTCTTTCTCCAACACACATTCAAAACGCACGCTTGTCCCTATGCCGTCATGTCCGGTATCGTCTTCTCACGTCACAAGTTGGCCGAGTACAACTCGTACTTGCGTGTGCTTGCCGTCGTGACCACAGCGATTCGCGGCTGCTCTACTGCTATTAATCGTTGCAGAGATATACTAGTAGATATTAAATAGATAGATAGATAGATAGATAGATACATTCCAGAGCCACAACGCACACACAGTGCACTGGTGTGGAGAAACAGCACGCTCTCCAGCAGTATACGGCTCACTAAATTGCAAACGTCTAACCCCAAGTACAGCAAGTTGTTCGTGTGTACTCTACGAGTATGGACCTGCAGCAACCACTCTACAACAGCAGCAATGTTCCCGGTGGTGACATGCATCTCGAACACGTGAATGATGCCTCTCGGAACTGGAAATAATCGTCCTGCGCTGACTTCTTCACCGGAGATTGTGATTCTCTCTGAGATGCCGTGTAACATATGTGAGCATAACACTCAAGATGACAGACTCCCTCGCACGAGTCTCGAAGCGGCCTTGCTCCACGATAGGGAGAGTCCAGACGCCATTTTGCGTCTGTGGGAAGATCTACAGTAAACGAATTCGTTCCAAAGTCACCATCTTCATCGTGTGAAACCAATCCGTACCCCCAGTTAGGAGGATGCAAGATGCACCCCGAGATTAGTATGTACCGGTATAGGTCTTACTGTGTACCCGTAGTGCACCAAGAACCCTCATCCCGCGACCGACACGTGGGATGACGATTCACTCTTGGCATTCACGGCCTCCGGCGCCTCCTACGGGGGGCTGACTATACTTCTGCACCGTGTGGGTGGGAGCAGGGTACCAAATGGGATCAATTCCGCCTGGGATCAGGTTTTGGTGGGAACAGGGTGATTCACCCTGCTGCCTCTTGGTACACCCTGTTCCCCCTTGGCACCCTACTCCCACCCAGACCTATTTCCGCCCGAAGCTGACCGCATCTATAAGGTACAGAAATATATTCAGCCCACTGCAGGAGCCGCCGGAGGCCGTGAGCGCAAAGCACGAACCGTAGACCGAGAGCGCGACGCGCAAGCCTTCATCCCACGTGTCGGTCGTGAAATTAGGGTTCTTGATGCACTAAGAGTACACAGTCAAATCTATGCAAGTAACAACCTGGGGGTGCATGTCGACCCCTCTAACTGGGGGTGCGGTACTATTTATTTCATTGTGTGTGTCTCCTCGGGAGAATACCGGCTCTAAAATCAATCCCAGGGTGCGTGTTGTCGTTCGTGTTATACGGTAGATGATGCCGACAGGGGGCAGCCCCAATCATCTCTGCAGCGTCCTCCGACCATCTCGGTGTCCGCATCGCCCTATTCGACGGCTCCGCAACCCCCGTCTACTACCTCATCATCCACCAGACCACCCCTGCCGTCACCGTTAAACCCATCGCCATCGCCGCCGGTGCTGCCAACAACTGCCCGCCCTTCGACAGCGACACCACTCTGAACATCGGGTGTGGTCCTTGAGCTCGAATCGTCATCGACGGTAGTGGTCAGGACGGCGAAGTTGGTGTTACTAAGGCCGTCACAACCGACGCCTGGAAGAACCTCGGAGGGAAGGACTTCGGGACTCGCGCCTTCGTCCGAACCGCCTCCGTCGCCGCCACGGCTACCATCGCCGACTCCTGCAGAAAGAGGCCAAGCCCCGGGAGGGGGGGGGTCGAAAGATTGCTACGTATGCTACAAGGTCTTGGCGGTTCCGATGGTCCGTTGATGGAGCTGCCCTCACCTACTCCACCTCCCGTGCTGCGCCGCACTCTGAGTCAGGGCGGGTACCAACCTGCGGTGTCTGGCGTGCCGGGCGACCGTAACAGTCAACGAGGACGACAGAATGACGTGCCGTCAACACAACATGAGGTTATGCTGGAGGCGCTGTCGGTTACGCGGCACGAGATGCCAGCTGAGGGAGGAGGGGGATCACCAACAACGCCCACAAGGAGCGAGAAGGAGCGACGCGAAATATACAGCATTTGCTATGGGTTTATCGAGGGGACTGCCCACGTGCAAGCGTCCAGCTCGTGCGACCTACACTGTCCTTGCGCTCTAGGAGTTTGTGAGGACGCAATCCCTTCAGCCAGGTATGCTGGCGGAGCAGGCCAAGTCACTTGCCCGAATCTGGCCTTGCACGAGGAGCAACACCAGGTGGATCTACACCCCCTCCAAGAACAGATTCGCGCTCTCGACAGGTCGGTGGACACGACAGAAGAACGTGTGACTAGATAAATGGTACGCGCAGTTGAGCTCTGGCTCCTGAGAAGCACTCATACTAGTCCACAAAGGGTGGATTTGTCGTGGGGTGCCACAGAGCTAGGCGAAGAGGACCCTCAAGGAAAATGGTGTGGCACGACCCCCCAGCCACACGTGCAAGCGCGGTGTGGGGTCTGCGACAGGTATATGGAGGACAGCCAGAGGTTTGCTTTCTCCGGCTGGATCGTTTGCAGGAGATGCGCCACAGAAATCTCAGATGGGGCAGCCAATAGGGAAGACGCAGGTTCGGGATGGTTATTAGAGGAAGGGTAGGCCCGTCACGCCGGATAACGTTCCACCTCTCGGGGAAAGAATCCACCTCTGGTACGACCGCGCTGCCGCTGAGGGCACCCATCACCAGCAGCAGTTGGAGATACTTTGACGATCACTGCCTTCGGGCAACGAAGAGATCGCAGACCAAGGTGACGGCGGTCAGCTCACCCAAGTGAGAGGGGAACAGGATGCCGAACATGTGTGTACCTGTTGCGGACGGGCTCTAGATGACTCTGCTGGGGAGTCAAAGGACAACCACGCACAGGTACCCATTCTGTGAGCCCACGAAGGCTTGGTTCACTCCCGTTGCATGCTGAATCGTGCGGAACACCTCGCGAGAGGGCATGCCGATCCCAGGCCTTGCGTCGCGTGTCGTTTGGCGGGGGCGGGGGGAAATCGTCCTCCTCTCCCGGCGGCATTGGCTGGAGGCATGCCCATGACCGGGCATGGGGAAAGGTGGGCGGTGGTGAGGAGCGCAATGCAGTTCGCCGCCCAGTTTCAGCTGGACATTCCCTGACCGGAGCCAGCCGGCTACGCGACAACCGTCGTTTACAGCACACTTGAGCTCATGGTACGTTCTCATGAGAGGAACCCAACTTCCTTGTTTTGCGGTGCTCCCTGGTTGACGATGCGCTGGGCTTGCCTCAACCTCGATTATTCCCCGCCAAGGGAATGGGAAGCACGTGCCGGCTACTACCGTGTGCTGTTCACTGCGCACGCCATCCAACCGCGGGACGTCTAGCCCAGACTTCTACATGGAAGACTTTAAATTGAACCTCACGTCCAAGAACATCTGGCGAGCCTCGACGCTGAATGTGAGGAACGCCTGACAAGGTGGACCCTCGGGGTGCAAAACGCGTTTGAGAGGGACAACGCGCTCTGTCCGTTTTGGAGGGCGGTGACAGCCACACCGGGGGGGACGAACTCAGCGCTGGAGAGCGACCTGCCAGAGAGGGGGCAGCTAGAGCCGGTAAGACCTGCTCGGGGCGTCGCAGAGAGTGATCAGACCGCGGGAAACAGGGTTGCCCCTCTCTGCGCCTGCTGCAGGTGGGCTGTAGAAAACTCGACCGGGAATTCGGCGGTGGAGGACTTATGATGGGCATGTATCCCGTGTCCCCACGAAGAGCAAGTGCACGCTAGCTGCATGCTGGACCGTGGGGAATGCCTCGCGAGTGGGCACGCAGACCCGCAGCCGTGTGCTCGTTTCGCTCCGATTGGCCGGCAAAAAACCAGTCTCCCCATCCGGCGATGATGATGGAGAACCTTCCGAGGCCACTGCCGGGGGGGAGGTGGCCGGCGGTGAGACGTGCACAGCTATTCGTGGAATTAATTGAGGAGGACAGCGCCCCGCTGCTGCAGCCGGAAAGTTACGACTAGCTCCCACGACAACTTCGAGCTGATAATGAGGACCCATGGGAGGAGCTCAACTCCCTCGTTCTTCCTGTGCTTCTTGTTCAGCAATGCTCCTGGTCTGCCCCAAAGGGCTTACCTCGACTTCCCCTGGCCGAGGGAACGGCAGGCAGCAGTCAGTCACTAACATGAGGTTTTCGCATCGTAAGTGATCCGAACGCAGGATAATTTACTCCGACTCGCAAATCGGAGGATCTGTATCCTACCCCATGTTCTACAATTCCTGGCGGACCTCGACTCCACTGGCGAAGATCGCCTGACGAGGTGGACCCTCCGGGTGCGAAACGAATTTGAAGCAGATGATGCTCTACTTAGTTTTTTTAACGCGTGGAGTCGACCCTCGGGGCCCACAAAAGAGGCAGGGAACGAGCTGCACCCTTTTCCGGCGGCAGCGAGGGTCACACCGGACGGAACGGCCCCAACCGTGGAGAGCGGTTCGTAGACTATGGGGCAGGTGGAGAAAGAAAGCGCCGCTGGGAGTGCCACTGAGAGCCGTTACACCTTGTGGAGTAGAGATGCCCCGCTAGCGGGACAAGTGGGATCCCCCAGGCAAGGCCCAGTACCGTTTCCGCAATATTTAAGGCGACACCGTTCCCTACGAGCTGGAGGCACACCACCGTCGCGCGTGGGCGGCCAAGGTGGAACGGGGACAAATAAAGAAGCCCCCCCCTATCATATATATATTATATATGGGTTGGGTTGGCGTCGGTTGGCAACGACACTGTAAAACATGCCGCTCACTACGTGAGCTAGACATCCAGGGTACCGTTTTTTTTTTTTTTGTTTGGCGGTCGCCCACAGCTGGTCGTCTAGTTAGATCATTTGGGCGGAGTAAATAACCTTTACTCTGCACAAGGGAATTGATCGTATCACGTAGTGTTCAAGGTAAGGCACCCAAGAGGCAGTTACATAGTACTCCCATTGCTGTCTCTGGAAGTGGCCACACCGGAAATTAAAGTAACTCATTGAAGCTGTTATCCATATGCAAGTACGCCTCTAAAGCGGTTCTCAGTAGAATGCGGCTCACCCTTCATGCGACTCGCCGGACACCTCACGGCGCTTCGCGCTTGGTGCGAGCGATGTCTGCCTGGTCGGTGAAAACCCGATATGCTCCGTCCCGGCATTGTAGGGATGCGAGGGTCCATGGTCATACGACTACGGCCATGCATGAGATCGAGTACATCTCTCCTATCGAGTACACCCCCCCCCCTGACACAGCCCAGCGCCATTCCAGCAACACCTGGGGGTACCTCGTCTGAATATGGGAGCGCTGGCTGGGAGGGGCGGCCACAAGATGCAAGCGAGGCCGACCGCGTGGGTCTGGTAGGTGATCACAAGCGACAAACACTGTTTGAAAGGGCGCGACGAACTGGGGAAGAATCCTTCGACCCGGGGGCAGCGAGCCGCCCTCGGCTCCTGGATCGAGAGGGGGCAGCGAGCCACCCCCAGCTCTTAGATCATGAGGGGGTAGCCAGCTTCCCCCGGCTCCTCGATCGAGAGGGGGCAGCAGCAGCGAGCGAACTTTTCAGGAAAGGAGGAGGTAGCTAGGGATGAAGATCAGTATCGGGGAGGGGAGGGCTACTCCGTCCATCCAAAGGCACAAGCCAAGATGGCGGATGTGCGGGGGGTGTCGAGCGGTAGTTGCTCGGGAGCACCGAGTGGTACGTCTGCCGTGAGGAAAGCAGCACATTATGAACGCGCGGTGTGTCGCAGGAGCTATTCGAAGTGGAGGGTCACACGCGCAACTCAGTGGCGGCACACGTGGGTGCACAACTTGCCATAGGATACGGGAATCAATGGAGGCAGCAGTTCAAGCTGATCCTGGAATCCGCGATACGGTCGCAGGACTTGGAGGAAGGCCGGGCAACAACCGCGGCGAATGGAGGAAAGTTATGCTACCCGCGGGACCAAAATTCGTTAGGAATAGCTTGGCCACTCGATGCTATTTTTCTTGAACATCTCCAACAACGTTTCATCACCGTTGCTAAGGTGAAGTCGGGGCTAGCTACTGCCCACGCGAAGCTTCTCACCCACGTGCTCGGCCTCTTGAACCATCCTCTTGGAGTGCATTGGCCACACAGACACTCCAAGACGCCTAGTTTGCTCCTGAGGGTCATCAAGCTGTGGTATATAGTGCCAGCACTGCTACACTCGCACGACAGCCTTTGTAAGCGATGCGAACGATTCATGTCTGTCGACCGTAGTGACATCACTCTTATTCTCGCGTGGTTGATGGAGTACACCAGCCGAGCATCGAGACGGCTCAGGGGCCCAACCAATGAAGCCACAGACGTGGCCACGTATGAGAGAGCATCGTCAGCATGTCGTCACACGGGCGGGGTGTCAGTTGCAGCGCGTGGTCTTCCCGCGGGATCGCGCGCGCCCGGTGAGGAGATGATACAGGAGCGGGTGTAAGCCGAATTCCGGGAGAAAACCGTGCCTCCATCTCCGAGTCGGCAGCGGCAGCGATGGCAGCAAGGTCCACGGAACCGGAGGAAGGGAGTGGCGTCCAGAGGAAGAAACGTGATTTGCTGGTGGCCCTTGATGTCATCAACTCCCGAAACACGTGATCAGGCGCGGAGCGTGACGGTCCACGCTTCTCACACCTGTAGTCGATCGCCAGGAATGGCTTCGGTCGCGAGAAGTATGGCATCAAGGCCTTATTTATGGCCGATCTTCGATGATCCCGGTGCATTCCCGCCGGAGTTCTGGCAGTTCCTCTTGCAATCTAACCTTAATGCGTTGGGGGAAACGCCACCCCGTAAGTGTAGGTATGACGTGAAGACGTCTTTTCGCAGCCGGGACTATATGGCAGTGGCGACCACGGCTGCACGAAAGTAATCGTGAGGCAAGCTAGCTCGGGGTCGGGGCTCGAGAGGAGGTGAAGTAGGTAGGTCTACGCGCCCGGGGGCATCATGAGGCAAAACCTGGTTCATCCTAACAGACTGGATTATGAAGCAGTAAACTGATTCATCCTACCCACGGCAGTGCTGGCCGAGGCATCCGCTTGTTTGCCGGATGCTCATGCCGTTTACAGCAACATGCTGGGGCGAGAGACCCGCCCCTGTATTATTCCATATGGGTTCGGGGGCGCGGCGAAATATCGAATGTTTCAGCTGGGTGCAGCAAGGGACGCCATGGACCCGGTGTTTGTTCTGCATGCCAGTGCTACCAGTGCTGAAGCGGGTCCGTGAGGAATTCGAACCCCGGGGTGTTGAAGCCTTTGCTTACCTCGATGACACCAGCATCGGTATGCCAGAGATCATATCGAACACTGTGAGGGTTGCGCCATTTCTCCGGCACGAGCTGTGCGAAATAGGTATTGCCATTAACTCCAGCAAGACGGTTGCTTTGCCTTCACAGAGCATGTGCCTACGCCGGAAGATATTGCACTTCTGGGGGGCATCGGTGTTCGGATTTTTTTAAGGGATGGGGTAAAGGTGGTTGTCGTGCCCATAGGAAACGATGCGTTCGCGGTGAACAACGCCGTGAAGATAGTCAGAGACGGGGGATCAGAGCAATTTACGCGCATCCTTCCGCGTGTGTTGGACAAACGGTCGGTGAACCTCATCGCCACCAGCTCAATGGTGGAGAGGGCCCCCTACATTGAGCGGGTGATGGACCTGGAGCTGTCACTACCCGCGTGTCAGCCGGCAGGCACTAGCGCAATGTGGATGCTCTAGCGCCTTCTCGAGCTTCCAGGGGCAGAATATGAATCTCCGTTCTTCAAGGACGAATGCCCGGCGAACCGGCTACAGCTCCACCAGAAAGCACAGGCGAGCCTCTCCGCGAGGGCCGGGGGGTTTGCACTGTCGTCGGCTAAACGAAGGAGAACATCAACGTCCATCAGGAGCTTGCTGGCGACGGTTCCATAAGTCTCCTTGCTGTCCCCTCCGGTCCATTGGGGAAAAACTTCAGAGGGAGCTGCCAATTCGGACCTCGTTCGCCGCATATGGAGTAGCGTCAGGGACTTCGTGGTATTCATGGTATGTCGGAGGAGGAGATGGCCAACGCGGCCTCGGCAATCTGGCGGAACAGGGCGTTCCGCATGAACGAGAAATGAGCTTCAGGGCAGTCTGATGTGGAGGTGTTGCCGGCACATGACGCCCAAACGATCAACTCCCACAAAGCGCAGAGGCAGTAGGTAAACCGAGAGCGGTACCAGTGATACGTTGCTTCTCTGGACTAGCTCCCGGAGGCAGCAGACCCGTCGGGCCCGAAAGTCATTTTCGGGGGAGTCGAAACCAGAGATCTTGACAACGCTCGTCGACGGAGCCTACTGGGACCAGGTGCTGTCGCTTGTTTGAGGGCAAGGCCTGTGAACCCGGCACGACTCATGCCGGCTTCGGAGTTCGTGTCTATGGGACGGCACTTCCTGGAAAAATTGGAGCCCCTAGCGGCGAGGTGCCCCTGCTGCGAAGCGACGGACGTCAACACGCGTCACGCACGCACTTACTACCGAGCAGGCGCGCAGGAAAACCAGCATCAGCCGCTAGTCCACGCGCTGTGCCGCACCTTCAAGCGGTCCACCCGCCATCAAGTGGAAAGCGGAGCGCCCCTCGACGGCGACACGAAGCTCCCCATGGGTATAGTGATCAAGAGGGGAGTCATCCGAGATGCTACGTCGTCAGAGTAGCGCAACAAGGCGATACCTCTCTATATCACGCATGCAGACCCCCAAGCGATGCGGCCTGGCAGCGCCGATCGAGGCGGGTCAGCTGCCTCCACTTCTGAGGCGTGAAAGTGCAACCATTGCACTCGTTTAGGACAGGTTTCTTCGATGAGTACAACCATACAATTGTCACACTTGCGGTGGAACGCTTTGGAGGCCTCGGCAAGGAAGGTAGCGAATTCATCGACCAGCTAGCGGTGAGCATCGTCGGAGGAACGGGCGGGGGGTACTTAGTGAGAAAAGTTGTCCGTAAGGAGAACCTTTTTCAGGTCATATCGGTGATCAACCAAGTCACGATCTCGCACCGGGTGCACCGATACAAGCTTGTCCTGCGAAACCGCCAGGCCGCCTAGGGGAGAAAGGAGGAACAAGGAGGATTACTTCCTATGGCGTGGGGTGGAACGAAGATGCGGAGTAAGACGCACGGCGAATAGATGTAGCAATGTGTAACCCGGCATTGATATCATAGCAGGTACAATATTTGGGTAAAGACTCGTGGTAACGCGGCATATTTCTCGTGGATGTCTGCTTGTTCGTATCCGGCTTTAGACCGAGCAAGTCAGTGTTGGTGATCATGGCCTGTCAACGATCAAGGAGAAAGATAAACACTCGTAGGTTTATATCCTTTCATCTAGGGTACTAAATAACCCATACATATTATCACAGAGCCAAGGTATTTACGCCTTGACGGTACTCGCAATTCGTTTGGTTGGCGTGTCTATGTATGATATGAACAAACATGTTCTGACTTTCTTGTCCACAATACGATTGATTCGGATTGAATGGCTATTGGCTAGCTAGCGCCGATTCTGAAACGCCTATTATTATTAACGTTTACTGTACTCGCAGTCATTCACCACAGGCGAGAACACATCGTACTGCTGTTATATTTAACCCTTTAGGTACTGCAGTCCCGGTTTGGGGACACACAAGTCAATTTCTAAGTGGTTTGTCCCCAAAACGGGACTGCGGTCCTAACAGGGTTGAAACACTCGCATTGAGCAACATTCGTTAAACAACTATTAAAATAGCTTCACATCAGCCAGCAGTTTACGATGTGGTGATACTTGGGTGGAGGGCGGGCCACTGCTGTATCAGGAAATACGTTTTGGGAATGATCTATATCGGTTCTCTCGGAATATTCGGGAAAACATCCAGGCAGGGTTATTTACGGTCCCCCGCACTTTGCTGTACGTACGTACTCATTTTTTTTGTTGGAGCCTGTCGAATCAATACTAAAATCAGGTAGGTACAAAAACGAAAACCAAAGAAAGCGTGATGCCAAAAGCAGAATCGGACCGCGGACTTTGTGGGGATAGTTATCGTAGCAAAATTTTTTACGTAGTGCAAAAAAAAGCGAAATATACCGTAGGAAGTCCTACGGTTGAGCTGTGAGCCCAACGGAATAACCACTGAAAAAGTGCTGGCTGACCAAGTCCGGCGATGGATTTCGGAACGTCAAAACCTGGCACCTACGATAGATTCCACTGGGCACGACCACCCATGTTCTCACTTACCATACGTACTCCTTTCTTTATTGATAGTAAAATAGTTCTATTGGTAGCACTACTGGCGCCTTCCGCAATCAAGCGATACGGAATTCGCCAGGGAGGGGGTGGTGGTGAAAAATCCCATACTTAGTGATGAAAAAATATGCTTCACTCAGGGCGCCTCCTTTCTTATGGGCGTCGAGATTTAAGAACGAATAATATGTATGATGTTACAGCAGTGCCCGGGTTTTAACGAGTTTTGTCTCCTTGCTGCGGCAATACTCCCAAAACGCAGAAAAACGGGGACAATACTTGAAAATTCAACCTTCCTAATTTTCCTGAAAAATTCAGGGTGGGTCCCTTTTGGACTGGGCAATACCAATCTGAAGTCAGGATTATTTTGAAATCGTACCTCGTCGCGTACTAAAAGGCACAAAATGCTGGGCAGTTGGCGCGTTTTTTTTTGCACGAAGCTGCTCTTCAGCGCGTTCGGGACTAAAACGGACCCCACTCAATGGTCGGATCGAAAAACAAGTTTTTAAACCAGAATGAAGCATGACCGCACAGCTGTGGTACCTGATATAGCCCAATTTTTCTCCCCTTACCAGTTGGTTGCTGAAGCACACCGCAGAAGCCACCACCCAGAATCCCAAACTTGACGAGAATGTACCGCGCTTCTACGCCTAACCTCTATCTAGACCCTCCAGAGGCTCGATTATTTCTCAGATCGCTAATCTGAAAAGCTTCACCCCCCCTGAGGCGGCCAAGCGGCGTCGTTTAAGCGTGTGCTCCAGGAAAATGCATCGCCTACTTTTTTGTGGGTCCCAAAATGGTAGAGCAGGGCAATTTTTTTTAATGGATTTCTCATTTTTTCAAAGACTTTTTCAGGAATTTTGGGATCAAGAACTTTTTTTTTCTTTGCGCACACTTATTTTATGCCATGTGAAACGGCGTTTCCCGCCGTTTCCTTTTTTTTTTTTTTTTTCTTTTTGCTATGAAATAATTTACTATTATTGACATCCGCGTCTCCCCAGCAAATATTGCTTGATTGCGGCATTTTTATACCAGGTAGCGATTTCGATTTGCGTGTGTGTTCTGCACATCAAAACGTTTTCTTTCTAAGGCCGTCAACATCAATAATCACCCAAAACGACGCCAAACCGGACAGAAAAAATAAATATCCAACATGGGTGGCGGGCGGGACTGTAATTCAGTAGTATCTACGTTCAGAAATGAGCAGAAAAAAGCGAACTTGGCGACCCTCGTGTATACTGAAACTTGTATTTATTTGTACGCACTCGTACTACAAACCACGGTATGCGTATTTATACCAGCTATTAATACCAGTGGTATCTAACACCTAGGTCCTGGTGATTCAAGAAATATTTATATTAATAGAGAATGTAGAGAAATCCGCCATGTTATTAAGTGAACCCAGTTTTCGGAGAAACTGCTGTAGACAACATGGCATCAGACTCACACGGACAACTTCACCAATATTGCACTATTAATTATAAATAATAGACCAAGTCACTGGTGTTATACAGACTTCAAGTGCAAAGAAAGGTTGAAACGTTAAAACCATGAATATATGTACCCTGGTACGTATCAAATAAATGTCGAGGAGCATTCGGACAGAGTACCGCCGTGTGAGGATCGAGGAGTGAGAACCTCGAGGCGGGCGATCAGTACATCCAGCCAGCCACTTGTTAATCACCGACCATCGAGCCACACGAAAACGTCACGGCTGCTGCTGTGTTCCATTCATGGAAATGCCAACGATCGCCGCAGCACGCCGTCCCTCCAACAAGAAGAGCAGCGGCAGTAGCAGCAGCAGCAGCAGCAGTCGTCAAGGATGATCACTCTCGCGAGGGGAAAGAGGCGAAAGATGTGCGGCAGGTCCACTGGAACCCGCTCAAAAACGCTATATCGTTCGTGCATGCCTCCCAGCACCACTGGAGGAAAGGAACCATAAACTGGAGGGGTTGCTTCAACATAGTCCTGGTGCACACTGCCGCCGCTGTAGGGGTGGCTGCCGCGCGTTCTTGCCAGTGGCAGACGCTCTTGTTCGCCTGCATCTTGGCGATTCTCGGGTGGGTGCGTTGAGCGATAATGCCGCGGTTCGGCAGGGTAGGGGGTGTCTTTTCTTATTGTCACTCACTGCTGTTGTGCTCTTGGCGTTGTAATTTGGCCCCAATCGATTCGGACTGCCTGACTGGGCTCCTGAGAACTGCTCAGGAATTACGACACACATTCTTACAAGGAAAAGTGAAATGTAGACTGCTGTAACTTCTGGAAGTTACCCAACGTATTTGCAAGTAGGCAACTTGTTCGTGTTTTGTTCACCCACTACTGAAACAGCATGCAAAGTTGTGGAAGATCGAAGGAAAAACTTGTCGTGGCCCATCAGGATCGAAGAGAAAACTTGTCGTAGCTGACTCAACCACTCGCTCAAAAATATTTTGTATTCTAAATAGTACTAGGCACGTTGTCCGTACACACTGTACAGGTTAATAAATGAGGGGAGCTTTCGATGGCGACTTTATTCATACCTGGTTTTTATTAGGTATTGTGATCAGGGTTGTAATTTGGGCCGCAGCGTGAGGTGCAATTTGGGACATGCGTGTATATATACTCAAATGTGTGTTTTATTCACTGCTTTTACCCTGTAACAGCAGGCGCGAGTCAGACTGGCTTAGAATGTCATGCGACGAGCAAACAAACAAGCACTGCTGTGACAGACATTGCTGCAAAAACTGCATACGAGTATATCAGTACATATATATCTGACGGATATATACCATCAGTAAATAAAGCGCAAAAATGTCAGCGCGCAGATCAACGCTGGGGAATCTTTGAAAATTTGAAGATTCGCCCCCTTATCACCCCAACTTCGGGGACTACCTATAAAATGAAATTGTCTGGACAATAGGGTCAGGTAGGGGTCACTTAATAGAGATTGTCTGGATAATAGAGCTCGATGCCTTTCTAATAACTGGGATTAGGGACCACAATAGACAGTCAATTGCGATAGGAAGCTATTAATAGACTATTGGACTATTGTCTATTGTCCAGGGTGTACGGAGAGGGGTAATCTTGAGAGAGGGAAAGTGACCACAGAGCTTGTATATCTCTATTACGGGGGACTATAGTAAATAGGACAAAAAAAGTATTGTTAGTAAAAGTAGGGGAGTATATATATATAGGTTTTGGTGTACCGCAGGTCCTACTACTTGTATTTACTATGGTCGCCCGTAATAGGATTGGAGAATCGGCACGGACACTGATTGTGGTGGATGTTTAAAGGTAGAAAGAACGGTTTAAAGTGAAAACAGACATATGTTTGAAGGTAGAAAGAACGGTTTTAAGTGAAACAGACATATACACCGAACGCTTGCTGCGTGCCCGAGGCACTAACCAGCTAACTGTACGATATCACGAAGATAATCATTCAAGATTTTTCTTCTGATTAGATTGTGATTATTGGAATAATCGAAACCGCCTCTTCTTCCTCTATGTTTGCGAGCCTTCGAAGCCTTTGCAGCCTTGCTTCATCCTCGGACAGATAAAAACGTCATTACTTTCAACTTAGATCTCGAAAAAAGGAAAGTCACAAAGAAATTCAGCATGAAATTGTCGAAAATATCACCAAAAAAAACACAAAAAATCCGCCAATGGGGGGATAACAGATCCCCCATTGCTTTTTTGGCGAAAACAGACCAATACAACCAAAATCGCCTTTTTTGGGGAGATAGGCCCTGTACATTTATTGGGGCCTGCGGCTAGAAAGGTACAGGGGCCGAAAACGGATGTGCGGCAAACCGTACATCTGCTTCCTTTTGTGGTGCGCTGCGCCGATTTCTCAGGAGATATCGGTGCAACTGCGCAACATTTCACCACCTACCTATTTTTTTTATAAAATTTATGAAATACGTCAGCTGTGAGTTCGACTGATCAAATAGTTGATACTCAACTTTCCAAGCTGCGTAATACGTTTCGTCTATTTATAACCCTGGTCGGGAAAGTTGGTTGGGTTCCTGTACATGCACAGAAGTACAGCGTTTACTTCCTGCAAATTTTCGTTGATGAGTGAGGCGTAATATATATGTATCATGCAAGTTTTTATTTCATTGAAACCTCAGCAAAACTACGGTCATTGTAGTCGCGTGTGCTGTACACTGCAGGCGCCCTATTCCCCTCTTCGCCTCTCTTCTCCCCTCTACCACACCGCCGTGATGGCACGGCTCCGGTCATTACTATTACAGATCGAAGTATCTGGTGCCGGTATTATTGTTATTATTAGGCTTGTGCCATCCGACAATTTGCAGCATGAGCTTCACCGTTGATCAAAACATTCCTAAAAGAAGAAATCCCCGGATACAAAGGAAACCCATGCACAAGGCCTACATCTATCTTCTATGCTTTATCTACGATACTCTATGTGTTGTATTTGCTCCCTCCTACATCTTACTATTACGGGGGTCCATAGTTAATAGGACGTATGGTATACATAAAAACCTATATATTTTCATATTTTTACTAACAAAATTTGGTCCCATTAACTATGGACCCCCGAAATATGTACTCTTTACTTTATATTCTTATATCTTAAGCCGCATCCAAGCTCCATCCCCACACCATCGGTGTGGGTCTGTCATCTCCCCCATCTCTGCTCCTTCTCGATTCCTGACGAACCCTAAGCTGGAGTCCAAAACGCGATGCCGGTAATATTTATTAATAATCGCAGACGCAGACAGAACTTATTGTGCTGGACAGCAGTATGAATAGTACGGTGCTGGATGCTATTTCCCGCCATTTTTCCATGTTGTATATCCTCTGTTGCCCCTAAAAAAACAAGCCACATACGAAATAATCTGATTACAACTGCTGTACGACAGCTGTAGTTGTAACCTATACTATAAATACGAGTACATACAGCACAGCACAGCAGTATCCATGCATACTATTATTATTCCATTTTCTGTGCCACCTGGCCACAGGGAGTGCATTGTTTATTCCAACCTTATCATCCTCGCACATATAAATTACGAGGTATCTACTACTGCTGTAAAATATAATCCAAATAAATTACTGCTGCAGTGCTACTGGTATCTATAATCCAATGAGGAATTGTAAAACATGGAAGGTGCCATCAATCAAATTTGAATATTTGACAATTTACACCCACAATGTGCAATACCATAACAATACCTGACCCCTTTTCAATGACTCGACTGACTCCTCACCGACGTTTCACCAATCAAATCTGAAAGGGCAACATTTGCCTACCTGGTACCTGGTATGCATTACCACAATGAAAATCAAACCAAGAAGTGACGAATTAATCCAAATTGTGTTCCCCTCATGAACATCATTGATACATCGATATATATACTCACAATACTCATTGCACAAAGATGCTTCGCCACGACCGGCCTGCAAAAATGCCAAGCTATAAAATCAACACCTGCACAAAGGATCTTATCCACCGACCGCCACAGGCCCGACATATCGGCCGACTCTATTATCAACATATTTGGTTCATATTTGGTTGGGTGGAGAATATTCCATCGCTATTTTGACACACCCTGCGTTTGGACCTTGGTTGGGCTGGGTCGTGTCGTATGCTTCACGTACGGGGGTACGTCTTTCTGCCTTTTTTTAATACTCCACGGAGGTCTACACCTCGACTTTGAGGGGCGGTGGCTTGATACAACACATTATCCAAGCTGATGCAACGCTGCAACCGCCCTGTCCCAAGGCACGAACCAGCCGTAAGTCCAATCAATGCAGCGTGTCAAAATAGCGGTGGAATTTACCATACCGGAAAAACATCCCGCGAACCCGCGGGTATAGGGAGCGGATAGGATCCTCCGTGGCTTTTCAATATGCTGTGATCATATACATATTATATGACTGTTGTATATGACTGTTGGTATTGCATTCGAGCGCTGTTCTCATCAGTTTGCTTGTCTTTTTTGTGAGTCGCTGTTGGAGTGGGTGAGAGTGACGAGAGAGACCAGTCGGCACCGTGATCCCCAGCAAGCAGTGCCGCAACAACAGGATTTTTTTCTCGCGTATCTTGTAGATAGGCGCATTCTGTATGCGAGTACTTGTAGAGTTGAGTTTCGTTGGGTAAACTCAAAAACAAAACCGTTACGAGTATGACAGGTGTCATTACCACTATTACTAGTACCATTAATAGTACTAACCCTAACCCTAGCAAGAGTAGTAGTAATAGTACTAGTAATAATAATACTATGTATAGTACTACTGCAGTACTACTACTAATATTACTACTACTACTACTACTACTACTACTACTACTACTACTACTACTACTACTACTACTACTACTACTACTACTACTACTACTACTACTACTACTACTACTACTACTACTACTACTACTACTACTACTACTACTACGTACTACTACTATTAATACTACTACTACTATTAAAACTACTACCACTACCTACTACTACTACTACTACTACTACTACTACTATTATTACGGGGGTCCATAGTTAACAGGACCTATGGTATACATAAAAACCTATATGTTACCTATTTTTACTAACAATATTTGGTCCTATTTATTATGGTCCCCCGTAATACTACTACTACTACTACTACTACTACTACTACTACTACT
This sequence comes from Macrocystis pyrifera, assembly GCA_031763025.1. Classification (NCBI taxonomy): domain Eukaryota; class Phaeophyceae; order Laminariales; family Laminariaceae; genus Macrocystis; species Macrocystis pyrifera. The sequence continues at coordinate 106,181 of JASSKH010000045.1, forward strand.
ACTATTAATACTACTACTGCTTTGATGTACCGACATCTACCGCAGATATTCTCCTGCTTTCTCCGTCCCCTCATCAGTAGTAGGAGGATGGGCCTGACAACACGAAACCACCTATACCTGCAGCGTGTCTAAGGACACAGCCCGCACGTTGCTGCTGTGGAAAGGCACAGTTTGCCTACGATGACTCGTTTAATAGGTAGAACTCTAAACACCCAACCGTTTGGGTTTGATGTTTTTCATTTCTATTTGGCCCAGCCATGTGTGCCTACACACGTTGCCGCATCTACTGTTGTAGCTCGACCAACTCTGGACGAACTCCAACCGCACCAGCACGAGAAGGTTTCGTTTGTGCGTGCGTGCACAGAGCCCGCCGGGACTGCCATTGGTGCCGTGTGCGTTGAGCGTGGACAAACGTGGCTGAAAACAAGGTTGAATCGATATGAGTACTCGGTATGTGTACACAAGAGTTACACAAGAGTGTAAGACCTGCTGTTGCGTACTGGAACCGGTGCTGGAACACATGAAAACCGTGAGACGGAACAGATCCCTCCTCCTAGATGGGTACTGCCTACGTACTGTAGTACGAGCTACGTTGTACCAGGTAGCCCTGTGCTATCGAACAGCGACTACATGATACTGACTACTGCAGCTGTATGTAATTGTGTGTCATCTCTATTAATAATATGAACCCTTGTTGCGTTAACACATCGAATTGAACTGAACTTCGAAATTCAACTCTGTAAGAATGTACTCGTTACTTCTGCTTTCCATGCCATACTTCCAAAACGCACAAAAAAACGTGATATTACGGGGGACCATAGTAAATAGGATCTACGGTACACACAAAAACCTATATATTTCCGATTTTTACTAACTGTATTGGGTCCTATTTACTATGTTTCCCGGTAATAGTGGTTGCGGGGGGAAACATTCAACGTACGTTGCTCAGAGCTAACTCATTATGCTATGATACCCGGGGGGTCACACAAAACAAGCGGATATACAGTAAAACATCCTGCTCTGCTACTGTACACATTTCTGCATGCCTTCCGCAAGTTTAGCTATCACTCCATAATACTATCACGGAAGCCCATAGTAAATAGACCGAAATAAACCCAAAGCACCCACTACTGCCGTGGTGCGTTTACATCAACGGCCACCGCGTGAATCGAAAATGTCGTCTGTGCACAATAAGCGGTTGATGATAGGCTTTTCCCATCCATTTAACATTTGTACTGTAGAGAATGCTCTGAGAGGCTTCTCTCCCCCGTATCGGGCCTGTACGTTAGAGGCCACCGTGATAGAATAATCCGACGTGAAGTACATTTTCCAGTCAGTTGAACGACTAAAAAATATTAGATATTTGTAGTGGTCTAAAGCAGACAATTTGTTCGTCATTCCGCAACAAGAATAGGAGTGAGCAAACTATCAACATTTCAGCCGGCCACAAAACAAAGGAGCAGATTATAGATACTGCCAGCTTAAAGCTGTAACACGACGTACTGTTTTCAGAGAAATATCACCCCTTGTGTATGCTCATCTTCCGTTTGGACTCATCCAGGTGGCGGGTTCTCTTGCCATACATGCTGACGTAATGGAGATGACGTGATCAATTTCCCTAATCAACTACCCAATCGAAACTACTGAATCGACTTGGACACAATGTACCCTCACTTGGTGCTGACTGCGATATGTCGTAATATCGCACAACACTGGTCATTCCCGCACTGTAGGGAACATGGACGGGATACGCTACCAATCGACGTAAGAGCAATATTCCAGTGATCAGTTCGTTGACCAAGGAATTGGATCTCCATTCTCCCTGGACAAGTTGAACATGCGGCACCCTACAGCTTTGGTAGCGGAGAAAATGTAGCTTTGGCTTCCAGTGGCTTGACCTTGTTGGTATAGACGTTGGTGGTCGTCCGATGTGCTCGGTCCGCTATCCTTTGCATAGGATTTGAGGCTCAACTTGTTTGAAGTCGGAGAAGAAGGCAACCTCATTTCCCTCAAAACAGATTGTCGTCTCAGCCCCGCCTCGACTCTTAATCAAGCGGTCGGTTTCTGCTGCTTGGTCCCGTTTTTTATGAGCTCTCCACCCAGGAAGAAGAGGAAGCCCGTGGTTGGCTTGCGGATGTGCACGAAGGCCGAATTGGCCAGTGGCTCTTGGTCTCCTTGTGTTGATTCCGCAGATAGACCCTCTCCCGGGATTTGCCCGCGTTTGTCCTTCCGCTATCCTGGGCGTGTAGACCTCTTCCAGCTGAATATTGGTCTCTGTGTTGTCTGTCTTGGACTCAGCTCGTGTGAATGTGCTAATCAAACACAGCTTTCGAGCAGATGACACAATCCCTGGTGCAGCAGACGGTGATGTCTCAGCTTATGCTCCGGTGATGCCAGATGATCCAGTCGATGATCCGGTGATCCTATTAATAGATGATGTTGATGCAGTGATCCCAGTCGTTGATACTCCGATGATCCCAGATGCTGACGGTCCGATGATCCCAGATATTATTCATGCTCCATTGCTTCCTAATGCTGATGCTCCGATGATCCCAGATGATGTTCCAGTGATCCCAGGTGATTCTGCTGTTAGGAGTGAATGTCAACTTGGAATTTTGTTGGGGACTTTGATCGCCCAGTTTTCCTCCTCCGAGATCCGAAATAGGTCTCGTTTGGTGTAGGCGAAACCCACACACGTAGCCTGCTGGGGGGTCTTGTCCCGATGCCCTCTTGGCGTGCGTGCTGTCGAAGGTTTCCTCGACGCGTGGATTGGGTCTTATACTGGCGGTCTCGGGATGCGGTGCATCCGATGTAACCTCAGCCGAAGTAGAATATTCGACCCCGGGCGAAGCAGCAGATAATGCGTCCTCGGGGGAAATAGAAGATATGGCTCCTGGTGATGACACTTTACTTCTAGCGGAAATGGTCCAGTTTCTAATGGCAGCGTTCCGGCCCCAGATGAGGAATTTTTAGTCCCAGACGATGGTGCTCGGGCCCCTGGTGAGGACACTCCAGCTCCCGTCGATGACACCCCGGCTGTTGTTGTCGATGACTTGTCCTCTTCCAGAAGGTTGCTTGCGTATTGCTGCGATCAGTCTAGGATGCACTCGTTGGTGCTCCATCTCTGCAACAGTATTCTCCTCAGGCGGCTGTTTTGGATTTTCGCTCGTTGGCGTTTCACCTCAGCGACAGTGGCCTCCTCAGGCGTGTTGTAACCGTCCTATATCATGCACCTGCTCTTGGCCGCACGCGTTTGTCCATCATGCTTGGATACCCCGCTCTGTTCGGGCGTTGTTCGTGTCGTTTCTATCGCACCTCCCAGGGCACGAATAATTACTTCGAGCACAGACCCTCGCCCTCAGGGCGCTGGTTCAGCGGAAGCAAAGTGTTGTTGTTAAACTGTAGGTAGGAGTTCCTCGTCTCGACGATGACTGTTTTTTTTTTCCCGATTTCATTGCATTGACGGAAGATCAAAGATTGCATCCCACTCCAGGTACGATCACGAAGATTCGAACGGAACACGCTGTCCAGCCTGGTCGATGATGTATCCCCAGATAGTCCCAGTTGTCGTCGCGAATACTTTCTCGTTGCCGGCGGCGGCGATGGTCTTCGGCTCCTCTACCTCTTTGAAATCCCTCGTGCTATCCTGCGGTATTGGGAGTAGCTCGTCGTCCAGCAAGTAGCCCGACGCGCTGCTGTCCACAACCATCGTGAACCTGTCAGCGTTGGGGTGAAAACCCCTTCCACCGTTGCCTGCCAACGGTCCCGTAAACGCAAATCCCTAGCCGAAATCGGACGGCGTTTTCGTTGTCGTTGACTGGAGGTGATCTTGCGCTCAGTACAGCAGAGGCGATATGAGCGCCGTTGTTCTGCCACGGGTAACATATCAAACCATCGCCAGAGGTAGTCTTGTGTACACAACACCACTTATGTTCAGCTCCATCGTTGGATCCGGCCCTTTTTTGTCTGGGAAGATTCCTTGTTCTTCTGCTTGTCGTGGGCTCCAGTAGACTTGCAGATGTTGCTGTCCTTGTTGTACCTGTTGACCAGTTCTTGAAGAGCCTGCTGATCATCCCTACTCGTACCAGTCCAGTCTTCGCGCTTGTCGACGAGAAGTGCCGCTGGCTTCTCCGTTAAAAGATGGAGGAGTACGTAGAGATCTTCGATCGCCCTGCCGTAGTCAGTAATTGCCTTGTCCAGAGAAGCATGAGCTCCCGTGCCGGTCGTTTCTTCGGTTGGCCGAGGCTTCTCTTTGATTTGGCTCGCCGAGCAATACCACCAGCCTCTTATGTCAATCGCGAAAATCGCTTGGCTTGCGGCCACCGAACTTCATCAGTCCTTTCAAAGCGTTGGCGAGGTTGCTGCTGTTGTTGAACGCCGGGTCCCCCATGATGATGGGTACTACTGTTGCAATGCTTCGTCAAACGGTCTTCTTAAATCCAGTCAGTTGTAGTCCGAACCGAGTGCACGGTGTTGAAGTCGTACAGCACAGAGCTCCGCGATGGAGTCACTTGTCATGTTCGTAGAGTCCAAGCCTGGATGCCCTGACCACCACAGATGCTTTATAGTCATTGTATTAGAGGACAGAGGAGGGGAGAGAGAGCAGGGCCTAGCTCGTAGCTCGGAGTAGAGAACGGAGTGCTCAAACTCTCCTCATGAACACACGACATAATTCATAATAACGCCTGCGAAGATATACGCAACTCTCTACAACTTGTAACTGTCGCTGCTGGAACGATCAAAACGAACACCCTCCCTGGCTCTTCACAGCAGTGACTAGACCGAAAAGACATTCAAGACTTGCTAGGAACTAACAACAGTCAACGACAGTCCTGCAGGACATCTGCTACGGACTGTGGGGGCGGTTCCACGTCTTCCAGAAAACCACTCGACATGCACACGCTCAACTCCCCTTTATTCTCCACAGCAGGTCCTCCGGCCATCAAAGCCACTGCGTCCTCCGTCGTCCAGGACGTACGATTCAGCTTACTCCCAGGCTTCGTCCACGACTCGTACGCTGCCGCAAGCAGCGCGTCTGCGGCTCCTTCATCCATCCTTACCTGGTGCACGGCGGGTTCACCCTCCAGGCGTTGGCTCTGACCCCGGGTCCGGCCCCGTACTGTCGGGGGGGGGCGGCCCCAGCTGCTGAGCTTGTGTGCTGGTCTCCCCGACAGGACCGCGGGGGAATCCTCACCGTCCTCTCTGCCGGTGTCGGAGGCTGGCGCTGCGCCCGGGTCGCTTGCGGCCCTCCCTGCCGGGACCGAGGAGGCGTCCACGGCGCCCCCTTGAGACGAATCCATCGTCTCGGCTGTTTCGGCCCTCCCTGCCCTCCCCGGGAACGAGGAGGCGTCCACGGCGCCCCCTTGATACGAACCCATCGTCTCGGGTGTTTCGCCGCCGGCCTCGCCGGCGGCAGGTGCCTGCTGTGCGCGCTCCTGCATAAACGCGTCCAGTTCAAAACCCCACGTCACGTCGGGGTCATTCAAGTGAGCCAGACCGTCGTCCAGCTCATCCACCCCCCCCCACCACCTCGATCCGACGTGCTCACGTCGTCTGCCTCTGACCCTCCCCTTTCCGTAGACAGGGAATCATTCGCCTCGGCAGGTACAGGTGGTGCAGGCGACACGCGTTGCCAGGTGACAAAGCGCGTGATTAGCACTGCGTTTCCCGGTCAGTACTCGTACTGAGTCTCGGGGGTAGTTAGATGCAGGGCCAAGGTAAAAGCACTCTTGTGCTTTCGCCTGTGCCTTGTTTTCCCTCTTCACCTTGCAGTAGCAGGTGAAGAGGAAAGGTAGCAATACTACCGGGGGGGGCTACTATGCCACATCTCATGCGGCGACTTGCTCTCAGGGTTAGGTGTTGTTGCTGTGCGGTTCAAGTCGTCACACGCCCAGTGGGACGTTTCCGCCCACAACGACGTAGTGCCGGGAGTTTCGCGCCAGGAAAAAGCTCTTGAGCCTGGATTCGGCCCGCCGTTGCGGCGGTCTCAATCAAACCTAGTGCGCGCTCTGCTGCTCCATTTAATTGAGGCCTGTCGGCCGTCGTGAATTCCTGCTCGATCCCTCGTGATCTACACAGGTCGCTAAACTTTCCCCTGCGGAATTCACCACCCCCATCAGATCAGACGAGTACCAACGTAGAAGGGACACCGTGTGCACGAGAATCCGCAAGGGACTGCTCAAACATTTCCGCGGCGTCGGACTTGTGGCGCATAAAGTACACCCAGGTATACCGTGAAAAATCGTTGCGCACGATGAGAGTATACCGCTTCCGCTCGACAGACTCTACCACCTTTGGTGCACTCAAATCCACAAAACCTTCCCGAGCTTCTTATCTGCTCGTATGTGTGTGGACTGCTTGATACCTTTGCGGAGACCCTTCGCCATGGAGCACCCTTTGCACTCCAGCAGCTCTCCCTCGAGGACAATCCCTTGCTGCTCCGCGGTCTTGCGAAGTAGTACCTTGTGGGAGAATCCAGTCGCGCAGTGGAAATCGTTGATGTTTATCGCAGACTTGTTGGGCAGTTGCCCCGGGGCGAGTACAGCACAGGCATTTTCCCCACAACTGCGGTCGACCCGATAGCCGTAGAGGCTGTAGACGGTCCCGCTCAACGGAAACGCAAGCGAACGCTCTGACTTGGGCCTGACTACAACCCCCGTGGGTCGCCCTTCGAAAGCAAGGCCGTTTTGGACGAGAGTGGGCAGGGAAAATAAGTGGTAGCGGGGATCCGGCACGTGCACAACGTTCCTAAGCAACACTTGAATGGGATCGTTTCCGGACCGAAAGACAACGCTCACGTCACCGTAACCTCCGATCGCTCGAGTGGATCCGTCAGCGATTCGGAGAGTCAAGTTGCATTCTCTATAGTTTATTATGCAGTCTGCGGAGGGCGTCATGTGAGTAGACGCACCACTATCGCATATACAGGCCTCGTCTCCTACCTGCCAAGCAGACTCCCCTTCCCCCGAGCCATAGGTGCACTTGCCTGTCCCTTCGGCCTTGAAAGCTGAGGCCTGGACCGTACCTTTTTCTTGGTCGTCGTCCCTTGCCCCAGCCTCGCTCGTCACCGCCATGACAGCTTCTTCTTTCGATGAGGGGCAGACATCAGCAGCGTGCCCCCGCCCGTTGCATCGACTGCATCGATCCATGGACGTTGGACAGGCATCGGTAGAGTGCCCCCGTCCTTGGCATCGGCTGCATAGCTTCGCCGTGCAGTCGCTCTTCCAATGGCCCTTTTTGCCACACCTATGACACTTGCCCACTGGAGTACTTCCGCTGGTGGCACAAGAGACAAATTTGCGTGAGGGCGCCTCGCCAGATTTGGGAGCAGCTGGACGCGGAGGAGCTGCGTTACCAGTCGAGGTTGGCCCACCGAGGGGTCAACCCGACCAGCATGGGAGGACAGGAGGTTGGGGTGAATACCCTGGCGGTGAGTTGGGTGGTGGAATTGATCTGCCTCTATCGCGCCATTTGGCCTTTAAACGCACTCATGTGCCATCGTTTAGTGGGCTGAAACCTGAGTTCAACCCCTGGACAAGAGACGGTATTAATAGGTATTACGCCAAAGGAGGTGGTTTCTTGTCTGCTTTGGTGTCGGATACACCGCAGTACATTCCCGTAGGGGAATTAGACACAGAAAACTCGATGCTTGTCACAAGGGGGTTTAGCCGCGAAAGTGTACACAAGCATACACTGGCGGGGAATGTCCGGTCGACGGCCCTCAAAAGCAAGAGCGATAAGAGTATTTTGCACAGGTGTACCTCGTCGAGGCAAGCGTGGTAAGCTCCCCTTGCGTGGTACGGCCCTCAAACGACGGGGGCCAAAATCAGACCTCTCTATTAATCGACGCCTTGATAGTTTTAAGATGGCGCCGAGGAGCAACCCGCTTGAGAAGATGGGCAGGATCGAGGATCTCGCCGCGGAAATGCGCACAGAAGGAATATCAGTAGACGACCACATGCTGTACACCGTCTATATTGACGCTCTGCCTGCCGAATACGAGGTGGAGGCTCGGAACCTGACATCACGTGACAGCATCGGCCGTGATGACATCATCAAGGCTGTTCGAGAACGGCATCACCGACTTTCTGGAAACAGGAGGGGTTCCAACGCTGGCCACGCAGGCCATGCTATGTACGCCGGCGGCGGCGGCGGCGGTGGCGGTGGTCGCGGAAAAAGTGCAGGAAATGGCAGAGAAGAAGGTGGACGACGGGGTCACGGACGAGGCGGTAGAGGCACCAACGAGGACGGTGGTGGTTGGCGCTGCTGCCATTGCTACCAGCAGCCGCGGCCGAGCCACCACCGTCCTCGTTGGTGCCTCTACCGCCTCGTCCGTGACCCCGTCGTCCACCTTTTTCTCTGCCATTTCCTGCACGTTTTCCGCGACCACCGCCACCGCCGCCGCCGCCGGCGTACATAGCATGGCCTGCGTGGCCAGCGTTGGAACCCCTCCTGTTTCCAGAAAGTCGGTGATGCCGTTCTCGAACAGCCTTGATGATGTCATCACGGCCGATGCTGTCACGTGATGTCAGGTTCCGAGCCTCCACCTCGTATTCGGCAGGCAGAGCGTCAATATAGACGGTGTACAGCATGTGGTCGTCTACTGATATTCCTTCTGTGCGCATTTCCGCGGCGAGATCCTCGATCCTGCCCATCTTCTCAAGCGGGTTGCTCCTCGTCGCCATCTTAAAACTATCAAGGCGTCGATTAATAGAGAGGTCTGATTTGGCCTCCGTCGTTTGAGGGCCGTACCACGCAAGGAGAGCGTCCCACGCTTGCCTCGGCGAGGTACACCTGTGCAAAATACTCTTATCGCTCTTGCTTTTGAGGGCCGTCGACCGGAAATTCCACGCCAGTGTATGCTTGTGTACACTTTCGCGGCTAAACCCCCTTGTGACAAGCATCGAGTTTTCTGTGTCTAATTCCCCTACGGGAATGTACTGCGGTGTATCCGACACCAAAGCAGACAAGAAACCAACTCCTTTGGCGTAATACCTATTAATAACGTCTCTTGTCCAGGGGTTGAACTCAGGTTTCAGCCCACTAAACGATGGCAACATTGAGTGTGTTTAAAGGCCAAATGGCGCGATAGAGGCAGATCAAATCCACCACCCAACTCACCGCCAGGGTATTCACCCCAACCTCCTGTCCTCCCATGCTGGTCGGGTTGACCCCTCGGTGGGCCAACCTCGACTGGTAACGCAGCTCCTCCGTGTCCAGTTGCTCCCAAATCTGGCGAGGCGCCCTCACGCAAATTTGTCTCTTGTTCTGCTGCAATATCCCGTGCCATGGCTACAGCAGCAGCAGGGATCTCTCTCACAGCAGTGGGTACTGCCCCTTGTGGGCTCTCCCCTACAGCAGCGCTACCCTCAGCGCTGCCGGACTCCGATCGACCAATGCCTTCTTCAACAGCATCAGTAGTCTCTCGTACTTCAGCAGTGGGTACTGCCCCTCTAGGGCTTTCCCCTGCAGCAGTGGTTCCTACCTCTGCTGGACTCTCCTACGGCAAGGCTGCTTCACCGCTGTCTGGCTCCGATCGACCGTTGTTCCTCATGAACTCGGCCATCATACTCCACATGGCATACATCATCGGTGCCTGTCTCTGCTCCAACGCCAGCTTGAACTCGCGTCGCAGCGTTTCAACTTCACTCAGAGAATTTTGCTCTTCTTGAGCCGATCCCTTCGAAGGCATCGTGGGCTTCTGGTACCAGACCTCAAACGTTCAAGTCACTATTAATAGTGTGTTCGTAGCGTCCAAGCCTGGATGCCCTGACCACCACGTGGTCTGATGAGATTCTTTATACTCGTTGTATTAGAGGACAGAGAAGGGGAGAGAGAGCGGAGCCTAGCTCGTAGCTCGGAGCAGAGAACAGAGTGCTCAAACTCTCCTCATGAACACACGGACATAATTCATAAGATCGCCTGCGAAGATAATACGCAACCCTCTACAACTAACTTGTGACCGTCGCTGCTGGAATGATCCAAACGAACATGTCACGCAATGCTTCGGGACCCTGAGACTTTCAATTTGCCGTACGTATGATACAGCAGTGCTGTGCGTACCAGGTGCCAGGTGTATGCTATGATGTAGCAGTAGTACTACTGTACGATCAGAATACGGCAGTAGTAGTACCGTAGGATATACTGCAATATACCAGTACGAGCAGGATGCATCAAACGACAGCACTGCCTTAGTATCAGCAAGATCCACGCGATACCCTCGGCGAGATATTAATAATAGGTAGTATTTTTTAACATAAAAAAAAAAAAAATCGGTAAAAATGGAATATAGACGAGATGTATTACGCAGCTTGCAAAGTTGAGTACCTGGTATCAACTATTTAATCAGTCGAACTCACAGCTGACGTTTTTTTTTTTTTTTTATAAATTTTGAAATACGTCAGCTGTGAGTTCGACTGATTAAATAGTTGATACTCAACTTTGCAAGCTGCGTAATACGCCTCGTCTATATTCCATTTTGCACATTGCTTTCGAAGTTGTATTATATTAATGCGCAACCCCCCGCCCGGAAAGGGGGGCTGGAGAAGGGGTGACCCCCCCGGGGCTGCCCCAACGGCAACCCCGCGCTCACATCCGTATACTCGAGTCAACTCCCAACCCAACTGGTGACACAGAACTCTCGACGCCAGCCTACCAAACCGCTATCAGAAAAGCCGTTTCTGACAAATAACTCGAGAAACCACACCAAGTACAAGATAACCTCACACGTGAGAAATTCGAGACGCACTTGTACCAGGCATATACAATAACACAAATACATTTAAACTAACAATGCACTTCAGTGTTAATATACGGATAACTCCCTTCTCCGATACTTTCAGATTGCGCGCAGAATCCGAGCCGATGCAACACCACATCAACGCCATGTTTACTTTTATCAACTATAATAGTATGATATAAAGAAACCCCACTTGCATCGAACCATACCAAACGCCAAATAAGGCGGCTAGCCCACGCCGCCACTCGCGCAATCTACGACACCCGGTCGCACCATCAGCGAAATTACCGGGTACGTATAACATACAGCAACAAACGCAAACGTTACTGCGACTATTGAACTCCCCCCCACTGACTCCCTCAAAAGCACGGGCGGGTGGGTGGGAACTCAAACTAGTCTCACACCTTGGACCTGTAGCTCTGCCTCTGCTTCACTGCGCTGATACGTGTAGGTGGCGGCTACGTACCAGACAAGGTGTGTCTACCAAGGGCTACGATTCATGCTACCGTGAATCACCGCAGTCATCTGATTGGCTTGAACTTCTTACGTACGTACAAAACTCACATTCTCTCATTCTTCCGAGAATGTTCTGCTTTGCACTTTGCTTTCGAAGTTGTATTATATTAATGCGCAACCCCCCGCCCGGAAAGGGGGGTTGGAGAAGGGGTGACCCCCCCGGGGCTGCCCCAACGGCAACCCCGCGCTCACATCCGTATACTCGAGTCAACTCCCAACCCAACTGGCGACACAGAACTCTCGACGCCAGCCTCCATCACACATGGGAGTTGACCGTATTTACTGATGTGTTCTTACTACCCCTTCCCCTCCCACTTGCAATCTCATAGGGAACGCATGTGATAACACACTTTACCATTATTTACTTCTGCCCATTCACCACTCGGAGTGAATTAACTCGCCCCCACTCAGTGCTCTGGCCCGGCTGGATCCCACCGCCAAGTCCTTCCTGGGCCATAACGTCTGCTACCCAACTGGCATCCTTTCCGTGACTGCGAACATACGCCTTGTACGCATCGGACGCCCATCGGCCCTCACGCTGCAACACCTCTGGTGTCGCCCCCCCCGCCGACAAGTGTGTTGCGCCCCCAATCCTCAGAGAGTGCAGAGCGTACTCCTCCGCACGCACGCCCGCCAACGCAACCACTTTCCGCAAAGCTGTCGTCTCTTGCTGCTGTGTCCACATGGACCATCTGCCACTACCAACGCCGAAAGCGGCAAGGGGGGCCGACGAGGGAAGAAACAGATAACAGGACATCAATTCGATCATGAGATCGACCGCACCGCCACCTTCGCCCACGCGCAACGCCGGACCGCAACGTACGCGCGTTAGAACCGCCCCTTTTCGCAGTTGGTCCCCTTTCGACCCACGAAACCGAACCTCTACGCGGTCCGCGGTGGACCACTGCGCAACTGTGAGCTGTATTTTTCCGCGAAAAAAAGGCTACGTCGGCCCGTCGCAAACAATACGTCTCATGCACACGTGACCGAGTTTCCGCAAACATTTCCGAGGCGCGAGTCAAAAAACAAAATGAAGCGCAGAGGGCAAGCCACAAGACGCGACCCCCCGTCTGCCACGTAGATATCAATTTCTCGCCCGCGATCAACATTTCCCACGAAACCGGCCTACGAACGGTTGCTTGGTTACCAGCGTCGGCATGCGACCGAGCGGCGCCTTTGAGTACATTAACCAAAACCGGATGAGTAGTGTCCAGCTCGAACCCTCGTGAAATACGATGAAAAAAAACTTGATCGCTGACAAATGACTCTCGATGGTTGCCGACTGCAATTTCTTGGTGGCAAAAGCGTACGCGACGTACTCGAACAAATGCCACACGTTGGTCATGCTGTCTCCGCACCGGTCTAGCAATACAGACATGCCACACCGTACCCGAAAGTCTACCCACGCGCCAAAATGCCCCTGATAAGTGCGTTCAGACGAGGTCGCAATGGCATTTCGCATGAGTTCGAGGCCAACACCGAAGTACAGAGGTATGTGCCCGCATCCCCCAGGTCCTGCTCCTGCCACGGAATATCGGGTCGAACGGCACGCAGATTAGCGAGGACGGAAGCACAGTCCCACCGTGAGATACCATCAGCGGCCACGTTAAAAATGCCCCGTACGTGTTTTGCGTCAAAGTGCCAACCAGAGGACAGTTCGAGCACACCAAGAAGGCGCATTAATGCGCCAGATCTCGGCTCCTTGCCCCCGCGACAACGGCGCACCCACTCTACGGCTGCCTCGTTGTCGCCCCGCAATAACACACAATCCCCCATTTCGAACGGACTTTCAGCACACGCAGAGACGAGAACCCATGCAGAAACCACCATGCCCAGCAGTTCGAGGACATTAATTGATATATCGTTCTCATCTGCAACGGACTTGCTCGATCCACAAAATCGAGCCCGTTCCCCTGCGTCAAGCTCGTATCGCCAGTACACACCAGTTTCAAGACAAAACCCCCCGACAGCGGTTTTAGATGCGTCCGAAAACAGAGTACGTCTAGGGGGGGCGCTCAAACAAATGATACATCGGAGCCGACAAGGTTCCGCCGCGCGCGTCCAACCCTTCCTCAACGAACCACCTCCAAAACTCGAGGTCACCGTGGAACTCGGGTCCCAGGGCGAGACGCCGCCCGGGGTTTGCCATACGACAATCAAAATCAGCTCCGGCGGCAATGCGCGGCATACCAACCGAAGCCAACAAGCGGTTAACGAAAAAGCGCCCCGGACGAACAGCAAAGGACACATGCATGAGAAAGCCAACTAACTGTGACACCTGCTTCGCTGAAGCGGACGCACGAGACGAGGGCCACGCCACAGTATGCATGGCAACGCCCGGGTGATTACCATACGCGAGTTCTGTGGTCAAATCCCCCCCCCGTGCAACGCAAACAGGCGCGCCTGGCGCCAGCACACGAAGCAACAAAGAAATACGGGGGAATTTTTTTATCTCACCAAACCAGTGCTGTACGACGGCAACGTTAATATGTGAAGCGAACAATGAGGCGCCGATGGTGGACAGGAAAAGAGGAACACTGCCTTGACACTGTCGCAAGAGTGAGGAGCTGAGCGAAGCGACCTGATCGAGGCTCGCTGAGCCTCGCCCAGATACTGCCTGCGCCACTACCTCCCGAGCGGCGATCCACGCATCTACCTCATCTGTGATCGCCTCCAAACGCACGTCACCGACCGCACCCTGCACGCACACCGGGTCCACGGACCCATCACCCTGCACACACACCGTGTCACCGGGCAAATAACTCGCACGCACGCCCATATCCGTACCTTGCTTTGAGAAGGGAACCGAACCCGGAGTCACCGCGACGCGATCTCGCCCGACACCGCCGTCGCCAGCCAGAGCACCTAAAGCGCGCCCCCGCAACCCCCCCCCCTCCTTCGTGCGTTGCCAGCCGAGTGCCCGCTCCGCCGCTGGCGACAAGCGCCGTCGCCGCTCCACCACCTGCCCGCGCCGCCGCCGCCCCCCCCAGTGTTGGCCCAACCGACAGGAAGGGCCCGTGTCTTCATCCCGAACCAGAACCGCCACCTGCCCCGGCCCCCCCACGACCCTCGCCTGGGCGGAGCACCATAGCCCGCGACCCACCAGCCTGCGCCTCCGCGCCTCCTCGCATTACCCCGGCCGGTGCCGCCGATCTCCCATCGAGGAGCGCCGTAGGAGACGAGGCGTCGGACGGGGTATTAGCGTGCACGAATTTGCAGTCGGAGAACCGACATCGACCCGTGGACGAAAACATCCTGCACAGCGGGGCGTTCTTCTTTCTGGGCGGACCCATCCTGGCGGGGGCGAGGCTTTGGCTCCGCTTGTATGCCCCATCCCGACTGTCGCGTGGACCTTGGAGACCCTCGACAAGCCTCAGAACGTCGCCCCCGGACGAGCAAAAGGAGAGCGTGCGACTGAAGGCAGGGACAGGCGGCGCGTCAAACACCGCGTCAGACTGAGGGGGCACGGTCAACGGACGAACTTGCTGGGCGAACCTCATCAGGTCGTTCACCCAAAGACGTAAGTCGTCGTTCACCATTTCGCTCATGACGGCCCTCGCCGTGGAGCTGGACAGCAAAAAGATATTGCTGAGAGTGTGACGGCGCAGACCAACAGCCGCGGATGTAAAGGAGGCGTTGACGGGTGCCAGCCGGTCCAGGCACGCGCGGTCGTCGGCGACCTCCGCCGAGAGTCCAACTGTAAGAACCGCCATGAGAGCCTGGCGCAAGAGATCCAGGCGGTCCGCGACCATCACCAGGTGGTCAACCGGGCGATCGGCACGTGGCCCATACAAGGCCACGTCAAAATTGCTGACGGCACGAAGCTGGGCCGCCACCGCCGCCGTAACATCGACGCTCTCCCCCCACAAACGACTGGATATCCGCGGCCGACTCGCCGAGGTTCGGGGGCAAGCGTCCCCGAAGCAGCCAGTGTTTGCGAGATGACATTTTTTTCCACATGGCCGTGTCGTCGGTGAGCTGCGATTTCTGTACATGGCGCTCCCTCGCATCTCCGCTGTCCCGCACAGAAGGCTCACGGTCGGAAAAATTGTCAACAAACTGCTGGAGGAGCACTTCGTTGTTGGCGATCTTGGATACGCTGCTGGTGACGGCGTCCCGAAGGCCAGCCACAGACAGGAGCACGTTGTCCAGTGTAGATTTGACGCCTAGTATATCCGTGTCTATTCGGGAAAACTCGGATGCCACCTGGTTTTGCCAATGCAGAACGTCAGCCGTCGATACTGCTCCCCCCGAGGCTGCCGGCATAGATGAAGGACCAGCCGAAGCCGCAGTGGTGGCAACAGCAGCCGCAGCGTTGGCCTGGCGAATGGACGCAGCGTCTTCCGCGGCCTGGCGAGCCTCGGCCTCGGCTATCCCGACACGGCGTGCGTCTACCTCCGCTTGCACAGCAGCTACAGCAGCATGAGCGTTCGCCTCAGCTTCTGTTTGTGCAGCAAACCTCGCAGCCTGCGCCTCGCGCGCAATAGTAGACGCATTGGCCGTGGCCTCCGGCGACTTGCTCTCGTCGGACATCCCGAACTCAAACTAGTCTCACACCTTGGACCTGTAGCTCTGCCTCAAACTAGTCTCACACCTTGGACCTGTAGCTCTGCCTCTGCTTCACTGCGCTGATACGTGTAGGTTGCGGCTACGTACCAGACAAGGTGTGTCTACCAAGGGCTACGATTCATGCTACCGTGAATCACCGCAGTCATCTGATTGGCTTGAACTTCTTACGTACGTACAAAACTCACATTCTCTCATTCTTCCGAGAATGTTCTGCTTTTACCTACTTTTACAATAAAATTATTCAAATAAGATCCCGCCAGTACGACCTGGCGTAGATCTTCGACATATCTTGACACATACATACATATCTCGTATACACTACTTTCGAATCCACACAAAAAGCCATATAAAATAATATCTAGACATTAAAACAACAGAAGTAGCAAAAACAGCAGCAGCGAGAACAGCAACATTATTCACACTTAGAACCATACTACTAAAACAACAAAAGTAACAAAAACGGCAGTAGCAAAAACAGCAGCAGCTCATCTCCGAAAGAATTATTCACACTTAGAACCAAATCAACAACATTCAATCAATCTATAAATATTTGTGAAATGCAAAGGTTTCAACAGGTTGCAACATCATATCAATATCCCTTGTTCGGGTTATATAGTATCAGTGCGCAGAATGATTAGTTAAAATTGTCCTGTTGACCCGGGCAGCATCCAGGGGAGCCGCTGGCCTATATCTTTGACAAGGAATCACATATAGAATACGCGCGCTCGGTTTATCACAATACTTGTAAAATTCGGTAAAAATTGAATATAGACGAGGCGTATTACGCAGCTTGCAAAGTTGAGTATCAACTATTTAATCAGTCGAACTCACAGCTGACGTATTTCAAAATTTATAAAATTATTGTGATAAACCGAACGCGCGTATTCTATATGTGATCGTATTTCAAAATTTATCAGAAAAATAGATCTTCGTATGGATAGTCGTTTGGGGTCGTCAGATCTGCGTACACGTAAGATACTGATGAAGACTGACTGTCAAACTTAGTTCCCCCCGAGAAAATGTAAACAAAGCAGATTGATGGAGAAATTTCAGGGTCCTTCAAGAAGCGAAGATTGAAGCAGAGCTCCGTTAGCAGGCAACCATGGCCGGGAGATGCTTTGCTATAGCTTGTGCTCGTGAGTCACGAGGCTGACATATGTATCCATGATTTTAGTGGATGTTGCCATGCAGTGCCCCTAATCTACACCAACAGCACTGTAATTTCTTTGGGGAAGCCATTGAAACGGCACCAAGCTATGTTGTACGAACTGGTACTGTCGGCATCGTATAGATTGTGTTGCTATTAATACTATAAATATCGTTGTTCTGCATGCGGAGCTACTTTACGCTTTTGCTACGTATCAGTTGTAGACTATTTATATGGTGCATTTTTATTTTTATTTTATAAGAAACTAAGAAAGTACGTCAGCTGTGAGTTCAACCGATCAGCAGATCGGTCGATACTCAACTTTGCAAGCTGCGTGAACCGCGCGCGTTTTCCATTATTTCCGTCGCGATTGACTACTGGCCAGAGACTCCCCTGGATGCCACCAGGGTCGACGAGACGATAATACTTACAGCTGGTTCGATTTCCAATTGATTTCGGCCAGTACCATTTCGCGCACTGAAACAGCAGATCGACACGTGAGGGCCGGGGTACACAAGACAGTCGAAAGTTGGTTTACAGCAGTTCACACGTGACATACTGTGATGCGGTGACCGCTCTAGGGTAGTGGTAAGGGTGGTGGTAAGGGACGCAGGTGGTTCTGGCAGCTGGAAAGCAGTGCTTCGCTTCTTCTGATTTAGATCTTCTTATTGATGGCGAGAGCTGAGGAGGTGCTCTGGTAGAGAAGTGAGGTAGGGGGGCGGGACTCGACGCCCAGATATACTCGTCCCACCCCATCTCACAAGCTCTCCTAAATTCCTCTTATCTGATGTACTCCTGGTTCGTAGTGTGCCAGGCGTGGTCAATAATTTGTAGTACAGCAGTGCGTATCATTTGATTGGGTAGAATTGCTACCTGCTGAGCAATAGGGGTATAAAACACCGATCGATTACCCAGTCCAGGGTATCCTTGTGACACTCTCCCCGCCCTCTGAACGGAGGATCTTTGGGCCGTGGGTACCGTATACGGCCATACGCTGACCTACCCGCCTTGGTTCAATACCTGGGGAAGCAGGGAGATGTGTCTTTAGGGACCGCAAGCGCAAGCGTTTCCATTACAGAAACGTTCGAAGTGAGATTCGAACCCGTGTCCTTGACGACGTCAAACTGTGGAGGTGTTACCTACTGAGCTATAGGGGTAAAAGATCGATCGATTACCCAGCCCAGGGTTATCCTTGTGACAATTGTTGAAAATTCGGTTAGGAGTCAGTGGAGTCATTCAGAAGGGAAACTGTATTGTTTTCTGTCTGTAAAACTGAGTCTCTGTTTCGGCAATAGCAAATGTGTCTATCTGTTTGTCTGTATGTCTGTCCGCGTGCCTTCTATTTTCCAATACGTCCCAATGATCGACATATAAGGTCGTTACAGATGACATTCGTACGACGTATTCGACTTTTACGGACCTTATATATCATACCACCAGGCAATATTTAGCCATATACTACATCCACCACACCGTATCATCAACAAACATACCATATCACATACCGTGATTTTTTCATGTAGTGTATCCACCAAAGAAACCTTGCCATCATACATACCATACCAACATACGATATCACATACCGTGCCACACCACACACCGTACCGTACCACGTACCATACCATACTCATGGTGTACCTACACTACCAGAGGGGCTCAACCATACGCGGACACGAGAAAAGTATGGCCATTATTAAGGATAATGCTGTTGAACCGAGAGGCTCAACCATACGAGCACAGCTCTGAAGCAGCATATGCAGCAGGAGCAACCACAGCTCTGCAACAGGAGCGCATATATATAGTACCGCCATACAATTCCAAATCCCCAACCCAACCAAGTACAACCCGCTTTGCGGTGTAAAGTATGAACTCGTAGCCATCACCCTGCAACAGCAGCAATGCTGGCGGCGTTGAGAACAGTAGTCAGACTGCGAAAGCTGAACAAGAAAGCAGTCACGTGACGAGCGTGTTGGGTCTCTGGGACGGCAGAAATCACCGCATGGGTCGCCGTCGTGTGAACACTTACTATCCGCTAGTTGGCCTTGAGTTGGGTGGGGCGTTGTAATTACGGCCTGTGTGTCGGGTTGTGCTGTGCAGTGTGTGTGGCGTTTGTTGTGCTGCCTGTGCTCAATATATAGTCGGGGAAATATTGTGTTCGATCATTTTCAGGTTCTATGAGAGGCTGTCGGTTGAGTCACGAGTCCTGGATGCCCCTCAACGCCACCGACATTGCTGCTGTTGCAAGGTGATGGCTGCGAGTTCATGCTGCACCGAGAGGCGGGTTGTACGTGGGTTGAAGGTTCGGATTGTATGGTGCTGTTATATATGGGCTGTTTCTGCGGAGCTGTGTGGCTGCTCCTTCTGCATGCTGTTGCAGAGCTGTGCCGTGGGCTGTGCGTTTTTTCTGGGCCAGGATGTGCCACAATAAGAAAATACAATGCCCAAAAGCTTTCAAGCTACCAAATAATATCATTATAATGAGCCGCGCGAGCGCGAAGCGCGTACCTTTTTTCTTGGTTTTCCAAGGAAAAAAGGCCTCGTCGTCGTACGAGAGTAGGCTGCCTCGCTTGTAGTTTTTCTGGTGTGTGTCACTGCTGTGTCACTGTGTCATTGTGCGTGGTTCAACATTGTTTTCGGCCACGTTAGTCCACCGCGCTCAACGCACACGGCACCACTGGCAGTCCCGGCGGGCTCTGTACACGCACACACAAACGAGACCTTCTCGTGCTGGTGCGCGTCCAGAGTTGGTCGAGCTACAACAGTAAATGCGGCAACGTATGTAGGCACAAAAGGCTGGGCCAAACAGAAATGAAAAGCATCAAGCAAAAAAAAGGTTTTGTATTTAGAGTTCTACCTATTAAACGAGTACTCGTAGGCAAACTGTGCCTGTCCACAGTAGCAACGTGCAGGCCGTGTCCTAAGACATGCTGCAGGTGTTGCCAGGCCCATCCTCTTACTACTGATGAAGGGACGGAGACGCAGGAGCATATCTGCTGTAGATGTCGGTACAGCAGCAGCAGCAGCAGCAGCAGCAGCAGCAGCAGCAGTAGTAGTAGTAGTAGTAGTAGTAGTAGTAACGGTGGCACCTGTCATAACGAGACCCAGCTCTACGTGTACTCGTAGGCAGAATGTGTCTGTCCACAAAATACGTGAGAAAACATTGCGCTGTAGGTGGTCACCGGACGATTGGCTCCAACGCCTCGATCGACGCCACGCACAAGTGTCACCTTCCACGGGCAGACTGCTCGCGAGCAATGGCTGGCAGCTCAATAGGCTACACACGTAGCGACGTTGGTGTCGTTCCTATGCGGTCAGTTCCTGTCGGCCAAGAAGTGCGACTTCCGGCCGGCTAGTCTGCAGCAATATCCCGGTATGTTGTGCGAATTTGACACCGCCATCTTCCGGGTTCCACAGGACGAGCTAGGTACGCTACGGCAGCTGCTACAAGCAGCCCTAGACGCGGGATGTCTGTCCTTCCGTGCGCTTCAGCGCCTTGCGATTAAGTGCATGAACATGACGGTGGCTATTCTGCCGGCATCGCTGTGGACGCACGCTATGTTTGCGGTGCTCGCTGTCCGAGAGAAGTCAGGTTTGTGCATTGTCGACCTTAGGCGAGACTCCAGGGCTGATCTTTTGGGGCGAATTCAAGCAGTGTCGGAATTTATCGGTTACCTCGCAAGAGGAGCCGTGGCAGCGCGCACGACACTTGGCGGCAGTCTTGACGAAAGGGTCGTCGGATGCGTCATCCGTCGCATGGGGGGGTGCCGTGAACACGACCTCGGGCGCCTTCCCCGCGGGGGGGGGGGGGGGGTTCCCGCCAGACTGGTTGTCGAAGCATATCAACCAGAAGGAGATGTATGGCCTCGACCATCTTCTTCGACAGTTTTGCGCGTGACACCCGGACGTGCTGCGGCGAGGCAAGTACTCATAAACGTGGACAACCCGTCAGTAGTGGGTGTTTTTAACCGCGGGAGTGCTAAGAACAGCGAGACTCACGCGTTTCCGGTGCAGTTGTTCGAGTTGCAAGTGGAGTACGGCTTTACGTTGTTGTTGAAGTGGATGCCGACGGCGGAGAACGAGGTCATGGATGCCATCTCGCGGCTGTCACGAAAATCCATCATCCCCATAGCGCCGGCATTGGTTCAAGCGGTCTGGGACGAGATATGCCCTTTTAAAGTAGACCTCGTGGCATACACGGTGTCGGTGCTGCGATCCCCATTCACGGCGGGACCTTGGCGCACGACGTTCGATCGTTCCGGGTACCGCCCTTTGGGTTTCGTTCCCGCCCCCAATCATTGCAGAACACATTGTGCAACATTTGGCGGAATGCAAGGCCCGCGCGGTTGTCCTTTTGCCTGATGTTAAGGCCTATTGGTTCCCTTTGGTGCAGCTCGCCACAGTAAGGTCGATCGATGTGGCTCAAGTGGCTGCGGAAGGGTGTTTTCAGTGGCGCAGTTCGGATGGCGGCCTCAAGAATTTGCGGTACCCTCGCTGGGGGAGGATAGCGTACGAGTTAGACTTTGGTACTAAAGGGTATCGATTACCCATGTTTCGGCAACCATCGCGCAATGGCTTGCATCCATCTCATAGTAGCGCGCACATAGTCGTTTTCGAACATTTTCCAACGCTCACCGAAGTTCGCGGTCTCCTTTCCCTTTGGTGTTTTCTTGCAGCCAGAACGACGCTGACGAATTTGACGCGTTTGTGTTTCGGCCGGGTCCCGCGGTTGGGTTAGTCAAGAGATGAAAGCGTCGTACCCTGACGTCTTTGCTTTCATATATGGCAAATGGAATATTAAATGTACATTTAAAGAAAATGTAAGGTGTCCTCGAACAAATAAAAGCGTACAAAAACGTATCGTATTGTATCGCCGGTGGCTTTCTCGCCGGCAGCATCATCACGACACGGAGCCCGGATACGTGTCTCTGCTTATAGCTACATGCTACATACCTGTGTTACAAGGAGTACTCTAGTCTTGGTAATCGATCGGTCGTTCACCCTATAGCTTAGCTCAGTAGGTAACACCTCCACTTTTGACGTCGTCAGGGACACGGGTTCGAGTCTCCCTTCGTTTCTCTAGTAGAAACCCTTGCGCGTGCGTTCCTGAAAAAACAAATCTCCCTGCTTCCCCAACCAACTATTGAAACGAAGCGGGTAGGTCAGCGTATGGCCGTATACGGTACCGACCCCCCAAAGATCCCGCCGTTCAGAGGGAGGGAGGGAGAGTGTTATAAGGATTAGGGTAATCGGTCGATCGTTTACCCCTATACAGCTTATCAGGTAACACCTTCATACCTGGTAGAAACAAGTACAATCCAGAGAACTTCACATTTGATAGTATTTCGGTTGGCCGAACGGCAGACCTTGTTTTTCCCATCCCGTTTTTTTTGTCTTGTCCTGTTTCAGCTCCCTCCCTACCAGGTACAACATCAATAGTAAGTAGTGTTTTCAGTCGTAACTCAGACCCGCGCGCGGAAAGCAGGCTCCCCCCCCCCCCCCCACTTCGTACGGTATATGTACGCTTTCTATGTTTATCGCGAGAAGAGAGCAGCAGCAATTTTTTCTCTCTTCGACTCGCGTCGAATTGTGCCTACACTGATACACGAACAATGATAACCAAGCAACAACGACGTACGTCTTCTTGTCAGTCCAGTAATATGGGATAATGTGCAGGTATGATGTGATATGAAGATGCCATACAGCCTAAAGAAGGCCTGGCATCAAGTACATATACATACCTGGTAATCAGTGCCGTAGATAGTCGCGACTTTGCGTCCGTGCCTGACATATCCTACTGTTTGTTGTATACCAGCTACTCGTACCAAAACTTCTGCGTGCGGCTGTCTTCAAGGCATTTTTTGTTGTACCTCGGTTTGCCGTCACAAGTTATTTTCGTCCATACAGTATAAACCCTTACTCTGTTTAGTGTTACTCTGTTTGTGCGAGGGGGTATTGTTCATTTTGCTTATTCTGTGTTCGCCGCATCTACCGAGGGGCACGACACTTTTTCGTTATTTCTTTCGAGTTGTTTCCTTCGTTTCTTTCGATTTTTCTCTCCTTCATGGAATGTGTATAACATGCCTGTCGTATCCAGTACGATGGCGGGGCATTTGCAATGTATTCTCTGCATACTGCATAACAATGTAGACAGGAATATCTCTGTGTCGTAGTTTTTGTGACCGCAGAGCCCTAAGATTGAAGGATCGGCAAGAACACTGGTTGTGCTGATTTGTCGCCGGGTTGAAAGAGGGCTTTTAATGTGAAGAATACACACCAGTTAAAAAATATGCACGTATGAGCTTTCAGCTTAGGTACACAGCAGTATTAGAACAGCAGTAGGTAGTTTATTCCCACTAAAAGGGAACAGGTCGTTCCGGCCAAAATTTATGATTACTCGCACGTATATATCGTGCCAGGTTTTCTACTTAAAAAATATGTGTACGTAGCATTGACGATCTGTGTTCTACTCACAGAGTGAAAAGTTTCGCGACTATGTCCACATCTCCACCTTTTATCCCCGTCACCCCCACACACAGCGCCCTCGGGATCACGGGCGGATCACACCGGCTGTGGTCCCATCGCTCCTACAGGGCCCACTGGACAGTCCGCATGTTTCTGATGATCTGCTCGTCATTGGCAAATCAAGGCTCCATTTACCACTGGGTACGTGACCACAGAGTGCATCACAAGCACTCCGAGGGAGACGCTGACCCTCACAACGCTTCCCGAGGCTTTTTCTTCGCTCATATGGGCTGGTTACTGGTCAAGAAACATCCTGAGGTGAGGCCGGCACAACTATTAAAAGTACCATGACAATCAGCTTGTTCATATTTGTACTCACAACAAGGCCCCAACCTTACTTCGCTCGCAATGGTGCCTCCTGTATCGAACTACCATCTTGTTGTCTCAAGCACAGAGCCGTTCCTAACCATGCCAACCACGTTCCACCTACTGTACAACCCCACGCAACCGCGGCCCCCGTTGCACGCACCAGGTGGTGAAGGCGGGGCGCCAGTTGAACTTTGCCGACCTCGAAGCCGACCCCATTGTCATGTTTCAGCACAAGGCTGAACCCTGGCTGGGCTTGCTCGTATGCTTCGTGGGTCCAGCCTTGATTTCCTTGCGTGGCTGGGGAGAACCCTTCTTGAACGGCCTGTGGGTTGCTGGAGCCCTCCGCTTTGTAGTGACCCTACACGCCACGTGGTTGGTGAACTCTGCCGCCCACTTCTTCGGAGATCACCCGTACGATCAAACGTCCTGGCCGGCCGAGAATCCTGTGGTCGCCGCCTTGAGTATTGGCGAAGGGTGGCACAACTGGTGAATATACTGTACCTACAATCGACTGCATGTAATTGTACAATGTACCAAAATGGGGAATTGAATTATAGCACAGAACACAGAACACGACTCATTTCATTCGTAGGCAACGGTATCGCCTTCCCCGCCCTTCGTAATTTAGTGATATTATATCTGTATCTACAGCAATATAATAAATAGCATCTGAGCTCTGTGAGGATATTACCGTACAGCAGCTCCCTGCAAGTTTGCTTCTGAGTGAATATTTCTAGAGGTTGAGTAGTACCTGGTATACTGCAGGTGATATCATCTCCGTGTCATTGTTGTCGCAATGACCTCTGGTGCATATAGCTGAGATATCCCAGGCAGGTTATTTGAATGCCTGAAGCGTAGCAAGTCATGCTATGATGGGAATACAATGTTTCCCACTATTACCCACTACTGCATGTTACAGCAATACGCGACATGTGTTGAGATTTTGAGAGTTAAGAAGTTTAGGCTGAGATTTTTAATATTTCGAGAATTTATACAAGCATTTGAGCTCAGGGAGGTACGCCACTCTAAATCCTATATAATAGCCTATAAGAGCCTATGCTCAACGTTGACATCGCAATGACCCGCCAGGCTTAGCCAAAGTAAGAGATTATCAACTGTTGTCGCGTACTCAATATTACCCATGGTTACGTAGTAGTATCCAATATCTCTCAGTTTCTGAAGTTTAGGAGTTCAATACCTCACGCATAAAGCGACTTTGAAACTACAGTTGGACGCGCAACCCGATGAAAATCCCATGGGTAACTGAAGGCAAACAGTATGTGATGGGCTAGGTTGCCAAAAGTTTAATGTTAAACTGAAGTGAGACTGCAAACACATTGGGCATAGTTCCGCGGTCGAGGAGCCCGGACATTCAGAGCAAATGCATGGTCCCCGAAGTACCTCCTCTACCACACTGTACGTAGTGGCACTAACGCACTGTAGAGGAATGGCTCTCTAGCCACGTGGCATGCTACCGTACTGTAGGGGGTGTTACTCTAGCACCATGTGGCATGCCCACCCGCACTGCACTGTGGTGTCCCTGTGACGCACACTCTCCACGATGTCAGTAATAGTATGCTGCCTGTAACCGGACAGACCCTGTGCCTCACATCCTGCTCCATTCAACTCTCCCCGCCCACGTCCATCCTCGAAGGCACCACAAGTATCCATTCGATTACTCCGCTTCCGAGTTCGGACCGACGACGCAATTCAACCCAACTCGGATTTTCATAGACACCTTGGCGGCGTTGGGACTGGTGACCGACCGAAAGCGAGCCACAGGAGCGTGGGAGAAGGCTAAAGGTAGAAGAGACCGCGAAGAAGCCCTCACCGTTGGTTGCACCTAGCAATAGGATTGCCTTCAGCTCGTCCCGAATCAATGGGTTTTCTGATGGAGCGACTTCGGTAAGCGCGTCATCGACAGGATTCGCCATAGGTAGGATGCTCGCCTTGAAGGAACGTCTCGCGTAGGTGTACGGTGACGACGCGGGGATCAGGGCTCGACTCAACGGGCCCGTGTTTCGTCCGGCCTCGTGTCAGTTATCGGTATACTTCGTTCTAGTTTAAGGGCGTTCTCGTCAGCAGCAATTGTGAGCTACTAATAGCATCAGCAATCGAGAGCTAGCTATTCATACTGTAGGTGGCAGACGAGCTATCACGCCTGCCTTTTCGTACAACTCACTCGAGAGGAGACACGGTGGTATCTAGCCCTTGATATTATGCTATGCCCTATCTATGCAGTCTTTCAACAAATGCAAGGATTGAGTATTGTGCGGTACAACTCGCTGTTTTTTAAAGGAAGGTTGTTGAGAACATTTGCGAAGGGTTGCCTTATAAATGTGGCAGTCAGTCGAAACTTTTATGGACTGTAGTATGAAGTGATCTAGAGTTTGGCGGGGGGTCGGGACAGTCTCAGCAGCCATTATTTTGGCGTTGAGGTGTAGACTACCAGCTTCGCCTTGCAAGATTGCCGGTAGTTTTTCTGTGAATTCGGCGACTGTACTACTCCCATTACTTGAAATGTTTCTTCATGCGCATGGGGTTTCCGTGCGGTGAACGGGGTACGACAGGGCTCGGCGTTCAATCATTGGAGATTAAGGTCCTACGCGTGTGCACCTGCATCTGGTCGCGCGTACCTGGTATACCGGATACCTGGCAATGCGTAGTTTGTCCCGTACGCGTCGGCGATCGCTTAACCGTGCTGGGGCTTCAGGGAGGAGAATGTCGTGAAGCACTTAGGATTACGGCATCGGCCGCACGTAGAACCCCGGGCTGCTTGGAAAGTAGATTTGCCAGAAGCGCGACTTTGAGGGGTGTAAAGACACCCGCGCAGTATACCGATATATGCTTTGCTGCACGCTCGTCCTGCACGGTTGATGAACCCCAACCCTAGCCCTCTTGTGCTTGGGGTCGCTATTCCTGGGCCTATTTCGTTTGATTTACTCTTGTGGGCATGGCTTGGGGAGTAGGTCTCCCGCGGGGTGTCTGGGGCCTGGCGAAGAGGAGTACTCCGCCATAGCGAACATGAAAAATATCATGGTCGGTCATACAATACGGCTTTAAAAGCTGAGTACCCTGGATTACCGCCCACTTTGATCAAACTCGCACAGGGCAGGATTCAACTGCACAAAATATTACAATACGCTGACGAACAACACGGACGAAGTCTTGAAATACCCCCCTGCTTTAAGGGCCAGAGATACGTTCAAGCAAGGAAAGGTTCAACGTCTCACGCCGTTCGCGGTACATGTTGACTCGGTCATGCGTGCACCGCCCTGGCGGCTAGCTCGTACTGATTACGCCCTGTTTTCCTGGGGTCGGATGTACAACTGTCGCATCTGATCCGTGCATTCGAAAACAGTAGTACACTTGCATGTGTCACGTGCAGCTTTCTAGGCGTTGTCGGGAAGGTAGACAACGATACGTAAGACAGTTCGTACTCATAAACGAGTGTTGGTGAATGTTGCACCACGTGTTCCCCGATAAACTTGGAATTTACGTAGTGCCCACTAACCAAGATATTTCCTGGGGTCGTGGCGAGTTAAGTCACTTCGAGATATTCTGGTTGTTAACGTGCTGTCCATTGACCTAGAGAATCGTTCTCGTAGCAACGGGTATTGCTTGCACACGAATACTTTACAGCAAGTACTGATCTGAAACTGTAACTATGCCACATATCGACTACCAGAGTCAATCATAAGGTACCTAAAGGTAAATAGGCCACATAGTGTTGTCTGTTATGGTTCTGCTCCAACGGTATACTCCCTGCCAGGGCGCATTGACTATATAAGATGCTGTGCTGTTAATTATTTGGCTAACATCCTTCAACGGAAGTCGCGTACGGCTGCATACAGTGTCAATGTCGCAAATAAAAATACGGTCGGTACTTGGATAATTCACCGTGGAATTAACGCGTTACTGAATTATGCAAGTTAAACGTCGTTGCGGCATGCCCCCGTTCGCTGTTTTCTTGTCCGCTCAATGGAATGCATGCATCGGCAATCAAGTTACTCTAATACATGTCCAGCCAAATATCCGTAATTACCAGTTTAAAACATGCGTTGACACAACGGCTTTTCAGAAGGCACAAACGGTCGTGTTTAGAGTCTACCTACTGTAGCCGTGTCTTGCACTGAACTCGAAACTCTATTAAATAATTCCTACCGGGATGTGTAACATGTCCCGACTTGGCATGTACATTATTGTCTTTTTTCGCGACATGCCGTGGCACCACCTGCTGCTAAACCTTCCACGGCACACCGCGGAACCTTGCACGGACCTCCACGGCATACCATGGAACCCTAACCTCAACCTAGGTGCCGTGGACATTGGGGTGCCGTGGGGGTTGCCATGACATGCCGTGGGGCTGCCATGGAGTGCCGTGGTGGTTGCCGCGGGGGTCACCATGGTATCACCCACGGCATGCCACGGCATCCCCCACAGTGCCATGGAATCCTATGCCACGCAATGGGATGCCATGGGGATGTCATGGTATGCCATGGGTGGTACCATGGCCACGCCATGCAAAAGTCATGTAGTGCAGAACCCTGGTCTATCTGCACGACAGCCACTGGTGTCGCGCGGCTCAAATATGCTAGGCAGGGCTTTTGAAGCCTTACGGTGTTTCCTCCGTGATCACCACTCCCGGCACGCCGTCAAAACGTTTCTCTTATCTTCGCCCTGACGAAGCCAGGACGACGTTTACTAAGTACGTTTTTCCACGCTCTTCCACGCTGCAGCGACTGTCCTACATGGCATGTAAGCAATCGTATCCCCTTTGGGTTGTTGCCTTTTCTGAACACTATTCCGAGGGTCTCCTGGCGCGATGTCGGTGCCGCGGCGCTCGCCGCGTACCACCCTCGCCGAGTAAGTTCCTTGCATCGTTACTGGTGGAGTGACAATGGACAACTCTCTGTTCACCACCCACATCAAGACCCACAGCGGCCGCGCCGCCGCGTACATCGACTACATCGCTCTTTTCGATACAAGTGCGTAACACATGTCCCCTGAACAGCCATACATGGGAGAACATGAAAACTGCGGATGCGGTCTCTGCTGTATGTGAATGTCAAGCTTCACTCAGGTCGTAAAAAGGGGTCGGCAAGTCCCCACCTCTCCATTTTTTCAAGTTTGTGAAAGCGTAAATATATTCCACGACGAGCAACTAGCAGCATTCCTCACCGTCTGGATGTATGCCATCCAGTCTGAGGCTATGAAATATTCTGTACCTGGTGCATACTAACACGCGACAGCTGGATCACATTCAGCGACCACTCTCATACTACGATGGCTCGTCGTTCGGGCGATA
This sequence comes from Macrocystis pyrifera, assembly GCA_031763025.1. Classification (NCBI taxonomy): domain Eukaryota; class Phaeophyceae; order Laminariales; family Laminariaceae; genus Macrocystis; species Macrocystis pyrifera. The sequence continues at coordinate 135,290 of JASSKH010000045.1, forward strand.
CCCGTGTCTTTGGAAGCCTCACGATATAACATTATTGTATTAGTGGGGCCTCCGCGGTACGTGTTCATTGCTCTGGTAGCGCTGGAACTTATCACCTTGTCTATGCGGGCACTACCTGCATGCTACTGCCCATCCATTCGTTAGCGTTGCTGTGTTTCGCAACAGCGGTATCCCGACCCTGGCCGTTAGCTGTCATGTCGATACCTCGCACGCTACCGCCAACATTCGGCTAACGAGCACCTTCATAAATTAATGAAAAATAAATTTAGCATTTTCTGATGCCCGCCGCATCAGACGTAGTACCTGCCCATTTGCTGTGTACCACACTCTGCCCGCTTCTTCATGCGCCTATCTAAGCTGCCCTGCCCAACACTATCCGAGCTTCCATGCCGATTTAGCGAAGCATCAGCGCTCACCATTAGACTGTCGTATGCGTTGCGTTGTGTAGCACGTTCTCTTCGGCCTGTATATTTCCTAGCCACGATTGATTGCAACAAGTAACCCTAGTGCGCTAGCACGACTGACAGTCCCATTCCCCGTACCATCGTCTTCTCGTATCACGACATTGCTTGACGTTTGGCCTGCGTGCCCAGCACCAACCGTTTCGACCCCTTTTCTCGCCGGCGCTCTATCAACATCTTCACCGATAGGCTTAAGGAGAATCAGAAATAATAAATTTCGAACAGGCAGAAGAAGACGAAGAAGAAGCGGTAGAAGCAAATGAAAACAAAGAGGAATAAGAGAGAGAGAAAACGCAGTGAAGGAAAACGGAAACGAGGATATGCGAAATAATCAATGAAACAAAAAGAGACGGGCGCAGGGAAGATCACGATCAAGATAGACGTGTCTACGGCGGCAATGCCATTTCTTAGTCCAGCAGTCCCGCACCCAGGAAGATGAAGACCAAGACCGGCGTTTCCAACACCACAGCAGCCTTGGAATTCTCATGTCCTCCGAAGAAACACAAGCTGCTCGCCTCTCCCACCATACGACCCTCGCTCGCGACGACAAAGCAACCATAGACGGCTACCTCGAGGTGCGCGAACTCTTACTGCGGTTTCAGCCCACACCATAGACGTAAAACGACAGCGAGCGGAAACACATCAAAGTGCGTGCTACCCGAATGAAAAGGAAATTCGCCGCCGTGATAGCGGAAGCTCAACGTTTGAAATGCATCACACCTCCCTTCTCCCCCTTCGCCTTGTCACCTCCGTCGTTTAACCTCACCACTGCACGTGCGCCCTTCGCGCCGCCTCCATCTGTTGAACGCATGACCTCTCACCATACCACACCCCTATGAACCCTGCCCTACCCCTCGCGCCATCTACTCCACCCAATCAAGGATCCTAAGTGTTTGACCACAACAACCTTCCAGTTATTGTCTGCAATCCTGGAACTGAAGGAACGTGCAGACGGGATAACTGTCATCTACAGAGGGTGTATCCCCTCCGCCTCCTGCACGATCCTCTATTTACTTCTTCCCGACCGACCTGCAAACGCGTCAATGATACTTGCTGTATTAATAGTATTGTGTGTCAGGTACCTGGTATTTACGTCGTGCGTATGGATCACTTTTGTGGTTCAGTCACGTCTGGTGTAAGTGCGCTCTCATACGCCAGTACCTTGTATGCTATCTTTTTGCGCCTCTGATGACACCTGAACCCGCGGTCAAATAATTTATTGCTGTAGATCTGAGCGCGGAAAATTACTGGAAATTATTATTCATAGGTGAAATGTCGACAAATCCAACACACATGAAGACACATTAATTTGCATGGTCCGGGTTTTCCCCAAAAACGGGGGGTTTCATTTCGTGTTCCTCAATTATGGTCGCCAAGGCTGTCTAGCGAGACCTTGACAGCGTCTGGGGAGTGGGGAAACAATCGACACCACTGTTTACCGTACTCTTTTACCCTTAATGCCACACTTCTGCAGTACTGTATTTACCAGGCCAGCATATACACGCATTTTCACTCCTGTTGAAGCAAGCGCATTCGGCAAATATACTATTGTTGTGCATTAGCCTTGGTTCGCCTCTGATGTGTGTAGTATGTGTTTATATAGTATGTTACGTATATGTAGCGGTGTGTCCCTACTCGCCTCTGGTGATACTGCTACTACACTACTACTGCTGCTTTACCACTACTATACTACTACGAACGCTACCACTACTACTACTACTATTCTACTATTAATACTACTACCACTACCCTTGTTATGTATTACGCATACGTAGTTACTCGATTTATACCACTATTATTCTAATACACTACAAACAAAGTAGTACTCCTATTATAGGCCAACTTAGGCAAATGTTTTCAGTGCTGTTAAAGCGGGAGCATTCGGCTAACCCTTCCGCAGTGCGATAGTAGTAGGATCGCTTTCATTGAACGAGAGGCGTCAGCGCAAAAACTTGGTAGAACATACCAGGAACAGCAGTAAATTAAATAAAAATATTCACCGAGGCTACCGTCAGCCTGTCTCGGCAGATGAAGCAGCCAAACGCGATCCAGTTTCCTGTGTGCTACGACGACGCCATTTCTTAAGGTACTCCAGGGAAAGGACTAGGTGCCGGGTTACAAAGTTGCAGTATGGGGCAAGCCCGACCACTGGATGCAGGTTGAGAGAGCTAAATGCTCTTGATCCCGCACAATTTTTGTCTTGTATTATATTTTTTGTTGTCACCATATCTCAGTGCTAGAGAGTTCCGAGAACCGGGCGAGAGCAAATGTATTCTGTTCTCTCGGGTTTCATCTTGAAACACGCCACTCAACGATAAAGGGGACACGGGGATACCACGAACACGACGACATAGTCGTATTATTAATAGTAGTACAAAACTCAGTAAGTGCGAGTACTCGTTTGAGTATAGCGATTTGCATACTTTATACTGGTACGCATACACCACACCTTCGCCAATTCTCTCGCTTCTGACGACCTGCTCAGCCGAAGAGGCCCACAATTAAATCCACCACCACCACCACCCTCCTGCCCCCCCCCCCCCCAACCCGCGGACACCTCACGGCGCTTCGCGCTTGGTGCAAGCAATGTCTGCCTGGTCGGTGAAAACCCGACATGTTCCGTCCCGGCATTGTAGGGATGCGAGGGTCTATGGTCATACGACTACGGCCATGCATGAGATCGAGTACATCTCTCCTATCGAGTACACCCCCCCCCTCCCAACCCTGGCCGGTGAAAACCCAACGTGCTCCGTCTCGGCATTGTAGGGATGCGAGGGCCTATGGTCAAACGACTACGGCCATGCTCTGTGCTTGATAATGAGTACAAGGAGTATAATGAGTAGACCCCACTCCCGGGCGGGTCGAAAAAGAAAATCGATCCGCTTTTTTTCTGACTGGAAGTCCGTTTGTTGACATGCGTTGACAAGCTTTTTTAAACGTTACCTTGCCCAAGCTCAAAGACTTGCTGTGCTTCGTACCGGTATACCTGGTATAGTACAGCTAGCGCGACTTCCATGTTTTTAATCGATTTCACGTTGATTGTGATGATTTGGAGTAGGTTAATATATACAAATATGTATACCGTGTGCAGCCTGCCGTGTAATTCAATGCAATCCAAGTGTTGCGTCATACATACCTGATGTCAGCCAGCGCCAACTGCAACAAGTCCCTAAAGGCGAGATTTTGGCATCTCTGCAGGTCTTACAGGTATAAAATGTACTTGAAATTATCGTTTTTTCTCATAGAATACCGGCCATGGAAAAACCGTCAATCGCTCTTCTTCTTTCGGTTAACACAGGATAGTCTGATTGGTCTTCAACACACGGTTTTGGCTCTTCTTGTGGCAGTGGCTATCCAGCCGAATCTGCAGATTGAAATGTGCTGCTGTACCTGCTACTGCACCTTCCGCAAAGCTCATCATAGATCGGTTGTGTGTGCTTGTGCGCCGCCGTGTGATGTGCGCGTTGGTGGGGGTGAATCGAAGAATCCCGCCTCGTTTTCACGGTTTTAAACCGTTTATTTTGCCCACGAAATCCTCTGGTTTGTTTATCTAGGAAATAGTGTAGGTCTAGTTTACATAGGATTTTGTTATGGCTTTTAGGGGGAGGGGATGGTTGCCTGGTACCATCCGGATGTTTCGCCCACGAAACCCTTTTTTACCTTGAAGGTAGTGTCGTTGAAGGTGGTGTAGGAAAAAAACTATATAGGATTTACAATAGATTTTGGGGACGGGGATGGTTGCCTGGTACCTCCCCCCTCTAGCCGAAAAAGTCAAAGATGAAAAAAAAGAGGGGATATCATGGGCCGACGCTGATGGGCCGGCTCATGATTTTTTTACATGGAGGGCCGCAGCCCGGCCTGCCTGGCCCACCTGGCCCATCAGGCCGCGACCCAGCCCCACCCATTAACCTTTGTTTTGGTGGGCCAAGGCCCGGCCGAGGGTTTAGAAAATGTGATGGGCCTGGCCGGGCCGGGCCGGGCCGAGGATTTCGAGAATGTGTGATGGGTCGGGCCAGGATTTTGAAAAGTTGATGGGCTGGGCCGGGAATTTTTACAATGTCGTGGGCCGGGCCGCGGCCCATTCTCTAAAAATATGATGAGACCCATTGGATATGGGCTCTATGTTCCGCCCTTCCCATGAAACGCCCCACGTGTTTGACCGGCCGGCTCGGGCCGCACCCCATAACATGTAGTGTACCCACGACTACTACTATTTTGACGTTCACTCTGCACATGGGGTGGCCCACGTGTTTTTACGGGCCGGCCTGGGCCGCAGCCCTTGGCATGTGATGTACTACTGGTGCTGCTATGGCGTCCGCCCAAGCTGATCTGCTGTTCGTAGTCCTTGTTCAGATGCCTGACCATGGGTTTTATGCCGCTGTGGGTTGGGTGTACGGAAGATCCTTGCCATCTCCGCGACTCAGGCAGCATTTCTTCCCTCGATTTGGTCCGGACTGAACTGCCGCTGAGAACTTGGTGAGGTACACCCAAACAGGGGACATTTTCGGATCGAATGTTGCAGCGACTTTCACCTTCGTGCGTGTTGTTGCCGAACCGGCAATGAGAGCTGGTGCTGCTGCACTCTGGGACGTCCCCGCCGAAGAATCGCTGGCGGCGTGATCGATGTTCCCTTCGGATAGGATTTTGAAGGCAACAGGTGTTGTTGCAGGAGCGGATGTTGCAGCAGTCGGTAGATGTAGCAGCCGGTAGGTGTAGCAGCAGCAAGTGCTGCAGCAGCAGGTGCTGCTGCTGCTACTGCCGTAGCTGCTGCGGGCGTCGCAGCAGAAGGAGGAGGTCATGGTCTACCACTCAGGGCGGAATCCATCGGACTGGGGCGTTGGTGGAGCACAATTGTGAGGGTAGAGGACATGTGTGCCTCGTAGGTAGCTACTTGTAGTCGTGGGCCTGAAGCAGCTGGACCATGGGATCCAAAAGAAAAAAGAACCACAACATACGAAAACTTGAAGAAAAATATGGAAGCGCATATTATGCGTGACCTTTTAGTACGGGACAATACATGGACCGGCCCGTGGTCTGGCCCGTTAAATATCTTGGCCGAATCCCCGCGTAGGCACGTAAAGCCCGGGTCTCGTAGGCCTCGGTTCCCATGTCATAGGTCGGGCCGGGCCGGGTGAAGGAACTTAAAAAGTTGATGGGGCGGGCCGCGGCCCACCCGCGCTGCATGCGAGCGGGCCCGGCACGATCCGGCCTTTGGGCCTATGACAAGCGCTGAAAAAACGAAATGTGAAAACGGAGGTATCGAGATCTCTTCGTACCTTTTTTTTAATATTTGAACAAAAAAACTCACACGTGCTCTTTAGTTACGCTCTTCGTTCTTTTACAATGTTTTGTTTTCTTCGTTAGGACGTGTCTTAACAAAATCGAAAATCGAAATGACAATAAACAAGACGCTGATTGGTCTCTAGCCCAAACATGTTCCCCTTTGCTGTTTAGCTTCCGAGAAAATGAATGATTTGCAACCCATTGCCAAAATAACAAAGTTGACGGCTAGAAATCGAAAAACAAATCGAAAACACTCAACAATTCAGCGTGTCCTACTGGTCAGCGCAGCCAGGTGAAACTATCACATTGGAGGACCGCCGTACACAGCATTCAACCCGCAGCTACCTAGCTCAACCGCATTGACCTCCCGTATACAGCCAGCAGGCGAACCACAATACGATTCCCGATGTTCTCGGGTCTTCGTTTCCCGGCGTTCGGGTCAAAGCGAACACAGTTTGAGGAAAATTCAGCATGATGCCCTCGAGAACGAAGGTTGGAAATTCGTTCCCTGTATAATTCAAACTTTGATCCCGGGGGTCAACGTTGGACACGCCACTTCATTAGAGGATCAACGACGTCCCGGGCTCGATTGTCGTCGCGTTTGCGTGCTTCCGTGGTGGATCTGTGATCCCGAGGGCTAGATTGTCCGCATGCGCTCACAGTTATGAACGGCCTGTAGGTTGTGCTCTCCGCTGTTCTTGCCTGGATTTCAATTTTCAAATTTCGATTCTGTTTGGACACCTCGTCTAAAATACTCTCGAAAACTAAAGCACGTCGACGTTCGATTTCGATTTTCGATTGTGTTTGGACACGCCCTCAGGACCGGTCCTGATGAACAAAACAAATCACGACTCGTGAGGTTTGTTGCAACTCAAGAGATTCCGGAACTATTATTTTTCGAATGCCGGTGCCATATCGGTCGTGCCCAAAAACCCTGCAAGTGCAGGGGTGCCTATTGCAACACTTGCTAGAACCCGCCAAGCGGGGCGCCGTAATTACTACCCAACATAAGTACGACCCCCCCCCCCCCAAACGCAAGCTAAATAAGGTACCAGCCTAACCCAACACGCGTATGCCCCGCTCTTTCCCTTGTGGGGCTATACAACTCTCACACCATAGGTGCATCCTGAAACCGTCTGCACCTGCTTCGCTAGGGCGGCGGAGACAGACTATACGCCTTCCCCAGCGGCCTGCACGTAAGCCATGAAAGTTGGCAACATCCATCTACCCACCCGTTGTATCTGTAACTCGGAGATCCCCTGCGCGGTCAACTGGGTTGGTCTCCCGATTCTTCCTGAGTGCAGCGCGTACTAGGTTGGGTCTCGGCCGCAGCTTTCAACCATTACCTTCAAAGCTGCTACCGCTTCCGTCCGTGTGAAAACTCTCCGTCAGGACGCCGTGAACCGGGGGGTAAGGGGGGTCTCTCCTGAGAGGTTGGACGTTGAGGAGTCCCAGCAGTGCTTCAAAAAACACCCGCCGGGCCTCCTGCGCCCGCGGCCCCATCCACCACCCTTGTTCGAGTGATGGCACACCCCGCTCGCTTCAAATGCTTTTAGACGCCCGGAAGCGGGTCTGCACTGCGTTCGCGCAAGCTCGGTTTACAAACGCGACTTGCGTGTCTCCCAGGCGGAATGTAAGGTGGTTTCGTGTCAAGCAGAACTCGGGGTGAACTTTTCCGTCCGAGTACGCCCACAATTCCGACGCTCTACTCAACAAGAAATACGACAGGGCGGGACCCAGTCACAAGATAACGCCCCCGTCTACCATGGTTGTCACTACTCGCTTCCCTTGCGACAGAATCGACCAAGTCAAGGGCAACCTGACGGTCGTCTTATTCGGAGTCATGCCGTGCGCTCAGTCGATTCCTTCTCCACGACTATTACCATAGAGTGCTAAGTGGGCAGTTCCCAACCCGTGCTCACCTTGTGGGAGTACTTAATCGCGGCCAAGTACCCCCTAGCCGTCGACTGCTGCTTGTTATGCACAAAATGCCGACCGAGACTCCATAAACTCCAATAATTCCCCAAGAACCTGACCCGAGCCCGCGTGGGCGTGCAGCCACGGGCCCTTTCACCCCTGCAACCTCCTGTCCTTCACCCAGATGTTCCACTTCCCCCAGTAGTTTTTCTGGGTGCTTTACCTGATTGACCCCCACGCGAGAGTTTCCACCAAACGCGCCACCTCGTCCTTGTTTCCTGATCTTTTCGATCGCTTGTTCTGACCAGTCGTCCGAGTTGTCGAGAGACGATGTCTGAGTCTGTATTCCCGTTCAGGGGTCCCTTCGTTACTCGGTACCGCACCTCGAACGAAAGGTCGTTGATATTCTTAACCTTATAGGTGACGACTCTGCGGTGATTACCGCATTGTAGGGCGTGCTTAAGCTCTACTCTGGTTGATGCTGCATGCACCTGTACCCCGCCGGTGACTATCGTGATATATTCGTCAACGGCTTCGAATATTTTCTTGTCACCGAAGTACCTCTGAATCTGGGCGGGGTCTATTGGCGAGGCTACCAGGCCGCTTCCTAACGCTCGGGCGACGCCGCCCACGAGAGTCCGGTGTCATGCCATCGCGATCTGTCTCATCAAAATAGTGCAGATATCAGCTAGCCGGTACAGGATACCTTCTCTGGTCTGGGCGTCGACGGTATCTTGTCCGAGGTTGTCCTTCTCTGCGTGTCACCTCTGTACTGTCTGTGCGTTCTGGGGTCGACGGCACTCCCCATCAAGAAGCCGCGCGTGTGCTGCCCCACCACCCCCTAGCGTATCGGCCCGAAAGAACGGCCCCGACAACCCCACATTTGCTCCTGCGTTATGCATGCGATCGAACGGGGGCCGTCGGAACAAATATTCCCCCGGCCTGCCTGTGGATGGAAATAAAATGAACTGAAATAACTACATATGGCGGGTGTTGTCTGCTGAATCGAAAAACCGGGGTGGACGGCCCCCTTGAGAACGAGACTTCGGCGTGGTCACGACTGAGGACGCACGTGCGAAGTGGGGTACTGTATAAGATCGTAAGTGGCCTTTTGCTCCTGCTGATGCGATGTGGTGTGAGCGTTTGGTGTACGCGGAACCGCTCCGACGTGTACGACCGAAACGGGGTACTCTGGCCCTCTACTCCCGCTCACCTGCTGTCCTGAACCTTATTCGACCTCGGTACTGTCCCGATAGGCCCTACGTGGGGTAACTAGCTCACTGTTCTGCTGAAATAATCGATCCGTCACTTTACACATAGTTCGACGTCTAGCGTTAGTCCCTTTTTGTTTTCGATCACCCTGCTGCTGCCAGGCAATCGCGCTGATCTACCGGTGTCGGCGGTACGTGCGTACAGTGCGGCGTGCGTGCCTCGTCTATCAGTCTGTATGTCTGCCTGTCTGCCTGTCTACCTGCCTGCCTGTGTGCGTGTCTGCATGTGTGGGTGTCTGTCTGTCAGCCGTCTCTCTGTCTGTCTGTCTGTCTGGTAATTCGTTTATGTCTGTATCTCTGTCTGTCTGTGTATCTGTCTGTCTGTCAGCTTGTCCGCCTGTCTGTCCGATTGTGTAACTGTGTGCCTATCCGCCTGTCCGTATATCTGTCTGAATGCCTGTTACTTTTCTGTGTCTGACTCACCGTGAAACAGGGAGTGGGTGCCCAGTGAAGTCTGGTGGACCTCGTAGCATCGGCGAAACCCCCGCCAGCCACGTCTGCTCCCCCCCTCCCCGTGGTCGGCCCTGCCACGGTGACAGAGTCCGCATTGTCATATAGCGGTGCCACGGCTGCTCCGACCTGCGCCGGGGCCGGCAGGAGACCCACCCCGGTCGTCTCCCGCGTGGTTTCTGCTGACACGCACGGAGGGGGGGGGGGAGGGGGCGTGGGCTCCCGTCCGTAGGTGCCCTACCACCCTTGGCCGAGGGCGCCGGCTGCTGACGCTGGCGTGGCGGTGCGGGCGCCGGGGGGGGGGGGGGGGAGGGGGGGACCGGGGCCTGAACCGCCGGTTGAACCACTGGGGCCACCTGGTCATGGTCGTACCTACAGAAGCATCGACGGGCTCGTGTCGCTGCTCCACGTGTACTCGCAGACGCTCGCTGGCGTCTCCCATTCCATCAAACGGGCTTTAAACGCCCTTGAGCCCTCCCTGGGATCTGTCCGCCTCTTCCCGGATGGCCTCAGTGCCTGCAGCCGACTTGCGCTTCCCGGCTCCTACACCAGTTGTCTTCGCGGGCGCTGCTTTCCAATGCAGGGAGCGCTCCGCAAGGCCGTCGAAGGAACCCTCCAGCAGCAGCGCTTTTAGCGTCGTATAGAGCGGTGCGCCGCGGGTGGCCCGGAGCCGGAAGGTGGCGGCGTGTTGGGGTGTTCTCGCGCAGGCCGTCAGCTTGTTCCGCTGGCGTTAATGTCCTCGTCGAGCCCCGTGTTGATGGTGGACAGGAATGTCCCCCGTATTTGGTCGGGATACGGGGAGACTGTCATGTAATGGAATTGGAGGTACGACTGGAGCTGTGTCAGGACCGCGATCAGCTTTAGAGAGTCGTGAAAATATCGGGGGCGATCCCCATGTCGTGCTCAAGCACGGCCGCGAGGCGGAAGGGCACGTCGGCCGGCATCGCCAGGGGGGCTGGGGCTCGGGGGAAACAAATCTTCGACAGCGAGGTCCGATAGGTGCTGCAGTTGGCTTGTAGAGGCAAGAGCGACGCCCGCCACCATCTTGAGGATGGAACCCAGGATTTCCGGCTTGAGCTCCTCCGCGACGCTGAAGCTTCGCCGTCCGATGTAATACTTTGTCCCTCCCAAGGACCACCATACGTCGACTGACAGCCGGGCATTGGCCTTGTTCGCCGCGGTGGCCGTTGCCAGCTAGCTGGGCACCGGGGCGCCCTGCTGTATCTGGACTCCGAGGCGCCCCGGGGCCCATGGCGGCGGCTGGGCCGCCACGAACGCGGCGCCCCCGGGTTGGGCCCCCATGAGCGTGTGTTGCTGGCCCATTGGGTAGTGCTGCCCATAGCCTTGCTCGAGAACGGCCACGCGAGCCGCGATGTGCCGGGTGCTCGCTAGCACCTGCTGTTGCATGGCAGCTATCCTGGGCTGTTCGACCTCTGCAGGGGCTACGAGGCCCGCACCCGCCGCCGCGGGGTCGGCCGGGGCCAAGACACTGGAGGGGCCGCGGGCCTATGCGTCGGCGTCCGCGGCGCCTGCGCCTCCCCCGTCGGCCCAGGCGCCCTAATTGACGTCAGGCATCTTGGGAGAGGAGTCAGGGTGAGTACGACGAAGTCGATCAGCGAAAACCGATCAAAATGTATCTGAGTCTAGTTGACGCGCTGTATCGTGCTGCTGCGATGCTGTACAGAAGCCGCTTGCGGTCCAGCTCTCCTCTCACTCTGTATTTCTGCTGCGCCGGTGTTGTTGTGGATGCCCACGGTCACGTCTACCACTTGGAGCGAGTCTGAGGCGAACACACGACTACGTCGGCATAGGTTTCTTACCCTATTTTAATCGTTACCTACCGCCATTATTCGAATCCCAATCACGCCTCCACATTCCTACGCAAAACTACATTTTTTGTCATTCATGACGAACACAATCATGATTCATGACGCCATTTGTTTAGCTTTCCCTAAAAGAATCAAAATCACGATTCGTGACTTTTTGTCGTCTCTCGAAATACACCTGATCAAGGCACTACGCAACACACGCGCACCGACGGTATCCGACGGCCGGTATGGGGGCATGGCAGGCTTTGCTTCGTACGCCGCTTGTGGACAACGGGCGGCTACCCAGAGACACCGCTGGGCGCGGTCTAACGAGCACGTTGTGTCCTCGAATCTTCGAGGAGAAGGAGCCACAGCTCGATTACAAAAGCGAAACTGATCGTGAGAATATCACGGGCAAGGCCGGGCAGACGGCATGTGAGATGGAATCTCGCGGACCGGGCTTGACCGACGGTCGATGGGATTGGAATCTCGCAAGCTGGGCCAGGCTTCGGCTCGTGATTCGAATATATCACGGGCCGGACCAGGTGCGATCGGCTCGGTCCGACCCGGCCTGGCCGTGCCCCACTCGCGAGAGTTGGTTCCGACTGCCAAAACCGTTGGATTTGAAGTTTCGGATATTTTACGATTTGAAAATATGACGAAACTTGACGGTTCAGCTTTTTTCGTTACTATTACGCGAGTGTTATTATTAGAGTTGAAATGTCACGGATCGTGATATTTTGTCGTGCCCAAACGTCACGAATTGTGGTGCTTTACGAACGACCCTAAACTAGTCCATAATATGTCTTTTGGGGCCCCCCTGCCTCAGCGCTTAATTGCCGACGGGGGAATCATTTTTTCTGGATCGATCCTCGAACTCTGCTGTGTCAATTTTGACAGAACAATTTTCATAGCACAACAACCACTTTAAGTGGAGATTCTCCTGAACCCTCTTTCCTTTCGATCTCGAAAACCTGATTTCCCCTTTTTTAATCTGCTTCTTCTGTGCATAACGTCACGAGAAGGCCCGGCATTGCTTTTCCTGTATCATTGAACTCTTGGCATTTGCAAGTCGCCCATTGCACCAAGTCCTGGGCGTCCTCTGCCCTTTGTCCGCTGTGCACTTCATTCTGTCTGTTTCCTTAAGCGAGCGCAGGGGGTGGCATATAGCCGCCCGCGTAGCGCAGCCTTGTACTACATACCAGTAGTAGTATGATATATACTCGTATCCATACGGTACGCTGTCAGCGTGCCAGCGTTTGGTCATCGTGCCAGCATTGGGACTGCTTGTGGGGGTAGCGAGCCAAACGGTTCTGACGTGCTCTGGTTGGGCGCATCGTGATATGACATGTCATCGGGCAATATAAATGGCTATGAGATAGCGCGTAGTATCAATGCCTGCAACATCCGAAGACTATTCTCGGGCTCTGAAGTTGCCTTTGCTAGATAAGAATCAAAGCCTTGAATACCCTAAGAGTATTCCTGGGGCTCTAAAGTTGCTCTTGGTACATAAGACAGCCAGTACGACTAAGACTTTCGTAAGGACGCAAGGAATGTACCTAGGACAGACCTCCCTTAACCCTTTAGTACTGCAGTCCCGTTTTGGGGAAAAACTATTCATATACCAAGTAGCTTGTCCCCAAAGCGGGATTGCGGTGCTTAAAGGATTAAAGACAAGATGACCCGTAGACTTGGGCTTTAGTAGGTTACAGAAGTATTCTAGGGTTTGGCTATAACTTTGGTTAGGATCACCGGTAGGAGAAGAGTAGACCAGCGCCCGAGGGAAGCTCCTTTGGCAAGTGTATTTACCCGTATAGCGGGTTATCAATGGAAGGGAGCAGAGTGGGTTTGATACCTCGAATCAAGCTCCAATCGATAGGGCTGGGCCCTGGTCCAGTATGTACTGCCAGGGATAGGGTTAGAGTGCCAGTACTTTGACTATTTACGTACATCCTACAATAACGCCTCATTAAACAGCGGAATTCCATCAAAATTCACGGCGTAAAGAGCAGAGAGGGCACGCAGAACAGCTAGAGAGGAGAGGGAAGGAGACAGGGAGGGAGAACGTGGGCACGATGGACGAGGTCGCCTCAATCACTGATGGCTTGGGCTGTGTGGATCCTGACGGTGCATCTGGCGCCGAGCTCTTGGTGGAGTCGAGCCTCGCCACCGCTGCTACTGCGGCTGCTCCTGCTGCTGGTGTGGAGGTTGTATCGGCTCCCAATCGAGAAGGGAGTCGGGACCGGCTGAAGCAGTCACAGCGGGAGGCAAAGCACACAAGTCTTAAGACATCGCGAAGGAGAATCTGAGTAAACATCACGTTTGGAACAATATAAATGGATACGTACGTGAATGTTTACGTCTCTGAGGCCGTGATTTCGCAAATTGTAGCGATTCGGTATTGCACACTTCAAACACATGTTTTGAACCCGTGTCCCACCTTCTCGGTATCTAGGCTGCGTGTTGCAGTGTGCCGTATTTCCGCACACTCCTGCCCATCATACGCTTCGCTCGCTTTTGCTCTTTTTTATTGTTTCTTAGTCAATCTACCACCAAATTACATTTGAAATGGTCTAAAACGAAGTATTTTTTAGCTCTAGTGAAGCCAAAACGCGTAAAAACGCGCCTCCGACAGGGCGCCTCCAGCGGGGCCCCCTCATCAGCCGGGGGGGGGGCAAGGGTCGCGGCGAACTGGTTGGGTCCAGTGTACTGGCATATGACGCAGCCAGTACATACTGTACCGGCTATAGAGCTACCAGGGCCCAGCTCTACGAATCGAGTCACTCTCAAACTGCTCCCTTTTCTCTCATCATAAAGGAGAATAACACCACAACAAAGAAAAAAGTGTCCTGAACAAGAGAACCTGCCTTCCGAGCCAGCTCCTGTGTTCCGCTTCCGTTATCTTTAACCTCCGACTCTGCGACACTTGGCATCGACGGCAGGACCCGACCGTCGTGTGGTTTGGATGTACGACTATCCAGGGTGGGCTAGCGTGATATGATATAGTATCGGGCTATATCAGTGGTTATGAGACGGCCCGTAGCATCACAGCCAGCAACACTCGAAGATTATTATCGGGCTCTGTAGTTACTCTATGCAGATAATAAGATAGCCAGTAGTACCAATAAGACTTTCGTAAGGACGCAAGGAATGCTCCTATATACGAGTAAGATAGACCTCCCTGAAGACAAGATGACCCGTAGAATTGGGTTTCAGTAGGCTACTTAAGTATCTTAGAGTTTGGCTACTCCTTTGGTTAGGATCACCGATAGGAGGAGAATATACCAGCGTCCGAGGAAAGTTCCTCGGGCGAGTGTATTTACCCGTCTACCAGGTAGCGTAGATGGAAGGGAGCAGATAGATACCTCGAATCAAGCCCCAATCGAATCACTCTCAAACTGCTCCATTTTCTCCGATCATGAAGAGGAATAATAGCACGACATCAAAAAAAGAAATCTCCCGAATAGTAGGAGAAGCTCAGCTGCTTTCCGAGCGAGTTCCTGCATGCCACTTCCCTTACCTCTATCCTCGGGCTCTACTAAATATATTTTATAAATTTTGAAATACGTCAGCTGCGAGTTCGACTGATTAAATAGTTGATACTCAACTTTGGAAGCTGCGTATTACGTAATATGTTATAAATACTACTGTAACACAGTATGTATGTCTATGTATGTTGTGAAGCTGTTGTGTATACGTATACGTACCAAGGCGTTTTACCCAGCAGGTAGGCACACAAGCAGTATAACTTTTTATTTTACTGTAGTTTGTTGTTGTCTTGCTGCTGTACCAGGTACCTGGTACCTTTATCACAGAGTTCGGTTTACGGTGCCCGGGTCTGAGGTCTGATGTTCGCCCGTTTTTCTGCTGCCTGTCATAAAACTGTGAACCATAGAGAGGCCATCAAAACGAAAAAAAAGACTATACCCTGAGTAGTTAGGAGCCTTTGTACCAGGTACTTTAGTGCCGGTGGTACCGTATAGGGTTATGGGCAGATCGCGGTACAGTGGTGCCTTGGCCAAAGAGCGCTGCCGATTTACCCGTAGTTGGCTTATGTGGCGGGATTGCCCTGGATGTCCCTATAACATTACTACTGCTGCACGCTGTGCACTGCTGTACCGTAGAGTAAAGTATTACACCACTGGTATACCGTTTTATGGATAATAATTTCGATAATTCGAGAACACCGAGTATCGGAATTTCGAATTCGGACACGGAATCGGGAAGGCTTTCCGATTTTTCGTACCTGCTATGGTAGCTTTCTTCGCACACGGAACACAACGATGCCAAACGTATCAACTTGCATGCGGACACGCTCATCATCAACCAGCTTCCTGCGTGCACTCCGGACTGCGCCTGCGGGCTACGAGTGCGGTACCTCGAGCTTAGAACTGCTTGCGGTGGAAAGCCCGAGAACTAGGTGCGCACCTTGTGGCTCCCTAAAATTGCACCGCACTGCTTCTGTAACATGTGAGCATTATTGATACGAATACGACCGGTAGATACCGTACTCGTATTATCGTATCATAGCCCTCATATACGTACGAGCACACCATGGCGCTCTGCCCTAATAACACAGCAAGCGCCCCGCCACGTGTATCTTCGTGGCATTCCTAGCCACAACAGTGCCAATGTAACGTATATGCATAGCTCGCAGCAGCACCGGCATGCCTCTGCTGTGTGGTATATACTGCTTGCTGCAGTATCCTGACTTGGCTGATCGTTGTACTGCCTGTGCTTATATCGCCAGTCCGCCAGTACTTCTACGTCGTACCAGGTACGTGGTAACAAAGTACTTACCTGGTACTGCTGTTCTGTGTACTGGTGGTACGAAAGTGTACTGCTGGAAGCCTACTGACTGTACGTCTCATGCGTAGCAGAGGTCTACGGGTATACCGGTTATACCAGTGGTGAGCGTCATAGGGCAGCATCTCGTGCACACTGTCGAGCAGCGATAGATCCTGCACCCTGCACCTCCATGCCGCATTTTGTTTCTCGTCAGTTTTTTATGGCAGATTCACGGAAGATTTTACTCTACTCGTATTATACTGAACACCTCGTATGATACATACACCTGTCAGGTACCATACGGAGTACCGTACTGAAACACCTCTGATGAGCAAGAATTTTTGTTATTTCGTCTCCCCGAATTCGGAAAATAAGACCTACGCCAATGGAAAACGCGAAGTCCAAAGTTTTCTTTCAAAAATATTAATATTGCTTTAAAAAAACAGCCGAAAATATCCTCGTACCGCTGTGGGAAAAGAGTAGAAGATTGAACGGAGGAAATCTGGGGTTCGTCGAGAGGTATTGAATCGTTGGCGTGCTTGGCCACAGGGGATGGGCAAGAGATGCATAGAGTTCATGACGAGTGCAGTTGGTTGAACTAGGGAGACAGCCTGGGAAGGATTGACACATTGAGGAAGAAGACCAGTGAGGAAGCAAAAGGGAAAAAAAAAAAATAAAATGTTTGATTTTTTCTTCTTTTTTTTCTAACGGCTGCAGGCGGCGCAATTTGTTTTCTCTCGTTGCAAACTGTCAACATAAAAAAAATTGTCAACACGCTGATAAAAATCAGCTCGTGCGACGATAGATGCTCGATCTCGATACAGACTCAGCCCACGGCCAACCCGCTTGGTGTCGGGCAAGGCCAACGAGTATAGATGACGGCATCGAAGATAGAAAGTGAATACATGCTCTAGGGGGCGAGAGCTTGCCGGCGACGTCCTGCGGTATCCTCCCAAACCTGAAAAAAGCCTGTTTTTTGCCATTCGAGACGGATCTCGATATTTTGTCCTTCTGTTTCGTACACACCAGCGGCTAATTGTTTTTTTATCATACGCCTGGCCAGCGCCCGCCACAGGTCACCGGCTATTGTGTGAAGACGGTGACCCAGGGGTGGGTCGGAGGCCCTAACGAGCGCACTCCGTTCAGAATTCATGACGCAATCGTTGGTTTTGTCGATCGATGTCTGTCGAGGACTCGGAATCTCGCCGCTTTGAACCAAACATCCGCCTGAGTTTTTCTCAAGCCGATCTTGGCCCAACATCGGCCCCAGATTTTTTTTTTCGGTCTTTTCCAAAAGTTGGGAACTTTTTTTTTCTACACGTGCCCATAGGAAACGTGTTACATTTTGGCGGGTATCTTTGGAATTCAAACTTTTTTGTTGATACTTCGCTTTCCCATTGGCATAGGTCTTTAAATAGTTACCTTTGTTTCCATACTTGAAATATGCTGAACTCGTATGATACATACAGGTACCATACGGAGTACCGTATTCAAGCACCACAGCAAGAGCTTTGTTATTTCGTCTCCCCGAATTCGGAAAATAAATAATTGATTCTATTTCCAGTACGATTTATTTAATCACACTATTTTCTTCCGTATACTTGTTGATACTTTTTGTGTTATTTAGACCTATGCCATTGGCAACGCAAAGTTCCCGTAAAAAAAATGAATTCCAAGGATACCCGTCAGAATTTTTCAGGCACAGCTTGCTATGGGTACGATTCTTAAAACGGAAAGTTCCAAACTTTTGGAAAACCCCGAAAAAAGCAATTCTGGGGCCGATGTTGGGCCAAGATCAGCTTCAGAAAAACTCAGGCGGATGTTTGGTTCGAAGCGGCGAGATTTCAAGTCCTCGACAGGCATCGATTGACAAAACCAACGACAGCGTCATGAATTCTGAACGGAGTGCGCTCGTTAGGGGCTCCGACCCACCCTGGGGTCACCGTTTGTTCACACGGTAGTGGCTGGTGACATGTGGCGGACTCTGGTCAGATGCATGATAAAAAAACAATTGGCTCCTGGTGTGTACAAAACAGATGACAAAATATCGAGATCCTTCTCGAATGTAAAAAAATAGGCTTTTTTTCATGGCTTTTCGCGGGTCAGGTCAAATCTCACGGGTCGGGTCGGGTCGGGTCGGGTCAGCTGACCCGACCCGACCCGCGGGATTTTGAAAGCCTCTTGACCGGACCCGACCCGACCAGCGAGATTTAAAAAGTTGTTGACCCGACCCGACCCGATCCGTGAGATTTGAAACTATCCTGACCCGACCCGACCCGACCCGCGAGATTTCAAAACCTCCTGACCCGACCCGACCCGACCCGCCACCTTCGGACTGACCCGTGAGACACGGGTTTCATGCGGGTCGGGTCACCTTGACCCGCGAGACTATTTATTTCGACCCGCAGGTCCAACCTGCGGATCCGGCCCGTGGGTCGATACTTCCAAAACAATTTAATACTCATTTTTGTGCCCACAATTAAGCGATATGTGGCCTGGCTGTAGTGGGTATTAATCAAGGCTTTTCACGGGTCAGGTCAAACCTCACGGGTCGGGTCGGGTCGGGTCGGGTCGGGTCGGGTCAGCTGACCCGACCCGACCCGCGAGATTTTGAAAGCCTCTTGACCCGACCCGACCCGACCCGCGAGATTTAAAAAGTTGTTGACCCGACCCGACCCGACCCGTGAGATTTTTAAATATCCTGACCCGACCCAACCCGACCCGCGAGATTTAAAAACCTCGAGATTTAAAAAAAGGTTGTTGACCCGACCCGACCCAAACCCGTGAGATTTTTAAATATCCTGACCCGACCCAACCAGACCCGCGAGATTTCAAAACCTTGACCCGACCCGATCCGACCCGCCACCTTCGGATTGACCCGTGAGGCACGGGTTTCATGCGGGTCGGGTCACCTTCACCCGCGAAACTATTTATCTTGACCCGCAAGCCCGATCTGTGGATCCGGCCCATGGGTCGACACTTCCAAAACAATTTAATATTCATTTTTGTGCCCACAAGCGATATGTGGCCTGGCTGTAGTGGATATAAATGGGTGCGGGCATGCGTATATGGATTTGGCCGTGTTTTAATGTTTGAATAAGATATCAAAGGAGTATTATTGAGTATTTGTACGAGAAACGCCTTTGGGTAAAAGAGCGGGAAGTGTTTTGAGTGTCGGATCCGCGGGCCGGATTGGCGGGTCCGACCCGCGGGTCAGCAAAAAAGAACTCGCAGGTCACGCTGGTCCGACCCGCGAGTGACCCGTTTCTCGCGGGTCATGACCTGACCCGACCCGTGAGCTTTTCATCACCTCTTGACCCGACCCGACCCGACCCGTGAGATTTGAAAAACTCTTGACCCGACCCGACCCGACCCGTGAGATTTGAAAAACTGTTGACCCGACCTGACCCGACCCGTGAGATTTTGAACACTTCCTCACCCGACCCGAACCGACCCGTGACATTTTGAACACCCCGTGACCCGCGAAAAGCCCTAGTATTAATGGATGTGGGCATGCGTATATGGATTTGGCAGTGTTTTAATGTTTGAATAAGATGCCAAAGGGATATTATTGAGTATTTGTACGACAAACGCCTTTGGGTAAGAGAGCGGGAAGTTTTTTGAGGGTCGGATCCGCGGGCCGGATGCGCGGGTCCGACCCGCGGGTCAGCAGAAAAGAACTCGCGGGTCACGCTGGCCCGACCCGCGAGTGACCCGTTTCTCGCGGGTCATGACCTGACCCGACCCGTGAGCTTTTCATCACCTCTTGACCCGACCCGACTCGTGAGATTTGAAAAACTCTTGACCCGACCCGACCCGACCCGTGAGATTTGAAAACCTCTTGGCCCGACCCGACCCGTCCTGACCCGTGAGATTTTGAACACTTCCTGACCCGACCCGACCCGACCCGACCCGTGACATTTTGAACACCCTGTACCCGCGAAAAGCCCAGCTGTTTTTCAGATTTGGGAGGGTACCGTAGGACGCCGCCGGCAAGCTCTCGCCCCCTAGACCATGGATCCACCTGATACCTTCGAGGCCGTCATTTATATTCGTTGTCCTTGCCTGGCACCAAGTGGGTTGGTCGTGGGCTGAGTCTATGCCAAGATCGAGCGTCTATCGTCGCACGAGCTGATTTTTATCAGCGTGTTGGAAAATTCCAATCAGAAAAAGACAAATTGCGCCGCCTGTAGCCGTTTTTTAGGCCGTTTCTTATGCTTTTGAGTTTCAGATTTTGACCCGATCGCATTTTCAGATCTTGGCAAATAGAATCAGTTCCTGTGCGGAAAAAAACAGATTTATTGTGTGTGTAGAGATTCGAGCAAACGCCGAGACCAACTGCTGTTATTGTGGTTTGGCGCCGCGAAGAGACGCGCTGGGTGCGCTATCCTGCGCGTAGGATCCAAGCGTCCGAGCCAAGGCTGACTGCCTCTGGTCTGGCGGCGAAGAGACGTGGCGAGTGCGCTAGAGTCAACCTGTCTTGGTATTTGTGTTCGATTTTGTGACTGCTGCTGCTGATGCTGCTGTACAGCAGTGCAGTATACGAGTACGTATCCACGGACAGGTGCGTGCCGAGTGCGCTTCTCTTGGTCTCTAGGCCCGAGCCCGTGCCAGCCGACTGTAGTCTGGCCACGGAGGGACGCGCCGACCGCGCGTCGGGCGCGAAGCAACGTCGCTAGACACCTGTGTCACCATCTAACTCATCGATCGTTCTGCTGCTGTTTGCTGTCGTGGGTAGCACCTTGAAGTTAGGGAGCATGCGATTTTTCGATTTAAAAATCTGATGGCCCAAGTCGTCGGATTTTGGGCCAAAATCCGACGACTTGGGTCATCGGATTCTCAAAAAGAAAAAATTCCGGGCGGATTTTGCATATTTGGACTGCATAAGCAGGATCATTCATTTTTGAGATCGGGAAATACAAATCTGAAGCTCGAAATCGAACCGCACAGGAAACAGCCTTAGAAAAAGAATAAACAATCTGCATTTTTTTCCCTTTTTTCCCACAGCGGCGGTACGGGGATGTTTTCGACTGTTCTTCGAAACCACTGCTTTTGAACGAAGACTTTTTGACTTCGCGTTTCCGTTGGCGTAGGTCTTTACAAAGTACCTGGTATGTTTTTGTTTCGGAGCTGCACACATTATACGTACGGTACCAGCTATTTATCTTAGATGTCCTGGCAAGGGATACTACTGCTGTAAGTATCCCGCACTGCACCCCGCGGTAATGCCCGTACGTTTCCCTTGGGTACTTCCACGGGAATACTCGCGGGGTATCCCGCGAGACCCAAAAAACTCCACGATTTCGAACCATATCAATCGTACTTATACATTCTACATGCATTTCGACCCCGTCGAGAATGCCACTTCGTCGTAGCCCCAAGATGCCGCGCCCGACCAGAGCCGTGGCAATTCCGAGACCTGGCCCATGGTTTACCGTGGGTCCCCGCGGGTCACCGTGGGAATTCTCTCTTCAACCGCGGGTCCTCGTGTGAAGTCCATGGTCAACCGTGGGTCACCACGGGCTCCCCTGCCAATCTACGCGAGTCGCCACGGATTCCCGTGGAAATTCCCTGTTTAAGCGGGGATTCTGATGGAAAGTCCATGGTGTACAACGGCTTCCCGTGGGAAGTCCCTGCTTAACAGCGGGATCTGGTAGAAATTCCATGGTAGACCGCGGGTTTCCGTCGGAAGTACGTGTTTAATTGGGGATGTACCGTCGGTCACTGCGGGTTCCCCTGGATCTTCCAGCGGGTTCTCGTGGGAATCATCTCCTTAACCGGGGGCTTCTCGTGGAAAGTCCATCCTCAACCATGAATCTCTCGCAGGGACACAGTTGTTTTCCGCGGGCTCTTGTGTGATTTCCTAGATCTGGTCCATGTTTAACCGTGGATCCCCGCGTGAATCCCCACGGGCCCCCACGGTCTTCGGCAGTTTCTCGCGGGATTCCCCACGGCACCCATGGTATTCCACGGTTCTGCCGGAATCGCCACGGTATTCATCTGTATCTCAGCGCATGGTCCCGCGGCAACACCCACGTTGTTCCGCTGTATCCCACGGTCTTCCGCGGTTTCCCGCGGCAATCCCCGCAGGCACCAACAGTTTCCGCGGGGAACCCCACGGGCACACGCGATTATTCCGCGTGAGCCCCCACGGGAACCCACGTTCCTCGATTGTATCCCACGGTATTCCAAGGACTGCCGCGGTTTCCCGCGGGAATCCCCACGAGCACCAACGGTCTTTCACGGGCTTCCGGGGTTTCCCGCGGGAATCCTCACGGATACCCGCGGTCTTCCGCGGATCGAGGTAGTTTCCCGCGGCAATCCCCACGGTCTTTTCCGCTGGATCCCACGGGTTCCTATTGGTCTCGGCTTTCCCCGTGGGTACCCGTGGGGACTTCCGCGAGAAACCATGGGAATTGCAGATTATTCCCGTGGGTTCATGTGGGCTCACGCCTTTCCCGCGGGACAATATACGCTAGGAACCCGCTGTGGTCTTCGATTTCATGAAATAGTCTTGTACACCGATACTAGAGAACACCTCCGTCTTGTGAGGGGACTAACGTCCCGTAGGAAGTGTCGTGGGAGCCCGTGGGACGCCCCCCGGGAATTCCCGTGGGACCCAGCGGGAAATTTCGAGGGAATTATCGCGAGACCCCACGATATACCATTGAGTCCCGTGGTACTCCCGTGGGATCCCGGGAGCTATGGGGGTTACCCACGGTATACCGTGGGTTCTCGTGGAATGTCTCACGGGTTCTCGTCGGAGTCCCATGGGTTCCCGTGGGGTTCCCGTGGGTTCCCACGGAACTCCATGGGGATTTCCCGGGTTCCCACGGGAAATCACACAGCAATGACAATCACGTGTTTTCCAAATTTGGTTTGTTCCGAAAAGTGCCGTCATTATCTCGGATGACGACTGACATCAAACGTCGACCAAGGTTTTCTCACCAATAAAAAATAACAACGCCAAAAAATGACTAATCAGAAAAGTGCGGGCACGAAACGTCTTTCATATTTACCGTACGCCCTTCTTGGCCTCTTGCTTCGGTCTAAACCATTGTCTCGTTTATCACGGTGTCAGGAGCTACAGAATTAGTACCTGATATCTGATACCAGGTCTACGAGTGGCACTACCCACATTAATAGTGCACATCAAACCCGATCGGATCGGTGGAGACGCTGTCAAAGAAGATCTTGAGGGCGAAAGCGTTTTAATTGAGGGAGGGAAGCTGAAGGCATGGCCAATCGAGGGAAGCTGTCGCCTGATGGAAATGGCGGACAAGGGCTATCGGTTACTTCTCGGCACGCGGTGCTTCGTCCTGAGTCGCTGGTGCAACGCCCAGTTTCGGCTCATGTCAATAGTGAGTGCACTGACTTTATACTGGTGTACGATACGACCAGTATTTACGTACAGTAGTCTATAGGTACTATAGTGGGTACCAGGTATGGGGAAATCTTCAATCGTCGAAATTCCGTACGTCTAGGCCTTTCTTGTTGTAGATCTGGACGCGAAAATTGCTGGAAGATATAGTGCATCAACAGGTGAATGTTGAAAAATCAAACAGACAAACATAAAAGCACATCGATTTCAGCAATATGGTCACCGTTTCCCCCAAAGCGGAGGTTTGTATTTCGTGTGCCCGGGTTTTGGCCGTCAAGGCTGTCTATCAAGGCATTGACAGCGTCTGTCGAGGGGGTGAAAGTGCGGTGTTTTTCTGACATACTTATTATCGTAGTAATGCTGTTATTACGGGGGTCCATAGTTGATAGGACCTATGGTATACATAAAAAACTATACATTTACCTATTTTTACTAACAAAATTTGGTCCCATTAACTATGGACCCCCGTAATAGTAAACGTCCCGCGGGGGGCTATGATTTGTCGAGCGTGAAAAGACACCCTGAGACGGATACCATGTGCCTGGGGCGTATTCTGCATACAAATTTTCAGGAATGTTCGCCGCCCGGGGCTATACAAAAAATTTAAGAAAAACAGGATGTTTTGCTCTATCGTACCTCTTCGGTTGCGTAGTACCACGGAGGATGATCAAAACAGCCTTTTAATGCCATACATTGTCACAGCCACCACAACCACTACAAGCATGGTTGTTTTGAACTGCGAGAGTCAATGAGTGTTCAGTGTTGCCTTACTCGTGTATGTTGGTGCGAAGGCTTTGTGGTTGCTGTTGCGCAAAACATGTACCTACCCACACACCTACAAATTTTCCGCATTCAAGTGACTTGCCGCTTGCATCCTGGGGCGTGGCTTGCCAGCTCGACCCCGGGGCGTTAACCCCAACGCATTTTTTAGGGGGGCGTTCACCTTGCGCCCTGTTTTGTTTCACCTAATTTTTTAATAGTAATAGGGTGGTTTACCCCGATTTTTGCCCGTTTTTGCTGAAAAACACCCGGGGGCGTTTACCATGAGGAGGGGAGTTTACGTTGCTTCGATACTTTTGTTGTTAGGGCCGATCCTAACGGGGGCAAAAAAAAACGGGAAAAACGAAATAAAAAAACAAAGAATAAAGAGCACGTGAGTTTTATTGGTCAAATAAAAAAAAATACAAAGAGAGATCCCGATACCTCCGTTTTCACGTTTCGTTTTTTTTATGTACTCTGGGACTAAAAAAAACGAAATGGGTGCCAAATAAACGAAATATGGGATACCTAGGGTCGAAGAGGAGCGTAGGAGGAGCTCGAAGCGTTGGGATGAAGTTCCGATAAAGTTTCTACGACCGGTTGGCAAGCGCGCGATGGCCGAGGTAGTGCATGTAGCTGCCACGCGGCTTGTCTGCTGACGGCGCGAGCATATATGGGTAGGGAATCACCATGGGGTGCCCTCGCAAGAAACCGGGGGATCAGGAAGTGGCTGTGGCGGTATATTTTTGGACATGAGTCCCACTCAACATTCAAACATCTGCCATCGAACAGCGATGGCCGGTACACAAGTTCTAGAGCCCTCCGGAGGGAGCGGGTTGGACCACGAGAACCGCCTGCTGTGGAGGGTGTCTCACGTGTGCGAGTTGTGTCTGTCCACCGTCGCTGTCGAGTGCTATCGCCGGAAATCACATGCTGTGGCGGTTGAGTCATTCTGAAAAATTGCACCGCGTAAATATCGACTCGGCTTCTTCTTTTCGGTTCGTTTTTTTTTTTTTTTTTTTCGCATTGGAACTCAACGTGCTATTTTCTACGAAAAATGAAAGTCTGTTCGCTATACTTCGTTTTTTTTTTTTTTTTTGCCCCCATTAGGGCTGGTCCTTATATCTCTTACTTGCCTTACAGCATTGTACAATATACCTACTTATGAAACAGGATAACAAGAATCGCCAGCCGAGATTTCTCAAGGTATAGACTATATAAGTAAGAAATATTCCAGGTTGGGCCCCCGCTGCAAGAAAATAAAGACCCTATACCCCCCTGGGGCGAAGCCCCGATGCCTTGGGGTCAGCCTGCTGCCTGCCCCGGGTCGTCGTGGTTACAAAACAGTGTACTGTGGTATTAATAGTTGTCGTGACACTTTTCAGCGTTACCAGCTCGATTTCTGCCGGGTGGAAGTACTAATGAGCTCAATGAGGAACAGGCTCGGCAAAAAAACTAAAAAAGCAATCGAGCTTTAGCCCGGACTCTTGTTTCTTATCGTACCATGTATGTATCCTGTACTACTGTAATCGACACATCGAGGCCCTCGAAACCCGGGGGTACACAGATTTTATCCCCTTACCGTAGCTATTTTTTACTGAACCCCTTATCCTTTGGGCCGCCCTGCCACCACAACTCAGGCTGGCCTTCAAGAAATTCGAGGTATAGAATATAGCCCCTCGGAACTTTGGCGATATATTGCTTGAGATTTGTGTAGGATGAAGTACCATTAAGGTGTTGGTTTAATATATTTGCGGATATCAAGAAAAGAGCTGACATATCGACCCACTGACTTGCAATCCGTCGCCGTACGATGCACCGTGCGCCCGTGCCTCTCTCCAGGGAGCAGGCCTCGGAGCGCATGTAGCTTAGCGATGGCAGCGCTGGAAGGGCTCATCTCCTGGGCAGCCTTCTGCGCCGTATGGACGACGGCCATCCCCATCATTTCGGCCGATGAGCAAGCTCTCGGCTTGGCGAGGGCGGTACGCTCGGGTGCCTGTTTAGCGATCGCCACACCCTTTCTCCTCGTCGTCGTACGGTTTTCCATCCTCGTCGCCGGGTTGAGATACTCCGGCGCACAGCAACCGTCCCTGCCCTTTTCCGTGCCGCCGGGGTTCGACGAGCATGCCGTCCTCGATCTTTACGTTATCGGGTTGGCGGCGGGGGTGCTCGGGGTGTTCGTGCCGGGACTCGTGATCGCTGGAAACGTGCTGGGCTCCGTGCTCGTCGACTGTTCTTCCACATGGGTTGTCCTGACATTCATGCTGCTTGTGCCCGGAATGTACGTGCTTGTTGGAGCGTGCTTGGAAGCTTGTGCGCCGGAGGCAGGGCTTGTTGTGCACGCGCAGCCTAGCAAGGCCATGTGGGGGCTGTGCGCGGCGGGTCAGGTCGCCTTGCTGTTGAGCTGTTTCTACTCTCCAGATGTAGGCCGAGCGCTGGGTTTCGTGCTTGGGCTCGTTCACATCGTAAGACTCTTGCAGCAGGTGTTCTCCTACCCCACGGGGGCATGCGAAGAGGGGGTGTTGGTGGGGGATGCAGAGGTTTGATTGACTCTGCGGAGGGGAAGTTAAAGAGTCGACTTGTTGGATGACTCTGCCCTGTATCGTGCCGGCGGGCTGTGTGTCCGCGCCGTCGGCCCGACTCTATTGTTTCGCCGTATCGTGCTTGTGGGTTTCGTACACATGTCCTTCGTCTTACCTAGGAAATATCTTGGGTGCTGCTGTGTCTCGTTGCGCCGGCTCTCTGAGTGTAGCTCCTTATGCGTGTATAGTACTGTGGTGTCGGGCGTCTTAGAAGAAACCCTAATACTAGCCCTGGCTAGCTTTCTTCTTTGAGAATGGGTGTATTCCACACCAACTTCAGTTTAAGTGCTTCAACTCAACTCATTGTTTGCCCGGAAAAATGGTCCGGAATTTTTCGCCGGGCTCTTTCTTCGGAGAGGGTTAGGGTTGTATTGGTCACTGGCATAGTCATACATGGTGCAGTTTGTGTCAGTGAACCAATGCTGAGTGCAGTCGCTAACGCCCGCCGCTAGACAGGCATGTGCTCTCGTCGATTAGGCGTCAGCTGTGTGGTACCAAGCACTAACCTACCGGTAGAATGCGTGACGTAGCCAAAACCTCGCTGATGATCTTACTCTCTAGGTGAATGGTTACACTACATATTGTTGTTATGTACATTGACATTGACTATGTGGCAGCTTCGCCCTTTTAGAACTGCATCAATGTCTTCGAGACAAACTACAAAAAAAATAGAGTTGGAAACTGCTGTCACTGGGGAAAGTGTTAGCATCGTTTTTGTGACGGTTGTTTGTCATGTGTGTTGGATCGTTCTGGGAAGCGTGCGTTCACGTGTGCACGTGGTGGCGAGTTAGCCTGTCTGTCAGGGCCACATTTGTTTCGGCTTTGTAAGAAAGACGCGCGACATTATCTTCTATTGCCGCCCTTTTTGTTTTGGGGTACACGATCTTACCGAATGGTCGAAAGGAGCAAGGCCACGAAGCTTTCACCATGCTGATGCTGGTGCCATTTCGCTGCCAGCCATTGCAGTTACTTTAGACAGGACAGGACTCCAAGTTCTAGCGAGAAATAGGAAAGGCTGGTCCAGGCCGGATTTCTTGTGTGAGGAGGGGTGTGTTTTGCACTGACTCCAGTACAACGACTCCCGAATTTCTTGTTGTCCTGGAAAGCTCAGCCTGACCTTCTTAGGGCTCTTTTCGTATAGTGTTGCTAGTATTTAGGAGTTGTGGTGTCCTGTACTATGAGTGGAAAAGTGCTTTACCGATATTAATAGCCTTCGTTCGTGGTTTGAGGGGGCGGGAAACGGTTGAGTGTATGTACAGCGCAAATGTCATCGCCTTGTATGCTTGTATATATAGAAGTAGTACGCCACAGCATTGGCTCGGCTCTATATATGAGTAGTACTCAACAACATTGGCTCGACTCTTTACCAAAACAAACGAAAACTACGTTTTTTTTATGTCTGAAATGCGTGTAAGACACACCCAGTCTGACATACAGTACGTACCTCACATTACAGGTGGGCGAAACTCCCTTGCACAATGTAGGCGTAAAAAATTCTTTGTGGGGACATCGACAAAAAATAGTGTAACACACACACCACCATGAATAACTAGGCGTTCCGATTCGAGAGAAGCTGTCGACACCTTATTTATAATAGGGCTTTTGCTGCAGCTTTGTTCAATGAAAGAAAAAAAAACGATTGTGGAGACATGGAACAATGCAGCACCAAAATGAGAGTTTGTTGACACCTCGTGGGATTGGCTACATCTCCACCAAAAGTACGCCCCCATTTTGTGCAACTAGGGAGGAGTCCCGCCCACTTGTGGTACTGTGATCATAAATACATCATGAATTCCAGTCTGGCCAGGCCTCTTTAAAACAAAATATTTTCCATGCCGCTTTCCTAGTGGGTCTATCGCCCGGTCTGTTGCCTATTTGCAGGCTGTAGAATCACGGGTGTGGCCGGGACCCACCCCTTGCATACATACATACATACTGTAGGGATAGGCGTAAAATAATCCTTGGTGGAGGCATTGAACAATAGATAGAACATATCCAGAGCACTCGTAGAGCACCGTTCGTTGTCGAATCGAGAGGTTGTCCACACCTTCTGGGGTTTGCTAGAGTGTTCAATACGTCCTTGTTTGCACCCACATGGTGCAAGGGGGGGGTCCCGGCCAAATGTGATGCACTCCCTCTGACTTTCATTGCGAGGGCAACAAGACGGGACGGGACGGTGGTACGTACCGGGTCTCAGGTCAAGTCAAGTCAACAAAGTCAACCAACGGCTCAGGGACCGTGGGTAGGGGTCGAGAAATAGATATATATTTTTTTCGCGCTTATATATATGTGTTTTTCTTTGGCGACCTACAATACAAAACACTTAATAATATTGAGAAAAAATATGAAACAGGAATGCTGGTCCAGCCCGAATTTCTTATTCGGGAAATGCGTTCTATACTGACTTCAGTAAAACCGCTTCGTATTTTCCTGCCATTTACTTTTTTTACAGTGGGCTCCTATGCCTGTGTTCTGGTAGAGGGCAAGATTTCTTTTGTTAAGTGTTAAAAGTCGACTTCAAGTAATAGTTAATATCTGCAAAACGGGTTTTCACGTTAGGTTACCTGGTGCTTTCCGTATAGACTGGCAGTGCCGGCATGTTTGATGCAGGTGAAGGGATGTGGGGGTATCGTCACAAAGATAGGCAACGAAAAACCAGAAAAGACGTTATGTACGACTGCAGCTAGCTCCTCGAGAATTTCATCTCTGACGACACAGAACGATCGCACATACATGAGATACTCACCGCAACGTGTCCGAAGGCAACGTGGAGGAAGTGGTATCACGTAAAATATACCACTATGTTAAACATGGATACATGGAGAGTTGTCTGGTGGTGTAATGACGAAGTTCACTGCATTTTAGACAACACATACAACGTAGAGTCTACGTCGCCCTCGGCCTTCTCCAAGAAAACACATTGCAATAAACGGAAAACGCCGAGACGTGTCTTAAGAAGTAGACGATTTCAATCGAAAAACCTATCTTCAGCAGCAGCCAGGGCTACACTAAATCCTGCACGTTAGCCCATGTTTAACGTCAGTGGCAACTACAGGCAATCGCCTCTGCGACCACGTCAGCCATATTTAGATTCATCGTACGACCCACGGACCAATGGGAACTTGCAAGGTGGAAACTCAATTTTCCTCTGCGTTCGTTTTCCGTCCCTGGGCGAGGGTCAGCAGGCACGATACGTCCTTGCTCGTCCAAATATGCGTCCAGGGTCGATCTGAGACCATCCACCCTTGCGTTGTGCGCACTCCTGGCAACCTCCGGATTTCTCCATCGGTGTACGACCGTCATTCCCTCCGCCCACCCCCCCCTGGCGATATCCACCCGCAATGCGACTCACATCTCCGCCCCTGCTCCCACCGTCCCGGCCGCGACCATGGGTGACGCCAATAAATCCCGCATTGAGGGGTTGGGAGTAAACATTCGAGGCGTGGCCACGGCGGTGCTTTGCTGCATCATCCCCCTGACGACTCCGCGGCGATTATCGTGATCGAGAGCCATGCGCGTTTCGAAGACACCGAAGCATACTGTAGCTTTGTAGTTGGCTGGGTATCTTCCTGCTGATGGAAAAGACGAAGAGGGCGCAAAGATACCGGCGGTAGCCAAGAATATGAGGGATGCAACAAGAAGGCAAGAACAGTGTTGCCGCGACAGCGGTGATTGGATGGGGCCCGAAAACGACTTCGAAGCGTTTCCGCCGATTTAAGTGGGCAGCCAATCTTGTACATCCAAAAGGTACGCGCATTTGACCCAGTTTACCTATCTCATTATAGAAGTTATATTACTACATTAGTACCGCTATCTATTAGTTCAAGAAAGCTTGCTAGCCATCTCCCTGCCAACAAGAGTACTCCCCTTGCCTTAGCACGATTCGTAACCGCGAGCAGGCTGCCAACACACGCACCGAAGTTAACAAGCCTCTACATGTTGTTTCGATAATTAAACAAGCATCTACACACCCGCCGCTCACCTGTATATCCCTGTCGCCTGATCGCATTAGACCCGCGACTCTGTCGTCCTGGCCAAGGGCGAAATCGATCCTTTCGTTGCCTGCTCTGGCTCCACCTGCAGCGTCGTCACCTCCGGCATCAGCATTATCTGGCAATTGATTAGAAAAGCATGCGGTCCACGCCAGACGAGCGTATATATGACAGTGAAACCGAGGTCTCAATCACACGCAAGGGCTACACAATATCGTTCGCTTGTATCAGAAGGTCAGACTCCACCTTACGTAAAAAAAGTAGAATGTTTACACGCATGCCGCCATCCATACGTTAGAGCCCCCAGCAAACGACCAATGACTCACCTGCTCCCTTTGCGGTGTTCCCCGTAGGAAGGTCCTCGTTGTTGAAGTCGCCATTGCCTCTAGACCATCGTCCAGCGGTGGCTTGTCAGATTCCGCCGGCGGATGATATATACGCCCCGCAACGCTAAATCATCGAAATAGGAAAGGTTCAGCAGACTCTGGCCGTGTTTTGTCTTGACGTATACCCCCCTCTCTCCCTCAGTAAAACCTCCTCCTTCCTGGGCAGCGCGCTCGCCTCTACGGCTGCATCAAACCTCTCGTCAGCGTCTGCCGCGATTTGCTGCAGGTGGGAGGTAGGGCGCCGGTTCGGGGCGCTGCGCCCTGGCCTGCGGCAGTGGATACCGCATGTCGTTCCGTGAAACGCTTGCACGTCGCTTGCCCGGCCTTTCACCACACAGGTATTGGCGGCGACCTGGCGTAACGGACGAAATCACTTAGTAATGTTTCCCTCATGCTCTTGACCGCTCCCCACAGCCCGACCAGCTGCGTCCGAGCTTCCCCGTGACAGAGAGCTTCAAGCGCGGAGAGTAGCTGATGCTGTACAGGCACACCTGTTTCGCGGATAGGGCGTAGACGAGATCTGTTTTGCGGAAAGGGGCGTGGACGAGGGCGGGAAGGACTAGGGTACTTCTGTGTGTAGCACTTGAGAGTCGCTGGGCGTTGCGGTTACGTATTGCAGTACCGACATATTCAATGATAGAGCTTTGACCGGCCACCGTATTTCCTCGATACACTTCAAACCAGGCGCCAGGTCCTCAGGTTCAGGGAGCGCAGAGGCGAGGAGATGGCACACTTCGAGTCGACCATCGCCTTGCACAAAACGACCGAGGTGGAGGTATCATATAACCTTAGTCCTGTTATGTGTCGTTGAGACGAGCGCTCGTACAGCGGGAGAACGGAATGGCGCTGTTCGGCAACTGCTTCCCCTGCAGGCATGCCGTCATAGCGGCGTGTTATCGAGACGAGTATGCTACCAAATTCAACTTAACGAGCGGGTGCAAGTACAAGGTATTCGCCGCTTCTACGCCGCAGTTGTTGAAACCTGCGCAGCATCCGTTTTGATGGCGGTACTAGTCAGCGCAGGGGGTCCATCGAGCAGAAAGGCGGTCGCCGTGCAAGTTGGTGCAGAGACAAAAGAGTGCTGGTATTCCTGCCACAAAAAAGGGACACAGGGAAAAACGTACCCAGATGTTATTTGTCACGGCACTCGTGGCTGGCTACGCTCACCTTAGTCGATCCTCGAGAGCAGTAGGGAACGTCTCCTGTGTGAATCCAGAAGGGACCCAAGTGGAAGAGGAAGGGCATGCCGTGCTGGGGGGGTGCGCCCCTTTTAACTCCCCGAATCGACCGTCTCCCACCCGCGTCTACACCAAGAACCTCCTTCTTTGCCACCCGGCTGGTCCCTCTTGCGAAGGACATGAACAGCAGCGGCTGCGGAGGGAGGGGCGAACACGATACTCGGCAGGGACTCCATCTCCAGCTTTTAGAGAAGAAGGGTTGGCTGGATCATGATGATCAGCTCGTTCTCCATGTACTAGCTGACCCCCGTTGCCTCCTGAAGCATTGGGCGGCCAGCACAGGAGTCATCTGGGGATGGGTTCAACAAGCAAAACGGACGACGGACGACCGGTAGAGGCGATGTCGAGTTTTGTAGAAAAACAAACTGCGTCACTGATTCTGACTAAACAGGCAAGTCTGCTCTTGACCACAATCTTAACACTGCTCAGAGCGGGTTCCGCGGTTAAGATGAATATTTTTCGGGAGTGTTTTGTGATCTCATACCATTTACCCCCTGACCTTTGGTTTTTTTCGCATGACCCTGTGATGAAGCTACATACTAGTAGACATTTCCAGAAAAACAATCGTTCATCTTGCCCGGGTTTCAATGAAAACTGGTATACTCCGGTGGCTAATATTCGAAACGCAGAAAGCGGAGATGGTACCTAAATATCCCCGGATTTGTCAGATGAAGCTGAAAAATTCTGACTAGCGTATTTTTTGGGGCGGGGATGACGAATCCAGCTTCGAGATTTTCCAATCTTGATTTGGTGCAAAGATATAGCGACTTAACGCCGCGTTGTTTTTTGTAGCCGCCGCCGCCGCAAAAAACGCTCAAGAAATGAAATATTTTACGTGCGCCTGTACGCATATATTTACAGAACAAATACGTCAATTTCAAGAGCGCGTTGTCCACGCAACACCCTCTGCCCGCTCTACCTCTTTTTACGTACTGCCGCATAAGCCACCACCGACCCCAGCGGGGTCTACATCAGTATCCATGATAACCGCCTCCTCGACTACGCTTGACTGAAGCTTCGGGACAAAAACCGGGTGCTTGGCAAAAACAAAGGACCTATCATAGTCACACACTCGGTAGGCTGAGCAAAAAGAAGACGCCGAACAGGTGTACAGCTTGTGGTCGACGGTAAGCTTCTCAACACGAACCGTCTCTACCCCCGAGACAGAACTCTCGCCTTCCACCTCCTCCTCCTCTTCCTCCTCTTCGGATGACACCCCCCCCCCGACTCCCGCCCCTTGTACTCTTCTTCCGATTCCATGATTCCGACCCGCACTCTTCTTCCTCCTCTTCATCGTCGCCGGAGGACGGATCGTGACCCTGATCGGGGGGGGGCGTCACGTTCTGCGTCCGCTTGCGACCGGTTCGCCTGAGCCCGCCCCCCTCCTCCCCGGCCTCTTCAGAACTTCCCGCCTAGCCTCCTCCCCTTTCTCTTCCTCGACATCACCCGGATCTTGGAGCCTCACATTCCTCTGCCGCTTCCGACCGCTTTGCCTGCGCCCCTCCCCCCCCGCCGTCCTTCCCTCCCCCCCTGTCTCTTCAGAATCCTCCTCCTCACTTCCCCCTTCTCCCCTCCCCGCTTTCCATCACGCTCAACCCCCGTGGTCTCCCACGCAGAGCTCCATGGCACATACGGTTTTGCCATTTTCTCGGTGAGCCCCGTCCCCGCCACCAGCCCCTCGTCCGCTGCCCTCGCCAAGGGCCAATCCTGGTTGACGACGTCTGGAACGTGTAGCTTTCTCCCGAGACTGGTAGAGGTGGAGGCGTCTGATCTAGGCTTGTTGGCTCCGATGAAGACAAAAGTGTCTCGAGCTCCTCTGATGCCCTTAAGATCCGGCTGCGGTCTGTATATCGCCGTCGGTGCAATGAGCTTTGCGTGCACGCGGCGAATACGATACGCCGACCACGACGCGAAGTATTTGGCGATGTCCTTTTTGCCCACCTCTTCAAAATATTTATCCAAAAACTTCACCACACCTTCTTCTGCGCCGATGATCACTTTGCCGTGTAGCTCCGATCTCTTGATGCCATTTGTCTAGCCGCCATGTGTGGCGCACGGTGTGTTGGTCCGAGCCAGCATACATGATGCGCAGGCAGCTGCCGCTTCTCGTAACAGCTGGGCCGCCCAGCCTACCGACTAATTCCGGGGCACTTCCTGAAGCCAGTTTTCGTCTGAGCAACTTTTTGAGTGGCTCTACCCCCCCTAAATCGGCCAAGCGGAGTCGATTGAGACACTTCCCTCGAAAACAAAGTTCGGGAATGCGGCGAAAAAAAAGTTCGAGCCGAAGGAGAACTTTTTCTCTTTAGGGAACTTTTTCCAACGTCGTTTTCTGCCGAACGGTTGAACTCACAGCTGACGTGCTTTTGTAGTTTTTGATAAAAACGCCGTTTTTGGACGTTTCAAAACGAACCACGAAGGAAGTCGATTTTTCGATAAATTATTTTTTGAGTTCAGGAGAGGACATTCATCTCTACCGCGGATCCCGCCTAAGTTATTATTAATAGTTGTTTTGCTGTGCTCTGGATCAAGCGTGTATCGTAAGAACAGAGTAAAACAACTTGCAGTTCACCTGTGAGTACAACAGAATGGGCGGCTTCAAGCTGTTGCCCCCATAGATCCTGAGCCTGGTCTCGTAGGAGAGCTCGAGCTGTCTGGTCGGTTGCTTCCTGCTGCTACTGCTGCTTGGTCTGCTGCTGCTGCTGCTGCTTGGTCTGCTGCTGCTTATGTGGTTGCTGTTGTTGTTGCTGCTGCTGCCGCCGCTGCTTGCTGTTGATGGTGCTGGCACTGGTGTTTCTGTCTACAGCAGCAGTAGTACTGGAACATGTCACGACAAGATCGCAAGAAAACACGCGCCACCCCCCGCATCCACCGTGAGCCTGGTAGGTAGTAACCACGGTATGAACGCGTCAGTACCCTAACCCTAACCCTAACCCTAACCCTAACCCTAACCCTAACCCTAACCCATGAATGATACACACGGGAAGTTGCACAGACAACTGACTAAATTTAGAAGAGGAAAGAAAATCTACACTCCCCGCCCCTGCCCTGAACCACTGTCCAACGTAACCTCTACACGGACAACTGGCGGAATGGCAGGAAGACGTTGGTGACCTCTCATGAGTAGGCGAACTTTCCCGAACAGCTATCCAATTCAGAGAAGGCGAAGACAACTAGGCGTCCGGATCCTCCCCCTCGCCGTGGCAGCTGTCCTCGCCGGTCCCAATGGTAAGACAGTCGCAGCGTGTAGGGGGCAGACAGGAACGTCGACATCTGCGCGTCGTGGGAAGAACTACCGGACGCGGTGGAGCAGTGGCGGCGTCTTCGGCGGGAGAGCCAGGCGAAGGTGGGGAGGCCGTCGCCGTCGTGGCAGGGGTAGCAGGGATACCTCCACAGCGGCGCCGCGCGCGAGGTTAACTTCCGCCTCCGTCATAGCGGTGAGGATGTCGCGACGACGAGAAGCGTGACACTGCGCCCCGTCAGCGGTCATGCCGGCGAATGGCAAGTCGGAGAGTTTCCACGCTTGGCAAGTGGACCCGGGGTGGGTGTCGAAGAGATCTGTCGTAGAAAGCGAGGTAACGGTAGGGAATAGGTAGAGAAAGGACACGACGTGCGTCACACGTAAAGAAGGGACATGACGTGAGTAAGCATCGCGAGGAACAATGTGACAGGCACTATACTGGGTAATCGGCACTGCACAACCGGCAATATAGAGGGAAATGAAAACCGCCACTAAGTAATAGTGCCGGTATATGCCCATGGGAAATATAGCTGTACCACAGCAACGATTGTTCCCATTGGTGACGTGAGATTTGATAGGCGCTATAGCGGGTAGCCGGCAGTACTAACCGTTAACATGCAAAACTGGAAGTACTTAACCGGCACTATAGTTTGTAAACGGCACTACTTAACCGGCAACATACAAAAACTGCAGTAGTGAACCGGCACTATATAATAAGGAGGGGCAACCCGCACTAGTTTGAGGGGTAACTGGCACTACTGTAACACTAGTCGATAACCGTAGACACCAAAAAACGGCACTATATGGGGCAACTGGCAATACTTAACCGGTAACACACAATACCGGCATAAAAGGTATGGGGTATCCGACACGAAAGTAGGCAACCACGTAATACTTAACCGGCAACAGACAAGATCGGCACAATAGGTACGTGGCGTAGAAATCAGGCACTACTTCATCGGAAATATACAAAACCGGCACTACTGTAGTTATGTATTTATTTCTTGTTCGGGCGAATCGCGACAAAAACAACGGCGGGGCAAGCATAGAGAGGGACATAAAAACCGGCATTATAGAGGGACCTGTACAGTAACCATTAAACAGGCAAAACGAGGCAACGGTCGTTAGGGTCACTCCTAACGAACAAAAAAAAACACGATTCGTGAGATTTGTGTCTTGAATCGTGATTTTTTGGTCGACAAAAAATATCACGATCGATGACGCCAATTTTTTTAGCTTTTCCCTAAAAAAAACAAAATCACGATTCGTGACATTTGCCGTGTCTCAAAATACGCCTGATCAAGGCACTACGCAACCCACGCGCACAAACGGTATCCGAAGGGGCATGTCAGACTCTGTTTCGTACGCCGCTTGTGGACAACGGGCAGCTACCCAAAGACACCGCTGGGCGCGGGCTAACGAGGAGGTTGTGGCCTCGAATTTTCGAGGAGGAGGAGCCACAGCTGGAAGGCAAACGCGAAAATGACCTCAGGATGTCACAGGCCACGCCGGGCAGACGCCCTGCGAGATGGAATCTCGCGAACGGGGTTTGGCCGACGGTCGGTGAAATTGGAATCTCGCATGCTGGGTCGGGCTTCGGCCCGTGATTCGAATATATCACGGGCTGGGCCAGGCGCGGAGGGCTCAGCCCGGCTTGGCCGTGCCCCACTCGCGAGAGTTGGCTTTACCCCCCAAAAGTCGTTGGGTTTAAAATATCCGAATTTTTACTATTTGAAAATATCACGTAACGTGACGTTTTCCGGCTTTTTTCGTTAGAACTGAAATGTCACGGATCGTGATCTTTTGGCAAGCGAAAAAGTCACGAATCGTGATTTTTTTCTGTTCGTTAGGAACGGCCCTTACTCCTGTCTCCGGCACCACAACTGCTGGTTGTTCTCATTTGTGACGAGAGATGCGGCAGGCACTGTGGGAGGTAACCGGCACCAATTACTTGGCAAGATATAAAACAGGCACTACTTAACCGGCACTATAGGGGGCAACCAATTATAGTGGGCACTACTTGACCGGCAATATACGGGGCAACCGATTCTACTGTAGTGGTGGGTAACCGCGGTACTACTCAACATGTAAAATCAGCACTACTACTACTTAACCGGCACTATACGGGGTAACCGAAACTATACTTGGCAATCAGGCATTCATTCGGCAATACAGCGTGGCACATACCATGTACGAGCGTATATATTCTGCATAACGAAGAAATCAGGCACTATCTCCTCGGAAATATAATGAACCGGCACTATTATTGATAGTTATGTATTTATTTTCTTATTGGGGCGAATCGCGAGAAAAATAACGGCAGTGCAAAGAAAATATAGGAAACCGCTACTCACGCACGTTGCAGATGTCTTCACGGTCAACTCCCTCCGGAGAGACGTAGGACGTCCACAGCGACCTGGCGAACAACATGATACTGGATAAACGGTGTCGTCGTCGTTCGGGTGTGAAGATATGATCCCCCGACTTGACTTGGCCACAAAAATGTGTGGAACACCCTCGTTCTATATGAGTCGTCTTTTGCCCAGAGCAAGACGGGTAGGGTAGCTTGTGCTCTCCTCGAGATTGTGGCTGATATTGAAGATGGCAGGCAGCGGAGGCAAAAAGAAGAAAAAGAAGACCAAGAAGATCAAGGTGAGTGAGTACAGCCTGCTGTAAGCTTCACACGGGGTCCAGCTTCCATCATGACATCATGCGTCTGTGACATCGACTTGTAGAGCAACAGCAGCAAGCAGCAGGAGAATCGGAGTACGTAAGCAGCAGCAGTAAAACGTAGTGCTGGGTTCTCCAAGCGCTTGTTGGCGTGGTGGTGGTGTTGGCTGGGGACGTGGACGCTTGTGTACAAGTCCACGCGCACATGAGGAAGGAGGCAGTCGTGTCGATGCAACAGCAACAGCAGCAGGCACGTGTTGATGGAACCGGTAAGTGTTGGTGGTCGTTGTGGATTTCACTCGTCGTGACAACTTTTTGCTGTGTGGTTCGAAAGTTCGAAAGTCAAGTTGCTTGGTGCACGGCGGTGCAAGGGCGTACATTTCGTTCTAGTCTCGATCCGACGATCCATTAGCATGACCGAGCACTGCAACGAAGGTGCTCTTGCTCTTGAACAGTGTTCGCACAGGAGCTGGCAGAGGTTGTCTAAACAAATACCAGGTAGCGGATAGAAGCTAAAATAGGTACACCTACATGCCTTTCGAGCCATTTATAGGTACACTGCATATCGCACTCGGCCAAAAGGCCTCGTGCCCGTCCCTATGCTTGGCCAGCACCCGACCGTGCCTATTGTGAGCTGGAAGGTTCCAGGTACACCTCTCTGTGTCTACTCAAGCTGGGCTTTGCCTGTTTGTCGCTTTATTTGTACCTATAAATGGCTCGATCTGCACCTACAGCAGTACAAAAGGCTTTCCCGAGTAAGAGAGTTTATCCTGGCCAACGACCCAGTTGCTTGTGCTTTTAAATAGGTTTCACTCGAGTGTGCGGTACTCTGTGCAACCATGCATGTTCCCTCGTAAACGGTGACACCGCAATCTGTACGTGTTGGTATACCGTTTTTATGTTGACGGCTCGGATCACCTGGCCCTGACGGCCCTTTGGCCGAAGTTGAGTCTTGACAGAAGATGATACAATTGATCATTATTAGTTGATACAACTGAAGCAAAAACTAGGAAAAGCCCAACTTCAGTGCTGTCACATAGAGGTGGACCTCGAACCTTTCAGGCAATAATAGGTACGATCGAGCCAATCAGAGGGAGGGCCAGGAAACCTTTTCCCGAGTGCATTACTGCTGCATGTAGTGAACCTGTACATGGCTCGAGAGTCATATGTAGGTACACCTGTTTTTGGCTTTCGCCCTATCGAAGAGCAGGCATTGCGTGTCTTCAAGGCATCTCTGTATACAACCGAGCGTCGACGCCTTTGTGCAAATGTCTGCGGCAGCAGCAGCAGTGGCAACACCAAAACAGGAATGCCATCCCAGCGGGCCTAGCAGGCTGGATTTCATACATGGGAAAGAGTACAGTTCTCATTTCGACAGCAGTTTTGCATTTATTATTATTGTCCTGTCAATCTCAGCCTGCCTTTCTTGTTGCTCATTTTCTAACAGGGTGTTTATCCTGTAGTCTGTGCTAGCAATACCTCTGTTGCTTATTTTTTCTTTTTCTTTTTTTTTTTTTCATCATCACTCTTACTTTCCGTTAGCTCGTAACTGGTAGGAGGTTTTACCCTCGGCGATCTTCTGGACAAGCCGTGTTCACCGGTGTCGTCCCTTCTCCCCCCGGTGTGTACATTTACTTTTATCACGCGTAGGGTTCAGCATTCTCACTGCTACTGCTTGTCGATTTCCGTCGAATGTTGCTAACTCACGCTCGCGCGCTTTCCGCCGATCACTTTTCGTGCGAGAAAGTGCCTGCGAAAATGCACTCGGTGAGACTCGAACCCATGATCTTAGTGGGCACGCGGATCACCTATCAAGCCACCGGGGACGCCGAATGTATTCTCCGAGGGTCGGTACTACTGTAGCGGTCCCTCGCAAGCAAACTACAGGCCTACACTCACCTGATACTCGTACAAGAATCCTTCCGCTGTGATTAACAATCTATCGTGCCATATACTGTAATACCTCGTACGAAAATAGCTCGTCCATGGCTCTGCCGCCCCTGCAGCGTCTATGATCGTATGTCGCCTGCCGTGACCTTTTCTAAAGATGGACATGTCCGTCTTTTGTCGATGCCCTCTTGCCAGTCTAGACCTAGAGTACAGCAGTAGACCGATGATGCGCCCATACCCCCGGACTCGGCGACATGCTATGATGTGTGCCGTTGTATGTATATGATGTACCATACATCCTGGGCAGACAAACAGCCGTGTGTGCCTACTATTGTAATAGCCTACTATTAATACTATTAGTACTATTAATAGTAGGCGCATGCCGCTGTCTCGGTGCGCGGTGTGCCGTCTGCCAACATCACGCTGTTAATAGCCACTACTGCTGTAAGTATTTGTACGTACTGCAGTCACCTACCTGGTACTATTGTTTCTACTACTGCTACTCTTGGACTCGACACTGGTATGCTCCTAGGTGCTGCAGCAGTACAGGTACTACGTGGCAGTATATGTGACTGCTGTTGACGTTTACTAATATAATATTAATAGTGCTGTCTCATGAAATGAACCTACTGTACGTGTTAATATCCTACATATCATTCTACTGCTGTATCAACAGGCTGACACCACGCTTAGAAGGAGCTCGCTCACACCGGCACAGAAGCAGAGGGTCGCCAGCATGCACGAGGT
This sequence comes from Macrocystis pyrifera, assembly GCA_031763025.1. Classification (NCBI taxonomy): domain Eukaryota; class Phaeophyceae; order Laminariales; family Laminariaceae; genus Macrocystis; species Macrocystis pyrifera. The sequence goes on from JASSKH010000045.1 coordinate 176,151, forward strand.
GTGGCGTATGGTGCCGGCAATGTGGACGTTCTTCCCTGTATGACATTGCATTTTCGATTTTTGTTTTGCTCGCTTCCTTGCTCTCCTTGGTGGCGGATTCTGTCTTCATTCTGTCTTGTATCTCGGTGCTTCACCTTCACTCCGCTGCGCTACTTGCGAGCGTGCAAGTCTGCGTACTGCGTACTCTAGTTTTTGTGTTTCTTGTTTGGACCCTTGCTTTTCTTTCTGTTCTTCTTCCCTTTCGATTCCGCTTTCGATTCAAGGTTGATTTGTTTACTTCTGTCTTTTCTCTCTTGGGCATTATTATATTATTTTGCTGTCCCCTCGGATCCTGCTACGACTCGCATATACGGCATAATATCACATGCATGATATGCATATGGTACGTACGTATGCTGATTGCTGATCTCACGTTATATTCTTGTCTGAGGTTTACGATATTTTGCAGTCAGTACAATATGTGTACGTACATGTTCGTTTTTTTCTCTTGAGTAGGTATTCCACCCTATTAATAGAGTTATTCGAGCCTCTCCTGTCACGACGGACTGCATTGTGGCGATGAGCTAATTGAGAACAATAACAACCTCGTATGGTGTACTTTGCTCCGCGGGCGGCCTACGCCGTCCGCTACGTTCGCCCAGCAAGGAAAAGTACATCAAATTCAGCGAAGCGGACATGTCCATGATTGAATATACTTTAGTTTTTTTTTATGATCGTAGTTGCGAAATGGCGACTTGATAATGCCAAGAGTCCCGCCGCCATGCTTTAGGAGAAAACAGGTCAGAAGGCGCATACCCTTCGCGTCGCGGGCGTTTCGCTCGCATGCCGTACGTAGGCACATACCCCAGGTACGTAGGGTACTGATTTTCTTATTTTGAGTAACTGCTGTATGTACGAAACAGCGAAAGAGAAAGCACAGCACGGCACAGCAGTAGCACCGCTAAAACAATGAAATTAAACCGAAATTTGAAAAAGAAAAAAAAATCCCCGTCCCCTCTCATGTAATAATTTTCTGCCTGATTGGAACACATTGCACTGGTCAAAAAAGAAGAGAATCCAACAGCAGAGCTCTCTCAGCCTCGTACGCCGCCTGCCCCTCTCGCGACTACCTCGCAACCGATTCGGTCCGGGTAAAGCTTTCCTCATTCTGTGTCACAGTGAGCCCCGTCGCCCGGCTCGCGTGAAGCCCGGTGCTCACCATGGCCGTCGTTCGCCAGCTGTAGATGATAGTGAATGGTGATCTTTCCGGCGTGCGTAAGTTACCACTGATTCAGAGCTGTATTTTTTCAGCCACCCATCAACCAATCGAGCGTTGATTTGAATTATGTTTCGTCAACTTGGACAGATTCTGGGGGAGGTGTGGGAGCCGTTCAAGACCGCTGATGGGGCGATTCAAGGCTTGGAGAGAGGCAAGTGTCACGAGTGGCTACTAGTAGCCACACAGCAGTAGTAGAATGCTGCATACTGCTATACGACTACAGTTGCCGTAAACGTGGATAATATGTTAATGATTTCGTGGGACGCTCCATCGGGATCACATGCTTTGGTGATATGGTGATATGGTGACCTCCCTGATGGGCTACTCGTATGGATAGTGGTGAAGGGGTGGGTCATAGGACTGTTGATTCACTCATCGGACATACAACATACCAGGTATCTGGTATATTGTTATTAATATATTTTTTAAAATTACAGAGGACCATAGTAAATAGGACCAATTATTGTTAGTAAAAATAGGTTAAAATATAGATTTTATGTATACCATAGGTCCTATTAGCTATGGACCCCCGTAATAGATGGCCCAGATCATGTTTTTACTGTATAATCTGTTGTGCAAGAGCCGCACTATAGATATGCCACCAGGCAAAGATGCGCAAGAACCGTGTCACAGATTCCATACGGCACGCATTATCTATTAAGTATGTGCGTTGTGCAGATCATAAAAATCTATTAATTCAAGTCAGGGATAAGTCTGTCGTAATAGATCTCCGGTACAGCAGTAGTAGTGTAATGAGGTAATGAGGTGAGGACCTGACCTGTCTGATTGGTTCATTGCACTATCATACACTACACTACACTACACTACACTACACTACAATACAATACACTTCGCCGCACTACACTGCAACTACCCTTTACTGCAGTACAGCAGTGCTCTATTATATTGTTGGGGGCATGCTGTATCAACCATCCGTCCATGCTGCGTACAGTACAGTATTTGAAGGCACATGGCGCGCCACGAATTCTTGTTTTTTTGCTGGTGTCGTGGTGATTATGGCGATGTTTTTCCTTGAGGCCGTTTCCTGTGCGGTTCGATTTTTGAGCTTCAGATTTTGACCCGATTGCATTTTCAGATGTGGACTTGGCAAATCGAAGCAGTCTTCCTATGCGGGAAAATCAGATTTATTGTGTGTGTAAAGATTCAAGCAAACACCGAGACCAACTGCTGTTTATTGTGGTTTGGCGCCGCGAAGAGACGCACTGGGTGTCCTGCCCTGCGCGTAGGACCCAAGCGTCCGAGCCAAGGCTGACTGCCTCTGGTCTGGCGGCGAAGAGACGTGGCGAGTGCGCTAGAGTCAACCTACTTGTCTTGGTATTTTGCGTTTCAGTTTGTGACTGACTGCTGGTGCTGCTGTGCAGCAGTGTAGTCTACGAGTACGTATCCACGGAGAGTGCGTGCCGAGTGCGCTTCTCTTGGTCTCTAGGCCCGAGCCAACGCCAGCCGGCTGTAGTCTGGCCACGGAGGGACGCGCCGCCCGCCGCCCGCGCGTCGGGCGCGAAGCAACGTCGCTATACAGCTGTGTCACCATCCAACTCATCGATCTTTCTGCTGCTATTTTTGCTGTCGTGGATAACATCTTGAATTTCGATAGCGTGCCCTTTTTCGATTTGAAAATCTGATGACCCAAGTCGTCGGATTTTGGCCCAAAATCCGACGACTTGGGTCATCGGATTCTCTAATCGAAAAAATTGCCGTCGGATTTTGCATATTTGGACTGCATGAGACCTATGCCAATGGGAAAGCGAAGTATCAATAAAAAGTTTGAATTTCAAAGATAGCCGCCAATTTTTTTAAGAACACACTTCCTATGGGCACGTTTAGAAAAAAAAAGTTCCCAACTTTTGGAAAGCCCGAAAAAAAAAAAATCTGGGCCGATGTTGGGCCAAGATCGGCTTGAGAAAAACTCAGGCCGATCTTTGGTTCGAAGCGGCGAGATTCCGAGTCCTCGACAGACATCGATCGACAAAACCAACGATTGCGTCATGAATTCTGAACGGAGTGCGCTCGTTAGGGGTTCCGACCCACCCTTTGGTCATCGTCTTCAGACAATGGCCAGTGACGTGTGGCGGGCGCTGGCCAGGCGTACGATAAAAAAACAATTTGCCGCTGGTGTGTACAAAACAGAAGACAAAATTTCTCGACCCGTCTCGAATGGCAAAAAACAGGCTTTTTCAGGTTTGGGAGGATACCGCAGGACGCCGCCGACAAGCTCTCGCCCCCTAGAGCATGTATTCATTTTCTATCTTTGATGCCGTCATCTATACTCGTTGGCCTTGCCCGACACCCAAGCGGGTTGGCCGCGGGCTGAGTCTGTATCGAGATCGAGCATCTATCGTCGCACGAGCTGATTTTTAATATCAGCGTGTTGACAATTTGCAACGAGAGAAAACAGATTGCGCTGCCTGCAGCCGTTAGAAAAAAAAGAAGAAAAAATCAAACATTTTTTCCATTTTTTCCCACAGCGGCGGTACGAGGATATTTTCGGCTGTTTTTTTTAAGCAATACTTTTGAAAGAAAACTTTTCGACTTCGCGTTTCCATTGGCATAGGTCTAAGCAGGGTCAATCATTTTTTTAGATCGAAAAATACAAGTCTGAAGCTCGAAATCGAACCGCATAGGAAACAGCCTGAGCTCATTTCCCTGAATGTAGCCCGTGAACATGTAACAGGCTATCATATGATATCATATATCACAAGATGATACGTCATATATTATATAGTAGCGAAAACCGCGGAAAAAACTCTAGCACCAGTACGAAATACGTACGGGCATCCCAATGGAACAAAACCCATACCAGGTACCACGTATCAGCTATGAGCTATGACACAGATCACAATCATCTATCTATTACTTTAGATCATCTTGATCCTAAACTGACGTTCTGGTGTGTTGTGCAGGATCTGTATAGTGTGGTATGTATCGAACCCAGCAAACATGTGCCAGATCATGCAGATTGTACGGCTTCAATCCGACAACATGAGCTAGATCATAAAGATCTCACTGATCAGGAATATAGGTAAATGCCCTGGAATATCTAAATCGTGCAGTGGGTATATAAGTTATGATATGATCTACCAGGTATAGGATATGATTTATGATACGATCTATGATATGATGTATGATATGAGCTCTCTGGTCTGTCTGATGTGTGGAAAAAAACAGCTACAATGCCAGGTATGATATTGTACGTGTGCCGCGGTGCCAGTACGAAAGGGAACGGTATTACGGGCTGGGGTATGCTCAGAGGTTGGACCCTTAGGTTGGACCCTTCGCCACAAACGGGTATCCGCCAAATTTTGGAGCCTGGACCCTACCCTACCCGCCGGGTAGTGCCGTTTTGACGACCAGGTACCGGGTACCCGTTTTTTGCCCCCGGTACCCGGCATCATTTTTTACGTTTTTTCTCTTTATTCCAGTGCCAGGAACGATGAAATTTGAGTGGAAGATACTGATAAGTGTGTAATACTGTTCTGTGCCGAAACGACGAGTACGAACAGTTTCTATTGTTGCTTTGATACACAAGCCGCCTGAGCTTGCCTTGTGGTGTATTACTCCATTGCGCGGGCGTAGTATCATGGGTTTGAATGCGCGAAAAGTGCGAAAATATGTACGATGGGGGCAATGGTTGGCGGTCTCCCGCTTCGAAGCTTGCTGTGAACATTCCGACACACTACGTACTACCGGACATCGGAAGGTAGCAATATTACATCAGTATTATGATTGATCGTGTAGTACTGAATCGAAATCCTTCCATTGTATCATAGTAATGCGGAACTACCGTGGATGGCTGCATTAAAAGCTGTTGAGTACTGCGGAACTATCGTAGATAGCATATCAACAACCGAGCGTCTTCTTCTAGCTGGATGACGGGGAGGCGCCCCCCGTGATGAGCTTGACTCTGCTGTTTGCGGGACCAGCAACAACCTGTGCTTGCTTGCGCGCGAGAACGGCTCCTTGGGCTTGGACCGGCGCACTGAAAATAGCTGTATGCGCCCGCAGTACCCGAACCCCCCTCATTGCCATTCGGATTTATCGCGGGCGCTGGTACCTCTTCGACGAAGTCACCGCTATGTTTCTCCTCCGATTCTCCACTGCTACTGTTGTCAAAGCCGGGGTCTGCAGAGTTTTCGCTGTCGTCGCTGCTGCTGTCCGCATCGCTTTCGAGGGCACTTTGCACACTGCCGGACAGGCGCCTTTGAAATTCCGGCGGGATTCTCAGCAATATCGCCCTCCGCCAGCAATTCAGTTTCCTGAGAAACCACGCCGGGATCGCTCGCCTCCTGGCCCATTGTGCCCAGCTAGTGCCGCGTAACGATACTGCCGTATGCCGCGCGCGTCCCCTTCAGCGTTGAGTGTAGCTACTGTAGTCGATGATTTGTGTAGTTGACATGTGTGAGTGTATGTTTTGGCTGGGTTTCCTAAAGATATAGTACAGGCATAATGAACCGGGAATAATGATTACCCGCGGGTTTTCGGGTGCCCGCGGGTACCCGGTTCCCGAACACGGTATTACCCGCTGGCTCCAATACCCGCGGGTTTTGAGCTCGGACCATACCTGTCAAACGGTTAGGACCTGTCCGGGTATACCCGCCGGGTACCCGGGTAATTGCAATCAGGGTCATACCTCTAGGTATACTGCACCGTATCACTTGCGAGCCAAATAATACCAGGAAATCATCCATGGTACGTACACCCGACAGCAGACAAAAAAGGAGGACGAACGCCCAAAAGGAAAGAAAAATAACTGTTAATAGGGATGGGCGGGGACGGGCACGAGAGGTATGATACGATAATGACTACTGACAGCATGACACGCCGATTTTCGTAGTTAAGAAATGCCTTCCCCACGAGAATGACAACCGAAAACACGTTTTTTTTTTTATTTTTGAAGAGTTTCATTTTCGTATCAGTCAACTTAACCTCGTAGCATATGCCGGTATAAATTGATGATAGGTACCGATTCCACTACTCAATACCATGTACCTGGTATCAAGGTATCCGAATCGGCCTTGGCAGCATGACAAAACATATTATTAATATATACCTGGTGAAAACATTAGTATTTGGGGAGAAATGCCCCTCCATGCCCCTTAAGCGCCGATGTTCTTGGACATTCGATACCTGGTATGTCGAGACTGCCAAATACCGCTTTGGGTTTTTATTTTTATCGGTGTGATCGACAGCTGTCACACATAACTTCGTGTAAATGTTGACCGTGAGAGAAAGCCTCCTCAAAGAATTAAGTTTTATCACGAATTGGACGCTATATAGTAATAGTGAACGAGGGAAGGAAAGGCTGAATAATTCTTGTCGCTAAGTCTAAGATAAAAAACCAAGGCGCGCGGGGAGGGTGGAGAGGAGAGCCTGTCTGCTATGTTTGTGACCCCGGATCTGAGCTACGACTTCAATAGGCATGTCAGAGAGAGAGAAAAAAACGGCGAAGATTGGAAAGGGGATGGGAGGAAAATATATCAAAAAGTCAATTCTCAGCTAGGAAAATCGACTTTCGTATGGTATGTTCTTGTGTTCTTCGTCGTGGTCCGCGCAGATCCCGCGCCGTCGTTGGAGATTGAGTTCTGGGACTCTTTGGCGGAGGGGTTTTTGAGGTACTACGGCAAGGCCATCACATTGAAGGTGATTTCGCCTAACCTTTCACGGATCGGACAGATCACCTACAAATAGCGGACAGATCACCTGCAAATAATTCCTACTTGATGATGTAGACCTTTCAAGGAAGATAGGTTCCTGATCTGAATGATATGTATGATGTACCTCATGTTGCCGGGTGGGAGCCGTGAAATCTGCATGATTTAGCACAAGCTTCCTGGTTTGGACTTATTCTACGCAGATCATGCCCAACATGTCGTATTGACAGGTCCGCGGGTCCGGAGCTAGATGAGCTAGATGATGTAGATGGTGATACATCCGGCATGTGAAGCGTTTGCTCATTACTACGAACAAATGCGAATCTCGATTTTTCCATAGATATTACATGGCGAATTTGGTTTCTATTTTTTCATAGTTACGTACCTATTGCAAGCGATTGCTATTTTCTGGTCACACGGCGCCACACAGTACGGACCCCTTCCGAGATGGCTGAAGCTACAGACCGGGGTCCATCAACGCATTCAAGTTGACGACAGTTGTCAGCATCCTAATGCACGAGTTCCTAGCGATAGGTATACTATTGTGTACCTGGTACGTATGCATAACATAGGAATGTTGTAGGATGAATATTGAATATTATCTTTTCCAATAGCCGCTCTGGGTGTTTGGGCGATCCTGGTTCAAGCTTTCGTCTTGTGAACGAATTGGCATCACGTTGCATCGCGCGGTATAGCTTACTGTTCAATGAAGCTCGACGAGCGCGTTGCCAGTGGTACCTCCAACTATATTCCAAAATTAGCAGCACAGGGTTTCCGCCGGCTCTAGGGTAGCCTCACAGGGCCGATTGAAACCCTGTTTTGCTGCCTCTAGCTGCTGTAGTTGTCACCGTAGCTGTAACTGTAGCTTTAGATGTCGCTGTAACTGTTGCACATTACCTCAGCAGCTGCTGTCACGAGCTGTCACTGTAGCTGAAACTATCACTATGGCTGTTACTCTCATCTGTAACTGTGGCGGTGTGTGTAGCAGAATTGTGAGCTGTAACTGTGACTAAAGCTACTGAAGCTGCATTGGTGACTGTGAGTGGAACTGTAACTTAACTATTACGGGGGTCCATAGTTAATAGGACCTATGGTATACATAAAACCCTATATAATTACCTATTTTTACTAACAATATTTGGTCCTATTTACTATGGCCCCCCGTAATAACAGCACATGCGACTGTAACTGAAACTGTAGCCGAAACTGTAGATGTAACTGTCGCTGCAGTGTCCATATCCGTAGCTCACTCTGTATCTGAAGTTGGAACCGAACATGGAACCGAACATGTGACTGGAAGTATACCTGTATACCTGGTATGCAACTAACTGTGTAACAGGTGTGTGCAGTAACCGAATGTGTACCTGCAATTGTAACTATCTGTATCTGTAACTGACTGTAACTGAAACCGTCTTTGTATCCGTAACTATACTGTGACTGTAACTGATCGCGTCTTGTCGACGCGGCCTGTTTGTCTTCCTCTCCTTTCAGGTGGACACGGCAGGTCTAGCGAGAGACAGGAGGGCGGCAGCTGAGGCCGCCGCCGCTCAATCCCTTTTAGTTGCCGAGGTCTCCACCGCCACAGACAACATCACTGGGGACAAGACACAGGGGGGGGGTGAGAACGCTGGCCTCCGCGCCCCGAGCGAAGACAGCAGTCCCGATGAGCAGCTTGAGGGGCGGGGGGGGGGGGGGAGAAAGGGAAGGGGATCGAGGAGAAAGGAAGACTTGGTGAAGAGGGAGAGCGTCTGGAGATGCTTCCAATGGGGGCCGTGGGGCACCTCGGTAGGTCGGACCGGCTGGGCATCATCAGAAAGACGGTGCCGATGGAAAAGAGGGTGGTCGTTCTGCAGCGGCTGTTCTATCTGGCGCAGGGTGAGAGTCCGCTCCCTTGCTGCTCCATTGTACCATACAGTACCGGCTCTCTATTTGTGCTACTATATTGAGCGGCATAGTGGCCCAGCCTCCATTATTCTTTAAGAAAAGGCGTTTGTGTGTAGTCTGTCTTTCTCGATCGGAGCCTCCGTATGTGTGTATACTTTCGGTTGTACAGCAGTGTGTGCCGTGTATGCAGTGTGTGCAGTGTGTGCCGCCTTGCCAAGGGGTTAAACCGTCAATTTGCAAACACCTTGCGAACTTGTCTCGTCTGGCACCCTGTCAGTGTGGTGAACTGGATAAGCCCTATGCCCTGCCAAGTCGATGGTACCCCCCCCCCCTACCCTGCCATTCTGTGTCGGCTGCGTCACCTCATTGTTTGATTTATTGTTAGGTTGTTATATTTGTGGGACCCTTTGCCATTCGTCCTTTTTTTCGATTATTCTTTAGCCCTCCGTTGGTCTGTCTGTCTGTCTGTCTGTCTGTCTGTCTGTCCTGTTTCTGTCGGTTGTGTCGTCCTTGACCCACTAACCGTTAATATGACATAGGACTGCTCGTTTTCGTTTGTTGTTAACTCTTTGTCTCTACCCTCTTCTTGTAATTTCGCCTTTCGGCTGATCTTCTTGTGACGTCTTTCTGTTGGTCCACCATCGGCTGGACATTCGTATCATGGGACTGATGGTACTGTAGCAGCGAACAGCAACCTTGTCCTCGGGACTCGGCCTGCGCCCTCTCATGACCGCGTGTTTGCTTCGTTTTCTTTTTGTTTTTGTTTGTTCTTTCTCCTTTCTGTTCCCTCTTCGTGTTTTGTTTTTCTTCCTTTTCCTTTTATTTTTTTCGAGTGTACATATTATACGGTGGATATGTTCCTGGTTTTGTTTGGTTGCAAGTTATACGGGATGGGATACCACCGCTCGTTAGTACGGTTCCCCTTATGCACGGGTATGGTACTACCGTGCGCACTATTTCGTGCTTGTTTTTTCTCCCATCGAGATGCTTTTAGTTACAGCCTTTTTCTTATGACCACAGGCAGGATTTCAGGGAAGTGAGCTAATGTGAGAACATCATTATCACTATCATCATGGTATGTTAGGGTTAGGATGCTGTACCCCCCTTGCCAGGCTGCCTTGGTTTTATACCCACCGGGTTCGTCGTGTCCCTGTCCTTTTTTTGGGGGGGTGTTAGTATTTATTGTGCACGTGCCTGTGTTTGTGTCTGCTATTTATCACATTTTTTGTGCTTCTTGAGTCTGTGTTTGTGCTTCTTGAGTATGTGTCTGTGCTTGTGGCTTTGGTGGTGTTTGTGCCTTGCGCACCCGTCCGCGGTGCGTACGCGTTGGCGACGGTTTAGGCCTTCGACCTGTGACGGACGGCCGCTTGGGGTTGATACACCTGTTTATGTGTGTGTTCTGATACTTTGTATTATGAATACTATTTACGGCGGAGCAGAGTAATCAGGAACAAACATGCCTACAGTAGTAAAAATACTGGAATATATAGGTTTTTGTGTATAGGATGAATCCTGATTTCTAGGGTTCCCCGTAACAGTTCATGTGTGGGCGACATGATGTACCTGGTACTAGTCTTTGTGTGAATGCGCTGGTACACTAGTTTCAGTGTGGGTAGGTCACTGACAACGCCCGAAACCTCTGTCGTCTCGTCTCGTCTCGTCTCTCGGCATGCAGCCCCTGCCGACGACATTGAACGGCTAGTTGGCTGCGTGAAGGAGCTCGGCAACAACGCATCGCCATCCCACATTAGGTGAGACGGGATTCAACGCCAGGAGCGATTGAGGCGCGTACGCGATCTGGTTGGTTTCGGATCCTCCGGCGGACGGGCAATCACTGCAATCAGTACTACGACTTCTGTTTTGGAACACAATACGTGAATTTGGCTATTTATAAGTTGATGTTAGGAGTTGAAAAGGGAAGCAGGCCTTAGAATCGCGCAGAATAGTCTCGGATTTTCTGCCTTAATAGTCGGATCCACAGTTTAGAATTTCTCGCTCGATGCGAAAACGACTCAGCCGCATTTGTGGATAGTTTTGGCCCGTTTTGGTGACGGCTTGGGGTCGGTGTTATGTTCAGGGTAAGGGGTTGGGTTGGGTCTACGCCAGTACATTGATCCCACCAGAAAGTGCTTCCTACCCCTAACATGATGTAATCCGTGAACAGCCTACCCCTTGTAATCCACGCGGTGAAATTGTAACCAGAGCTCGAAAACGGTTATAGGGTCACCACACTACTAGTAAGACCCCCACACCTGTGTCGTGTGTAAGTGTTGGCTCGGTTGTAGAGCATAATCTGCAACCTGCTGTGCCGTGGCAGGCAACGGCAGCGCGATCTATCATAGCCGCTGCGTGGCTTGCCTACCTTGCCTGGCTACCGCCTGGTTTGCCGTCTACCTTGCTCCTTTAGAAGGAATGGGCCTTTACAGGAGACCTCAACACATACAGTAGTTCGGAGTATTAGTAGACGAATGATTGTTGTTTCCTCCTCCGGTTATCTCTACCAATCTCAGTGGCGCCAGTAGAACCATTTTTTTTCGCTTGCAGGCATATCTACAAGCGTCATTCCTCGCAAAATCCCGCCTCAGCATCCAAGAAATACCCGCGCTAAACTTCCAAGCAAAAATTCTGCGTGGCCTTTTCATCATAGAATGCTGTCGATTTTGACTTGTACAGCAGTGTGTACAGTACTTGTGTCTGCTAGAAACATTGTGTGTGTATGTGTTTAGGTTTTTTAATCATTTTTTTTTTTCTTCCAGCGAGCCCCCCCTTCCTCACCCGCCGGTATGGGGCAATGGCGACGTCAATGGCCTTTTCTCGCCTGATCGAATGTCTTAGCGCCGTGTTGGCCGGTTCGTGTTGACATTTTGTTTGTTCAACGCTCGCTCGACCGTGGCAGCTCAGGATATGCCCTTCACAGATGACGCATACAATCGGTTGTTGTTAGCTATTTTATTTGTAAATTACGAACACGTCAGCTGTTGTGACTGTAACCGAAAACAGAGCGTGATATTATTGCATTGCGAGCCCTGTTTCCGTCCGTACGACCCTCTGTGGCCGCCGCTCATTTAACGCCATGGAGACAATTCCAGCATCCGGAGCTCTAACGCGAATAACACTGGTACTGATTTATCGGTATGTCTCTGTGTCCGCCGGTCGCTGGTCGCCATGTTTGAAATGCTCGAAGGGATGTTAACCTGCTGGAGACGTGGCAAGGCGTTAGGGAGGAACGAGCAGCCGCGTGGGATGCCGCTACCGAGCAGGTGTGCATACGACAGTAAGCTGGCGCCGCCTCTTGCCGCCCAGAAAGTGTGTGTATGTATTATTCGCAATATCCTGGTGGGGGCCCAGGTGGTCTGAACTCCTGTAAAACCCTAACCCAAAATACCCGCATCTAACCAGCGGTTTAGGGGGGTCGGTCTGCAGTGCGAGTAGTATCATGGTCCGGTACTCTAATAAGTGCAGCAACCCCCCAGCCCATCGGCGCCAAGTTTCGTGTTGCGCCTGATGCTTTTGTCGTTGATTGTTTTGGTCTCTTTGCGTCTTTTAAGTGTCCAGGGGCCTACATCGTCATTTCTATCGTAGTCACCGGCATCCAGCACACCCACCCAGTGTCCGCGCTGATTCTCCACCCTGTTGGTGTACAGCAGGTCCTACCCTCGCAAACTACGAGAAAGATAGAATACCGAGTGCATCGCAAACAAATAAGTGCACCTTGACCATTTGTCTTTTATCGCTCCTTTCATGAGGCGCGTACATTGATGTGTCGCGCTCAAATGATGAGTCAGGCACCACGCTATCCGGAAATAGAATATCGCTTCGGTATTTATGTCACTACCCAAATATTCATTTCTGGACAGAGTGGTATCAAACTGCTGCTCTAGACGCTCTAGACTACGTAGGTAGCTCGGCAAAATCTGGGGGCAGCCATGATCACACATGGTCTGTTAAAACTCTACCGACGACTGCCCACACATTGGACATTCACAATCTAGCTCGTCCAGGTCATCACCATCCGATATGATACGTTGTGCAGGACTGTATAGTACAGATCTAACCCAGAAAGTACGTGCTAAATCACGAACATCGCACGGGTCCCACTCGGCAACTTGAGCTATTTGTAGATGGTACAGATCAGGCAATATGAGCTACAGTAGATTGTACATATCAAGAATATATATCTGCCCTGAAAGATCTAGATGGCGAATGGGATATGGTCTATGATATGATCTATCTGATCTATCTGATCTTTCCGATGTGTGCTACTTCCACCGAATCCGACCCGTGCCAACCGCGTCCTTTCCTTCCTCCGCGCCCTGCTGATGTGGTTTTCAGGTGCGCTTGGCGGCTGCCAAAGCTGAGGCAGCAACCCAAACACCGCCAGAAACAGAAGGTGTTAACCTTGCCACTGACCCACCACCAGCTACCGCGGGAGAACCTGATGATCCCGCTGGAAGCTGACCTGGAGCCCAGCGACACCTGCAGTAGAAATGCTCTTTGCCTTGTTATGCACACGTTGGGCAGATCGGATCATGATCTAAGATGTTCAAGAGCTTTCGCTGCAGGTAGATCCCTTGTTGGTGCGATCTGATATATCTAGACATTATTTTTCTGGTGGCAACAGTAAACTCGTACGAACGTAGCACGGACGACTTTCGCTCGAATGTTTCCCCGGCGACATCTGCATTGCTCGGCTCTTGCGCAACAACGCATGAACGGGAGATAATGGATCTACAGTAGATGATGTATGATACATACATCGTGCTGTTCGACGTGTCTAGTAATGTAATCGATTTGCATCGGTTTGTCCGAGAAATTCCTGGAACTCTTCTCTCCTCTCCTGCCAGACTACAGTACTACGTAGTGTAGTTCATTTCTGCAAGACGTAGAGAGGGGTGGCAACCACAGCTGTCGCGACCGCAGACTGACGGACGCCACCTGTGAGTCCAACCGATTGGCTCGAGTAAGTAACAGCATCACATACATTTATACGTGAAGGTTGTTTCTCTTTTCGAGTTTAAGACCAACTATTATGGGAAATTATTTCTGAGCTCTCAGAACTGGGGTTTTAGGCCGAATATACGCGTTTTACTTGGCGGGAAAGCCAGAAACACCGATAGACTCCTCAAAATGCTCCCCGTAGTTTTTTGCGAGCTTTCAGGAACAATTTCCCGTTTCTCCAGAGTCCTAAAAGTGGTCAGAATATTCTTGTCAGATTTGACTTGAAGGGCATGCCACGGTATGGAGTACCTGCAGACCCAAAAAAATGTGACTGACGTGGCGTCTCAGCTGAGGAATTATAGGTCAGGGTTAGGGTTAGAGTCAATAAGCTGCGCGTTGGACGGGGTGTATGATATGATATCATGAAGGACATAGGCCGATGACTCCGCTCGGTGGTACATCAGCAGGCAGGACCAGGGTGAATCTGTTGGCAATATCGTATGGCATCATTCGATTATTCCGAGGTTTTGGGATTAGATCACCGTCAGACGCACGCGTGTAGGTGTGGCTAGCCGTGGTATTTTCTTTCTCCTGAAACATCGACGAGGAAAAACAAAACCAAGGGCGTCACTGGTGTCGTGTGTACCATACGCGTGTGTATGTAGTATCCCAATTTGTTGTGGGCACAGAGCGTGACATCCGCGACATAACAAGCGGCATGGGTGCAGTTTGTTGGCGCCGCCGCGGGGAGGGTGGGGAGGGCAATCATGTCATGCATGGCCGTAGTCGTATGACCATAGACCCTCGCACCCCTACAATGCCGGGTCGGAGCCCGTCGGGTTTTCATCGACCACGCAGAAATTGCTTGGACCAAGCGCGAAAGCGCCGTGCGGTGTTCAGCGAGTCGCATGAAGGGTGAGGTACATCCTACTCGTATGAACCGCTTGTGAGGCGGACTTTCTTGCATTGAATGACTGCGTCGAACTAATCTGTATGGATGGAGGGGCTCACTATAACGGGGGGGCAAACGAGGAGCATGTATACCGACCAAGCCAACGCCGAGAGAGTGCTTGGTATATAACTACATGGTTCTAACCCTAAGTGGTACGATCGGGGTAGCAACTTTTGGCCAGAACATATCTGGCTGACAGGCTCCTCGATTGATGGACCACCCGGTATGGTTGGGTACCGTTTTATCGTGATTAAGTGATTTACTTAATTTTTCGTCATATTATACCAAGGGATTGTTCATCAGGTTGCACTTTCATTTCCCGTTAAAGCCTTAGGGTTGGGGTCAGAGCAAACGGCACCTCAAGTGAGAAGCCTGAGAACTTATAGGTGCTACCCCCGTTGTAACATGCATGGTATTTGCTTAGGGTTAGGGTTACGGTAGGAAGAGCGTGAGCAATGCTATAGATTCATCACCGTATCACCATAAAGTGCCGCGCGTGTCGCACTTCTCCCTGTGTCCACCATGTTGCATTTCGGACACACGCACTCCCCAGCTACCTCTTTTGCCTTATGATAGCCAAATATGGCCGTAGTCTGCTTCGTGTGTCCGATGCTGCTGTTCTTCATATATTTGTTGCCCATATTTTTTCCTTTCAAGGCCCAAAGAGGATAGGTACACGAGTTGCACGAGTTGCACGAGTTACACGAGGGTTGTTGTTGGACCCCGCTACCACGGCCGACCTCTGATTTCCGGCACCCCCCCTCGACTTCGTACTGCCGTCCAGCCCCTCTGTTGGATTCACCTCTACTGCTGCAATCAACACCCTGTTGTCGACACTTCCAGTGCTGCTGACTCCTCTATTGTTAACACCCCTACTGATGCTGCTGCTTACACCGCTGCTGCTGCTGCTGACCCCTGCTGTTGCTGCTGACCCCGCTATTGCTAACCCCTATACTGCTACTACTGCTGACTTCTCTAGCATTGACGGGCAAGCCTCGCGCTCTCATCTCTGCGTCCCTGCGCCTGACCACGCGCTCCATGCGGCGCCTTCTGTCCCACGGGTCCTCATCACAAACTGTCCTCAACGAAAAGGTTTTCAGCGTAGGGTCCGAGGATGCATTCCCCCTCCCGACAGAAGTTTTAGTATGTTTATTTAGTCGAGTCCTATCTCCCGCTGCCCCCTTCGTCTTCTGTCCGTGAGAGTGGTGGTCCTGGTTCGCAGTCGGCCCCGATGAAAGGTGGCTGCCTAACGTTGGCCTGCAAGGTGGTGGTCATGTCGGGCGTAAAGGATCGGTTGTCAGTCATGGTCAAATACGTCCGTCGCCCCAGTGGTCTAGTGGTTACCCTCGAATGCTACCAAGATTGATACGTCAGTTCGAGTACCAACGTGGTAAGATTTTGACTTTTTTTGCAAAAGTTAAAAGGGATCCATTGCTGAGAGCGCCTCGTAGCGTGTGTGGGCACAGTTCGACACGAGTCGACGGGAGAAGGAAGGGTTGCAGTCTTGTCTCTCGTTATAACACGAAAAAGAAGGCAAGAACCGTGGTGGAGAGAGGGGATAACAACTACTGTACAGTAAGTACCATGTGACCCGGATCTGAGATACTACTAGGACGGAAGACAGGAAAAGGAGAGCGAAAATAGTAAATGGGACGGAAACAAATAAAATAAAATAAAAAGTGGTACGTGCGTAAAAGCTGGTGATTTTGGCTATTGCCGACACGGGTGTTGCTGAGCGAGTGAAACCGCTTTTCAACACCCTCGACTTGATGCCACTCTTCTCTCAACCCATCCGCTTTCGCAGGTGGCATCGGTGCTGATGCTCTAGCGCTGTATTCGCGATACAGATGATCGACACCTCATTTGCTGCTCTACTGCATTCCGGTTAAAGGGGTGGGATCGGGGGGGGGGGGGGGGGCATCCGACGAAGCTTTAGGATTATGTCCAGATTGTAGGAGCATGCAAAGGTGTCCGTCTCACAAGGAAGCTGATCTCCTTCCCTCGAGGGTCGCTTTCCTCCCCTGCGCTGAACAAGCTTCGGCTTGGTGGGAACGTTCGCGTGGCGGACCGGTGCCCAAACCTTCCTTGTCGGATCTCCGACTTCCTTGAAGTAAGCTACGAACGGCGGACCTTCGACAACGACAAGGATCGCAGCGGCAAGAAGGCAAAGAAAAACACGTGGGTCCTCAACCCCACACCCGATCCGACCCGACCCGACTCGACACGGGAGAAGTCGCTCACGGGTAGGCCCGCCGCACTATCGCATCCATCCCAATATATACTTGCGAGTAAATTCCGCAATACGCACGGTGTAATTATCACACACGGCTTGGAAATATGAGGTTCGACGAAATCCTCGACTTCAAAGTACTGCTTAGGGCCGGTCCTAACGGAAAAAAAAAAACGAAATAAATAAACGAAGAGCAGAACTAAAGAGCACGCGAGTTTTATTGGTCAAACTAAAAAATTAGAAGTAGAGATCCCACTCAACATTCTAACGTCTGCCATCGAACAGCGATGGCCGATACATAAGTTCTAGAGCACTCCGGAAGGAGCGGGTTGGACCACGAGAAGCACCTGCTGTGGAGGGTGCCTCACGTGTGCGAGTTGTGTCTATCCACCGCCGCTGTCGAGCGCTATCGCCGGGAATCACGTGCTGTGGCGGTTGAGTCATTCTGAAAAATTGCACCGCGTAAAAAATCGACTCGGCTTCTTTTTGTTTCGTTTTTTTTCGTTTTTTCTCATTAGGACTCAGCCTGCTGTTTTTACGAAAAACGAAAGTCTGTTCGTTTTATTTCGTTGTTTTTTTTTTTTTTTTTTTTTTTGCCCCCGATAGGACCGACCCTTATCAACATCGTGTCCGCTTCTTGCCGGAAAAATCATGCACATTAATTCGAAGTCACAAATTAATCAGTAATAATAATAGCATGTCTCCACCTGCTTCGTGAGTGTGGTCCTCGCACTGCCCATTTAATTTTCTTCTCACATACCCTTATTGTATAATGCTGCTCGGTAGTAGGGATGATGCATCAAAACATATGTATAACAGTAGTATAAGGTATGAAATACACACCGGAAAAATTCCCACTCGTGGCAAGCAAGCTACGTGCAACCTCGGAATTACATATTTATCTTACTATTTTCCAAATATACACACACCCATTCCTTGAATTCTACAGCATCTGAAGCAGACCTTGTCTTCCACATATATGTACACACACTGTGTTTCCTGCATGAAGCCTTATAAAAACCGTAGTGCGCGCGATCGAAGTATCACTAAATACTATGACTAGTACATGACACACGCAGCTTGCAAACACGATGAGTTTCGACGAAATGCTCGATCTCACAACTGTTGTTTTTTGTTTTTTAATTTTTATACCTATACAATGTGTGAGGTATGGCGAGAGTATTGCAGGAGCAAAAAAATCTCGCGTCTGGTCCTTACAATGGGTTGGAGGCGCCATGCCGTGGTCCGTCTTCAAGATCGTCGATATCGTCAAGCCATCCATTCGTGACACGTCTAACTCTCGCCTGCCACGCCGCTTCAACTCCCTGCCCGAGGCCATCAAATTTATCGAGTTAATACTTATTACTACCGCAGTACTGTATCAAAATCGAACGAGTTGTATTTTTCGTTTATCGATATCGTATCGATCTTCGATATTTATCACTATTAATAGCCACATATAAACGATATGGTATCGATATCCGATGTCCATCACTACGAGCCATATTCGATATCGTATTGATGTCCGATCTCCGTCACCTTCACCCCGGACATCGCCCCGCCGCCTGCTACCGGCCCGGCGCTTCCACGTTCGCCAGAAACTCCAAAGAAACTTCCACGGTCGTCAGAAACATCGAATAAACTTCCTCCCGGCGGAGCAGAGCTGGACCCCCGCAGAGGTCGGAGATTGGCGGTGCTTCTACTCCCCCCATCGGTTGGTGTGGTTCGCGCGGTGGGGTCTGTGGCACCACTGCTTTCCGTGTCTATCGTCGCTAGGGATACAGCGGAAAGTATCATCTTGAGATCGTGGGGTTTTGACGGGAAGATAGCTCGGAGGATCTCCTCCGCCCGGCCCTGCCAGCAAACTATAAGTAACTCAATGCAGCACCATACATAGGTATCGGGTTGGAGGCAATGGCGGCCAAGGAGGGAAGCAGGCGGTAGTCGTAGCGGGGGTAGGGGTTGACGGGGGTAAGCGGTAGCTATTGAAGAGATAGATGTTTTGTTTGCATACTTTTCTATACCTGGTACTAAAAACATGTGGGGAGAAATAAATTAGGTTAATCCCTTGAATGTATTCACACGTCAGAGGTATTACCGATCTCAACTGCATTTTCTAGCTATTTCAGGACAGATATAATCCTGTTCTGTATGGTCTAGCTCATGTTGTCGCCACGTGCGAGCTGCGTATTCTGCGTGATTTAGAACAGGTATCCCGGGTTGGATACGGGCTACTCGTACACAGATCCTACCCGACATTATAACGGCACGCTGGGATCAAGGTGGTCTACTGTAGATCATGATCTATCTGCTCGACGTGCAACACCCGAGTGCAACTCACAAAATGAAGCCTATACTAAAATCAAGTATTTTCCCCCGGAGCCCGAGTGTAGCTCTACTGCGGGTAATACACAAACCCTCGAGGGCACTCACGGGACAAAACATTGACAAAGTCGCGGGATCACACGCGAACCCTAACCCAAAACCTGTTCACCCGCGTGGGCACCCGCGGACATTAACCCCTTGTGGCGTCAAATTAGTACTGTAGGAGTAGCGTGAGCCCCTATATAGCAGTACGGGCATGGTATTAAATAATATCATGTGGCGCGGCCCGTGCCACAGGACTCTTTGCATTCAACCGTTGTAACTACGACACCACAGTAGTAGTTTGTGCCATTTCCCAATCACCAATCACGCAGTGGCCACAACGGTTACTTTTTCCCTCCATATTATATTCAATCCCCAACCGGGCTATAGTAATACTTATACTTTGCACGAGCTATACGGTAGGTATCAGCACTCACGCTTTAGCTTCGCGGCCCTTTCGGCTTTTTTTCTCTCTTCGGAAGTCATCGCTCGTACCTCAGTCACGCTGCCGGCCGACTGCATGTGGTTTCGGACGAAAAGAGGAACGCGGTACGTAGGGCAATCACGTATACCAAGGTGTCAAGGAATGAGGTTCGTTCAAGGTGTGTCGTGCTCATGTTGATGGTGCTCACAGTTTAATCTTCCACCTAGCCCTTACATCAGAACTACAACGCACGTCGGAAAGGTCACGATCTACTGCAGATCAACGAGACCATCTAGATCCTAGCCTGCCGCTATGACATGTCGTACAGGATCCGTGTAGTACAGATCCAACCAAGGAAACCTGTCCAATATAATAATGCAGAATATACAGCTCCCACTCTGCGGCAATATGAACTATATCATACAGATCACACAGATCATACAGATATGAAATATGTCTGTCCTGAAAGAGATCTACTACTGTAGAGGATGCACTGTCCGACGTGTGAGCTGCACACACATCTTTGCCTGAGAACACCTGGAATTAGTGTGGGATGATTTTGGTACTGCTTTATTAATAGCAGAAGGCTTACTCTAAATGTAAATATCTTACGTATGGCGATCTGTTTCCCTAGACTTTGACATTTCAGCAGGTGGTAAAAACGCAAATGGAGCGTTGTGAACGCTCTATGTACTCTACAGCACTCCATTGTTACTCGGACTGGATGATGGGTGCCGGTTACATCTGGTCTGCTATCGATAGACTAGGTGAAAATGAGACACTCTCAGTGTAGGTAAATGTAAGCAGTGTAGGTTAATGCAAGCACTCACATACCGCAAGGGGTGAAACAACTAACTCATTTTTCTTTTGTTTAGGAGACGAAATCGCATGCTGTCATGATAGCATGCTATCTATCGGCAAGATTAGGGCGGCGCCGCCGCCGTCGAAGGCGTCTGCCCTACCGCACCTACATGCCACCTACAACACACGTCTAAAAGGCTACGCAAAATAGAGACTTACTGCTGTAGTTTAGGGGGCACCGTCAGCATTAGATGCCAGCCAGCCAGGCAGTGTACAGCCGAACTTAGGGTTAGGGTGGTGGTCGCTGCACGCCATGCTGTCTGTTCCGTCTTTTATCACCCTAAAAATATGAATCTAACGTTTGCAATCTTAGAACTGCGGCGTGTGACGGCTGTCGACGGCAGCAGACATGTGTAGGGTGAAAAGTATACTCACAGCATTGTCAGATTATCTTGAGAGGAAATATCCCGTGAGGTATTGCGGAGATTCGGGGGGGTTTCGTGTCTGAGTGGATCTACGATCGGGATACCATCTTTACCCCTGAATTGTGTTTTAGGCCGCATGTGTCTGTGACGTACGCTGTGGCTTGCTACTTCTTCTTGTAATCTACTTCCTTTCCCGACTCCGTGTCGACGACTCCGTGTCGAGGACTCCGTGTCCAGGACTCCGCGTCCTTCAATCCAAACTACTAAACCGGGGTTAATCAGCCACCGTACAAAAGGGGGTCCGTCCACCCAGGGGCTAACACGCCACCGCCACCGCTGCTATCAAGTCCAGCTTCAATACATTTCATATCATCAACAGGGCTCCTCAGCCACGACAAGGGTACGGGTTGTTTATAGGGTTTATTTCGTCTTTCTTTTCTGCCGAGCATCGGGCTATCCCCCTCGGCAACAACAACAAGGGCGCCCGGAGCACAGGGGCTACTCAACACGCTAGCGTTGGTACGAGTCGTCCACGCTTCTGTGCAAAAGGGCTGTGAGGATGAGGTTCTTCCCGTTTAGGATTCCTTATCTGGGGACTTGGATTACGCCGGTCATCGATGGAGACATGGCGATGGGAGGAGGAGGAGGAGCAGCAGCATCTCCTCAGGATTCTGGTCAGGATGAGGCTGATCAGCGAGGGGTGGCCTCAGAGGAAAGGAGGGAGGATGCACGACAGGACCTGCCGAGTCCAGAGGACATCCGGCGGCTGACAATCCTGGCGGATCTGATACGTCAAGGGGTTGGGCAACAGAGCGGGCCCGCCCACCCTTCAGGCATGTCTACAACTGTAGAAGTACGAACTAAACTTGAGATTAGAGAGTGGACTGGTATGGTAGGAAAAGGAGAAAGCCTTCACACTAAGTTTAGGGTGTTTGAGAGTTCATTTCGTGCATATCTGGCAGCTGAGAAATTGTCTGACGTTCTTGGGTACGAGGACATTCCCGTAGGGTTGCCTGACGTGGATTTGGAAATGCTCAAATTGAACAGAGGTGCAGAAAGAGTGGAGAAGTCTTTGAGAGTATGGAACTTGCTGCTGACAAAAATCACCGACGGTCCGACTCAAAACCGAATCGTCGCGTCTGGGAGCCCTCAGCAAGGATGGAGGATTTTTGTGTCACAGTACAGAGAAGGATATGACATGGAGGGAGAGCGTTTAGAGAGGGAATGGAACGAGTTGTGGCAGGGCGATGGTGAAGATGTCTTGGAATACCTTCGTCGTGGGGAGACTATCGTGATGAACATGAACTCCCGCTTGGGCCCTAGTGGCCACGGTAAAAAGCCTGAAGATGTTGTATGTCGTCATATCGCCCGACGTCTAAACACCTCTTTTACCCGCGCTCGGGAATCCCTTATTTTTTTTCCGAATCTCTCGAGGAAACACCTGGAGTTTACCTTGACACAGGCCCAGCACGAGCGTCGGCAGTCCGGGGGAGAGGGACACCGAAGTGAGGAGACGAGGCACGCGCTCTACACTGGCGGCATGGGTCGGAGTGGACCATCCTACGGCAGGGGCCAGGATGATGGTGGAGCACGCGCTGCAGGATGGAACGGTGGAGGAGCACGCGCTGCAGGATGGAACGGTGGAGGAGCAGGCGCTGCCGGATGGAACGGTGGCGGAGCAGGCGAGCGAGGCCCTCACCAACAGTCACCGATGTTCTGCAGACGACACGGCCCGAACGACTCCCACAACACCGCGGACTGCGTGGCCCTTCGACGGGAGTTCGAGGAATTCTTGGCCTTCCGCGAGCAGAGAGGAGCCCAGGGATTTGCGCATGAAGGCCGACAGACGGGGCGGGAAATTGACGGAATTCGCCGCCCGGACTTCGTGCAAGATCGACCCAGGGAGCAGCCACAACGTTCAGACGGGAATTGGGGTCGAGGCCTCCCGCCAAGGCAGGCACCTGGTCGTGGACGCGGGCCTGCAGGGTACACGGGTCGCCAACCGGGGGGGAGAGGTTTCGCGGACGGGCGTCCTTCCTCCTCCGGCGGCAGGGGGGCGAGCAGAGCACCGAATTTCCGCCCTAATTTTCCACCTCGCTCTGCCACCCACAACGGGCCCCCGCGTTACGCGAACTACGCTGGGCACAACGACGGCTACGGGTACAACGCTACTGCGGACGAGCGCTGGGCTGCTTCGGAATGGCAATCCTACGAGGAGCAGCAGTACTCCCCCGAGACGCAAGAGTACGGCCTCGCAGCTCAAGCGAGCGGCTCTCGGGAAGGCTACGGAGACGTGAGCGGAGGATACGGCTCAGGCTATTTCTCCGGCGGCGGGGGAGTTTACCCGCCGCAGCCCGCTGTTCATGGCGATGGCACATACGGCTCTTACGCAGGATACTCTCCAGCTGGACCAGACGCCTTTCAGCCGATGCGGTATCTGGAACCGAACGGCGCGTCACAGCAGCAGCAACAGCAGCAGCAGCAGCAGCAGCAGCAGCAGCAACAGCAGCAACAGCAATACGGAGTTCAGCAGCCCGCCAGCGCCGCCTCATTCTCTCTCACTTCGTCGTCTCCCTCTTCCGGATCGCCGTCGTCTCAAGGGCCTCTTCGTAGCTGTGTGGCATTGAATGTGTCTCGAGGCAAGTTTGATTTGGTGTCCGATTTGGTGTCTGATTCGGCGTCTGACTTGATTGATTTCGGTGTGGAATCTCCTGCTTCTGAGTGCAAGTCTGGTGTGACTAAGGAGAGTGAGACTGTGCTTGTGAGTGCGCATGTGACGGAATCTGCTGTGAGTGCTGCTTTGCTGTGCGAACCCCAATCCTCGCTCACTCCCTCCCCTCCCGGAAGTGAGAAATGGACGTCTGATTCTGGATCCACGTCGTACGTAACGAACGACAAGACTCTCATGTACGATTTGCGTGACGTTGAGCCAAACCGCGAGTTCATCCAGATTGGAAACAAAGGCATGATTCCCGTGGTAGGGGTAGGAAGCATCAACTTGCGATTCCACATGTATGATGAAGACGGATTCGTGAAGGATTTTGACGTGCAATTGAAGGAAGTTTTGTATGCACCACAGATCGGCTTCAACCTTTTTTCCGCGTGGAAAGCTTCTCACCGCCAGGTCGTTACCCTCGATCCCACGGGTACCCACCTCATGGAAGGGCAACTCAACTTTGCACGTGGTAAATCGAGCGATTTCTTGTATGCCACACGTTTGCCCAACGACCCAAGCAGGCAGGTGATCAGTGTTCCCCGATTGTTTCCGACTCCGTCTTGCCCGCCTGCATCAGATGACGTACGTGATGTTGCGAATTCGTTTTTCGACTTGTCTTTGTGTGCAGAAACGCATCCCGACATGCACCTCGGTCGGGAAGTCGAGGGAGTTCTGAGTGACGTGAGGCCTGACGGTGGTTGTGATGAGAGTTCCAGTTGGTGTTTCTCGCCTGAAGTGATCCCAGAGAGTGAAGCAGAAATGGACGCGCGACAGTTTGACAGAATAGAGCATGAGCAGGCGAATGCTGTTTTGGGTCCCGGTTCGAATCCGTTCTTTGTGGGAAACCGCACGTCACACATCGACGTTAACGACTTCCACCGTGCGAATGGCCACCTTTCCGAATTTCTGTTGCGAGAGACCGCCCGCCAACAGGGTATCACTCTCACAGGTGTGATGCAGCCGTGTGGGGATTGCATGGCAGCGAAGGGGAGGAACACACCCGTGAGAAAAAGGGCGGGCTCGCGGGCGGAGGAGCCGAACGACCTCGTGCACCTCGACTTCTGCGGGCCGTACAGCGCTTCCCTCGGCGGCAATTGCTACATGCTGTACGCCGTGGATAGCGCGACGCGGTTTTCCAAGTCGTACGCTTTGCGGCGGCGATCGGAGGGTCTCGTGGTGTTCAAGCGTCTCATCGTGGATCTCGCTCGCATCGCCAAGCGCCCCGTCCGCTGCATTCGCGTGGACAACGACGCCGTCTGGACCAGCGTCGCTTTCCGCGATTTCTGCGCGAGCGCGGGCATCGCCGTCGAGTTTTCTCCGCCCGGCGTCCAGCAGTACAACGGAGTGGCCGAAAGCGCGATCTGGCGGGCGAACAAGGCGGGGATGGCTGCGCGGCGCTGTGCCGCCCGTCTTCTCGGGCCTGGGGGTTTCTCGAACATCCCCGGCCTCGACGAGCGCGGCGACAAGCTGTGGGCCGAGTCTGCAAAATGGGCGACGGAGGCGTTCAACCAGTCGGGGACGACCGCAAACGAGGGCCGCCGGTCGCCGCAGGAGCTGTTCACCGGGAAGAAGGGGCCTTTCCGTGTCCTGCCGTTTTTCCAGCGAGGATACATGCGCGTCGAGCGGCGGAACAAGATGGAGGACCAGGCCGTCGTCTGCCACTACCTGAACGGAGGCGACAACCACGCGGACTGCTGCGTCAAGGTCGTGAAGGCGCGCACGGGGCATGTTTGCTACACGAGCAACGTATCGTGGGCGTCGCTGCCGTCGTCGGGGGGGGGGGAATTCACGTGGAGTCGGTGTCCCTCTCTCCCCTTCCGCGCCTGCGCCGCCCCCGCACCCAGGTTTCCAGATCCAGTTCGTGCCGCCGCAAGGGCCTGCCGCTCCGCCGCCGTTCAGGGCCGCCGCGCCGTCGCCGTTGTCCGTGGAGCCGCCCAGGTTCGGAGCCATGCCGCTGCCCAGAGGAGCTTCGCCGTCTTCTGCGCCGGCCGCGTCATCGCCGGCGCCGTCGCCGCAGCAAGCATCGGGAGCGCCGTCGTCCGGCTCGCACCCGCTTCCGGCATGGTCTCCGTCCCCGATCCATGGAGCTTCTTCGCTTGGTGGTTCATCATCATCTGAGCCGACGCCGGCGGCGTCGTCGCGGCAACAGCGCCCGCCGCCGGCAGCTGCCGCGAGATTTCCGCCTCTCACTCCGCATGCTATGAGACAGGTCGGGGGTGAAGGGGATCGTCGGATTCAAGGGCGCACTCGGCTGCAAGCACGGGCGATCGCGGAGCAGAGGATGCTTTCCCCGATGGTGGATGGGGCCGTAAACTCGCCGCTGCCGGAGTCTTCGCCGGGAGATGGGCACCGTTTGGGTCTTGCTTCTCAGGTCGGGCCGAACGTGATGGCGGCGTGGGAGAGGACTGCCTGTGCGACGAGGGAGCATATCGATGCGGTCATTCGTGACGAGGTTCCGCCTCTTCAGCGTCCCGAAATGCCCACTTGACACGCGAGTGACCTTCACGTGCCGAAAAGTTACAGGGATGCCGTGCAGGGTGATCATTCGGTGCAGTTTTCAGATGCCATGCAGAGAGAAATTCACGGGTTGGCTGAAGGACAGGTTTTCGAGCCTGTGCCGGAGCAACAGCAGATAGACAATTGTATCGGGTCGAAATGGGTGTTTGACTGGAAGGTTGATGCGTTCGGTTGGCCTGTGAAAGCGAAGGCGAGACTTGTTGCCAGAGGTGATATGCAGAGAGAATTCTTGGATTTTGGGGAACTGTATGCACCTACTGTAGATGTGTCGTGTGTTCGTTTGCTGGCAGCCTTGGCGTGTGAGCTTGACTTGGGGTTGTTTCACCTGGATGTTGATCAGGCTTTCGTCCGAGCGGAACTCGAGGAAGAGGTGTTCATGCGTTTACCGCAGGGATGTGGTGCGTTGTCGGGGAAGATCGTGAATTTGGGCAAGAGTCTTTACGGGTTGAGGCAGGCATCCAGGCAGTGGTTTGCGAAGTTGAAGAAATGTCTTTTGCGTCTGAGTTTCGAACAGTGCCTGGCAGATCCATGTGTGTTTCGTCTGATTGAGGAAGGAAAAGTCGTTTTGCTCTTGGTGGTTCACGTCGACGACATTTTTGCAGTGGGAGAACAGGCAAGGTGTGATCAGTTCAAGGAAGACCTGAACAAATTGGTTCCAGTGAAGAACTTGGGGGATTTGACGTGGTATTCCGGGTGCTATTACGAGAGAGACAGGGAGGCAGGAAGATTGACGATTTCCCAGAAGACATACGTCGACAACCTGGCAGGAGAATACGGTGTTACGTGGGGGAAAAGTACGCCGTTGAGCACGACGTACAGACTTTGGGAGTTTGATGTAGATGAGCCGGAGGTGAACGAACCTTTTCGACAATTGGTCGGATCGCTTCTGTGGGTCGCTCGGTTGACCAGACCCGATCTTTTGAACGCAGTACGGGCAGTAGCGAGGTATTGCAGTTCGCCGAAACTGATTCACTGGAATGCGGCGCTCAATATCCTGGGGTATGCAGTGAGGACGAGCCATTTTGGTATTTCATTTCAGAGAGGTACTGTCGAGGGGCTGAACTTGGTTGCATTTGCAGACGCTGACTACGCAAGCAAGGCAGCAGACAGGAGGTCGGTGTCAGGAGGAGTGATTCTGTGTGCGGGGGGGCCGGTCAGCTGTATCTCGAAGACGCAGAATTGTGTGACAACATCTACGACGCAGGCAGAGTATGTGAGCATGGCTATGGTTGCGCACGATATTTTGTTTCTGAGGCAGGTATGGCGGTTCATGTTGCCGAAGGCTGGTATGCCGTGCATTCCTTTGTTTGAGGATAACGAGGGGGCGATTCAGATCGCGAAGCATCCGATTTCGAATTCGAACTCGAAGCACATTGACGTGCGGCACCACTTTCTGAGGGAGCTAGTGGAGAGGAAGGAATTGGAAATTATTCACGTAGCTTCGAGGTACCAGCACGCAGACTTTCTCACGAAGCCGTTGCCTGAGAGAGAGTTTGAGTTCCACCGGAATTTTGTGATGAATTTGAGGTGATTTTTCGGATGACAGTTTTTGTTTTCAGATGGAGGATTAAGTGTTCGTGATTTTATGGAGTTTGTCGGGTTCACCGTTTTCACTTGGTGACACCGCATGTTTTTTCTGGTTCTGTTGGAGCGCAGTTTGTGGAGGATAACATGAAATTACCGTTTTACAAGGGTGGTTTCCACTGCGCAATCTATATTTTTTAGTTTTGATACCTTGACGTGAAATTGGCGTTTTACCATGCGATTTCACGAAATTGGATATTTGAAGAAATGAAGAATTGCCGTTTTACCCTGGTGATTTTGAAAAGGGACTACATTTTAGGATTGATGAAACCTCGCAGAATTGCCGTTTTACATTGACGATTTGGGTAGGTTTCGAAAACAATGTTTGAATCGTTGGAGTTATTTTCTCTGTTCGAAATACTTTTGAATTCCAGGATGCGAGGATGGTTTGATTTTCTTGGAATTTATTTTTGGTATTGATTGAGGAATGATTTGAATGATAGTGAGAACGTTGTTTTCTGTATTGAATGAGTACAAGTATGATTTCCGGTATGACAATTTGACGAGGAGTTGAAGATTCGGGTCGAAATCATGACAATGTCGCGAGCAGGGGGGCTGAAAAGTATACTCACAGCATTGTCAGATTATCTTGAGAGGAAATATCCCGTGAGGTATTGCGGAGATTCGGGGGGGTTTCGTGTCTGAGTGGATCTACGATCGGGATACCATCTTTACCCCTGAATTGTGTTTTAGGCCGCATGTGTCTGTGACGTACGCTGTGGCTTGCTACTTCTTCTTGTAATCTACTTCCTTTCCCGACTCCGTGTCGACGACTCCGTGTCGAGGACTCCGTGTCCAGGACTCCGCGTCCTTCAATCCAAACTACTAAACCGGGGTTAATCAGCCACCGTACAAAAGGGGGTCCGTCCACCCAGGGGCTAACACGCCACCGCCACCGCTGCTATCAAGTCCAGCTTCAATACATTTCATATCATCAACAGGGCTCCTCAGCCACGACAAGGGTACGGGTTGTTTATAGGGTTTATTTCGTCTTTCTTTTCTGCCGAGCATCGGGCTATCCCCCTCGGCAACAACAACAAGGGCGCCCGGAGCACAGGGGCTACTCAACATAGGGGTACACTCATTTTTTTCTGAGGCTCCTCGCTTGAGGAGCTCTATACTATTATTAATAGTAAGATATTACTAAGTCACCCAAACAGTGATTTTTGAAAAGGTTGAAAGTTCAATGGTTGATGAACAGTCCCATGGCCTAGGTGTACGAAATACTATTACAGTATCGCCAAAAAAAATAGCGTTCTGACGATTTTGGGTCAAGGAGTACCGTCTTTCAGAAAATAATTCAAAAAGTGCTACCCCTATCGTAGCACGCATTTTATGTGCACTTTGTCCGTAAATATAAAGAACGTTTTGATGGAATATTAATGTACAAACGGTTCTTGTATTTAGCAACAGAGTGATACCAGATGTGCATTGTGCATTATGCTATACAGGACCGCGTGCCTGGCATAAGATAAGAGGCGCTGGAAGCCGCCGTCACAGGGCCTCCTACGATACGGAAAGTTAGTGGTGTTTACGACTTGGTCCAGCTCGGCAAAAAAAGTTGATAGTCCACACTAAATCCTCATTACATGTCTATTTCCGAGAAAATTCCGAGAAAATTCCCAGGCGGTCGGGGTTGGGGTTAGAGCTATGTCCAGTGTCTACAGTCAGGTATATTCAACAGTTTTGGTGGAAGCTATTTGGTTGGCCAAGGTCAATACAGCCCTCTCATAGGTGGTGCATTTGTTTAAACGTGCCGTACCGTTTTGCGGTATGGCTGCCAGTCGATGCCGGCGCCCTTACCGGAACGCCTTGTTTCGTTAGTTCCTTCGACAGTGACCGTTCCGCCGCAGATATTCTCGATTTGGTCTCCTGTGGTCACAGATAAAACAGGAAGCCGCGCACACACAGCAGCGTCAGACGACACACCCAGAGTTAGACGGCGCACACAGCGTAGACGTTAGAGTAGAGGGTAAACTTTCAAGACACTTTTATGACTCATCTTTCGTATTCCTGGGGTTTCAGAGCCACCTCAACCGAAAAAGCCCGGGCATAAGAATAATAGCGTTTCGCCAGTACGGCTTCAGCATGCGTGTATACGTCAAACTAACCCCTCCACTACTGTCGTATGACTCCAAAAGCAGTACTCTATTGTCCACAACAGTATCATACTGTTACACAGCAGGTCCCAGTAAAAGTACCTACCGCCTCTCACGCGTGCTACAGTAGTTCAGGTAGCACATCAATTTTCTGCAGCTCCTCACTTGAGGAGTTTCGTACCTCAATACCTCAATACCTCATTACCTCAGTACCTAAATACCTAAATACCTAAATACTTCAATACCTGCAGCAGGCCGAAGCTAATAATGAGAAATATGTTGGCCTATCCCGATGAAGAGCCCGATGGCTTATCAATAGGGGTAACACGGAAAACATTGTAACACAAATAGGACACCATTCCGCCTATTAAATAGTTCCTCAGTTGAGAACCTACAAAATTCGAAAAATGTTTGACCAGAAGGAGCTACTTCTATCGTGGCACGGGTCCTCTACCGTCGCATCGAAACTGATGCTCATGTATGTTGTTTTTGCCTGCATGTCGGCGAGAAATAATTCATTTTTTTCTCGTCTCCCGTTGGAGGTCGCCGAGGGCGGACTTGTGCCCCTCTTCGAAATTGCTCAAGCGAGAGACCTCTTCCTTAAATGCTCCAGCTTTGTTGCACTGTAGGGCGTGCCTCGCGCCGAGCGCCGCAACGCCTGCCAAGGTAGGACACAAATTGGCGAGGCAGAAAGGGGTGACATGGTAGTTGCGAGTTATACGTTTATGTGCCATGGCATGTTTCGATATTATAGAATGGAGTGGCTTGCTTTTGGTCGTAAACTGACTACGTTGCATCTGGGTTACGCTTACTGTTGCTACCATAATACTATTACCACTACCCCTACTACTACTACTACTACTACTACTACTACTACTACTATTACTACTACTACTACTACCACTACCACTACCACTAGTACTACTAGTACTAGTACTAGTACTAGTACTGCTAGTACTACTACTACTACTACTACTACTACTACTACTACTACTACTACTACTACTACTACTACTACTACTACTACTACTACTACTACTACTACTACTACTACTACTACTACTACTACTACTGCTACTGCTACTGCTACTACTGCTACTGCTACTACTACTACTGCTACTTCTACTGCTACTACTACTACTACTACTACTACTACTACTACTACTGTTGCTACTACTACTACTACTACTACTACTACTACTACTACTACTACTACTACTACTACTACTTCTACTTCCACTACTACTACTACTACTACTACTACTACTACTACTACTACTACTACTACTACTACTACTACTACTACTACTACTACTACTACTACTACTACTACTACTACTACTACTACTACTACTACTACTACTACTACTGCCACCACAATTATAGGTGAACGTAAGGCGTCCTCACATCCTACAGTAGTAGTAGTAGTAGTAGTAGTAGTAGTAGTAGTAGTAGTAGTAGTAGTAGTAGTAGTAGTAGTAGTAGTAGTAGTAGTAGTAGTAGTAGTAGTAGTAGTAGTAGTAGTAGTAGTAGTAGTAGTAGTAGTAGTAGTAGTAGTAGTAGTAGTAGTAGTAGTAGTAGTAGTAGTAGTAGTAGCAGCAGCGGTTGGGTCAAGTCTCCCAATGAAACTAACCTACTTCCTGCAAGGCCATCTCGTCCCGAAGGATTTTGTTCGCACGCATTCCTGCCTTCGCCTCGGTCCCTAGCGCCTTGAACGCCTGCGTTTCCGGACATGAGGGGTAACATGCATTACCAAAGTAAAACATTGTTAAAAACATATCAGCTGTGAGATCGAGGATCTCGTCGAAAGTATGAATATTTCGAAGCTGCGTGTGATATTCGATGAAGCACATGCCATATGCCATACATAAAAAAAAAACTATTATTTGGGCACCATCGCTCTAATTTCGTTTGGCTGAAGTTCCAGCATCGTATTCCCACAACTGAACCCACGCTCGCGGATGGCTTAAGTCTGTACTACAAAGTTCACCGCAACGTTGTCACCAATGCCGTAATATCAGATGCGTCAATTCGCATCGATCACCGATCGTCCGATCACCAATCACAAATCAATGTCCAATCATCAATCATCGTTCTACCTTCAACCAGCAACACAAAATCACCTCTCTCCCTAAAGATCCGGGCTCACAAATTGTAAGAGGACCTCCAAAATCAAGATAGTTTGGTGGTATCTAGCAGGTATGCTCGTACGTACCTTTCGACGATAAGTGCCCTCTAGATCTTTCAGCGTCTTCCTGAAGGTGGACTCCAAGGCCTGCCTCAGGTGCAGCATCTCTTGGCGGATGGCGTGGACTTCTTCTCCATGATTCTGCCATGCATGCATTGCATTCGGCAAGCGAAATACTGCATTGAAACATGTACTGGTAGGCTGTTCTCGACGCTATTCGGGTTCCAGGCAATCGCGCTATACCTCGTATACCGGTGTGTACCTAAATGTAAGACCGTAGGGATTAACTACGAATTAGTATACCAAAGTTCCTTATATTTAGGTACATTTTGGTAGCTACCATCCTCCTTTTTTAGACTTTTAGAACCACACCCACGTTTTTGTGCCAATCTACTTGGAATTAGTGTGGAATACTGTTTCCAGTGCAAGCGATTCAGCGGAACGGCCATTATTGTTTCTGCGCGCGTCCCACATTTGCTACCAGGTACATGTATATATTATATACCAGGTATATATGTTTGCATTCAAACATCGGAGTGAAGGCAGGGCTCCTCTTTTATTTGCGTTTACTTTATCCTCCGGCGGGTTGGTTAGGTTTAAACAAGACATAAGACTGCCAGGTATAGCTTAAGCTCACTCTTTTCCAAACCCAAAGCACGAGCAGTGTGTCAATTTAACCCGCCGCTCCCGTTGCAATAGCATAGAACAAGCTGATGCTACAGTCAGACAAGCTGATGCTGCAGTACCTCGGGTGCAAGAGAATGTTGACCTGACCTCACCAGACCTCATCCCGAGAGCATAACGCGGTACATACGTATAGACACCAGGGGGCGCCCCTGGCCTTGATCCTCAGTCCCATCTTAGCCGGCAGAGATTCCACCTCCACCTCCACCCTAACCGTAATCATAACCCCAACCCTGACCGTACTAACCTTGGTCCTCCGTTCCATCTTAGCTAGCAGAGAATCCACTTCAACTCCATCTGCCTCACCCAGGGCTGCTGCCTGTTTGTAACGCTCGTGCTTCAGCTTGAGTTGCGCTAACTGCTCTCGTAGAACGAGCAACTGATGCCCCAGTTCTTGCCGCGCCGACCTGTATTACGTTGTTATATTCCAGAATGTTGCAGTGCATGGTCATGGTTATGGTTTGGACATCCGCCGTGGCGAAGCGAGCGATAGGGTGGCTGAGCACCCTACCGTTTGTCGTACGAGCGCTGTTCATAGGGTGGTGATATACTGTAGTGTAGATGTCGTGAGGAACAACTCGTGCAGCAGCAGGATATTTGTAACGGTCGTCAGCTTATGCGCGTCGGTGCACCATGACGGCGGACGCTCCAGGCAGATCCGAAGAGGTCGCTCTTTTTTTGGCGCCTCCAAAATGATAACCTTGATTTTCGCTCGTAAAAAAAAAACACCTATTAATAATACGACAGATAGCAAAGCAACTTGACATTGACACTCGTAAACAAGGGGACAGTAGCCTGATCCTATCCCCGGTAGCTTGGTAGGTGGTCCGCGAGCCTGTCAAGATCAATTTCGTGAGTTCGAGTCTCATCGAGTGCATGCTCATAGGGACTTTTTCTTGCATAAAAAATTGATAAGCGGAAAGCGCGAAAGCGTGAGTTGGCTACATTCGATGAAAATCGACGAGCAGTGGGAATGCTGAACCCTATGCGCGATAAAAACTAAAGCACGTACCGGGGGGGAGAAGGAACGACACCTGTGACCACGGCTTGTCCAGAAGATCGTCGAGGGTAAAACCTCGTACGAGTGGGCTGGAAAGTAAAAGTGATGATTAAAAAAAAAAAAAAAAAAAAAAATCTACAGTACGACGAACTGCCCAATGCGCATCCTTGCCTCAAGAGGATGCCACAAACACATAACTACTGCTGTACCATACACAGCAGTATAGTAGTCACTCGACAGTAAACCCGTATGATTACTGCCCCGACGATCGACGCATGAAAAGCCTATCCATGGAAATGCCGTATTTTTATGCTCGTGGCATGTGCAATCTTGAAAGTAGGACGCTCTGAGGCTGATGGTTATCATGTTCGTCAAGCGCCAGGCCTGAGTCTTGGATCATTCCCGGGTAGGTCGCTCTACTGCTGTGCGGACGTACAGTAGGTGCCGGTACAAACTGATTGGTTTATTGGTGCATGAAAACTACTATTGATATGAATACTGTATTAGGTATCGCTCTGGCCAACTAACTGGATGCATGTAATTGCCTGCTTGGACTCCGGCGAGAAAATCGAACGGTTGTCAAACGGCTATATTACCCGTCAGAGTGGCATATGGGCTATATTACCTGTACGTACACTCGTACGGTATTCACGCTGCGTTGGTAACACATACTGCTGTACATTCGCACACGTCGACAATCAAAACTTTAGCGACACAACAAGCTACTGCTGTTGCAGCCTACTCTGGGTATTTGTCGTGCAGTGCCAGGGTGTGCTCTAGGCCCTGATGCCATGAAACACAGCGCGGCAGGGAATGCGATGTTCTGCTTGGACACAAGGCCGACAAAGCCAGAGCGTATCCGAAGCGCGCGGGGGGTGCGGGGTGCCTGGTGTGCAGTATGTATGTGCCAGGAATGTAGTGTATGTCCAAGACTAACGGCGCCCAGTTGTACGTACGGATACGAGCAGCGATGTCTACCATTCGAATGAGAAACGCTTGTGAAGACTCGACTCGAAAACTACGAGCTATGGCCTCTGCCAGATGATATCAGCAAGAGGGCTTCCAGCGAGGGACTCCACCAGTCTCGCTGGCCTCGCACTCAGTAAGTCTTGTTCTTAGAGCTTGTATTATCACGGAGTGATCCTCATCGGACCACGAGCCAGGTGGCTAGGGGACATCACACAGGATCCCCGGCCACTGCTCCACTCACACATGCGATTACACTGAAACCTCCACGGCTTGGTATCTTTTGGCTACAGCACCCCCAAAGCGAGTTCACTCGATATTATGGCCTCTGCCAGATGATATCAGCAAGAGGGCTTCCAGCGAGGGACTCCACCAGTCTCGCTGGCCTCGCACTCAGTAAGTCTTGTTCTTAGAGCTTGTATTATCACGGAGTGATCCTCATCGGACCACGAGCCAGGTGGCTAGGGGACATCACACAGGATCCCCGGCCACTGCTCCACTCACACATGCGATTACACTGAAACCTCCACGGCTTGGTATCTTTTGGCTACAGAGCACTTGCACTAATGCATTCGAAGTCCTTTCACGACGGCGAGAAAAAAAATACACGTGTCAGCCGGTACGGCGCGTCGGTTTTACTCACGTGTGTTCATCTTGCAGCATGGAGACATCGTAGTCGTTTCGCTCTCGCAGCAGCTCCACATTTTCGTTCAGGTCGCGAAGTTCCTCTACCTTCATCGTTAATATCATGTTCACAATTTGACGCTATAATAGTCAACGAGGGAAGAAGTGAAGGAAGGGCTGAAGGAGTCTTGTCGCTATTATACCGATATTAAAGAAGGCACGAACCGTAGCGGGGAGGGGAGAGGAGAGCCTGCTATTAATATGTGTGTGGGATCTGAGATACGACTTTTTAATACAAGTAGGAGGGAGTGATAAAAGAAGGGCGAATACGAGTAGGAAGAAAAAACTTCCAAGAATGTGCGCATATGCCCCGCGAAGAGCGCGCAAGCCAGACAGACAGTTCAGATGCTGGTCATGAACTTTGATTTTCGAAAAGCCAAGCTGCTAAGGATGTGTGGCAGTGGGGCTCTTCTCGTCGAATGTGAATAAGAATGGGCGTCCAACCTTCAAGGTCATGGATTCGCCCTTTGGCCTTTGGAGCAGGTGCGTGTCGAAAGGTCAGTGACTATATCACTACCGGTATTTAATAAATGACGGTTAGACCGCACGTTATGGTGTCATTTTGTGGCGTTTCATCATCTCAGAAACGTGGTGCCAAAGAAAGCGGGTGTACACCCCGTATGAAGACCAACGTTGATCCATGAAGTTGCCCAGCGAAAATCCAACAAAAGGGGCTCCTCGCCACCATCTCTCCCCTGAGATAGTGGTCGCCACTATCTCACCCCTGTGATAGTGGCGAAGAATATCTTGTTGTCGCGTTTTTTGGTTCCGCAAATATGTACGATAAGATATGCCGTGGTGGTGCTATATATACGAGAACAATACGCAAAATTTCGTACGAATGACAAATACCTGGTGCATATATATACGAGAACGATACGTACAATATTTGAAATATATACGGGTATACTATTAAGATTAATATTAATATTTCATTTTTACTACCATAGGCACTGCTGTTGCACAGCCTGTCAGCTGTATGCTTTCGGTGGCGGAATAAGTATCAGGAAGATAGAAGTTCGTACGAAGTGGTACCATAACGTACGGTCTGATACAGCTGTACTACTACTGTACTCGTATTAATGCGAGCAGTTTCTTTTTCCCCTTTTAGTTTCATCCAATTTAGTACCTTCGCCCTTCTTGATCCTTTCCCCCCAATTAATGTATAATGTCGATAGTCGTGGCTCAGAACCAGGCTCGCATACCTTGATTACATACTTATATTGATATTAATCATCGCCCCGGACCTCTACGGTGCGTGCCTTGCTTTTTCATCGCGAGGAGGGTTCAGCACGTTCTTCCCTTTTCGACTCGCCGTGAATAGTGCCTATAAATAAAATTGATACCAGGTACGTACGTGATTACCACAGCAGTACTCCCGAAGTACTCGAACTGCTGTACGTAGTGTAGTACAAATAGGTAGGGCAGCTGTGAGTTTGACTGTTCCAATGGTTGATACCCAACTTTGATACTGATACATTCGTACAATACTTGTAATGCTGCACCGTTCTTCCTACTGATTATGATAGTCGGGTTCATAGGCTTTTAGCATGTTAGATACCCCGAGGTGGCGACCAAATCAATTTATTGTATCATAGTACATTACCATCGGTACCTGGTACAATAGTTGCTGCAGTGTCATCAACCGTCTACCAGCAGCGTGAGCACGCAGTAGTATCACGTCCTATTAATAGAATCATGTTGGGATTGGGACTACTCCTTGCGTTGTAACACTGCTGTAAACGCGGACACCAATAGGTTTGTAGTCGTCCGAGTGTCATCCCCCAATCACGCAGTGGCCATTGCTGCAATCATCAGGTGTTAGAGCCAGTAATACCACGTACCTGGTACCTGGCACATGGTATGAAATAAGCATAGGCACAGCCGTCGACATGAGGTAAACCACAGCAGGAACTTTCTACGTACCAGGTACGACCGCCATGTGTACCAGTACGAGGGTACATGATGTGCAGAGCAGAGTACAGTACCTGGAACCGTATGTTTTACGTAGTGTTTATTTTTACATATGTTTTTATCGTCAATTTCCCCCTCTGTACGGTAGTCTCAAGAACACACACATTTACTGCACGGCACATAGCCAGGGGTGTCGTGCCACTGCCGACGGCCATAGCATCACACGAATCCTAACCATACCCGCACCCTTGGCAAGGAGAACTTCGTAGCTCGCCGCTCGTAGCAGGGCAAGATGCCGCCTACAGCATCACCCAGAACGTAATACGACTAAAAGTGTATAAGATCAGCATTGCACCGCGTCCATCACCTTCCTATTGTTCTCTCGCGCGAGCTTTTTTATTTGCTGCACCTCGCCAACAAGTGTGCACTCCAACTCGGCCAGCTCTCCTTCCAGCATCTGTCTCTCATTTTCTGTGGGGCCACCTCCCTCCTCCCCGCCGTCGGCCGCACCCCCTCCGACCGCCATGTGTAGGGATCACAAGACTTGTTGCAGGTACGAGTGGCATGGACAATCGATGGTCCGCATGTACGAAAAAAGTGAGATGTGAAAAGGTGCCGTTTCAATAAATGAGGCGAGATTAATGTTTCGGTTCGACGACAAACTCGCCGTTTCAAAACCTTCACACCAGCTTTGTACGAGCAGTGGCATGCGTGAGCGTGGTGGCGGCTAGCCATCAAGAAGAACGCGCTGCTTATCTGCCCGGCGGGGAGGCAGGCCATCGTAAAGCTGGGCCCGGCAGTGTGTATGACAGTTAGTTCGCACAGGGGGTCCCTAAACGTGTTTTTTTGTCTTGGCCTATTTCAGGCTGGTGGTGTTCCTTGGACTCCCAGAGCGAGAGTGAGAGCGATCGCACCGGAGTCCGGCGTGGCAGGGACGCAGGAGGGAGGAAGTCTCCATTTCGACGCATTTTGTCATACAGGGGTATTGATTCGCGGTGAGTGCACTGCGTGGCGCGGTATCAGGCATGTGGGACGGTGGTGTGCGGTGTGTGTGCGGGGTGTTGGGGGGCTGGTTAAGCTTGCTCGAGGTTGGCGGCGGCGACGGCGACGGCTTTCTTCCAAGGCCTGTGTTGATTCAAAGTCCCCTCGAGGTCGATCTGGGTCGATGGAAACGTTATTAGGAAAGAAGCTTAAAGCATCAGACGTTGATGAAATAAACTACAAAGTAGCTGAGGCTTTATTTTACATACTCGTACATGAGGTTTCCCCTACGTACTGCTGTATATTTTCCCCCAAAATCTGAAAAAGAAAAAAGTCTGCGGGATTTAAACACACCGCCGCTCGGATTTAAATCCCCCGCCGTTGCCCCCCCTCAAGCATTCTAGGTGCGGGGGATAGGCACGAGCATGCGAAACGTACATCCCGAACTGGTTTTGAAAGCACTAAGCTGCCTGGAGCACGACATGCAAGACAAGATAACCCCTACCCGCTCGGTACAGCAGCGACATCAAAAGTAGAAGCACGACGCTGCTGGTGTGTGAGCAGTGTAGCAAGGCCGGTAGCTTCTGTAGTCGTCAGTGGTGTGAAGAGACCTCTCAAAAGCAGCCGAATTTCTTTTGCTCCACAGCACAGCAAATTCTTTGAGCTCGAAGTAGCCTTTAGTAACCGTTAACTTGGTACACGACATCGTTCTAGAACGAGGAGAACGAGTGCTGCACTGTAGACGGACGTACATATGACACGTACATGTTGTCTACTGTCGGTGCGACGGAGGATAGATAGTGAGCGCATATGGCCGACAGGTTGAATAGAGAGCCGTATACCTCGTACAGTGCAGTAACGATACACCCGGGCGCAGGCGTTATTATCACATCCGGCTGGCCTCGGCTTACAAATGCTACGTACCTGGCACGACACAAGGGCCCTTGTTTTTTCGTTCTGCTGGTTGCGATATATGCCCCTCCTGAAGTACTCCCAACTGCAACTTAGACGAGTAGTGCTCAATAGGGCTACTTGCTTCTATCATACCTGGTACGTGGTACGTGCTATCGCTGACACGGTTCTTTTTTCGCGCGTACCATAAAATCGCGCCAGGTACTCCTACTCGTACTCGTTTTTACTGCCGAAGCAGGCAGACACGGTAACGGTTCACGGCTGTCGCAACCGCGCTGACGGTCGCTCGCCCACATGAGTCGCGACAAGCAGCCGCTAGAGAGCAGGACCACCGTGAAGAAGTAGTCTCGGGGTTCGCCTATATATGAAGGAGCTTGGCTCGATATCTGAGGACAACAACTTAAGCGAGCAAAAACACCGAACTGAGCTCGAAGCAGCAACAGGGGATGGGGTAAGGACTCTGGCCGTCGTCAGCACGGACACAGAAAGCAGCGAAGCAGCAGCTGACCGCGGCACGGTGGAAACGCTCCCGAACCCGGCGGGGCACAAAGCACTCCGTGGTTCTACTTCGAGCGAAGTCAACGCAGACACGCCAGCACAAAGCAGCGAGGCAGTCGGCCACGGCACGCTGGAAACGCTTTCAATCCCAGTGGGGCATAAAAAAGTGCATGACGGGACCTGGAGCGACGTCAATGCAGACACAGAAGACAGTCAGGCGGCCATCGGTAGCACACTGGAAACACTTCCAATACCGACGGGGCACCAAGCACTGTGTGATTCGACCTTAAGCGAAGTCAACTCAGACATATCAGCAGAAATCAGCAAGGCCGTCGACCGCGGCGCACCAGAAACAATCTCGACCCCGGCTGGGCACAGAGCATTGCGCCGTTCGACTTCGAACGAAGACAGCTTCTTTCCGCCGCCGACGCGCTTGAAATCGAAGCTCCCGGCACTGACAGGGGTGGGTCAAAACTCTCGAATAACTGGGGACCCGCTGCATCCGCATCCCCCCAGTCACCACCCCGGGCTGCTACCGCCACTCAGCGCTAAAGAGGGAGGGGGAGGGAGTGTGAGGTCGGAGGTAAGCTTCGACAGTCACACCGAGCCGAAACACAGCCCCCGGGATACCCGGAAGGTCAAAGCCAGGGCGAGTACACCCCGTGCGGGTGGTGGTGATATCCACCAGCAAGGGGGTCACGCGGGTCCTGACCCCGCAGCCACAGCTGCTGCCGCAACAACAGCAGAGTTAACTGGTGCGGGATCATTACATGGTCGGAGGGGGGTCGATTCGTCGCCCCCCCCGTCCCCATCGTCTTTATTAGCAGGGGATCATGGCCCCACCCGGCAGGGGAAGCCGGGAGAAACAGCGGGGGTTTCCAACCGCAACGAGGCGGGCGAACCAGCGGGGGGCTCCTCCAACCGTAACGAGGCGGGAGAATTAGCGAGGGCTTCCGGCCAGAGCAAGGGGGCGGGGGAATCAAAGCGGAAGGTGTCGATGAAGGGGTCCGCGCTGGCAGTTGTGTCAGCGATAAAGCTGAAGCACAACCGCCGGAGCTCTGCTGCGATGCACACCGACCTGCTCAGGGCCTTCGTGCCCGACATGCTCATCAATGTAAGTAAAAACAACCGTCGTAGAGAAAAATGCACTAATGTAAGTATAATTGTAATATTTATAAAAAACGCCTTATTTTTGCTCTGTGTAGGGGGGTACTGCTGAGTTCAGAGTCTCTAACATGCTCATCATATCCGCTCCATTTAACGATTGACGCGTCCTTCTTGTTTTGGAGGGGAAGGCATTGTTCAGAATCTACTGTATAACCTACAGTAAAACAAGGCCATCAATGTTAGTACGATACCACGAATGTTTTTTGTTGAGCTGTGAGTGTGGGAGGAGGCGGGAGGGGGGAAGATACTCAGAGTCGAGAACATTCTCATCAATGCCACAGTACGAGTCGTGCGATGCCACAAAAAATACGGGGCTCCGGGGGGTGTATTCAGGAATAGTAACGTGTTAACCCATTTGGGGCTTCGAGGCATGCATAGAAATAGTGCGGGGGCGTGCCTTAAACGGGAGAAATGGGGGGCACTCGATATCATGCATGGCCGTAGTCGTATGGCCATAGATCCTCACATCTCCACAATGCCGGGACGGGGGACGGGGGAGGGTGCCGATACTTGCGGCATCGGCCATACCAAGTGGTCTATGATATAGGCCTAAGGCTGCTGAGCATTACTTTAGGGAGATAAGGGGCGTGTCCGAACTGCACTTTATGGAGATGTCCGGGGCGCTTGCGGCGTCGTATACAGGTACGTGGTATGATACTGGTATTGCTGAAAGCTCCCCCAAAATAGCTGGAAAGACTGCACCTGGCAATGCTTGGTTGCTATACTACCGTTAGGTCGGTACATCGCTATGTGTGGCTCTCGGAAACGGTTGAGGACTGTTCGCGAGCAAGGATTTGGAGTTCAATCAAAGTTGGTAGGTTGGCTGGAAATGCACGGCTCGTCACAAGTTAGGCGGTGGAAATAAGACAACGTCGCGGCTAGCTGTTTCCTGGGTGGCGAAAATTAGCCAACCCCACGACTGGTTAGTGGTTGGGTGGCGAAAGAAAGCCATCTTTCCTGCTGGTTATTTGTTGGGTGGCGAATATATGGCAACTTCACGGCTACTTGTTAGTTCGGTGACGAAAGTGAGGCAACTTATCGGCGAGTTGTTAGGTGGGTGGTGAAAATATGCCAACTTAACGCCTGGTTATTTGTTGGGTGGCGAAAATAAGTCAAACTTCGCGGCTAGTTGTTAGTCGGGCGGCGAACGGTAGGCCAACTTCTCGGCTACGTATTAGTTGGGTGGTGGAAATAGGGCAATTTCAGCAGTGGTTCTTAGCTGAGTGGTGAAAATAAGTAATTTTCACGAAAATAAGTAATTTTCACGGCTACTTACTAGATGAGTGGCGAAAACAAGCCGACGTTTCGGCTACTTATTTGTTGCGTGGCGACAATAAGCCAACTAAATGAACCAACTCACTTAGTTTCACCCGTAACAGACACAAGCCGATCCACAAATCCGCCAGTCAGATTCAAAGACCCAAAATTCCGCAAATTACCGATTGCAAGTACTGTAATCGTGGAACCTACCTAGCCAACTCAATGACTAATCGGCGACTCATAGTCGGCCAACCAGCAGCCTTACAAATAATGTAACCTACTTACCCAACTGATAACTAGTCAGCGACATATCAACAACGCACAGCCCTATATACTAATCATGGAACCTACCTAGCTAACTATTAACAAGTCGGCGACTTATAGTCACCCAACTCGCAACCCTAGTTAGTGCCAACGATGGG
This sequence comes from Macrocystis pyrifera, assembly GCA_031763025.1. Lineage (NCBI taxonomy): Eukaryota > Phaeophyceae > Laminariales > Laminariaceae > Macrocystis > Macrocystis pyrifera. The sequence goes on from JASSKH010000045.1 coordinate 218,691, forward strand.
ATGCCTTTCCCAGCTGTAAACGCTCTTCCTCCCTCCTTTACTCCCAATTGCTTCCATGTGCTCGCTCGGCAGTATTTGGAGGGCGCCTCGAAGCCGCTGGAATCCCACGCCTTTTTTGTGGAGGCGGCGTGCATGTGTGCGGACATTTCCGGTTTCACGGCGTTATCAGAGAAGCACTGCAAGCAAGGGACGGCGGGGCTCGACGCACTAGTCCAGGCAAGCCAGCCAATGCCTCTCTAGGTGTAGCGCCTTACTATCTTCTGAGCGCCTCGCGCGGAGCTCAATATCTCCATCCATCATCCATCACCCCAAACATCACTCAAACCGGCTATTAACAGCGTTTCTATGAGTTGGTCGTCTAACGTAAATATGCTGGTAAACGTATCGTACTATTAATAACATGTACAGCAGTATTGCTCACTCGGACTGAGAATATTGAGCCAAAATGTGGCATTGCTCGTTGCCCACGTAAGACTCTCTCACAAAGGAGAAAAAAAAAAGAAGCTTCGCCTATTGTTTAGTACATTGGTAGTGTTCTCAGTCCTCTGAAAATACGTGCGAATTTGATTTTGTCTGTTACTACGGGGGACCCATAGCAAATAGGACCAAATTTTAATTTTGTTGGTAAAAATATGGAAACATATAGTTTTTTCTGTGTGCCGTAGGTCCTATTTACTATGGCCCCCCGTAACAATGTATTACCGTAACAGCACCTGCGATGAGTTTTAGATATGATTGTGCTCTGCACCGTTTAAGTTATCTCGTGGTGACTTATTTATAAATTTTGAAACTTACCAGGTACACGGAACATGTGTGAAGTACGAAATACATGCTAAAAAACTTCAGTGGGCAATGAAATCATTTTCTTTTTCAGGTTAAAAGACAACTAACTCAGCATGTGAGAACGAAACTCTTATTGAATCTCGTCTTTGCAAGCTGCAAGTGCGTGATGCCAACATGTTTATACATATACCAGGTGTACTATTTCGTAGCAACTTGGAGGAGGGGATGGGAAGTACGAGTTTTTTTTTTTTCGTGTCTTTCTCGCGCAAAGATATGCTTTTGTCTTCGATTACTTTGTTGGGTCGAAAACATACGGATTATTCCAATATAAAATATCGATATTTACTATGTTGCACTTGCCATCCGATAAATGTTTATTAATAGCATGAGCTTCAACGTTGATCGCCCATCAAGATTGCTATCGTTAATTGGAAGAAGGCGAACCTCTCTGTATCCTCTGGATCGCTTCTTCAGCAACAAAATTCGTACGTAGCTGGTATCTACTGTAGTACCAGGAATCTCCTCAGAAAGCACCAAAACTTGCGCCTTTTTTTCATCCCCTTATAGAGTTTCACTTCGCCTCGATCCACATCGCTAGCGTACAACCAACGTTCATATGGTACTGTAGCAACAGTGCCACACGAAGGTACTGTATTTCATATAATATCTCAAATATGCAAAAACTAAAAGCTACAAAAATACCTTGCCGCTGTCGAGTCAGCTATGTACTCGCGCCAACCAACAAGAACTTATTGACTACTCGTACCTTTCCATTGAGCCTATTTTATACGACAATTGTCCTCGGGGCAAACTCCTCTCGTTTCCCTATTCCCGCAAAAAAGATCCAACTCTCATTCCAAGTAGTTTCTCCCTGAACCGAAATGCAAGTGGACTTGCAAGTGGCTAAATGCGAGTGGTGTATAGGCTCAACATACCGTACCTGTGGACAAAACCTACCACCACCAATGCGCCCCCGACTTACAATCACTCCAATCGAGCAGATCATCAACAGCTACTACTCGAACCTGGTGAACATCGTCTATTCCTTCGGTGGAGACATCATCAAGATTGCGGGGGATGCGCTGTACTGTATATTCATGCCCGACGAGAGCGATCTGCGGGGAGCCGTGCTGTGCGCCGCCTTGTGTAGTATGCAGCTCAAGGAGGTAAATGTTTTTCGCTATGCGTACACGTACGCACAGAAGTTTTTTGTTTTATTTTTGCCCTTTACATGTACGGTGGTCCGGGAAGTGTTTTTCGAAATTCGCATATCGTATGGACGAACGCGTTGTTTTTCAGGCGTGTTCGAGGATAAGAAAACACACGAAAAAAACTATGGCTAGTCCAATCGTAAGTTTTTCCAATCATAGTAGTTCACCCAATTTAGTTTAATGACAGTAGTTGACTACAGTCCGACGCTAGTAGTTCGACCATAGCTGTTCGAATATTGTATATATTAATAGCAACCGTAGTAGTTTCAACCGCTATATCGCAACCATAGTAGTTCATATATTGCACTATTAGTCTATTAAATAATCGTCAATATAAGGGATGTTGAGATAGGAAAAAAAGGCCGAAAAGTACCTTATATGTATGGTCAGACCGATATGTAGTTCGAACATACTTCATCTATCTGTAGAATAAACAGCCATCGTGTACAGGACGCGTCTAAGGGGGATTTTTCTTCGCCGCGCACCCGCTGTGTGCAGCAGTAACCTATTTGAAATACTTACAAGCCCCCGTGATTCACATTTGTTTCTACAGTAGTTTTTCTTTGCCCGTCACCATGACCGGTGGTCACTTTGACTCTATCATTGATATTGTTGTTGTTATTGCGTGGGGTGGAGAACTAACTCCGCACAAGTGGGATGGTCGTACCACGTGGTGAGTACATGGCCAGACACCCACGAGGCAGTTACACGCTATACGCATGTACCCATTACTGTCTCTCGAAGTGGCCACACGAGGAAAAAGTACTCGTTGTTCGACGCTGTCATCCATATGCGAGAAGTCCGCGCAAGGTGCCCAAGTCCGCCTCACAATCAGTTCTTAGTAGGATGAAGTTCACCTTCCATGTGACAAATCCAACACGTCACGGCGCTTCGCGCTTGGTGCAAGCAATGCCTGCACGGTCGGTGAAATCTCGTCGTTCTCCGTCCCGGATGCGAGAGTCGATGGCCACACGACCACGGCCTTAGATGATAATGGGCACACCTCCATGGCCCTGTAAACGTACGCTCGTTATCGCATGTACGGTGTCTGATTAAGACTTGAAGAAGAGCTTAAGTTTTTGTTGTTATTGATCTGCCGATCGGCCCGAGGGGAAACATCAGGGGGGGGGTTACGATTCAAGAGACGTAACGGTTAGTGAGAGGTCAATGGCTTGAGGCGGGCAGGCAAAAAGCAACACAGGACCCGTTTAATATATTACCGGTTTAAGATAAGTCTACTAAGCCTGGAACACCTCTCTCTCTCAAGTCGTAGCCCCCCCTGTATTCGAAAAGGTTAATACGTGCATGTGTTCCATAATTTTGATGTTATTGATGTTGTAACTATGGGTTGACGCGGACATTTTGACGCCGCACGTCGGGATGTGAGATGCAATATTTGCAGGATAATACGAAAAACAAGTAAAGAAAGTGAATCATGCTACACACGGTAGAAGTGCACCTGCCGTTTTCTCAGGCTCCTCATATGGGTAGGGTTAGGTCTGAATGATTTTTTTGTTGTAAAACCTAAACGATAAGGCATGCTTTATTGGATAGTGTCTCAGTTCAGAAGCCCCGTCAGTCTGAAATATTTGTGTCAGAGCATTCCCATGGTCTATACCTGGTCTTTTTTGTTGTTGCAAAATCCTAAACGATACGGCACGCCTTATCGGGTACTATTACGGTGGACCATAGTAAATAGGACCTAGGGTACACACAAAAACCTATATATTTCGCTATTTTTACCTGCAATATATGGTCCCATTTACTATGCCCCCCCGTAATAGTTCCTCAGTGCCCTTGAGGAGCCCCAGTCACAAATATTTTGTCTTGCAAGACGAAACGTGCTGTATACCCCGATCTTAGCACGCGTCTAACTCGTAGGCCATGGCCATGTGTTCAATTAGTTTGGGGATACTTATTCACGGCGATCCGTTCCTTGGTTTCGATTTTTTTCATGAAAGAAAGGTGCATGCGTTTTATATTTTTAATGTTGACAGCAATAGGTGCATGTTGCTTCATATTTTTTTAAGTTGATATCAATATATATATGCATGTGTTCCATAATTTTGATGTTGACAGGAACATCTTAAACGTGCTCCATAACTATGCTGTTGATAGGTTGCCGCCGATGGGCTGACGCTGCACGTTGGCATTTCGTCCGGGGAGCTGTGTTTCGGCATACTGGGTGGCATCGACAATTGCTGGGAATGCCTAATGAGCGGGGATCCTATTGGCCTCGTTGCTGACGCCCTGGACGAGGCCCAAAAACAACAAGTGAGCCTGTTGTTGTCATTCTTGTTGTTGTTGTTGTTGTTGTTGTTGTTGTTGGTGTTTTAGGTGATGGCGGTTTGGTGGGGTTGTTGGTTGTTGTTGGACTTCTTGGTGGCGTTTCTGGTGTTTTCGGTGTTGTTTGGTTGTGGTACCTGGTGATGGTGATGGTGACGGTGTTGGTGGCGATTTTTTTTGGTGTTGGTGTTGGCGTTGTTGTTGGTGGTGATGTTTTTTTTTGGTGGCGATGGCAGTGTTGGTGTTGATGGTCTCGGCGATGGCAGTGTTGGTATTGCTGGTATTGTACGTGTCGTGGTGATGTTCGTGCTTTCGATCAGGGGTGTGTGTTAAGACTGTTGCTGTTGTTCTCGGTGGTCTCGCTCGCGGAGGTAGTGTTGTAAATTTCTTATGGTCTAAACGTACCAGTATCTACTGGTAATAGTAATAGTATGTGTTTTTCCTGCTCTGACCTGGCACCAAGAAGGGCTTCGAGGCGGTGTGTTTCAGCTTTGTTCTGTTTTACCATCCCGTGTCTGTAGACCTGGCCCTGAAGCCATTGGCCACCTACATCTATAAGCGATGCTCTGCAGCATTTCAAGCGCGTTGGAAGATGTTCACACGAGTGTCAACTGAGCGACAGTCTCAGTTGACATAGCCGGCATAGCAGTACAAGCACAAGCATGCACAAGCCGCGTCCAAGCATTCCATGCACTGAGCACAACCGGCTATTTTCCCGCGAACACAATTTGCTCAACATGCTCAGAAAGAGCAAAGTTAGCAGGACAAGCATGAACAAGCCTTGCCGCTATCACGCCGTGCGTTCAACACGCCGCCCGTTATCGATCGCACGAATGCCAGTTGAGTGGCTCCACCGACAAAAAACAAAGTACCTTTACAAGTTACCAGGACAAGCCTGGATAAGCCTGGACAAGCCTAGGCAAGCCATGTGGAAGCACTCCACGCATTGAGCACTTAAACACACCCCCAGCCAATATATGTCACATTTTTCTTCCCCCAGGTGGTCGTGAGCGTGGAATGCATGGCGATCATAGGAGACTGCTGCCGGGGGTCCCCGCTCCCCTCCTGCAACGTGCTCCTAAACTCCATGCAACCCCCTAGAAAAGAAAAGAGGGGAAGCATTCGCGTGGCAAACATGATCGCCAACAGAGGCCTCCCGGTGGAGCTGGAGCCCACACGAGGCGTCTTCGAAGGGGCGCAGCAAACCCCACGGTTTCCAGCCGGCGAACTGTCTCCCTCCGAGATCCTGGCTTCCTCTAGCACGGTTTCCGATAGCGCGGCCGCCGCTACCGTGGCATCCGCCAGTGTGCCATATGCCGCTAGCGAGGCGACGGACACTTCTAAAATCGCGCACGGGGAGGGAGGGGTGGAGGAGAAGAGAGAAAGAGAGGGAACTCCTCACGCTACTACGCCCAACGGGAGCGCTACAAAGTCTGCGGGGGCAGGTGGGGAGGGGAGGAAGGAGGGGGGGAGGGGTAGTCGCGCTGCGACACCGAGTGGATCTTTCAATAATAAGGAGGAGGGGGGGGAACGGGGGGTGACCGGCCGAGGAGGTCGGAGTTTGGGCTGGGGGAGGCTGGGAAGATGAGGGCTGATTCGTCTCCCGGTGTGCTGCCGTTGCTGCAAGGTTTTGTGCCCGGCCCGGTAACAGATATGCTCGCGGTGAGTGGGCTGGTGGTGGTTGGGCGTTTCTCATATATACATAGTTATTGAAGAACATGTCTCGTTTTTGGTCGGCAAAGTACACTCCTTTTGGAAACCATAGTGTCTCGAACTGCCCGACCAAGTGTACCTACTTCTCCTCTCCTCTTCTCTCCCCTCCTCTACCTGCTAATATTTTTCGTGGATCGACAAGCTGACCGTTCCAATTTTTGTTTCGCCTTTAGCTTCTGTGCCTTACGTAGGAGCTTTGGGGAATTCCTGGTTCCACCTAGGGACAGGCCTCCAAAATATATAGTATTTCGAACCGAATTATCATGTCAACACCAGCTACCGTACGCGTGTCTCTATTGATAGATTGATTCGCAATGCCCCTTCCTTGTCTGTCAACTTCCAGTGGTGTGCCTGGTATATCATACATCATACGGTGCCCCGTGAATCGAACGGTCAACTTTCGCTCAACATAACGGCACACCATACGTACTCGAAGGCTATGTTTATCTTGCTGAAGAGTCAAACGTCCGTTGTAGACGGCGTGGGGTTATTATTCTTGTGAATCAAACCTGTGTCCCACAACCATAACTCCAGCGGCGGCTTCGGTGCAACTATTTTTATTCCACCTTTCACACTTCCAAAAAACGGCGGGAATGGGGCGAGGGGGGGGGGGATACACTTGACCTTGACTGAAACTAATGGGACCAAACCATATCGAAACGAAAGCTAATGGTGAAAGCTAGAGGGAGTCAATATCGTATCTAGGGCTCCATACAGACGACTCTCGGCCGACAACTTCACTGTAAAGCGGGATGCAATAATCGCTCTTTCGCGCCTCCTGCTTTGTGTGTGGAGCACCGTATTCGTAAGTTGCTGAAAATGCGTGCAATCGCGTTTGAGGTCGTGGGGGGGGTACTCATTATCGTGCATGGCCGTAGTCACGTAATCATATGACCATAGACCCTCACATCCCTACAATGCCGGGACGGTGCACGTCGGGTTTTCGCCGACCAGGCAGACATTGCTTACACCAAGCGCGAAGCGCCGTGAGGTGTTGGGCGAGTCGCATGAAGGGTGAGCTGCATCCTACTGAGAACCGCTTTAGACGCGGATTTTCTTGCGTATGGATGCCAGCATCAATGAATTGATTTAATTTCTGGTGTGGCCACCTCCAGAGACAGCAATGGGGTTACTATGTGACTGTCTCGTGGATGCACACACTACGTGATACGAGCATCCCCCTTGTGCAGAGTATAGGTTCTCCGCGCACAAAAGTCATCTAACTTGACCGCCAGCCGTGGTAACCGCCAAAAAAAAAAAACGGTACCCTGGCTGTCTAGCTCACGCTGTGAGAGGCGTGCTTTACAGCGTCGTCGCCAACCGACGCCAACCCAACCCTATATATATATATAGCAGGTATACAATAGAGGGGGGGGGGGGGGGGGGGGGGTACGAAACGGGGTATCACAAGCTAGGACCGACCCCCGAGCTGGACCTCACAACAGCGCTCGGCCGACAACGTCGCCCAGAACCAAGATGCTCTCTTTCACGCTTTCCGCTTGGGAGTTGTATTCGAGCAAGAGTTTATAAGACTCTGGGAGAGGGGGGGGTGGGGATAAGTGATAAGGTATGCGCCCTCGCGATTCAAACGCCTTGCCCTAGCTGAAACCGCCTTTTGCTATGAGAAGCATATATACGGATTCGGGGTTGCACCATCACCTTCATACATCTGTTCGGTGTAGGTATGAGTAGTAAAACAACGGTCGTACGGGCGTGATTCGTGGCAATGGATCGGAATAATACTCTACCTAACTTACTATCCGCTTCGCCGCAGGGGAAAACACCCGCTGCCCCACTATTACTATCATACTGCAATTCATGACGTCCACGCCGGAGCTGACACATGAGTGCACGTGATCTTGCCACCCAATAAAATGCGAATTGTAGGCGATACGTACGAACCATCCGTGCCACCTACGGTTCGATGAAATGGCCTCGTCTTTAAAAGCATACGAAGTATATGTTTTGTCCCAAAAAGGCTGGTTTTGCCATCCTGCTTAGCTGTAACCTTCGCAGTAGAAGCGCTCCTGTCTGCTTCGCTTCCTTTGACCTTCCTGTGGCAAAGGTCTCCTTCATCGCGTCAAGAAAAGGCGGTCGTCCTATACATGGCGACCATGCTGATGGTTTCGGCCAGCTCTCCCACCATTGCATTTGCTCCAGCTTTCTCTACGCATTCTCATTAATAGTTTTAGTGTATGTGAAGTATGCGGTAGTATAGATTTATATATTATCCGCTTTACTATTAATCATATCAAAAGCTGTAGCCAACCTTGAAACGTTCGTTCCCTTCTCGTAATGCTATTTTCTTTGGCATGTCTCAGATTGTACTTTTCCTTTTTTTCCTGTGAAAAAGGCTGGAATCTTCATGGGATGTCTTTGAAACAAGACTACAGACTTTCGTGCGGTAGGTCGAACGATCCGGTTTCGCTGTGTATATAAAAAAATAAACCGAAATGCCCCCGCCCGTTCGGTGTGCCCTGTGTTTCATATTCGGTTCGTGAAAAGGCTGGCATCTTCATGTACATGGCGGAGATGCGGACGGTCACGACTCTTTTCGTGAAGCTGGACAGCTATTCGCCGGAGAAGAACAAGAACCTACTCTCGCTGCAGGTCAGGTTCCTAAAGCTACTGGATATACCAAGAACAGCAGTATCGGTATACGAACCTATCCCTAAACACAAACGAACTAATCTGTCCTTGAATTCAATATCGTTTGTAGACTAATATTTAATCCCAACGATCCTAATATCTTGGGACACAGTCGTACTGCATCAATACTCGTACGTAGGCGATTGAGGTTTGAGCAGGTGCCATTGTCATCCTATCGACTTTTGTTCTGCTCAGAAAACGACTTGATGAACATTGCACTGGGTGTTAGTGTGGTTACTTACAGTAGGCTTAGGGTTATATTGCATCTTAGGGTTAGGGGTGTGGAACGGTGGGTACGCTCACAAATATAGTATTTTCCTATGTGCTTGGTTTGCCTTGGTTTTGCTCTTTCTGGGCGTGATTATGAGCGATAGGCTGTGAAGCTCGTGCTGTTTGCACTGTGTCCAATGGCAATCGAGATATTTGCAATAATGGTTGTAGACAACAGGAAGGGCGGATCATTTCAGGCGGGAGGAAAGCAGAGAAAGTCGACGTATATCCTGTAAGTCGAAGTTGACATTACCTTGTACAGTCTAGCTCCAGTGGTTGATACCGTAATGTTTGAAGTGTGTCCTTTTTTGTTACCGGGTATTCGTCAGATGTTGTTTGAGAGGATTCTCTTCGTTCGAGATTGGTTGTAGAAGAGCATCTTCTTCCATGCTCGTGACATCGCTCCGTCTTCCCTACGAACGTTTTCTCGTCTGCGGGCCAACGAGCAGCCCGCTTCGAGTAAGGAAACATGTGCATGCTTAAATGGGGGATAGGGGTGCACCCCGTTTTTGATGGGGCGCCTGACTTGATTATTGTTGAGGAGCTCTACTACACCAAGCCCCACCCCAAAACCTGGCCTTGAGAAAAACGAAAGTGTACAACCCAGGAACAACACCTCGGACAGAAAATCGATTCACACAGTTCATGACGTGGATCTTTCAGGGTACATGTATCCCTGATCTGTCTGATCAGTGTGATTTAGCTCCTGTTGCCGGGTGGGAGCCGTACAACTTGCATGACCCAGGACATATTTCCCGGGTTTGACCTGTATTATACAGATGCTGCACAGCACCTCAGAACTGCAGGTTCCGATCTGAATTTTCTATCTGATCTATCTGATCTATCTGAGCTATCTGATCCATCTGGTCTGTCCGACGTATGGAACAACCTCATGGTCTACTAACGACCAAACATATTCCGACTATAAAATGTGCCATAGTGCTATGGTGCCTTATTGAGCTATTCATCTTCCTCTTCAGGAGCCCCGTCAGTCCCAGGGACAGCAGTTTAGGCAAATTTGTGCTATCAATACTCCTCATTGCAGCCCCTATCGCAGCACGCGTCAACCATTGTGATAGGACACTGATCAAACGTACGTATACATGCCGTTGTGATGCTGGTATCATACGTAGTGCTGGCGAAAAGTGTGCCGGTATGTTGGGTATCACGAGAACGAAAGACTAAACTTGTGAGGCCTGTGTGCTCTGCAGAAACCTCGGGCCGGCTTTGACTACAATGGTTTAAACATACTCAGCGTTTTTTTTGGCTTTTATCAAAACCCCAACCTGGACCTGAGAAATGTATCCGAACGAATATGGTTGTTGTAATAAACAGATAGGGTGGGTTCCCCACCTTCATCCAACCACCTCCTAGGGAAAACTCCAACGGCGACGGCGCTGCCGCCGAAACGCCTGTCCGTACTCGAACAGAAACATTTTGTTTCCGTTACACATTTTCACTCCTCGGGCAGATCGTCTCTTCCCGCTTCATGATCTACATATTTCAGGAAAGATACGTGCCGAAGCTCGAACGACTCGTAAGCACTATTTACAGCATGTACACGCCCCCAAAAGTGGTAGAGCTGTCTATCGCCCAACGTGATACTTTATATGTTTGTTTGCTCACGCATTACCCGTCGACAATTGTTGCCTGTCCCCCTTGTTCAATTAAAACCAACAGATACACCTCACGACAATTCAGAAAATTCTGGGCGAACACGGAGGATTCTTGAGGCAGTTCCTCGTGGACGACAAGGTATAGTGCTCTAAACTGCCTAAAACTACATCACTAGGGACTTGAGCTATTACCGTAGTGGTGGCAATAATTTTGAAAAACAAAATCATCAATAGTTGGAGACGACAAATAAAAAAAGGGTAGGGTGTGAGTGAAATTAATTTATCTTTTTTTGCTACTTGAGGTAGGTAGTGTGAGTAAACTTCTGTTTCAAAGTTTTGGAGACGATATTTATCCTGGCGATAACTTGACCGTAGATCAGCGTACATAGATCTGCCGATGTCGGAATAATACACCTGGTACGTAATATAATACGATAGAATTGTGACATGGGTTGATTAATGACTTGGACTACTGTAGGTGTGATTTAATTAATGGTCTGTTTTTTTAGGAGACGATATCGCATCGCGAGGTTGGAACTATCGCACGATCGAAACGTCACCCATCTATGCATTATACCCACACATCAGACAGATCGTCGATTCCAACTTGACGATCTAGATCTTTCAGCGCAGATATATCCCTGATATGTTTGATCTACAATCTAGCTCATGTTGCTAGGTGAGAGCCGTATAATCTACATGATCCAGGGCATGCATCGTGGGTTGAATCTGTCCTGTACAGCTCCTGCACAACTATCATAACGGTAGGTTAGGGTCTAGATGATCTATCTGTAGATGATCCAACTGCCAGCTTATAGAACGCTTTTTTCTCTCTATCCTCGATTTTGTTTAGTGTTGATATTCAACATATTTTGTCGACAGATCAAAGGTCCAATAATGGTACCAGAGGGTAGCTATCAATAGAAAAATGTTACATTGTTTTGTTTTATGATACGTCGACGGCTGTATTTCTGCTTCTTTCTCAATAACACAAGTAGTAAAAACGTAAAATGGTTTCATAAAGGATGACATGTCTCTGAGAGAAGAAAGTAACTGTCCATAGTGCGGCGGTTTCAGGTTCGCAGCTGACGATGACACCTTCTGGGTGTGGTCATAGAGGTTTCGACGCGCTGGTTGTGCTTCGCTTCCCACCTTTCGCTACGACCGGAAGGAGTACCAATCTGTCCGAAAACGCAATTTGCGTTTGGGTACGGGATTCCAATATTTTCGGAGGCGTTTCCCTCCCGGTGATGTATTTTGTGTTCCCTGTAAGTGGTCCCTATATTTGCTCTATTCGGTGGGGCGACTCCTTGATTGAAATTCGACTGGCTTAGGGAAGTAATCAGGGATATCATACGTTCGATACGACGTGACTGGTTGGACACGAACGGCGATATATATATTCGGGAGATCCTGCTCTTATGATGGCGGCACGAGTACCCCCAGCTGATGACGTATCTGCTCTGAATCCGCTTGCGTTTCAGGAGCGCGTCTTGATTCTCCATGCGGTCTCCGTCTCGCGCGCCTAATCCCATTATTGTTCATATCTGTTCCTCTTATCTTCTACTGCGTTTGTACTCGAGCTTGTGCATTTAATCTATGTTCGAGGTGACGGCTCAGACCCTCTTTACCAATCCGCCGGAGGATTAAAAAAAAAAAAAAACTTAGAAACCCTTCCTCCTTAGGCAACCCTGGCTGTTTTCTTACAGGCGCACATGTGGATCCCTATTACCACATTTTCTCGCACTTTCCGTCCCGCGCTCCCCCCCCACGCCATCTCCTCCACCCCCCCCCACTTTCTTCCTATCCTCCCCACACCTTTCTCCTCCCCACCTCTGACCAACCACCCTCCACAACATACAACTCTTTCCTGCCCCCCGTCTCCTCCACCCCCTCTCACCGCCCTACCCCGCCGGACGTTTTCCTCGGTTTCGGACTGGTTCGCCGGCGTGAAGGGGTGTGTACTCATTGCGTCGTGGGGCGTGCCTGGTCGGAGCTACCCGGACAACGGAAACCGATGTCTCGCAGCTGCCGTAGAAATGCGCGCGAGCTTGCAGATTATGGACATGAAAACCAGCATCGGTATCACCACTGGCCACGTAAGGAGTTTGATACCGATATATATGATTGTTATGATATATTTGTCATCCTAATACATCTCAACAGAGGGTCGATTCCTACATAATCGAGTGATTTTTTTACTCCCGACAATGCACAGCAGTGCGTTTGATGTACTACAAACAGTAAAGTCATTCTTGATGTTCTGCCGTATTGATGTATTGATGCATTCATTGACACATTGATGTATGGGTGCATTGATGCGTTAGTGCATTGGTGTACTAAAGTTTGAGCCTCAACGGTCGGGCGAAGGCAGCAGGTGGAGTAGATATATGTCAATCCGTAAAACAGGGAATAATATGCATGCGTAGGTTTTCTTTGCTGGTTTCCTTTGATGCGTTTTTTCTTGTTCTTTTTGTGCGTCATCAACATCGAAACTCCTACTGCATGCTGCCTGCGCATTGTCGGATGGCAGACACACTGAAATTAGTGTACGTATGACTTCAATCGAATGTTGAGATAACTCTGCATTTTTTTGCAACTGTAACTGTCGTGTGCTCTTGTCGACGGCGTAAAGAAAACACGAACATGATCATTTTCGATTTTGAGTCAGACCAAGAGGTGTAAATGAGCAAGTGTGTTCAATCTAAACTAATCTATCTCGCTTTTTGCCCTACATTGTGTGTTGTAAAGGCCTTGTGCGGACGTGTCGGAGGGAAAATCAGGTCCGAGTACGCCATGGTGGGAGACGTCATCAATCTAGCGGCAAGGTTCATGGGCAAGGCCAAAGGACGTATCGTATGCGACGAGGTCACGCACGATTTGGTGAGGATCATACCGTACTATTATACCGAACGAATTCGAGATCGTAGTATTGTACCGCACTGCTATACCAAACGAACACACCGTACTATTTTACCACACCATTTTACCACGCTATTTTACTGCACTATAGCACGTACCCCGTACTAAAATATCGCACAAAGACCACGCACGATTACCATGCACGACTCCAAAGTACGATTGATTATGTATTCAAGCCTAACACTATCGTCATGGGCAGGGTCAAAGGGCGCGTGGAATGCGACGAGGTCACACACGACTTGCTGAATAGTTTATAGCCTTTTTGTACAACACGATTGTACTGCTGTGCTATTACATCGCACTTTACATATAGACTAGCCCAACACTGCTTCCACGAGGCCACAGGTCGTATCGTAGGCGACGAGTTCACACACGATTTTGGTGAGTATTTTACCGCCCTAGTGTACCGTACTTTAGTAAAGCACTATTAAGCCGCATCATTACACCGCACTAACAAACCTCACTGTAATATGGAATAGCTGACGCCAGGAACTCGCGCAGCAGGGTACTTTGAACTGTCGTCAAATTGGGTGCGTTGGGGGAAGGTATAAACTAACAAAAAACCAACCCAAGCTAGAAATCAACCCAATGCCGCCGGTATAATAGGTGGGTGTGCGTCACTATAATCTAGGTAGGGAGGTGAACTGTTACACTGCACTGTACATACGGGGTATAGGGTAGCCCAACACTGCTTCCACGAGTGAGGCCAAAGGCCGTAGCGTGGGCGACGAGTTTACACACGATTTGATGGCATACTATTACACCGCACTTTCGTGTTGCACTTCGCAACGAGCCGCACTATTTCACCGCACTATTAATAGTAGATCGTACTGTAATGATGTAGCTGTCACTAGGAACTCGCGCAGCAGGACAATTTTAGGTGTCGTCAACTTATGGGCGTTGGTGGAAGGTATAAACAAACATAAACCAACCCAATTATCCCATGTTGTTGATGGGTGCGTATCACAAGAAAGTAGGCAGAGGAATACAGAAGAACAGCTGCATTTACAGTGCCACCGTATTATACGAGGTATGTTGCCTACGAGTACACAACCCGTATTATACTCGTATACAGCACATACTAGGCATATGAGTACACACACCAAGAGTCCTGGACTAGCCTATATATACGGTGTGCGGTATAATAGTGTTGCATAACTGTGCTGTACAATAGTAAAAAAAACGGTGAAAATGAAGATCAAGTCGCGCGTGGTCTCGTCGCAAATGATACGGCCTTTGGGCTTTCTTACAAAAACAGCTTTTGGCTAGACTACACGTCTACATTGATATTATTATGAGCGAGCAATTTTGACGGGGCCTTTCCGCTTCGAGCTGGCTGACGTCTATTTTCATATGGACTTTCTGAAGCAGATTTTCTGAAGCGTACGACGTCTGTAAACACCGGTATACCGTTTTTTGGTTTTTGGAAGACCCACACATTACAACACACCACAGAACAAAGGGCAGCCACCCGTAGCCAGCGTCGCGGCCGCACCCAGAGTCGCAGCTGCTGAGGACAACAGTGGGCAACAGAACAGTAGCTGCCCAGCCAAACAACCCAGTGTCGCAGCTGCTGCGTGCACTCCTTGTCGCAGACGGGAGCCACCTCCACTGCTGTGTTTTGGGTTCCATGTGGTGTTCTGCTACACTTGTGTGTGTTTTCTGCTGGAATGGCCAAAGTTCACCGTTTCCCTCAGCGTTTCGATGGTATGGAAACTCGTCTCGCAGCTTTGTTATGCTGACGGCTATGTGCTGAGCGCACCCCGTGTCGCAACTGGGAGCCGCCCGGACTGCAGTTTCAGGCCCCGTGTTGTGTTATGTTGCTTTCGTACGTGAATGTGTATCGTTAGCCTGACATGGAAGCTGGTCTGGTGACTTTGTCGTGTTGTCTTCTTAATTCATCGGCGGTCGTTTTCGGCGCTGCGGTGTAAGTCTCCATCTTGTTATGGTCTGCTGCACTCGTGTTGCTTGTTGTGCTGGATTATGTTGTGACCCGCAATAGGAGAATCATATCGTACTATTATGCGAGAAATAAATCCTGAAGGGGGTATCGAATGCGACGGGTTCACGCACGACTTGGTATCTAGTGTGCGTTGACGTTATTCCACACTATTATACCGCACTACCAGGTACTGTATTATGCCGCAATATAGTCCAGCATCCTTTGGTCATAGTAACGAACTCAGCCCATCAGTTGGTTGGATAATAAGTACTTAAGTTACTTCCGATCCCGGCGCAAAACGCTGCTGCCATAGATGCTGAAGAATCGAACGTCGCATCAAGGAGTGAGACCTCCGCAAAAAGCTAATGCTATCAGGGGATCTGTAACGTTCGCGCTCCATTTTAATTTCTTAATCGTCGTGTTCTTGGAAAATATAATTACGAGTAACGCGACGGCACATATTCAAAATTGGGAACAGCCGAGTACACGTCGGACAGATCACGATCTACTGTGCAGATAATTTACTACGGTTGTTGTAGGTCCTAACCTGTCGCTACGATATGTTGCAGGGGATCGGAACAGTTCATATCCAACCCAGCAGAACTGTCTTAGACCATGCAGATTATACGATTCACATCCGGCAACACGAGCTAGATCAAACATATCAGGAATATACTGTATCTGCCCTGAAATATCTAAATTATTATTCGGGAAGCAGATCTATCTGATCTGTAAGATGTGCGCAACCGTTGCAAGATTTCGTTTTTTTGTTTTCCAGCACAGAGCAACCGGTGTAGCAGGTTGCTGTGTGTGCTGTGTGTGCTGTGTGTGCTGTATGGGCGCAGGCACTCGAAAATGCGCTTAATAAAATCGCGTGCATCGAGGGGAAGGTATTTGTCTCAAGCCATGAAAGAAACGGGCATCGCTCACGCTTGCGCTCATTATCGTACACATCAGCTACGTGCTCTCGCGATTCAGGACGATGCTTGACTTTGCAAGCTACGTGACCGGTCGCACATATTCAACACTCCTTCCTTTATTTTGCGTAGGAAAAAGTCTGAGATTGCCGTTGAACTTACACATCGGCTATCTGCCAAACGGCTACTCATAATCGTCAAACGTGGCTGAATACTGACAAACGCCTTTACAAGCAACAATGAGAGCGCGGTAACCTATATAAGCAGCTAGACCCGATTATTCTCGAGGGCACCATTTATCAGTGTCTGATAGCCCCGTCGAAATTGACCACTGTTTTTTCCCGTGCAACGGCTATTCGTCACCGCCGAATGTGACTGGCGACTTACGAACTCCTTAACACCGAGTCCAGTGGCAGCACACTGTAGCTTGCTTGAAGCGGCCAGGCTCCACGACTCTCAAAGCTATCTTTGGCGTTTGTCCGATATTTCCGTTCATCTACTGTACTGCATCGATATTCTACCTGACGGCTAATCGTAGCCGTTGAACGCGACCGACAAATGCCGGAGGAAGGTGTGCGACAACGAGAGCACAGTGTCTCTCTTCAAGCTCCAGGACCAAATGGCACTCAAGGGCCAATGTCTAACATTTCAATCGAAGGTATATATTACTATTGTACGAAACGGCGATTCGTAACGTCACCATCAAACCCCACTGAAGGGCGGCTTATTAAGATGTGCCTCAACGAGAGCATTGTGTTTTTTCAACGGCCTGATCTGATGACAATCAAGGATACTGTTGGTCATTGTGCTATACATCTGACCTTTCCGTTGGGCTTTACACCGTTTCTATACGAAACATCTAATCGTGCATAACCGCCAAAAGTGACTTTACGACCGACAAATGGCTTAATAACAGGGTGTGCAACACTGAGAGCACGGTAACCCTCTCGAAGCACCTAGATCCGATGGCACTCAAATGCACCATTGGCGATCGTCTTATTATATCTCACTTGCGTGTTCACGTTACTACGATGCGAAACGGCTAGTCGATTAATTGGCTAATCGCAATGCAACCGTCGAACGTGGCTGACTAACGCCTTTACAAGGTGTGCAGCAATGAGAGCACGGTGGCTCTCAATATGCACCCGGACCCGATTTCACTCGAAGGCGCCAATGGCGGTGGTCTGATATCTCAACATCACGTACACGTCACGCATCGGCGACACAGCTAACCGTAACGTTACCGTCAAACGTGACTGACTAACGGACGCCTCAACTAGGTGTGCAAAAATGAGAGCACGGTGGCCCTCTTCAAGCGGCTGGATCCGATGACGCTCAAAGGAAAAGAGCGGCCAATAGCCCCCTATGTGTGCCTAGCCCAACAGGGATCGGATATGTGGGATACGCAGAGGCAGCTGAGGATGATTGGGAGAATCACGCTACAGAATTCGGTGAGAGAACGCTATACACACCAGGTATATTATATTGTCTCATAAAAACAAAAACGATAATCATTTAATCCCATTCGTCTTCTGTTTTCCCAGTATTCTATGCTGTACTCGTTTTCGTGCCTTGTGCCATTTTTTTAGATGTTGGATGTTGGACATTTTTTGGATACGATATAATTTTGTTTTGTGATATAAGATGGTATTTTTGGATGTTGGATCTGTAGATGTCGGATATGTTCGGAGCTTGGATGTTTATGGATGTCGGATCTTTCTTTGTAATGAGATAGTAGTACTGCTGTGTTTTTTTTTGTAGTAGTAGTAGTGGTAGGATGCGTCGGGAACTGATAGCCACGACAACTGTGTAGGCGACATTTTAATCACGACTACGGGGACATGTAAGAGCAATCCCCGGATTTCAGGCCGATCGCTTCGGGTCAGGGTTGGGGATAGAGTTGGAGTTGGGCTTTGGGGACTAAAAATTTGGGAGATCAGGAAAACCAGAAAACGAGAGGTAGCTTAATAGTAACATAGTAACGACCCTAACAGCGATGATCTACCGGTTCTCATACAGCATATAGGATATATAGAGTATCCGTAGCCAGTCTCGTCTGATATCCGGAATATATCGTTTCGCAGGATAGAGTATCCGTGCGTGTCCTGTTTGTGTAACGGGTAAGCACGCTACAATGAAAATCCAGATATCTGGTGTTCCGTCTGGCCTCGCTGTATATCTGGTATACACGAAGTAGTGTGTAGAGGGGTCTCTGTCACGTACGAAACGTATAGCCAAGGCCCGCCGCGAAGAGACATGTATGAGTAGTGAATTGCCCGAAAGAGAGGGAAAAAGGGCATGGTGTGACCTACTAGAACTACTGCAGTAAACCTATTAGTCTAGGGAGCCGTACCCCAAGCTATTTGTGAGGCATCACGAGCAGCTTCTTCCATGAAGGATTGCTTGATAAACTGGGTTGGGTTGAAAGGGGATGAGTTGTGTTAGGGTTGGGTTGATGTACGGCAACACATGGGTGGGTGGGTGGGTGGGTGGGTGGGCCCGCTTAGAAATGCAATGATTCCACGCTAGTACGAACGAAAGCGGACATACGGTTTCAATACTTATTTGCAAAAAGTCGAGGAGGAAGAAAAATCAGGGTTAAGATAGAAAGGCAATCGTAGGCCCCAGCCCAGCAAAGGGGTAAGCGTTTTATACTACAGGTTACGGTACCAGTCACTGCGACCGACCGGATTACAGTACTAACGCCAATCTCCTAATTTTGTTTTCTTGCTGTTGATAGGATATTTCGACAGATAGATCCGCTGATCTTAACCCACGACTTTACTGTTTCGTTTAATTTTATAGGTGAACGCATTCTTGGACTCTATTGACAAAGGTGACAACGTCACAAATCCTCAGCCTAAAGTGGTGGTCATCGAAGGGGCGCACGGAACGGGAAAGGTAAACGTGCCACCACCATGGAACTAATCCATTTCTCCGGATACATCAGATATATCAGATTCTCACTTATTGATCTAGATATTTCAGGGCAGATATGTCACTGATCTGTACGATATAGCTCATGCTGCAGGGTAGGAGACGTGATATCTGCGAGACTTAAGACAGGTTTCCTGGGTTGGGTTTGTACTACCAGCACACAGATACTGCACCGCATCTCATACCGGCCGGACAGGATCTAGATAATATATCGCAGATAGATGGATCGTGAGATGTTCGTCATGTGGGTTTGGTTGCTCGATTTTACGAACGGAACGTGAGGAACCCACATTTTTGTACCAGGTGCTTGAATTAGAGTAGAACACACCTTGCCTCAGATACGAAGAATATGACTAATAATATGAATACGAACACGACTAATAGTTTGAACAATAAACCGATAATAATCTAATTGATAGCGTCTTCCTGTCTGAAGTTATTGGATGATGGATTCTCTATTTCACAGACGTGGGTGGCATGATTGGAACAAGCGCTGCATATTGTCAGATGGCGAATGAAACAATACTAAGACTCAGAAACTTTATGACGAATAATCAAAAGAGAGAAAAATGAAAATAAGAACCTGAGCGTGGTCCTATATGGTAGTTTCTTCACCGATGCTTCGAATCATATCGCCCAGAGTAGTGCGTGTTTCCATCCACCGTGTACAGAGTAGTGCTCAGGGCGTTCAAACAAGTATGTCCGAGCGTTTCGCCCGCGGAGAGTAGCAGCTATCTTCAAAACAGTCTACTGCTGTATGAGCTACTAACCCATCTTATCTGGTTCATGCCACAGCAGTAGAATGGCAGGAGTTTATGTTATCCCCTGGCTCATGCTAGCATGCCAAGAGCTTTTGTGCCTTACCTGGTTCATGCTAAAATGACAAGAGTTGACGTATCTGGTCGTGTTTTTTGCGAGAAGGTCAAGAGCGACTGACCTATACCTGGTATATATTATACGTGGTTCAGGCCAAAAGATCAAGTGGGAAAACACACCGTTTCGTTCCGTGGATACCTCTCGCCACCACCCAATCGCACGTCTCGTTGTTGGTTTATTTTGTCGGCCCGACAGACGATGGTGGCCGACCGCATCAAAAAGTCCGCTTCGCAGTTCTTTCGGAGAAAGGTGGGTGGTGATGATGGCGGGTAAACGAACTGAACCCAACCAAACCCTGGAATCGTTGCATGCGGAGGGTGTTCTAGAGCCATCATACGGGATAGTTTAGGGGAATCTGCATGAACTTTTTGTTGTATTATTTTTTTTATATCTGGATGGAACGGTTTTCACAGAACAATTGATTTGGCGGCAGCAGGGACCTTCGACCTATGAACGAGTTTCCCTCGTGTTTCACCGCCTTTTTTTGGGATTGTTTGTGAGTGATCGACCTTGAATCTCAACATCATCAATATCATGCTAAGCGTTGGATAGTGGCACACGCGCTTACACCAAGAATGCCTACCGCATACTAACCGATTTAAGCTTACTGTAGGTATAGATTAAAGCGAAGAACTTGACGTCCACGCAACACTCAAGACCCAACACCCCACAACATTCGTTTTCGAGTGCCAGGCAGGAGAGGGGGATACTAACATCAAGTACAAACAAAAAAACTCGCTTTTCGAAACATTCTCCAGCTTCAAAAGTTTCCCAGTCCACTATTAAAGATTTGTTTTTTCGTTTTGACCTTTTGCAAGAGTGCGGTGTCTTTTCGCTTCCTTTTGTCGTGTACCCCTGCGGGAACTATAGATATATCGCAGATTTGTACAAGCGGGCTTCGCCGCGGCGAGCTGATGCCTGCCTGCGGCTCCGTGCATGCCGGTAATGATTGAGAATGTAGCCAAATCGAGGCCGTAAACGCCACCGTGCTGCCAAGAGACTCATTCATTCAGTAACTTCGCATGGATTTTGGTCAGGGTGAGGGGAAGAATATCAATAATACCCCACATCCTACGCAGAGCTTTCAAGCCCTAACAGGCTGAAAGCGCCAAGCAGCTCTGCATCCGGATGGAAACGATTGTTATTAGGATTACCCTGGGCTGGGAAATCGATCGTGTTTTACCCTTATAGCTCAGAAGGTAACACCTTTACGTTTTACGTCGTCAAGGACACTGGTTCGAATCTCACTTTGAACGTGTCTTTTGTAGAAGCGGTAGAAGCGCTCGCGCGTGCGGTCCCTAACGACATATCTCCCTGCTTCCCCAGGTATTGAAACGAAGAGGGTAGGTCAGCGCAGGGCCGTGTACGGTACCGACGCCCCGCCGTTCAGAGGAGGGGAGAGTGTTATAAGTAAGGATTACCCTGGGCAGGGTGATTGATCGATATTTTACCCCCATGGTCCAGAAGGTAACACCTTCACACGATACAACAACAGTCCACGCGAGGTGGTCACGCACTGTACTCATATCATGTACACCAGTCTGATTGATGTTCATTTCACATGCGGCGTAGTTTAGGAATTCTGTATCCACAGCAGTTGACGAAAGGAAAACCCGCAAACATACGCCGGGAAGTGAGACAACAGAACGGAGCTCCATAATCTGGATGGATACGATACAACAAAGCAGTCCATGCAAGGCGGATGCGAGGCCGATATGCTACCCAGTCGTAAATGTGCCAATAAGCTTATACCTGGTACTTCGTATCGTCGTTTCATGCGTACAGTAGCTCTGTGATGTGTTGATTGATACCTGGTACAGTCACGCACTCGGTGATGTTTGGTCGGTTTTCTTTCTTAATTTTTTCTCTTCGTTTTTCTTTTCTTTCTTCTTTCTTTTCCCTCTTCACCTTTTTCTTTGTCTTTTTCTTTTTTTCGAGGTGCAATACCATGGGTATGTTCGTGGTGTTATTTGGTTGCAAGTGACACGGAATGGTATACCACAGAAGCTCGCTATTATAGTACTGTTTCCCTTGCGGACTGGTGTGATTCTGCCGTGCACACTATTTCGTACTTGTTCGTTTTCTCCCATCGAGATGCATTTTTGTTAAAGCCTGTTTTGTGACCATGGACAGGATTTCAGGGAAGTGAACTATTGTGAGGGAGCATCATCATCATCGTCATCATAGACCAGTCTGTTCGATTTTCATGTTTATGACGGATTCACATGCAGCCTAACTTGCACCTGGGGAGTCGCTCTCCGACCACTTGGTATGGATTGAGGTTGTCTTTTTCTTCGGCGTTGGGCTTGATCTTTTTGGCTGGAAAACACTTCTATGCGTCCGGCAGACGACGACCTAGGTGCAGGCTGTGGTGTGGATGATTTGAGCTGGCGTGTGGGTTGTGGTGGCGGTGTGTGTGTGTGACGACTGTTGTTGTTGCTGTGGCTTACCCGCAGACGGCAATTCGTACTGGTGCGCACCCTTGGTCTGCACGTCAAACCATTGAGACAGCGTGGAGTTTCCAGTGCCGAAAACCACGACGAGTACTACTGCTGCTACTGCAATGGCATATGTATCTAAAGGATCGGACCAGTACGCACACGCTCTGATCCAAACGTCGAACATATCTATCTAAAAGATCCATATCTAAAGGACCTATATCCAAAGGGCCCGTATCCAACGGATCCATATCTGAACGATCCGTATGCAAATATTTTTTGAGTGATTGAAAAAGGCAGGAAGTCGGATTTTCCTGCGGCGAAAAGCCACACCAGATCGGTGCGCCATGTGCCGTCTTATGGCGTTTTTGGTTTTATTTCATGGGAAAATAAAAAAAAAAGAACAGAACCGAGATCTTGAAGTTTCCTTGAACTCTACGTACGTGGACCACGACACGAACGAGTCGTTCACGCCGGGTTGGGCGATCAACCTTCACCACCAGCTCCTCCAAGGAAGGAACGGAACGTGGAACCTCCTGGGGAGCTGCGTAAGGGGTCGCTGGACCAGCAAGGAGCTCTCGCTCTCGCGGAGCATGAGCTGCTTGCGGCCGTCGTAGTCAGAAAAGAAGAACGTTAGATTGTTTTGATACTGCTGTAGTCTCGTCCTATTCGTCTCCAAAGTTGTTTTGCCTAGAGCAGCTGCAGTTGGGCGGCCGCAAGGGACGCAATGGTGGCCAAGGTATTGATGCCTTCTCTCTCCGTAGTGGCCGATGCACAAGTGCTGGAGCCCAGCTGTGTACAAGAGTAACCAAGCATGTAGCGTCGTGACCCTGTCTGTAACCTATACAAAATTGTACAATGCCTCCGAGGTCTTGTGCAAAAGAAAATTTTATCACTTTCAGAGTTGATCAGAAAAGGCTGTAAAAAAAAATCACTTCCTGGAAATTCATGAGTGATAAAATCTCGGAGGAACATTTTTTCCACCAAACAGGCCCCATAAGACGTGATTTTGATAAAATCTGATCAGAAACGGGACCAGATACCCCGAAGCCTCCGTAAACAGCCATATAATCACCTCAAAAAAAATTGCATAAGATATGGCCTAAAGAAAATAATCCCCAAGAACTACATATCTGATGTGGAGGCTTTTCCGAGCTTGTAATCCTATTAATAATAGTAAGGAAGGAAAATGCAGCCCCAATCGAAGCCCGTCGATATACTACATATATTTATACCACAGACGGCTGGTGTATGCGATTATGTGAACCCATTAATTTTTTGATCGTTTCTATGCGGACTAACCCACACACTATGTCTGGGATAGATTACTGTCAAGTCGGCTAGATGCATCTGTGCACGGTGCAGGCGGGAGCGGGTTTCGTACGATGGTGGAGTGTGTATGTCCTGCAGCTGTCGTTTACCTCTTCTCTTTCACTTTATGACGTTATCGCGCCGTGTGCGCTATGTGGCATGTCCGTGGGATTCTGCAGGTGTACATGTATTCCATGGTCCACACTTTGTCGCGTGTACCGTACGCCGGGGTCAAGGGAATGCTCCAAAACATCTTCGGCCTGGACCACTTGGGGGATGACACTGTAGCCATCAAAACTGCCCTTCTAAAGGTTCGTGTTGTTGGAGTTCAGGAGGCGTATTTTAGTCAGGACCAACACCAACCCGTTTTGTTTCTCCCACGGGTGGGATAAAACTCATTGTTTTTTGTTCCCAAATTTGATTATCGATGTTTTGCGGATTGCTTTATATCTTCTTTCTGCGACAAGTCGATTTACCTGGTCTTGTTTCTACTCTCCGCGTTGAACCGGATAATCATAAAATCGATTCATCACTGTATTTGGAATGTAAATGGTCTACTGCGAGTATGAGATGTCCTTGCCTCTTTGGCCCTTTACAAGAATCCCCGTATGGTCAATAATCGACAATTCGTTGCTGGAATACTGGTATAATGTCGTAGTCGAAGTAGGCCGTGCACCCCGCCTGAACTCCGTCCATAGCTAAGGATCGTGGGAACTCGAAGCGCTTGACCCACAAAAACGTCTCCGGCTGCTCACCACGCAACCAGGGATGGATGTATGTCGACCGCAGACTCGGCGTACTGTAGATATACTTTCATGACGTATAGAGCATTGCATGTAAAGATTTGCGATGCACCTGCGTATGAGCGTCTTTCAGAATATGTCCACTATTCCATCTGAGTCGCTACATGCAGTATGTACGTGTACACGTTTTAACCCGAAACATGCGCTGGTATATCACTTTTAGACCATAACGCATACCCGCATACCGTACAGTACGCGGCCCTTCGGGGTTACTGTATTTGGAGGCTGTTCTGCTCGACAACGGGAAGCAAACAGACGCCCACATACGTCTATGGAAACATATCAACGACATACGGTATTTCTAAAGCCGACGATTCAAGTAGTTGCGTATGCCCCCCTTGATTTGGAGAGTATCGGCTCGGGAAATCATCTCAGGGATTGATGTACGAATTATTGCGTGTTTTACGGTAAGTTCCTTTACATCAGACCGACGATACCTCACTATCTCTGGAAACCTTAATCGGCTCTCCGAAATCTTTTTCTGCCGGGTGTACGAACTACGCATACATATACTGCTGTAGGTTGTGCGGGATGCTTACGGGAGTGCGGAGGGCACGACGACGGAGGTCGCCATCAACGCACTAAAGGTGAACAGTAGCAAGCAAACATGAAAGTGAACACGGAGACCCAACACCAGATATTTCAAGAGACCCGGCACCCAGCAGCACTTAAGCCTGTGATGAGGTTCCGAACCGCCCTAATTTATTGCACTATTACACTTTTTTTCTTCCCATTTACTACTGTATATTTGCCTTTCTTTTCTTTCGCCCTCCTAGAGCAACTCAGATCCGAGGTCGCATAGCAGACTCTCCTCCCCCCTCCCACACACCATTGCGGTTCGTACCTTGTTTTGTTATCGCATTGAAGACTGCAGCCCTTTTTCCCCTCGTCAACTCACGTCGATTTGCACTGCATATAGACATACAAGTACATCTACACTGCTGCAACTCCACGTGTTTCCAACATATTCCCTACCGTACGTCCAACTTTTATTTTGAGGAGCGAGAGGGCAGTCCCGACGAGATTCAGCCAGCCGTTTTGGGACCCACACGCGTAAATACGTAGCTTAACCAAGCCGATGACGATAGGCGCGGTGTTGTCAAGCGTATAGGCATGCTTTGTAGCATTCCTTCAAGGAAGGTGGAGCGCTAGATGTATCACCATGCTTCAGGGAAGGTGCAGCGCTAGACATGTCATCATGCTGCGCGTGTGTGTCGTACAGTCTCCTTGTGTTCACCATGTTGCGCTTCACACGCCTCCCTTACCCAGTGCCCTATCATCACCTATCATAGGCTGACTAGTGTGCTGATGCTGTGATCGATACTCCATGTTTTCAATAGTTGTGTTGAAGATTTGCTTTCAAGAAGTGAGTTCATTTTTTTTTGTTAATCGTTTTCTTGTTTTCAAAGTTCGTTTGCAACATTTATTTTATTGTCAAGACTGTTTTCGCTCAGAAGAACGTGCAGCAGTACAAGCACGTGTCGGACGCCTTCCTGACCCGGTTAACTATTACCTGTGATGGGCTGACCACCGTGGCCGGTGTTGTAACCGACACTCTTTGCTATCAAGATTTGCTTCCAAAACTTGTGTTTAATATGCACATTCAAGATGCATGTCCAAAGACGTGCTTTCAAAATGTGCCTTCAAGATTTTGTCAAGATGTGTTTTTCAATATTTGTTTTGAAGCTTTGTTGTCAAGACTTGCTTCGCTCGGAAGCTCCAAGGGGGTCAGTCTACACGTCAAAAACCCCCCCGGCTGTTTACGGCTCTCAGATTGTGACTTTAGACCGCATCCCCCGGCAGTATACACGAACACACACTAAGTGAACTGAAGTGAAAGGATTGCCCATTGGGAGACTGGAAAATGTTCAACTAGCCATAACCGTTCGATCCTGGGTCGGCACGACCACTGCACGTCATGTTATTCACCCTGTACTGATCCAGTCATCGCGCCTCACACGTACATACAACATGCTCTCTACGCTCTAGTAGACATATCATATCGAAGTAACACACGCAGCGTGCAAATATGAGTTAGGCGAAATCCTCGATCTCACAGCTGATTCAAACAACTGCCGTCCCTCCCTCCCACCCTCTTTTGAAAGCCGGCACATTCCGCTCTATCTACAAATTGTGTCCTTACTGTTAATCCCGTCCATCCCTCTTTGGTAAGGTGGACCACTCCTCTGTTTGATAATCACTGTTACCTTCTGTCCCTCTTCTGTCATCCGGCGCTCTCCTATAATATGTATGACCCTACTCCATCTAAGAGCCGTTGCCACCGCCCACCCGTCTTCTGTCAACGGGCACACTCCTATATATGATCGACAATATCATCATTGCTACCGCCCATCCCTCTTCTGTAAACCCCGTATACTTCTCTCTCTATTTTTGGATAGTCACTCCTACCTTTGGTCCCTCGTTTGTAAACCGGCGCATTCCTCTTTCTCTCTCTGGCGATGGTCCTTAGAATTGACGTCGTACCCTGATTTTGGTAAACCGTCTCATTCCCCTCTTTAAACCGATCCGTACCATGGATACTGCCACCCCCCTTTCACACATTCCTCCCTCTGGTACTGATTTTTACCGCCTGCTGCTCTTTAGTAAACCGACACGTCTCTCTTCCGGCAACCGGCACATTCCCCTCTCTCTGTGATTATTTTAGGTTGCCCTCGGTATCGACCTGGACGGGGAAACGGAGGAAGGGGTCCCGCCTACGACGACGCCTGACATGCAAAGCAAGCTCCCTCTTCACGCTGTCGTTTCGGTAAACAAACTCACACCAACATGCTGCCACGCGCTTTTACATGTTATTGCTCTCCGGACGACTTATACAATTTAGCTCTAACACCCTTGTACTGCTGCACACATTCTCCTACACTGGACACATCCCATGTGCATTCACATTGTCCCGAAAACGAGGGCGCAGCAGTTCCTAGGTATATACCAGATAGGTGTTACAAATACCGTGTTGACACGATTACAGTATAACGACCAAAATGCCAGCGAGTTTGGTATTAACAAACGACCATTACGGTGGAACATACTCTAGCAATCACAACCAACATACAGGGTGTAAACATAGGGAGATACCCGTTTTTCGGGTCCGTTGTAGATTCTGATGACTATGGCCCCCTATCAATAGCAGCAAGATCGTGGAGCAGCGCGAAGGGCACCATGCTGCGACCATGTCGCAAACACCCTCAACATTGCGGTTTTGACACATACCCTGTACATATTGTCATACTATGCATGCTATATACATAATATACCCCAGCAGGCCAGGCTGCTTGATGTGTTGTAGCACGTTTGGCGAGAATATTTCTGACTGATCGGGATCCTCTGCCCACCTCCTTTGGAATACTGTTGGTGATTTATCTTATTTTTCGTGATATACGGACAAACTGTAGGCCTTGGGATTGCCCATCGGGTTGCGCTTTCATCTTTTATCAAAGCCCGGTCGCGGGTGAGGTTCTAACAGTACTATTGACTTAGCAAATAACACAAGTAGTACTAATGACTTACTAATAGTACGGTAGTACAGAGCTCCTCAAGTGAGCATCTTCAGAAAATGGGGTGCTGCCCTTGTACCTGGAATACGTCGTAACACGTGTCAAATCTCACCAATGCTACCATACTCCTCCTGTACTGCCCACGTGGTTTGCTGTAGATGTTGTTTCCCTGATGCGATGAATCAACCCCCAAAGACGCTACTGCTGACCAACAATCCCCTCCCAATTAAACACCGCAGCAGCAGCCGCAGCAGCAGTAGTGTCGGAGTTGTGACACATTTTAATTCGATCCACGTCTCGTTTGTTTCGGAAACTCAAGCCCAGGGAGGCTCGCTCGGTGTGGAGACGGTGTATAAACACTTGCCGGCCGAAGTTTTTGACAATTCTGTTCTGTACGTGTAGTGTAGGAGGTGGCAGGGTATTGAGAACACGGGGTCGGGAACTGCAAGCGAGAGGATAGGCAAAAACAGAGGGGGGTACGAGCATCGCAAGTAGGAGAGTAGGAACACGGGGGGCAACTGACACTGAACGTAAGGAAAGAGAAACAGGTAAATGATGGGCACGTAGGGGAGTATGGCCAGTGGGGCAGCGGGAATCGCGAGCAAGGGAGTCGGCATAAACAAATGGGGTGAACGTGATTAAAAGGGTATTATGCTAGATACGTATGAAACATGTGCTGCACGCTGTCGGTAGGCACGCGATAAAAAATCCAATAAATAAGCTGCACGGTGCTGTTGAAATGTGCTCCCCGCATCTGGCTTTTCTGACTGTTGGAAAGATCCAAACAAAACGAAATGAACAATGTTCCTTGTCAGCGTATGGACGTTGAGATCCATACGTATCTATCGTGATGTGCAGTCTATCACTCCTACGTGGTGCTTTTGTTTTAGGTGGTTTCTGAACTGGTCACCCACGCTTTGAGGGAGGCGCCGGTCGTTTTAGTTTTCGACAACGTACACCTCATGGACAAGACTAGCTGGAAGCTGCTTATTCAGGTACAGCATCACGGTATCAGCACTCGCGTTGTTGTATGCCAGGTATGTGCTATATGCTCTACCCGGAAGTGTGAGGACCGTCGTAAGGACCGTCGGGGTATCAATGTGAAAGGTACATCATGCATAAAGCAGCACAGGGTCAGCAAGTTGTATCACACCACCTGGCACGACCCTACCCGGAAAGGAAGGGACGATTTGGGTATGCTTAAGCAACATAATCCCTCGCGCGTGCCCTCTACATTTTTTATTTAGGGAGTTATCTGTAGGACGCTTGCTGCGATAGGTGTACGAAACATTTTTTTTGTCCAAAAAAAACAAGACTGCCGCAGATCCTCAACCGAGCAACCACCCTGTACCTGCAAATACGAACGTACCGCCTGGTACCTGCTCCCTGCTCAAAAATTGTTGCCGCAGCAGCCGCGGTTGCAAGGGGGGGGCTGCCGCTCGCAAAATCGTATTTGAGTGCGCGTCGTGCCGTGGTGAAGTAGAGATAATATGGGAGGAGGGGGGGCGTACCTATTTGTTGCTTGCCTTAGTCATTTGACCATTGACTACGCATGCCTTTCGAGACGGATAGGGGGGGAGGGGGGGGAGTGGAAAATCGTTTATGAGGGCAACACTCCTTGGCGGGGATGGAGGCCTATGCACACAGTGTCAGGCGGGATCGGTGTGCCTCCAGGAAACGGAGGGAACAGGGCGCCTCCCTTTTGCGTTCTCCTCTAGTGAGGAACTACCCACACTACAGTAATATACAGTATTGCCGTTGCAAGTACGAATACAGCTCATTTGTCGTAAGTGCCAAATCTAGTATATAGAGCCAATGGGGTTAAACCATTCGAGTTGTGCTTACAGTGTTACTAGACGTAACGTACTGTAATGTTTATCTAAATCGTGTGTTGGGTGAGATGATAGACTGATCGCGTCTGACAGCCGCCTGTGAAGCTTTAAGTATAGCCGCGACTTGTAGCATCCCTCCGTACCTGAACGATCTATAGTATTTGTCGCCCTCTATTGGGGCTTCGTCTTGCTGCCTGCCGTAGCTTGCTTGTCTCCATTACAACGCTCACCGCATGACTCTGCGCTCGTAGAATGTACTGCAATGGAGTTTTCGCTCTACATGCACGGTGTGGCTTCATTATGCTGCCTGTAGGGGTTCTCTTTTCTCCGTTCCGATGATCGTTGTGGCAGTTGTTTTCCCCCTGTCAGTCGTTTTTTGTCCTCTCAGTCGCTGTTCTACCCTGCCAGTCAGACTCTGCTCCGCGTAGTCGTAGTTTAGCATTGGCTGACTCTTGCTCGTCGTCATTTCGGTGGCGCCCTTCCCCGTGGTTGCGATGTTTCTCTACAGTACTGTACAGTACTCGATAGTTGGGTGGGGTATAGATCTAGAGTTGCTCAGGCAATCCTCTCCAGAAACATTCGGTGCTAATATACCATGCCATACCATACAATACCATGCCATCGCTCGTCTTTAGTTTCCGACGCTTGTTCGTCGTTGTTTCGTTCGATGACGCCCCTGTGTCTGCAGTTACTGCAGTGTCCGGTGCGCCTGCTGCTGGTGCTTACAGCGACTCCTGTGGAGGAGGACATCATCAAGCGCCGAAACCTATCCCGTGCGAAACAGAGCCAGGCTGCCGGCGAGGAGGACTCATCGATTCGATTGGAGCCTTCGAACCTCGGTTTGCATCGAGAGCACGGTGAACATTAACCGAAATGATGAGCATAAATAAGTGCACAAGACCTAGGTATCCGGTGCCGGTAGTGGTTAGGACTGCGAACAGGCTGACTGTGGTAGTCTACAGCATAAGTAGCCCATGGGATTGTTGATCCTGTTGCAGGCACATTTTTTGTAATATGTTTTTTTTGGGTGAGGCTCCAACCTGGGTTTCCATCTACAGTACTGTCTGCAGTAATAAAGCTCGGTGGTTTGACCGAATATATACGAACTGGCCGACAGAAGCGCGCAAGAAACACCTGAGTAGCACGCGAAGTGAGGCCACGATTGTGGTGGCGGTGTGAGTGTGCTTTGGTGGCACGAGTGTGGTCGCGTGGTGACAAGTATTTGGGTCGGGGACGGGGTTAAGGCTGCTATTTATAGAATGGTGTGTGACAGGGATTTCATTTATCCGATATCTCTAATCCAAAAGATACTCAGTCACAGTAACTTCCAGAATCGAGCATGCAAGAAGGGCACCCCCGTAATAGGAGAAAACTTCTTGTGAACCTAGCACTCGTGCGTACAGTAGTGACTGCACGTCGACTACAGTAAATACGTGCTAGATTTGTATGGGGCCTAAATACCTCAATAAGTCAACAAGGGCTATGAGCAGGGATCGCGTGATGATGATGCCACATGCGTGCAGCGTTGAACGGCAGCCCGGACTTGCCACGCTCATCTGGTATGCAACTATCGACAGCAGACTTAACGCTGCGTCTATCCGTCGTTTTGTTCGCGTTATTATTGCAGGGGAGACTCACCTGAACATGCAGCAGTACATCCGAGCGACGCAGCTGCCGATCACGACCAAGTTCTCGCTTCCTCCCTTCACCAAGCCAGACGTGAGGTTGCCGGGGGCAGACCCACTCCTGCTACATTGGCAGGGGTTCTGAGCGCACTTTTCAGCCTGAACAAATGTCATTCGCAGAGCTACTCAGCCATTGTAGCAACCGTTCTACCATTGGGCCATTGCAACTGAGAAGAGGCAATACTACTGTACTCAAAGTCGTTTTTTACGTTATTCGTCACTGTAGATTCCTGTTATACGCATTATATGATTGGGTACAACAGTATCGGGTTTACTTCACCGCTTGTACACGTATCAACGTATCAAAACAGTCGTTGGAGCTCCTCAAGGATCCTCAGAAACTGTAGGCGCTACTGCAGCACCTTATCGTACCCATCAATGGCACGGATCGGCACTTGGCATCTCCTGCGCGGCGTTGCGTAGTACCGTACGCCTTGTGACAGCATTATCTTTAACTTATTCCTGTATTTGTTCTACAGGGGGCATTGGCTTCCTACTGCATGTACCGATAAAGACTGCTTCTATTGTAATGACGTATGTTCACACCGTTACTTTCCGTAAGATAGGAAGGCTCCTTACACAAAGCCCCATGTAAGGCTTGGCATGTACGAGGAGTCCATTCCTTCAGATGATTGGGTATGCGACCAGTACGTACCATGGATATTTTCCCTAGCCTATTGTGATTGCACGTGACTCGGTGGCCTGAACTACCTTTCCCCTTGGGTATTTGGTACTGCGGTGCATATACTATTTTGTAGTTGTCTTTCTTCAATCGGATTTTTTTTTTCCGTTGTTTTGCCCATTTTGTGATCACGGGCTCGATTTCGTTCGGTTTTTGTGGAATGAGCTAATGTGAGATGTTCATAATCATGGTGGAAAGTATGCACACGATCACAGCAATGCTTGAGCGCCAACATTACTGTACCACGAGAACACAAAAAGTTTTTACCATGCATGGTATTTGTTTTGGGAAGAATTCATACGAGAAGTAAAGAAAGTAGCGTCGACCATCGCTTAGCGTAGCATAGAAGCAGGGGGCGTTGAAAGTTTCGGTAGATCACCAGTGAAGCAGGCTGTTTGAATCGTGCAACGGCATAGATATGTCTATTCCAGTATGCCCTAAGCGCCGCAGGCAATGAACACGAAACGCAGACATCGATATTATGTTGCTCCAACGTTTATCGACTACCTGTGTGTTGGCCACCCCAACTGATATTATCTGCACAACCGTTTTGCTGGCCATCCCAACGTTTATAGGGTAATATTTCGTTGGCGAACCCAAGGGTTATCGGATATGTAAGCGTTTGTTGGTCATGTCATTTCTAATCGACCAACTGTTTGTTGACCAACCCAACGACTATCGAGTATGTGTCTCCGGGTATTAATCATCTAAAGGTTCATCGGCTTTATCACCGTTTTCTGACCATCCCAACGCTTATCGATTAAAACCATTTGTTGGCCATCCCAACGGCTATACCTCGGTGTGTTGACCGTACTGCAGCTACGGCAGCTACTTCAGCATACTCTGGTGCCCCAGGATAAGGTGATGATCACGGAGTTGGTGGTGGACACCGTCTACGGCCTTTCTGGTGGAAACCCTTACTGGTGAGGACGAACAGGACACCATATATTATGCAGGGATTTCGTTTGGATTCGAGACGACTCAGTGGTTTTTCTTTTGAATCCAAGATCCAAGTCTGAGTCCAGATCATTGTAGATCCAAGGTCCAAGTATCGATCCAAATAACTTTGGATCCAAGATCCCATGTCTGGAATCAATAAGTATTTGGATGCGAGATCTAAGTTTTGGATTCTAAAGGCCGTTTCCTATGCGGTTCGATTTTTGAGCTTCAGATTTGGACCCGATGGCATTTTCAGATATGGAGTTGGCAAGTCGAAAGAGTCTTCCTATGCGGAAAAATCAGATTTATTGTTCGTGTAGAGATTCGAGCAAACGCCGAGACCAACTGCTGTTATTGTGGTTTGGCGCCGCGAAGAGACGCGCTGGGTGCGCTGCCCTAAGCGTAGGACCCAAGCGTCCGAGCCCACGCTGACTGCCTCTGGTCTGGCGGCGAAGAGACGTGGCGAGTGCACTAGAGTCATCCTGTCTTGGTATTTTGCGTTTCAGTTTGTGACTGACTGCTGGTGCGGCTGCTGTACAGCAGTGTAGTCTACGAGTACGTATCCACGGAGAGGCGCGTGCCGAGTGCGCTTCTCTTGGTCTCTAGGCCCGAGCCCGCACCAGCCGACTATAGTCTGGCCACGGAGGGACGCGCCGTCCGCGCGTCGGGCGCGAAGCAACGTCGCTATACAGCTGCTGTGTCACCATCTAACTCATCGATCGTTCTGCTGTCGCTTGCTGTCGTGGATAACATATTGAATTTAGAGAGCATGCCATTTTTCGATTTAAAAATCCGACGACCCAAGTCGTCGGATTTTAGGTCTTGAATTTAGAGAGCATGCCATTTTTCGATTTGAAAATCTGATGACCCAGGTCGTCGGATTTTGGCCCAAAATCCGACGACTTGGGTCATCGGATTCTCAACGAGAAATTTCCGGTCGGATTTTGCATATTGGACTGCATAAGCAGGGTCATTCATTTTGGAGATAAAAAAATACAAATCTGAAGCTCGAAATCGAACCGCAAAGGAAACAGCCTAAGAGCCCATCTTAACGGGGAACACTAAATTTCGTTCAATCAGATGCAAATTAAATTAGAAAAAAGAAATCAAGTCAAATTAAAAGAACCGAAAGTCCTCGATAAGATGGACCCTAACCCCAATCCTGGTACAGGCAAACACATTTAGGGTACGATATCCAAGGTTTGGACCTAAAATGCACTGGAAATCCAAATCTGGATCCTCAAGACGTTCGAGTATTTGAGGGTGTTCACGCAGATCCCAGATCCAAGTCTTGATCCAACACAAATGTTTGGCGCCAAGATTCACGTCTTCATCTGACTAAGATCTTGTTTGGAATCGAGATCCAAGGCCTTGGGGCCAACAGCCAAAGGAGTACTCGGATACGATATCCAAGCCTGCACCCCGAACTTAATTGGAGACTAGATCCAGATCTTGCATTCAAAATAATCTTTGGATCCGTTTCAAGGCTCGATCCAAGTAGAGATCCAAGAGCCAAGTCTGGATCTAAAACCGAAACGGTATTTGCATCCAAGCGATTCAAGGCTGAATCTAATCTACATGGCAACACAACAAAATGCAACCACAAAGGCTCTGCGCTTGACAACCGCCGCTAGTTCCTTATCGCATGGATTATGCCTCTTCTTGTTGTCTTGATTGTGCCCCTTCCCCTCTGAAGAACGCCGATTTTACTTTGCGACGGCACCTACTCGTAGTACTGTTTTCAAGTAATATTGGAGTATCCTAGCATGTTAGATGTATATCGCATACGAGTTACCGCCAGCAACATGAAGAGCTAAAAATGCTCCCATGAAGAACGTTCATGCTACCAGAAGTCTTATGCTGCTTCCAGGTGGACGTGCGCTATTAATACTTACATTACTTCTTTGCGATGTTGTGACACAGGAGCTCGTATGACGAACAGATATGGCTTGATGGATGCAGAATGGGCGACTGGTTGGTTGTGTTACTCTATTAGCCCTAGTAATAGACGGTGTCGACGAAAGGGGTGCCAGTGTATGCCATGACCCCTGGTACCGTGAAGTCAACGTGACTACCGCATGAAACGTTCGAATGTGAATCCCGTACCGACCGATCAATTCCTTCGTATGATGGATTGGAAGACGGCCACATATTTGGTTGAAAATGCCTGTATTGTACGGTTTAGGATGGTGCACAATATATCACAATATTACTGTCTGTTGTACGGTACTTGCCTCGGTATGAAAACATGAAAATCAAAGGGTCGCTCAGCAATGCGTCGACTCTTTTGGTATTGCACTGTACAGAAACAAAAATACCAGTCTGGATTTAAGCAATTTTCCCCCGAAACGAGAGTTCAGTCCTAACAGTTTTGAAGGAGTTACCCGTCAAAAAATCGACGCGTATTATGTACTATGGCTGTGCTCGAACACTTTGGCTGTGGACACCGAGAAGGTGATATTTTGAGATGCGGCCATGATGAGCCTAGCGTTTCTCTGCCTTTTGACACCCGAACATTTCGCAACCAATGACCCCAATATCCTCAAACAGGTGTGTGGAAGTGGTGCGGTTCATCAAAGAGCACAGCGTGAGTTTATTCATGAGCCACATAGCTATGCAGGAAGGGGGCGGCATCGCGCGTGACGGCGGTTTGAAGGGGGTGAAGGGCTATAAACACGAAAGCGGTGAGGACAGCACTGCCTCGGCCGAGGAGGAGGCCATGATGGGAAGAATGGCGATCCTTGTCGTGTGCCGGTTTGAGCGACTTCTTGTCGAAGAGCAGGTGAGTGAAAGGGTCTCGAAGAAAGCTCAGCGGCCGCGACAATGGGGGTGTTGCTTGACTTAAACGACTCATCGCCCAAGACCTGTCGCCCCGAAAACAATTTGTCGCCGTTTATGAATTCGACTTAAACAACCCGACTGATCGAATTTGGAAACTATGCACAAAGGCAGCTACGTTGTCGAGGAGCAAGTGAGGGGTGAGAATCTCGAAAGAGGCTGAGCAGCAGCAGCAGTGGGCTTGTTGCATGCCTCAAACGACTCGCAGCCTCAAAAGACTCGTCACCTTCAATGATTCGTCGCCTTAAAAAATCCGACCAATCGAATTTGGAAACCTTACATAAAGGAAACTTTGGTGTCGACGAAAGTGCGTCGGCTTCTCTAACAAGGCTGGGAGGCAGTAGGAGTGTATGTGTCCCTTGACTCAAACGGCTCGTCGCCTTGACTCATCGCCTTAAATGACTCGACGCCTTGCATGGCTCGTCGCATTTACAAATTCGTCGCCTGAAATAGCTCATCGCCTTAAATGACTTGTCGCCTTAAATAACTCCTAGCCTCATATGATTCGGCGCCCAGAACGACTCGCTGCCTCAAATGTCTCGACTCAAACGAATCGCCAAAAATGGCTCCACTGAAACCGCTACATCAAAATGACTGGACGCAAACGGCTGGACTCGAATAAGTCGACCAACCAAATTTGCAAACTGTGGACACACCTTCGAGACTGTATTAAATATCAGCTGCCAGCAGAACCTTCGTCTTAGTGAAACACACCTCATTTGAGACCTCAACCCGCCTCATCTTACAATACTTGAAGTAGATGGGGACGTCATATTGGACCTCACATAACAGCGCACCCATCACACAACGAACCTAACCCTTAGCGTTTTCCTAGATATATTGACCCATCGACACCCATCAGTAACCTCTTCATCACGTCGGAGATTTTTAATTCAAATACTGCATACCATGCTGTGCTGCTCCCCACCGGCCCACGAGGATATGTGGGCCCATTGACAATGCGGATCGTTACTTTACACCTATTTTCGTTCCCATTGTTCTCTGTGTGTTACCCCTATCCTCTCCCCACCCCACCCCATCCGTATCCTGTCTCTTCTTATCCCTGTCCTATCTCTAGAAATAGCCCTATTCTATCCTTATCCTATATATGTCGTATCCCTATCCCTATCCTAGTCCTTTTCCTAACTCTATCCCCACCCTTTCCCCAACCTAACCCTGATCTAACCCTGTCTCTATATTTACCCCTATCCTTATCCTCTCCCTAGTCTGTATCTGTTGTATCTGTGTCATATCCCTATCCTGCCCTTCCCCCCCCCCCCCCTCCACACCCTACCCCCCTCCCCACCCCCTCCCCCCCCCCTCCCCACCCCCCACCCAAAAAAAACCCTACTCCCTACCTCCCTCCCCCCCTTTCCCCTCCCCCTCCCCCCCTTCCTCCTTCCCCCTACCCCCCCCCCTTCCCCCTTAACCCTTACCCCCCCTACTCCACCTACCCCCCCCCCCCCCCCTTCTTCCCTCCCCTAACCCTCTACTCCTCCCCCCTCCCCCTTCCTCCTCTATCTTAGATATATTTATCTCCACCCTTTCCCTATCCCTATCCTATCCTATCGTTGTGCCATATCCCTCTATCATATCCGTATCTTATCCATATCCTACCTCTTTGCCCGTGTTCGAACAACTACTAAATGCTTCAAGTCTGTGGTCAGATACGCGTCTGTCGCTGGTCCGGAGTTCTCTATGGGGCTATTGCATGCCGTCTTGCCCAGGAATATAAAACCGCAGCTTGAGCTAATCATACAGGTATGTGCTTCCCGAAGTGTATGAGCTGTATGAACTGAATGAGTAGTATGAAGTGTATGTTTTGCGTGAAGTGTGCAATATGTATGAAGTGTTTGGTTTGTATGAAGTGTACGAAGTATATGAAATGTATGACGTGAATGGAGTATAGCGTGTGTATGGAGTGTATGCCGTGCATGGAGTGCATGAAGTGTATGGAGAGTATCATTTGTAATAAGTGTACGACGTGTACGTTACGTATACGTAGGAGGTGCAGCGGGTGTAGGGTCTCGGGTTGAACCAATTTCCGACCAGCGGCGGCACACTGCCACCAACCAGGTCCACCAGACTGATGGAAGAGAACTCAAGCCATAATTCGTTCATATTTTCATACTTAGCACCGGTGCCATATGCCACGACAGGGGCCAGGGGTATGGAGCACGTTTTAGCCAACAAAATGTGACTATTCCGACTGACGGACTAACGGGGCGCAACTGAAAAAATAGTTCTACCCACTATCGATGGAAGCCCATTTCATTACACGTAGTACC
This sequence comes from Macrocystis pyrifera, assembly GCA_031763025.1. NCBI lineage: Eukaryota > Phaeophyceae > Laminariales > Laminariaceae > Macrocystis > Macrocystis pyrifera. The sequence continues at coordinate 257,141 of JASSKH010000045.1, forward strand.
GTACAACACGAGTGAAAGGATAGAACACACCCTCCACGGAATTTCCACGCTGGGCTTCTCGACAAGGAGGATGCTGCAAATGCCAAGTGATGCAGCTACGGAAATATCTCGACGAGATCTTCCCAATGCGGCCGTCTTTGTTGTGTGTGCCCCGCTAGTTTCGGATAGCTCGTATCTGAAATTCGTCCTAGGCCGTGTGTTATCTTATCGCACGTGTGATAGTGTTATACGGTATTGGGTGTGTGCCCAGGCCATGATATTCTACCTGGACACAAGCCACAGTACGGGTGCACCTATCTTTGCTATTTCGTTATTTCGAATCAACACTACTGGGGATACCAAAAGCCTCTTCGTCTCCTCTCAGTAGTCACCCACCCACCCACCTGCTCCTGCCTCGTGGTATCTCGTCCCGCTCTTACGCTATGATGTTCTCCTTCCCCGTGCTCTTTCGTACGCTGTTACGATATGATGCCCTTTTTTCGTTATCTCGTCCGTGTTCTCCGCTGCGCTCCCCGCTTTTACGGGACGGTGGTTTGATAGGCTCTCGTGACCGCGCGGTTTCTCGTCTACTCCCGACACACGTACTACAACTTCAGGAACTCGATGGTGCACATGGTGCTGTACAACCTTACGCCGGCTTCCAGCCGCAAGAGGATGCACAAGGCGCGGCCATATGTTCAAGTGTCGACATGTCGATACGTCCATACGACGACGATATGTCGATATGTCCAGATGTCGAGATGTTGCCATACTGAGACGTCGAGATATTAAACGATACATCGAAATGTCGAGATTTCGATACGTCGAGATGTTGGCAAAATGATAGATGGTTATATGAAACCTTATGTCGAGATTTGGATATGTCGAGACGTTGGCATACTGAGATGTCGAGATATGTCGAGATGTGGAGATAAGGAGGTGTCGACACGCCAATAGACCGACATGAAGAAACGTTCGGAGGTCGATGTGTCGATGTTTCGAAAAGTCGAGAAGTCCTATATCTTGAAACGTCAAAAGGCCGAGATATCGATGCGTCGAAGTATCGATATGTCAACATGTTGGTATACCTTGATGTCTCAACATCGTCGTGTGGCAAGGAGAATAGAAGCAACAAGCCAATCGAATGCGTTTGGTTCTCTCCTGTTTCACTCCAGGCGTTTGCGGATTACTACCTGGTGAACCACGAAGGCGATCCGCTCTACCTCCCGGTGATGACCTACCACCTTCTGCAAGCACAGGTAATATAACGGTTCAGAAGGCTCATACAATGGCTCAATTCATGGGGAGGTGCCGGCAGGGGCGGCACAGCGGGGGGGGGGGGCGCAAGTGTATATAATTGAGAGTTCGAGCTTTTACCGCAGATGGATGTTTGTCGCACACAACTACAGTGTCCAGAATCACCATGAGTTTACTTCAGGTAAAATCTTATCAATGCATAACGACGAGTGTCCAACTAATAACACTGATAAATAAGCCACACGGACATCAGACAGCTCATCGATTCCAACATTATTATCTCTATCGTTCAGGTTACACGTATTTTTTATATGTACTGGTATGATCTACTGTAGCTCGTGATGCTTCGTGGGGGGGTGATCAATCTGCATAATTTACTGTAGTACAGGTTTACTATGTTGGAGCTGCGTTACACATACCCTACTCAGTACCTGACGACGGCAGGCCAGGATCTAAATGCCCAACATCGTGTGAAGCCATAACGCCAAATGACAAACACCAAATGACAACGCTAACCTCAGGCGGAAACGGCCCAAGCGGTGGAGTTTCTGTGCAAAACAGCGGCACACGCCCTGGTGATGTTTTGCTTCGAGGACTGCCTCGAAGCCTTGGAGAAAGCGCTGGAGTTCATCAGCCGAAAATTGGAAATTCATGAGGTCAGTCAGAAACAACGTTGTTTTCTTCTCGCAATTGCGCTGCATAGGTTGGCCGTAAACAGTCAAGATTTAGTCCCTAGTGTAGTGCAGTACAGGGCCCTTAGGGCGCGTGCTGTGTCAGTGCTGGTAGAAGAGCGGCGAACAGATCAGTTTCAAGTGCTTAGTGCAATACACGAGCCCTAATAATAGAGCGCATGCTTCGGCAAGGGTCCAATATTTAGCACCAATTACTTACGGCACTCTTCACTTGAGAAGCCCCACGCTATTAATACTTATTTTACTACTATCACTAAGTCACTCAAAACGGACTCTGAGAAACGTTGTAAGCTAGCTCCTACATGTATACACACTCCCAGGGGCTACGGTAGGTATCAAACGCAAGTGTTGTAACATACACGCCGTATTGGTTAGCTCCTCGGCTGAGGAGGTCGGTCAGCGCTGCTGTCAGAACTGTTCAACTGAAAATTGTAACAGTACTAGTACCACTACTGCAGTACGACCCCTACCCTAGAACGCCTCTTCTCATCGCTGTGTTCGTCTCGTGATAGTGATGTACGTAGATAGACCGGGAACAGGTACGCAGATGTACAGCAAATACTTCAGACCTATTGAAGTGTAAGACATATGAATATTGACCCAGACTGCATTGATCGATTTAATGTTCTCACCTGGGGAAATATGCGCTGTACCCTATCTTCAGTACTTAACGGCTTCTGGATATTTTATTTTCGTGCAAAATCGGCCTGACGTTCCCCAGGCTTCAGTACTGACAGCTCCTGGATTTATTTCTAAATGTCGGCCAGCCTTCCTGCGTGGAGCGCGATTTCTTGATAGTGTCACTTGTATGGGTGTATAGTACTGTAACGGGGTTTCCAACTGAAATTCGAAACAAAATCGACCATCGTGGCCGTAGCAGTCGTCGGCATCACAAACAGACGTGTTGATTTGGAGTCCCATCTCATTAGCATTTGTGTCATGATGATGACCTGTTGTTGACCACGGAGCCAGGCAAGGCGGAGGTACTATTGATTCCCTCCTGCGCAAGGAAGCTTGCAGAGTCTTGGAGCTGCAGGTCGCAACGTATCACACGACCACGATGCCGACTTGGCCCCGCTTGGACTGCTGCTTCCCCTTACTTGGACTGCAAAATAACGAAATACCATCGTAGGTAAATACAATGGATACCCTGTTAATCCGTTTACTACTGAAGTGCACTGCGTAGAAGCCTAAATATGACGCTTAATCCAAGTGGTATTAATAGTACAGTCTACAGGGCCTAAAGGTGCTGAGAGCGCCCCATGGCAAGCTCTGTTACCTACGCACGTTGCTCATATTTGTAGTGGGCAATGCATAGCCGTCAGCATAGGCAAGACATGATGATTTGACCGCTCTTGAGTCCATGACTATCTTATCTACGAATGCCTCCCTTAAAGTAATGGTTCCCACTGTAGAGGAACCGAGGAACACGGCCAGGCCCAACTCTCCAAGCCTTGCAGCGTTCGCTTGTACAGCAGTATCTAGTAGTGTTGGATATCGGATATCGGATATCGGAAAGAGTTCTATACGATACCGATACAAATAAACTGATACTGTTTCGATGCTTGGTACCTGGTATATCGAAGCTGGCGTTCAGCGTCAGCGTATAAAAACACGGGGTGCCAGGGGATGGAGGGCAAACGATGAATCAAAACTTCGCTGGTTCGATGTATCGAATGTTTGATACAATTCAACACTAATGCGGCAGGACATCTGCCCTGCTCTTTTGTACTTCGATGCATGCTACCGTACGCAGCCGTAGGGGTGCCGCAGCTATTTTTATGATAGAGGCTCCTCGCTCGAGGAGCTGTATGCTTCGCACAAAAAACTGGCGCAGGGAAACAATTAAAGCTCAAACAGTTGACGCTGAGGGATAAAATCGAAGGCCGAACAACTGACCTTTACTGACTCTGAGCACCTATCAAAGCCCAAACAACTGACTTTGAGAAAACAATCAAACTCAGGCAGTCCAACCAACAATCCCAAGGCCTACGTACAACAAAAACAAATGTTTTACAGCAATAACTGATATCGCAACGATGTTGGGTAGTGTTACACTGACCCGTCAGTCATAGTTACTGTAGTTTGACCTCAAGGTGCTACTATACCGTACGTCGATTGTCGGAAGCCTCCTTGGAGTCACCGTATCTCCTGCCCACCCCTTTTCCACTTTTACGTCACGTACCCGTACACTCCTTTCTCGCCTCTCCGGCAGATAATGGCGGTGCTCCACTACATCTCTGAAATGCACGAGATGGGTCACACAAGACGAATAATAATCTCACAGGCTAGTATCTCGGAGCAGGGTGATCTCGACGAGAGCCCACAACAAGGAAAGAGGACCTCGTTTCGTCCCCAAAACGACCATCGGGATGGTGGTGATGACACCCCAGAAGAACCTAAAAGGGCGCTCTCGGATCCTGATGTGCGGACCTTTCGTGTCAAGCGCTGGGAAGGTACACTGGAGCCCATACTGGGAGACGTGGGTGGCACGGTTGCACCTTGCAGTGATCGCTCGGGCAGCTCGGTTTTTGGCGAAAACGCAGTCTGGCGAGGGCGTCAGTGCGATGAGGGAGGTGATGTCCAGATTTGATACAATCTTTTTGCGTCTTTTTGAAGCGTGTTCCAAGAGGTATGGGGCTCTCAAGCTCACCTTATCACCACATTACCTAATAACCTACTCACCTAATCGTCCTGAGCCTCCTCAGGTGAGCAGCTTGATACCTCCACCCAACCAACCTAATGTTGGGAAACTATTGCACGCTTAACCCGATGAACTTCAGCAGCATCAACCGTTCACCTATAGTAGGTATAGAACGAAACATAAAATACTAAAGAAACTGAGATTTCAACGATTTTGGGTACACACTTCGTCACATAGGTAGCCGGGGGCCCTCCACTCGCGCGATGCGGCCGTAAAATAACCCTGGTGGAGGTATTGAGCAATGTAACAGAGCCCAAGAAGGTATCGGCAACCTCTCAATTCGGTAAGTGAGCCTTTTGGTGTGCTACACTTTTCAATGTCTCCATAAAATGTTTTTGTACGCCCACATTGTGCAAGCGGGAGGTCCCGGTCGCCTGTGCATTTAACGGCAACCGCCAGTCATATCTCTTTTGGGTAAACGTTGCTACCCCTTTGGGAGCCGAGAGAACGCGGTGTATTGCCTACCGGGTTTGGCACCCCCCCCGCGCCCTTATTCCCCCATATCCCTAGAAAAACATTATTTCACCCGAAACGAGCAAATTTCAGTCCACCGTCGCACACGTGGTTGCTATCAAGAACCGAGATGAAATCGAGATAAACTCCTACAACAATACAAATACGCAACCGTTAACGTCGTACTGGCGCTTGATCCGTTTCGGCCGGCAGAGAGAGGACGACAATAGTGCCTCACAACTAAGCATAGGCCATCGAATAGACAGGCTCAAGGGAATGACGAGGGAGTCACACTCCCAGCTTTGCAACGCCGGGGAGTCTTGCCCAGCGTCGCGCGGGAAGTTTTTGTCGAAGAGAAGACGCCAGGTGACGATCAGACTCTGCTGCAACACACGTGGACGCTATCCGACGCAATACCCAACATATGTGCTTTATATCTGCCTTGTGGCCCCGTATATAATATTAGCTGCCTTATTGCTTAGCATGTTTTCTGCCTTTGGACCTGGTGTGCTTTGTGTCTGAAGGCCTAGCATGTTCTTTGCATCCAGGCCAGCAGAGAGTCCGCTGTCTGCCTTCGGCTCTAGCATGTATTTGCTCTGCGTGGTGATCTCGTACGTATTCACCTTAGTGTCTAGCATGGTGTCTGCATTTGGGTCTACCATGTTGTCTGCCTTAGGCCGTAGGTTGTTCTGTGCCTTAGAGCCCCTTCGGGTCCAACATGTTGTCCGCGTTTGGGTTAAACTTGTTGTCTGCCTTCCCTAGCATGTGTTGTGTCTTTCGGCCTGGTATGTTGTCTGCCTTAGCACGCAGCATGTTGTCTACCTTTAAGCCTAGAGTGTCAATAGTGTAATGTCTCACTCTCACGAGGACCTCACATGACCTCCGTCTTTGGCCGATAGCAGTCAGAACCCACGATGGGCCCGAAAACTACTTACCCCTCTATTTTTACCAGCCGCATTTTGGTTCTAGATACTATCATACGTACCGCCGCAAAAGTTTGTTGTGTCTGCGTTGAGACCTGGTATGGTCTCCGCTTTAGGGTCTGTTATGCTTTACCAGGGGCATACCTGACGGTAGAGCCTATCATGTTCTCAGCCTTGGGGCGTGTAGTATGTTCTCTGTCTTACAGCTTAACATATTGTGGACATTCGGGCCAAATTCCTTTTCTGCACTCGGCGCTACCATTCTCTCTACGCTTGGGCCTCGTCTACTTGGTCTGCCTTTGGGCCAACTGTAGCATGGTCTAGGTCTTTGCTCCTGATTTGTCGTCTGTCTTTGATTCTAGCATGATCTCTGCTTTTGGGCCTAGTCTCTGCTGTCTCCCTTGAGGCCTAGAATGTTCTCGGCCTTTGAAGCCTGGCGTGATGTTCGCCTGGTGCTAAGACGAATACTATGACACACATTAACTTCATTTGCGGGTCCACAGCACGAGGGAGCTCTACACCTAACCCGAAAAACCGGACCGATGATAATTTTATGCACACCCCAACGAACAATGGCATCTAGCAAGCAAAACAATAAACCGAATATGGCATCGCCAACTGTGGGTACTGTACCGTAACGCCTCAGATAAGGAACCCCCGCCACTTGGAAACAATTGGGCCCGAACGCATCCCTTCAACCCCTACTGTAGCATGCCTCCCCCCAGCATGGTCGCGTGACTCTCGTCTGTATAGATACACCCATGGCAGTACTCGCCCAAGACCCAAACGAAGCATGCATAGGGTACTGCTACTGCGCGCATAGCAGCGGGTACCGCACCACGTAGGAACGTGAGAGGTTTACAGTGCTTCCATTGCACGTGTGTCATCGTGTAAAGCGAAACAAACGTCCAAAGATCGGACTTCGGCGCTGGTCACGTATTCACGCGTCACCAGTAGGATCGTAAAATATGAATTATTTTGAATATGACGCAAAAGGCCCTAATATATATTTGTATGCTTTGTATTCACGATCAGATCGGTGTTTTGTTTCGCATCAGTAGTACATGACCACTATTAATAGGCAATAGCCCGTTTATATCGTCAAGCAGACTGGCATTTGTTATGCACCGGTGTTGTGGATGTTTTTTTCCAATTATAGTATCGTCGTGAAACGCTCTTCCTTGCCCCGGCTTTTGCAGGCGAGTGACGGATGCCAAGAGTCGCTGCCCCGATATACCGGATCCAGCTTACCTGTGGCACCCTCCCGCCGGGTGGGGAAAAGTGCTTCGCTCGTCGACCCAAACAATATTTCCGAAAGCGATGAGCATGACCTTGACGATTGGGGGCAAGACGTCGACCGAGCACCCTCTACCCGGGACGGGAACACAGATCGCGAGGGTAGCAGCTCGTCGAGTTTTAGCGACGAAGAGGATGGGGGCGGGGGTGACAGTGGCAATGGTGATGGTAAAGGCGGTGATGGGGGCGATGGCAATGATGGAAACGGAAACAATGTGAAGGCGGCGCCGCGAAAGGTCGACGCCGTGCGTGCGCGGGGCAGGAGTGGCCACTTGCAATGGGGCGTCGCTCGTCTCCTCGATTCGCGCCTCGGGGTATATATGCTGCCGGGGGCGGTAGGGCCTGATGTAAGCTCTTCTACCAACGTGCGTTGCGCTTCGGTGCTCTCCGTTCTGTGTCCTGCTGTGTCCTCGTGTACCCTGCTACGGGAAGCCATGCTAATCAGAACCCATGATAGACCCAAACAACCATGTATCCGCCTATGTGTACACACCATATTAGGTTCTCATTAATCTGCTCCCCCGTAATAGTTACGAGCGAAGCGGAATGCTAAAACGAAATCTGGCCGTCTACACCACGTGGCATGTCTTGCATTTGATTTGCTTCTGATTTGCTTCTGATTTGCTTCCATTTTCTTCTGACCTTCTTCGAATCTGCTTCTAATTTGCGTCTGATTTGCTTCTCCCGTGCACCGTCGTTTTTAGGTTTTGGACAGTGAAGAAGTGAACTTCTCCATTTCAGCGCACCGGCTACCGACAGAGCCTGACGGAGGAGACTTCGATCCAAAACCGGTAACTTGCCAAGCGTATTGCATTGCTGTAGAGTGGTACAGTAGGCTGACTACTGGGTATGAGGCCCTACCGCATGTAGGCCACGAGGGCGGGTGGCTCTGTGAGTCAACTCAAAAGTAGGTTTGTACCTGTGTTGTTGGCGCAGCTCAATAAACGATCGATGTGAGGGTATGACGGTGCACGTCGCAACGCCAAAATCGTAAAAGCTTCAGATTGCAATGTTCACTCGGCCGTGTGACTTCGAGCGACTGAAAATCAAGACCTAAAAGTCATCCGCCTCCATACCGTGGCCTTGGTCGAATATACAGTAGTAGCGTACATAGCATTAATGCACTGTAAGATTACTGAGTGTAGTCGAGCAATACTGTTGTATTATTAAAAAGTGTACCTGGTAGTATTATCACTGTAGTGCAGGATTAGTCTAGCACAATGTAGTGCAGTATTCCTGTATTGTTCTATTTCCTGTAGTATTCGTGCATATTAGTGTAGCATTGCGTAGGTTTAGTGTAGTATTCCTGTACTAATATTGTACTATTGGTGTGCTACTATTAATGGTGTACAGGTACAGTAGTATTGGTATAGACCTGAGTGGTGATGCGGTAGAGGGTGGGGGTAGAGTGTACTCTTCAACACTCTTCAACAATTGCAACTGGTGCGACCATTGCACCATTGCAACTGAGAAGCTATCATTCCCGATTATTGCATATTTGGATGCGAAGTTTTTCACAATAATATTCCGTGTGATAACTACTGCTGTAGCCCATGGGAACGGGATTATAGACATCGGGCTTCTAGCTTGTCGCTCGCAGTTTTTATGCATGTCGGTTGTTGGGTGAGGTACGTACAGAATTTCGGTCAGGGTATTGTCCCACAAGGCTAAATGCCAGCATTTAGTTAATGTCTATGTTGTCTCCATCCCTGGTTCCCACAACCGTTTAAGACAAAAACTGTCACTTTTGTCGCTATCCCTTAGTCCCCAAACGGTTTAAGACACACATCACTTAGTCGCTATATCCGGATCACCACAACGCCTCAAGACCAAAAACGTCACTTTCGTCAATTTAGCCACTTTTGTCTTGATACGTACAGTAGGTCTCCTAACGACAAAAGGCCAAACATTTCCTGATTTGTGTCGCTTGTTGAATAGTCTAGACCTGCCGCTCAAACATATTACGAGTCTGAGGTGCTTGCACCCTTCTCGTAGCCGTTGCCGAGCCTACTGTACGTGTCCTACCTACCTCCCGCGCGACGCTTTTGTTTGAATGATAAAGTATTCATTTGTCTTACGAGGCACATTTATATAATATTAAGAGTACACGGATCACGTATAAATAATCTTCCAGGCATGTTGAACCACCTGATGTATATTCATATATATTGTAATTGTACTGTATGTTGTAACATGACTCAGGCCGAAGACGAGGAAGAGACGTCAAAGTCACGGTGGACTGACAAGCTGAAACGACAGCGCGGCCGTAGCTCCTTCCTTGGCTTCATCACCCTCAAAATGAAGGTACGATATCGAACGATGATGGTGACTATTATTGATGGTGATGATCAACATCACAATCACGATGATGGGTATTCTCAAACTGGCGATAATGATGATGAAGGCAAGCTATCAAATTGTGATATCTGGTTCAGAGTGTGCTTATACCTTGTGTTTATCTATGTACGTATTGTAGTTCACATGCAGTACATAACACCTGTTGACATGTTTAATGAGAAAAGGGAAGCTACGGTAACTTAGATTGAGCGCGTTCTGCATTAACTTCAGTGTGATTAATGACTCCCGAAAGTGATATTTCCTTCCAAATCTCAACCCCACTTTATTTCGTAGTGCTCGTTTTCCTATGCTGGGAATACTTTACTAACCCTTCATTGCTGCTGTAGAACATCTAAGCCCTTCCTCGACAATATGTATACCTGAGTTAGAAGTCAGTAGTGTTGGCTGCTGTTAAATATCTCATTCAGTGGATATTTACTATGTTTCTCCGACGAAAGCACTTCTATCTGACACTCGGGGGTTCGTCCGTCGGGCGCTCCCCACTCACCCAACAATTGAATTTTATTGATACCACCATGTTGGCCATGTTGCTGGGGAGTGCTGCGTTGCACAGCGAGAACAAACTAGATACGTACATGTTACATGGAATCGCGCGGTATACATGCCTGGGAGGTCTGGACATGATGCCCCCATATGGAGAGAGAGGTTTCGCTCCGAATGCTCACGTGTCTTCATCGGGGAGACTGGATCTATCCCATCCCTACTTCATTATTTTCATACAGCAGCAGTGGATCTACTTCCGGGGCAGATGTATTTATGGTCATCTACAGTCAGTTATCGTACGGTATCCAACTACCTGTGGTGTTGGATATCGTATCGACTGTTTATATACAACCCATACCACTACAACATCAGTACTACAGTATGTTACTTTTTGATACACTCATCAGCTACCTGGCATTACCAACGAGGCACACAACATCGAGCTATTGAAATTTCGGTATTTGGAACCGAACGTCATTTGCCCTCAATCCCCTGTAGCATCCCCGTGGTTTTTCGAAATACCAGGGGATCAAATATCGAAATCGTATCGACTAGGTTTTAATAATTAGCGGTCGTATCGAAATCGATTCTCGTTCGATACCCAACACTATAATCCTTCACAAGTAACAACAACCATGCAAAGGTGGTCGTTAGCGATACTTGCCGGTCGTTAGCTCTTTGCGAGCTGGTCGTCAGCTTTCAGCCCGCACTTCTTCGGCGATGACAGCAAACGCCGTGGCGGGAAGCGGTATTTACCTGCAGCCCATCCTTGTTCAGTCTACAAATATAATCTGTAAGATCTGCAGTGGTAGAGCATTTTGTGGGTGTGAGATCCGGGTGGGATCTATATGATATGTGTGATCTATCTAGCTCTTGTGCACATGGTTGCTGGGTGAAATCTGTATGATGCGGCTCATGCACAACATTTTAAAACGACCGATACAGGGTTTCACATATGTAATGCTTGAGAATTGTGGCCTAAGGAAATAACGTACCAGATATAAATTAGACAATCTAGATTATCTAGATTATCTAGATTATCTACTGTAGATCGTGATCTCATCGGTGTATGGAATGCTAACCTAGAAAACAAAGCCGGCTGGCGTTGTTGACTAGCCGGACAGCACGTCAAATATCAAAGGAGCCATATGATCGAGGCGGGGACACCGTTTCGCACCTCGCACATATCGTTGATTCCGACTTGATGCTCTAGACCTTTCAGGGCAGAAATCTATTCCTGAGCTGTATGATACGTACGATTTAGCTTGTTGCGGGGTGGGAACCATATGATCTGCATGATCTAGGACATGTTCCTGGGTTAGAAAAGTGCTTTACATATCCTGCACAGCACCTCGGAAGGAAGATTATGATGTAGATATTCTATCTGATCTATCTGTAGATGATATGTCTGACGTGTGAAAGGATAGGTTTGCTTTGTCTCAGGACATTACAGGGTAGGCTCATCCATGGACGTGTATCGAAGCATGGCTTGTTGTGCTATTTTAATTTTCGTTTTGAGTCGTGCGACGATACTGTCCATATCTTAAGGTATGCCCTGGTACCTCGTAGGAGCTTTGCTCTTTTGTTCCCAAGCGTTTGTTGTTGTAACTGAGACATCCACCGGTAGGGGCGTACCTATCCATATACCAGAGGGGCGTACCTTTTTACATGGCGTACCTATTGATATACCAGAGGTTTTTTTTTTCGTATACCAGAGGGGCGTACGTATTCATCGACTAGATACAGTTTCACGTTCGTCACTTGAGCTCTATATCTCACCCAAACAAAATGGCTTTAAGAAGCGATTTACATGAAACTTGATGAGAAATCAATCAAGGCATGGGCTAAGTCCGTAACGAAAACTATATATATTGAAAACGAACGATGTCGAGTGGTTCCACGGTGCTGTCAGTGAAGTACCCTTAAGGACACCGATAGAGAATGGCTCGGACAAAGATTGCTACCCCCTGCCGTTGAAAGCGTCACCAAGCTGATTCAGCCGATTCAGCCGATTGTTTGCGTTAGCATTCGTTAGGACAGTATCCACAGTAGACTATGAGTAGCCCGTGTGAGTGTTTTTCGGGTTTGCCTCACAATATGCGTCAAAGGGGGCTGTTGGTTGTGGCACGTACAGAGACATAGGACCATGGGGTGCACTGCCGTGCGGATACGTAAGAGTCGATCGATGATGCGGAGCGACGGGGAGGCCGTACTTCGGGTAGAATATTATCGAAACGGAGTGAGACACGTACGAATAGCCTCTTGGAACGGCAACACCAAACGCGCCTCGAGTTAATAATGTCCCTCGCGTCCTTGTTCAGTGCACCTACGTAGCCATTCGGGTAGACGAGTGGAGAGTGTTTAGTGCAGTACAGCGATACGTAATCCACGGTATATGCGGTGAGTTTCGCCGTTTAGAGCTACCTGCATGAGGCAAGGAATATGAAAGCGTCCTTGTCCTGACTGATCTCTCGTGAATCTCTCCTTAAACGTGCCTCCCATGGGAGAATCAGGTTAACATCGCGGCGATGCTTCTGTCAGAACGCACCCCAGCGCGGGTGCTTCGGAGGGGGTATTCTTCCTCGTCCAAGCTGAGTTTTGACTCAACCGGTGTCAGCCTCCCTCCGAGGTTAGTGAATAGGAAAACAAGAACGATCATTGGTCGGGTTAACCTGTTGGGTTACTATCTACTGTACTACCAGGTATTGATCATAGTGGGCATTTGGCTGTTGGGATACCATGCTACTGGTCCAATTAGGTAGTGGGCTGTTGGACTACTGGTTAGAATAGGACGTTGTGTTATTGTGAATACTCGTTGGATTTAGCTGTTGGGTTGCTACTGGTCAGACGTTGGGCTGTTGGGCTACTGCAGGTCAACATACCTAGCAGGCCTGCAGCACGTACACGAGCGTCGCTGTCAGATTATTAATATGAATAGGCTGTTGGGCTACTATCGTAGTAGCATGGCGGCAAATTCGGTAGTCTACTGCAGTCATGCTACGGTAGGGACAGTCTACTGCAGAAGCCATGCAACGATAGAGGGGGCACTTTTCGGCAAGATGATTTCTTACTGACAGAGGGCATGCCTCTTCTCGAGGAACTGTGGAATGTCCTTGCTCGAAACCCAACCCCCATTCGCATTATGGAACTGTATTATGTGTAGTGTAAATGCTTGTGGTGTTCATACTGTAGCATTTGAGATTGCTCATAGGGTGGCACGTGCAGTACGGGCCCTCTAACAAACTCTTATCTAATGCCCCAGGCTCAATGCCTCATTTGATGTGCCGAAACCAGCAATGTTCCTTATATCCAGTTTCTTATATTTTTTCATACCGCTAATCAGATAAAACCTTTTATCACATTTTTAAAGCCATGTTGCAGGCAAAATAGAGGTGTACTTCGTACCTGGTATGTTACTGTACAACGAGCGCTGTTGAACAACACACAGGTCACTTGCTCTTACTGTCCTTGGCTAATGGGAATAAAAAACTCTCTCTCTTTCTCGCTTTCTCTCATTCATCTCTCTCCCTCTCGGCCGTGTTGCAGCGTTCAGGGGAGCCTGACAAAAACTCGTCGTGCAGCCTCTCAGCTGCGGCCTAGCGCTTCAGAGTTTTCTGGTCGTACCGTGCGTTCCCAGTCCAGCGAACGCCGGGATAACCCCCCATTATTGCAGACTGAAGGGGCTATGAGAAAATCTGTGTTGGCTCCGCTACCGTTGCGCGGAACTACGCCGTCAAATCGCCGATTGTCAGATAGTTCCATGTCAACCTCCCAGACAATCCAGCTTGCTGGGACGCAGCCTGGCAACGTGGAGGCAGGGGCGGTGATAGGGGGCGTGGCAAGGGGGTTGAACCCGTTGAGACGAAAGTACAGGCAGGGGGGGGGGACAACGGGCGAGATCGAGACCGATCTTCCGTTTGTGTGTTGTCTTGATTTACATATTTGGCAGTTTAGATCAATTCCAGTCGAAAACGTTGTTGCTGTGTTGTAGGGGCTAGGGACTACCTGGTACTATATATGGACATCGTGCCGTGCGCATCGAGTCCTGATTCTGTCTGCATGTAGAGTTGTACAGTTGTATATAGCCGCGGCCAACCATGAGCGCTGTGTCATTAGAATGTGTGGTTCCCCGGAAAATACGAGCCATCATTGAATATTGCTACAAAACTGGCTTGCCGAAATGATCTTCTACGGGCACTTCCTATTCCATGACCCAACAAAGAAGGTTGGGGAAAACAAGGAGCTCTTGGTCTGTACACAGGAAGAGGAGTGCTCCTGCCTACGAGTCGCCATGGCCGTGATGGTCGATACGTTTGGTAACTCGCTCCAACTCAATCTCCAAAAATCTATCTGCTCCGAGATCATAGTCTGCGTGTGGTTGTTAATGTCAAGCACTGTTCGAGCGTCTGCAGAATATAACCAATCATCATTCGAATCTGGCTCGCAAGGTACCTACATTTTGCCCTGCTAGCCAAGAAAGTACACTGCATGTACATCAATGCTGCTATCTCGTCAACGCGAACACATTTGAGTAACCTTTGAGTAACCTTGAGACTTGACACTACAGCAACGCCACACACATGCTACAGCAGTCCGCGCAAGCCAAACGTTTTTACATTCGATTCACAATAGCTAGATATAACTACATGTTCCTAAAAGTTGATCTCATAGATTTTCCGTCTGCAGCAATATGTCAGAACAGCAGAAAAAAAGAAGCGCACTTGGACTTGTTTAGTGGACCCTATTTCCTGATACTCGGTCATCGTGATTATTTTCTGCGATTCTTGACCCCGATGTTTCCGATTCATATCGCACTTCTTGACCTCCTGACTAGCTCCATTCTTGAAGACGGCTGGCGCGAAAAGTACGGTGGGGGTAGCTCCTACTTTCTCGTGAAGCTCCTCACTTGAGCAGCTCTCTGCGTTGCCCAAACTGGCGAAAACTAGAGCAGGCAGTATACCAAGATGAAATATGCCGTGGCCTATAATAGGTGATGTCGAAAGAAATATCCTACACCACTAATGAATGAGATTCTAACGATATAAGGGATGCTGGTACCTTATCGGGTGGTTTCGCAGTTTAGCGGACCCGTCAAAGAAAAAATGGCTAACGATGTGCTACTTCTATCGCTATCGTTGCAAGCATCGACTATTCGCTTCACCCTGATCATATACTACTGTTTTATACATATGACCGCTCCGATTCACAAGGCGCATCACATCAAGTAAGAAAAGTACTCACAGCAGTATTCATAGTAAAGGTGAAATAAATAATTTCAAATTTTTGTCAGTTGTCCTATGACCTCCGCGACTAACAACAACAAACGGCTGCGAAACAGCACGAAATGGAGCACACCAGGTAAGAAGAGTAGAACAAGCGCGCCCGATGTACTACGCAGTAGACTTGAGTATTCACCACTCAGTCGGTCGAATTCACAGGCGACGTAACCTCTTTGGTTCTCCGTTCTCCACCGCAGAAAACTAAAAAAATGAAACCCAAAAGGGCAACAAAAAAGTGAAACGTGCCACCGAGATTTGCGAGTCACCCTGCCGAGATGTTTTTCTGCCTTCTCTCAGATTTTTTCAATAAACGCGCTTCAGGCTTGACTCATGATTGTTTTCAAGAATCGGCGCGACGTTAGCTTCGACTGTGCCGTCACGAGCAGGGGTAGCTGACACGGCAGCAAGTCATTTTCGTCAAGTCCCACTTTCACGGGTGCCGCGTCGACCAAACGCCATGATTTCGCTGTGAAAATGAAGTTTTGATCAATCAATCGGAAGTCTCGCATCGTAGCAGCATCTCACCGCGTGTCATGCAGAAAAACACGCAGTACGTACAGCAGCGGTATGTCGACCGAGGTCGAAGGGGCTCGAGGCGGGCAAAGGGTCTCCATAGGACAGAAAAGGAGAGACGCTCAACCAAGTTTCGATCAAAGTGCAGCTCCCCTTGAAACGACGAGTATGCCGCCCGCACACTATTCCGGAGGACCATAGTAAATAAGACCTACGGTACACACAAAACCTATATATTTCCCTATTTTTAATAACAGTTTTTGGTCCTACTTACTATGGTCCCCCGAAATACATGTATTACCATAGTATATAAAAGCTCACAGCACACAGCAACGACGTGTCGGACCAGGCCATTGAATGTAGATGACGGCCTCGAAAATAACAAAATATTGTGAACCCGTGGTGTAGGCAGCGAGAGGTTACCCGCGGTCGATGGAGGCCATCTCTCCGACAGCCTTGGGGCCGCCGAAGACGCAATGGACCTGGGATTTACTCCCGACGGAAAACCAAAACTTTTAGGAAAAAGGGTTTAGGGTGAGGTACTAACAAGTACAAGCTCCATACGCGTGGGGCCTCAAAGCACACTACTGCTGCTGTAGTTGGGTGCAACCCTACCGTATCACGCATCCCCCCTGACGGCAGTCTGGTCAACACTTCCCTTATCGCAGCCATGGTTTGGCTAACACCCCGTTACCGTAACCTTGGTCAACACATACTACGTACAACAGGCGAGAACAGGTCGCTGACAGTCTGACGAGAAACAAGTGGTTCGTGAAAGAAAAAATATTGCATTCGAAAGTGGCCTGAGGGGATAATTGCACCATGCGGATGGTTTACAGTTGCGCGATGTAGAGCAGTGCAGGACGCAGCGAGAGCATTTGACAATTTGCTTAACTTGCTTGGTACTGTAGTTGGTTTCGTCTTATACGACCTCCAGTCATCGTGGCTGTTCAATCAAGTAGAGCGTGTTATATGCTCACGGTCACGGTTGCGGTGGTTACACCGTAGAACATTCCACAAAACTGCACACAATAAATCATGTGCAACCCCGATATGAAACTGCAACGTCTAGCACGCCACTCACTCTATCACTTACTGCAGTCCCAGACGACAATGGCCCACTCAACATCCGCTCCAAGTCTGTATCTGCGAGATACGTATTGCGTCCGTTGGAGGACAATGCATGTCAATGTCCAGTCCTTGTAAGTAGTGCATATCCCTCGGTGGCCTGTTTCGTCACGACCGTAGTAAGCTTTGGTGCTGGTTCTACAGTTTTTTTTGTTGTTGTTCGGTCATGTCTACGGTTACGGCGGTTATTCATCAGTTACACAAAACTGCGTCAAAACGCCTCCAATCTGCAACCCCCAAAATGGATATGCTACTGTCTATTTAATAGCTCGCCGCTCTATATAAAACAGATACCCACAGACAACGACAACCCAACGCGCACAATATTTCTTCAAGCCTGCATCTGTGAAAGCCACACAAGATCTGCTGATATCAGATGGTTGTGCCTACAAAGCTCGCACACGATGATATGGTTCAAGCCTGTTTCCCGTGACGCGCGTAAGGCGTTGTGTTGGAGCGTATCAAATCCCGTTGACCCAACCAACTGTAACAGGTGGACAAACGTTTCGCAACCGTGAAACAAACTTCGCCTCTTTATTCTGACGATAGGATCATACCTCCAAAGCAAAATAATCTGGCCGTAGATTCAAGCTAAAGATTCGGGCAACGCCGCCCGGTAAAAAAAGCAAGGTTGGAGTCAGAACCACAAAGCAAGCAAGCGATTACTACATGGAGAAGAACTGGCCAAACCCGTCAACTCAGAATTTAAATAAAGGGACACAGTTCTCTTGAAGAACTGTCCAAACCTGGTATGTTCAGAGTCCAGACCATGTAACAAATAACTTGAGAAGAACAGTCTCAAAGCGTCAACTCAGATACTCTTAATCATGAACCATAAAGATCAAGAAGGACAGTCCAAAACGTGCTAACTCAGAATATCTGGTACGAATCATGGCACCTATTGCTCAAGAGTCATGTGAAATGTTGACAATTTTACGTTTGGTGAAACCAATGGGGCATAAACTTGTGCACGTGTAGACCCCCTACCATCTTATAGCCTATTCGGACCCACCCCTGGGGCAAGAGGGGGAAACAGACAATGCCACGTTGCTATCCGTGGTGCCTGGAACTATCAATAAAACGGTATCTCAAGAACATGTTAAGCCATTCGTTGGGTCGAAATGTGGTCTCAAGAGCATAATGATCCGCTTGTCGGGTCGACTCGACTCAAGTGCTTTGAGCGCGGGACTTGACGACTGAGCAACTCGCCAAAGCAGTACAGTAGGGGAGGTACAGTACCTACAACTTCCCCAATTCCCGGTGGATACACCAAATATCTCGGTGCCCTCGCCCGCAGCATACTAAAGTATACCCAGCTCGCCCAACACGCTCTTTGTCGTTAAGTCTAACGGTGCGTCGGTTCGTATGCCATGGTGTACCCCCGGCCGGCAAGCGGTGGTGCTCAGAAGTCCACGAAATGTGCCTGAGGGAGCGAGAAGGATACGGCGGCATCGAATAGCAGCAGCAATATTAGCTGCCAGCGATGAGACGACATGATATCGGTCTCTGAAGGGCCCAAGGCGTACCTGGTAGCGTTTGTTAGCGATTGTTAGCGTCTCGGAAGTGCGCTACGTTTGTTTACGTAGGAGATTTTGGCCAAAACTAGTTATGACTGACGGGCTCCTGAATCCAACATCCACCGTGTACCATTGCAGTACCATTACTGTTTCACGCTATTTAATGGGGTGTTTGCGAAATTTTGGTTATATTTTGGTCAGAACCAATCTGGTCGGGGTTCTTGTAGTCTGTTTCCTACCGGTATATAACTAATATATAATCTCCCGAAGAGTTACCCCAACCCAAGAATAGTCACCAAGAATAGTCCCTGTAGGTTAGAGGTGACATTTTGGCCACTCTTTACTAAATGATATTGCTCTTGGGAAGGTTCCATGGGTTTGGCCCATTTTCTGTGTATGAGACAGGTAGACGTAGACCACAACAAACCCAAACAAATCTGTTCCAATCGAACTATTCGCAAGCACCCTACTATTATTTTCTGTACGCTTGAAGAAGCAAAGCAGTAGACATCGGACAGTTTATCGGGTTGCCCTTTGTTTTTGTTATGATATCGGCTTTTGGGGGAAGGGTAGAGGTCCTCGAGGTAGGAGCCTCGGAAAACATTGCTGGACTACAGAGCTTGTATCTCCAGGATGAAATGTCAACACCAACACTATAATATGTGTGCTGGTGTCGACGGATAGGTACGTACTGTAGAAAGGGCAGTTTGATGTGAAAACACACACCGATACCGTAGCATGCGCCTTGGTGTAGATGATGATGGCCCATGCTCACCCTCTGTGTAAGGAAAAATGCTCAATGCCATGACACGTGAGTCACAGCAAGTCAATCGTGCGACGGATAAGGGGTGTATACCAGTTGAGCTAATGTATAACGCTTTTGAGGCTCATTTAAGTTGGACTCATTTGTCTTGGGACCCATTTACGTGTAACCTTTTTGGGACTTCTTTAACATATAAAAATAATCTACACGTATGTACACGTATGAACAGGTGAGACAGGCGAGACTAGCGCGATTATAAGATAGGGATATATAGCACCACCTGGAGTATATGATGTCCCTCACCTAAGAAAACTATATGCCGCACCCGACGGCCGACTTCGAGACAAATTGGAGTTCAAGCCCGTTTCTGTATAGCACTCTGTGCACGATCCTATGGGCCAGGTGGGTATGTGTTGTAGCATTCCGTACTCGCCGCAATCAACGCCAGGGATGTATCTACTACCGCAGGTTGGGATCGATTAGGCATCTCTCTGCTGCGATCAGCCCGAGACCCACACCCAACGGTAAAACTTAACTTGGTCCCAAAATGGTGATAGTCAAATGAGTCCCAAAGGGCTCGAAACTAAACGAGTCCCCAATAATTTAACGCTACATCGCTGCGTTCACCTGATCTCCCCTGTACACATCGTTGGAGTTGTCAATGCTATCCGGCTCGGGGTGCGGAGCAGGTCCCTCCGGGGTCCATGGCGCCACCACTACCTTCGATTCTAAAGCTTCCCAGTCCATCTCCGCGTACAGAGCATGCGTCTTCACGTCGTTCATGCTGAGCGTATGGATATTGACCATTTGCCAAAACGGTGATACGATCAAACCAGCGGTGGGAACCTTCCGTTTAGGGGTGATTGTTACACTTGTTTTTGTTGTAATCTATTGGGCATATGTCTATTCGACGTACGGTAGCTACCGCTGGGATGCCCCTATTTGTTGGTATGGCTCTCCTTTAACCCTTTCAGTCCTGCGATGTACACGAAAATAGTAAACATGTACCTGACTCTGATTCTATGTAATTTGTCCTCAAAACAGGAGCGAAGATGTGAAGGAAATTATACCTGACCCAAAAACTGATATGGACATGAACGTTTGACCAGATAAGTAATCGCGCACCCTAGACTAGGCGGATTAGGTGGGCTAGGTCTAGGTGTACAACGAAAACTCAAGGTTCATCCCTGCGTTATTGCGATAGAAGTCACCCCAGCAGGCTCACCCGTTCGCCAAGTTCCCTAGCCGATCCCCTGGCTCGAACTCCAACATGCCGGAGATCAGGCTTCGGCAATGGGGACCGCCCGACTTCTCGTCGAAGGTGTCTGGAAACTCTACTCCCCGCTTCTTAACGCAAGCAATGTTGGTGAACAGCTGGGCTATAGTCATGCTCCGCTCCCATGGGGGCAAACGGCGTCCGCGCTTCCACTAGCTCAAAGGTCAGCACCTATCGTATCGATTAATGAACACGACGTTCAGAATAGAACAGAAGGCGAGCAGAAACGAACGTTTAGTTGTGTGTGCTTCCGTGACATTTAGGAGGTGCCAAATGTGGGTGAGACGTGGTTCTCGCAAGGTGTTCGGTGGCCATGCGCCACGAGGGATTAGGGGGGGGGGGGTGATCAAAGGTGTGCGGCGGAAACCATACATGGCGGTGGTGGTTCGGTGACGATAGCATGTAAGTGGTGCAAAATATGGGTGAGATGCAGTTCTCACAAATATGTTGGTGCCATGCGTCACAGGGGGGAGGGGGGGGCACCTCTTGGGCCCAAAATGTTGTGACTGATAGGGCCCCTCAACTGAAGAAACGTTATGTCAGCTTAATGATATACTTCTCCAATCACAGTTTAGAACAAGTGAACCGAATGTCAGCTGTATGCTTAGCGATTCATGATGCTTGTTTTCGGTTTAGACCTCGGTCATGGGACTGTGGTGTCCTCGTGTTGCTGATATTGCCCGTATACTGTTTCTCAAAGTCGGGTGTTCGGTCAAAGTCGGTTTGGCCGGACAAGAAACACTTTAGACGCATGCTGCGATGGAGGGATCACTTGTTGGTTGACCAACCCTTTTTTGACTGACGGGCTCCAAGAGCCGTTGTTGTGTTTTTATCGGAGAGTTTTTCCGTAAGTGTGAAATGACTTCCAAATTAAGTGAAACTCTTCCAGGTGTGTAGGCGAAATTCAACAGGGGGAAAAATCAGGAAGGGAAAATTCCACAAATTTCGACATAACAGAGGGCAAAATATCAAGAAAGTTAAATTTTGCAAAAAAATGGTAACTTTTTCGCAGCTATGGGAAAAAAGATCTCCGAAAATAAAGGCCCCAAACACAGGAACTCCCCAAAGTCGTTTAATCCCAATGACATTTTTCAATCGTATTCGTATGCCTAGCCCATGAACGTCTTCATGTTGTTTTTGTCTTTTCGTCGGCTGTTGGGCGGGGTAGAGACCTTCTCGAATGAGGACTCTCAGAAAAATTGAGGTCGTGCGATATACTCCTACCGTACCACGCGTCCTCATCAATGATACCGATATTGCACTAGGAACATGATGGACTGTACTGTAGGTAATTTTTCTACCGTGTCTACCGTGTCCACCGTGTCTCTGTATCCGTGCGCCCGGCACTTCTTTGATGCGATGGGGTAGAAGCTGGAATGGTGCATATGCAGACACGGGTGAGGTACGATATGATAGGACACACCAGGCGAGTGGATTACCAGAGAGGGTACAGTATCAATGCTGGATCGTTGCAGTCCAGCGGGGATACCCATGCCAGGCGTACGAAAGGCCTCAAGGAGTATCATGCCAGTGGTCTCTACGTGCCCCTAGGCCGTCGCACAACCATCTCGCATGTGAGCACAACCAACACTCCGCGTAACACATCAGCAGCCTAACCCTTACCCCCAGTGCCCAGAGATCGGCCGATTGGTCGTGCCCCTTGTTGAAGATGAACTCAGGAGCGAGGTACTCCGGCGTCCCGCACATGGTGTGCGATCGGGGGTGCATCTGAGTCCCCCCACCAATAGAAACGAAGAAGGGAATCTGCTTGGCAAACCCCATATCGATTATCCGCAAGTACCCTGCGGCATCGTATCGGTCGGAACGGATTGCTTGAGTGAGATGAAGGCAGCGCGCCAAAATGAAATACCATGCTCGCGTGGAGACAGAATGTGTGGGGGTTGGTTAGACCCAGCCAGAGCCCTTGCAGTAACGTATATGTGTTGATTCGAGCCTTTGCTGCCCGTAGCTTGGCATCAAACAAGGGCTTTGTTTGGCGGTGGCCCATCGGCCATGCCCTGACAATAGAAATCTGTCATTATCGTGAACTAAATATATACGTTGGAATGATCTCCTACAAAAGCTGATACCAACCCCAGGCATCGGACGGATTACGTCTCGTAATACTAATTCAATACCCCCGTCGGTGAAGTAGGGTATTTTACGATCGAAACATGGACGTAGGCAAGGAAGGTACTACAACTCAACATGAAACCGAACAAGGCACATCAGAACTTTTACCCGGACAGGGATATAGGGACGTACAAGCGGTATAGCGGTGAAACGTGCTACACTGTGTGGCTACGGAATCAATTATCTACCCTCGGCTCGTGAGATGAAATCGAGCGCGCGACACTTGCGCTATATAACAAACAGTGGGTCACTACATTATACTGTGTGTGTTCACCGTATCCCTACGTCGCATATACGAGGCCATCCTCCCTGTTCATGTGAAATGTTGCGTTTGGTAGTGCTGCTCATACATGCTAAGGAAGCGGTGCACCAATTTTTTTCTGAGGTTCCTCACTTGAGGAGTTACAAGCTATTATTAATAGCAAGTGACCGTAGTTGTAATATTGGTATGTCATTTAGAGAAATATAAAAGTGAAATGGTTGATGAAAAAAACATGGCCTAGGTATAAAAAAAACACATTTCGAAAAAAAAAAAAAAAACGGCAGTCCGACGATTTGGGGTTAAGGAGCCCCGTCGTGCAGAAAACATTAAGCCAAAAAGTGCTGACCCTATCGTAGCGCGAGTCCAGTGTACCTGGTATGTTGCGACTGCTGACTTTATTGCTATATACCTTTCTAATGCGGTTAAAAACACACGAACAGCTACCTGAGTGTCGTGTGAAACACACCACGCTGTGCTGTTGATACCTCTGTAAAAAAACTACATTGCTCCATCAGCGACTTGATAGTACTGACCTACTAACGTTACTGACTTACTGAGGTATTGACGTACTGACATACTGACTCTACTGCTGTTGATTCTACTGCGGGGTAGAAGCAACAACCACTGACGCCCTCAGCGTTTGCGCGGTACTATACAATGCTGCTCACTACCTAAATAACCAAATGCTAAGTGTGTGCAGGAATTCTTCCCGTGGACTGCGTCAAACCCACCCGCGCATTGAGGTCATACAGTTTCCGTCCTCGTCGGTACAAGTTGTCGTTGGTCAATATGCAGACTACTCGTCGCATGGCGTTAGTCCCTATACAATACTAGGTACCATGCACTTGCAGTCTTCCTTACCACCGAGCGTGCGTCAAAGGCATCCGCGCATACAGCGCATACAAGTTTTGCTATCGCCGGCAAATGTTTCCGTCGGCAGACGTTTTCGTCGTATCGCCGAGTTCTTCCATGCTGAGCACGTGGATGCATCGCTGTTCCTGCCGCGCTGAACGATTGGGTCGACTGCAGCACTTTCGCAAACCATCCATACGCACGCATGCTCAAACGCGTGCCGTGCGTTCGCTGTCAACACTAACCTCCAGAACCTTCGAAACATACGTACCCGCTCCTCACCGGTGTCATCGACGATTAGTTTTTCACGCTTTAGGTCTCTGTAGGCGATCCCCTCTTGCTTATTCTATACAGGCACATGATTTAGGTCGTGAATAGGATCTACCTGGTACATTATTCAGATTATGACCTGTAAGAACGCATGAAATATTTGAAACAAAAACATAGCCTCTATCTATCCTAGCGTGGTTGGGTGCCTCACCGGTAATGTCGACGATAGTTTTTTCGGGCTTGGGTTCTTTTTAGCCGATCCCCTTCTATGTAGGATCTAGATATCTACTGTACTTTGTG
The DNA here is from genome assembly GCA_031763025.1 of Macrocystis pyrifera. Taxonomy (NCBI): domain Eukaryota; class Phaeophyceae; order Laminariales; family Laminariaceae; genus Macrocystis; species Macrocystis pyrifera. The sequence continues at coordinate 281,579 of JASSKH010000045.1, forward strand.
ATATGTCCGATGGTGACATATTGGGCTCACAAATATCTCCTCCCTCGTAATGTGCCATGACTCGGCCCCTCGCCGGTATCATCGACGATCGAGATTTGGGGGTGGCGGTCTGTGTAGGCAGTCCCCTTCTGTGAAGGATCTAGAGCTTTTGTAGTAGAGTATGAATAGGAACAAGATGATCTAGATCATGATCTATCCGATGGTGAGATATTGGTCACAAATGTGCCCCTTTATCCTATCGTACCATGGCTCGGCTCTCCACAGGTATTGTCGACGATCAGGATTTTGTTTCGGCTTGAGGCCTCCGTAGGCGGTCCCCTTCTACCTGGTACGTACGATCCAGACGATTCATGTAGCAAAGGATCTGACAGTAGATCGTGATCATCCAAATCCTGACCTGTTCGATCCATGTAGTAAAGGATCCAACAGTAGATCGTGATCATCCAGGTCCTGACATGTTCGATGTGCGACAGTGCTCTCACCAGTATCTTCGACGATAACGTTTTCGGGTCGAGCTCTCTGTAGGCGGGCTCCTTCGATGTAGCATCTAGATGATTTGTGTAAGGATCTACTGCAGATGATCTATAGAATATACCATGATCTGCACGACGTGTCAACGTGCTCTCACCGGCATGATAGACGATCAGGCCTCCAGGCTTGAGGTCGCTGTAGGCGGGCCCCTATGATGTAGGATGTAGACCATATATAAGTACGCTGATCTAGATCATACGAGGTATATGCTATCTATAGTATCTTCTAGATAATCTATATCATATCTGTCCGACGTGCGAACGTGCTCTCACCGGTATTGTCGAATATGAAGTCTTCGAGCTTGAGGTCTTTGAAGGCGATCTCTTGATTTCTAGGATATAGATGGTCTGTTTAGGATCTAGGGGAAATAGATGGTCTGTATAAGATCCACAGGATCTACAGGATCTAGAGGATCTAGAATATCAAGGGGTCTAGAGGATCTAGAGGGTCTAGAGGATCTAAAAGATCTAGAGGATCTAGAGGATCTAGAATATCTAGATGATTCACCGTAGATGGACTAGATCATTATCGGTCCGATGTGTGGACGTTCTCTCACCGGTATCGTCGACGATGAGGTTTTCGGGCTTGAGGTCTCTGTAGGCGATCCCCTTTTTGTGCATATACGCCAAGGCATCGACAACCACAGCGCTGTAAAAGGTCACATGCTCGGGGGGTAGACCTTTGCAAGTCAGGTGACGTGAGCACGCAGCGAGGGTATGGACACACACGAGTACGACGAGCTGTTGGCGCCAAGATTGGTTGCTGCTGCCGCGGCAAGGGTATGGGACATTCGACAAGGAGGGGGGGCTAACAGCGCCATCAATTTATGCCGAAGGTTGTTCACTGGAGAAGAGGTGAAAACGCGGAGAGGGCATGGAGCACACGACGGCTTGTCGGTGCTAAGATAAGTTTCTACTGACGCGACAAGGGAATGGGATGTACGACAAGTTTATGGTGCTAAGAGCACACCAGGTGTAGACTGCTCACTCGACGAGGACACGGGACACACGATAAGTCCTCGATGCTAAGATCACTATTTCGGTCACAGTAGCTTGCTGGATAAGGTTGCATAGGTTACATATGTTTTATATATGAAAGAGGTGTGCTACGGTAGGAGTTGCACTTTTGAAATCAAGGATATACTCTCAACCATTGTAACTCTCACGTTATATACCCAGTATTGTCGGATCCGATGCTTTTTAGATATCTTGAGCAGTAAACCATGGATTTGCGCATTGGGCCTAGTTGACAGCCTGTCTCAAAGTCGGTTGCTGAGTGACATACTAAAAGTACTAACCGTAACAATAGTGCTAATAGTGTAGAGCTCCTCATGCGAGGAGCGTCAAGAGACGTGAGTATTATCGGTTTCGTGTGATACCGCGCGACACCTACAGGGGCATGCTGCGGTGGGTGCGCACCGGAAAAATTCCCAAGGCTGCTTACTTGACAAGGCGATGCAACGTAATATATTATTACTGCCCTACGATAGCTCGCTAGAGAAAATATAACATGCTACACAGAACCCGAGGAAACGTGAGGCGTCTTCACCCACTTCGAATTTTGTCGCACCGGAGGGAGAAGGACAACGCCTTCCTCTGAGTTTGCCAGATCAAGCGCCTGAACCGACTAAACTGTTTTTGTCGGCATTCAAAGCGATTCAAATCTATTTCATGTCACAAGGGGCATCGCTGTAGATACCACGAAGCTCGTGTGGGGTACCTTATGTTTACTCCGCAGTAGGGGTATTTGGTGCCAAAGTTGCTCTCGGTATTCAATCAAGTGCATAAACAATCATTGCACTCAATCCCCTAGTGAATAAGCGTTCTCGACACTCAAAATGATCAAGTGAGATATACCTGCACCAAGCCTCTTCTTCGCATTGTTTGGTTTCTCCACGACACGCCCTCCCCCGTTGGTCCTGCTATAAAACCACTGTAAACCGCACTCTCCTTTCTATTTTTCCGGCTCAAGAATATTTGAGCCTCTAGATAGTTGGAAGGTTTCTCCAAGTTGGAACACATTCAGCACATTTAGCCACTCTGCGTCTGTCTGTCGCGGCATCGAGCTTCTATGGCAATGTATGTATGAACGACCAGCTGCTACATGCGGACCATCATTGTACACACACCCTTGTACTAATCTGCGAGCTGGTTTTCTTGAAAAGGGTGACTATCTACGCAACAAATCGTTTCAGGGGTGCTCAGCGGGCAAAAGTAAAACGGGAACGATTCGGCTCACCAGAGGCAAAACCGCTGGCTGACTCGTAGATGACGGACCACAACTCGCCCCCGGTCAGTAACTCGGTGAGAAAGAACACCCGGTTGTTGTCTTGGAAGGTGGTGTAAAGCCTCAGGATAAACGGGTGGTTGAACATCTCGAGTACCTGTTTGAATTTTAGAGCGAGCCCAAGGGGGTGCACCAATCGTTGACGAACCATGTAGAGCCAGATACCGTACAGTATAACATGTTTGACAAGATAACACCACACACCCCTCGGACGAGTTTCCAATATAATATTCTCGACAAAGGAGACACTAAAACCGACTGCATACATACCTCTATGTTTGCAACCATTTCAATGAGGTATTTTTTCCAAAGCCACCATTTTCGTCGTGTGTCCCCTCCCTGCTTTGAAAAAGATCGGTTCAGGAATGCATCCCAAGGGGGTGGGTGTGTTGTCTTGCGTGTCACAAGGTACAGGAATACGCGCCATGTTTGGCTTTTGTACGCAGCTCGAAAGCGCGTACCACAACGTGCCAACGAATTAGAACTTAGCCTTTGTGGAACCCAGGTGTAGAGGTGCCACGATAGAAGCTTCGAGTAAGGGTAGCATGTTTTCGCCAAATTCTTCTGAATGATGGGGCTCTTCAACAGAGAAATTAGCTCGAGTAACATCTCTGGAATATCAGAGGTGCTTTAGCCTTTTTTCTGTACATACCCAGGTTATAGGCGGAGTATAAAGGGCTCGTGAAGTTGGGGACCTCCACAAATATTAGGCGTGACAGCATCCCAGGTAGAACGACAGAGCCACTGTGGAGTACAGTGCAACCAGCAGTATCACACCAGTACCGTATACCACTTAAGATAACACACACCCCCGGACGAATCGTCGAGGTGAATTTCTCGACACGGGGGAGAGAGTAAGCACCGAGCGGTGCCACAGTCTATATCTATGGAAATGTCTTGACAAGCGCTTTCCAAAAGCCGCCGGTTTCCTAGCGTGAGTGCCCTAGACCCTTGAGGTATGGTTTGGAGAAAATTGGGCTCGAAAAGTCATCCCGGCGTGTGTGCTATCTCGCGTATCATGTCAGTATCATGTTGCGAGCGAATACAGCAGTAAAACCCTGTGAACCCTCAGGATACAGGCTATGTTCAGAGAGGTGTCAGTACTCTCTCACGTTTTTCTCGTCCTTCAAGTGGTGGACCTGCCCCCCCTCCACGACTGCTTCCTTGCTCAGCGACTTCAGCGCGAACAAAGCCCCACCCATCACCCCTTCCTTTTTCCGGACCATCGTCACGTGTCCGAAGCTTCCCTGCCCCAAGAAATCCTTTGTTCGTGCGCCCACCGCCGCAGATAGAGACGAGCAGTAAGGCAAACGGCAGAGAGGGCTGATGTAAATATTCACTCATCGGACAGATCATCGATTCCCGCCTCACGATCAAAAATTTTCACAGTGGGTGTAGTCCTGATGTGTGTGGTCAAGCTCATTTTGCCGGGTGGGAGCCGAATAATCTGCATGACCTACTAGCAAAAGTTTCCTGGGCTGAATATGTACTATGCGCATCGTGAACCACAAATTATAACGGCAGGTTAGGATATATACGATCTAGATCATGGTCAGTCCGAAATTTGCAACTGTTACATAGTGGCATACCAACCACCCTCTGCTCGATTGTAATCTTATCATAGCCCATGTGACATTATATCCGTTGTAATCCTATCATTGCTCATGCGATATCGCATCCGTTGGAATTATACCAAATACTTTGGGAGATCATGTATGTTGTAGCGTTACTGTATCATTGCCCATGTGGCGTTATGTGTGTTGTGATAGTATCGTAGCCCGTGGGAGATGATATCTGTTGAAATATCATCATGGCCCAGGCAGTCCTACCGTAGCCCAGTGAGCCGGAAAATAATATCCTCCTTTGAGAAGCTCTGTCATCAAACAAGCACCGCCCCAACGATACCCTGGCATGGCGCTGAAAGCAAAGCCCTTTGCTCAAAGGTACGTTGCATCATCAAAATAATTTGAAGTACCAATTTGGGCGAGTTTTAGAGCCTCTCATCGTGTGAGTGGCCCAAAGGCGGTAGTGAGGAGGTTATTTGTAGCTGTCGTCAACTTGTCGGCGTTAGTGGAAGGTATAAGCCGGCTGGCAGTGCACATGTCATGATAGGGTTACAGCTAATGCTTGGTGCGATCCCCTTTCTTGAGTTTCGTGAGGAGCCGTATACCCCACCCAAACCCTCACCTTGGTATAAAAAGTGACAACAGTGCAATCCGATGAAAACCGCCATGGGCTACAGTAGGTATATCTCTGAACATGGCACGCCTAGAGTGTAACACACACATGACATTCCAGCGATAAGGCATGCCTTAATGGCATTATGCCTTAGTGGGCAATTCCTCAGTTGAGAAGCCCTGTCAGTCCCAGTGACACAATTTGGCTAAACGTTGCTATCCCTATTTGCCATCACTATCCTACCCGTATCGCAGCATGCCTCTACGTAAGCAATGCCCATAACACAGCACACGCGATTCGTGAAACTCTAAATATTCTGATGAGAAAACGGAGAGGGGGTGAAAGTAGACATATTTAAACAGACTAACTGCAGCATGGCTCACCATCCGCTCGAAGCTATGCGCAGCCAGCTTTTCGAATTTGAATGCCAATCCGCCCCCAGGACCCGCTAGCAAGGAATGCCTCGATTGAGATTGTCGACAGCGGACGTTGCGAAGGGCGGACGTGCCCCCCCCTTCCCCAACCTTGCCGAGTACCTGCCAACAGGCGACGTGTAGGGGGCCGACGTTTATAGGCACAATCAGGATACGAGAGATCGGCTCCTCGGATGAGGGGTGGACAATAGCAAAGTAGGGTATGGGCGGGTGAGATTAATTAATCGATGCCTTGATTTATTATATACTGCAATATAGATTAACTAAGTGTTCGTTTTCCCGAAGCAATACAAGAAGAGGAGTAGAAGGATGGCATTTATACGATACTATCAGCCAATATAGCAATCGAGTGTTTGTATAGCGGGGAGTAGAACATAGTTTTCTTCTAACGGCAGCCTGGAAAGAAAAATTCACCCGCATCCACCCCACATCCTGGCTTGACGCGGGGAGTTCGAGACCGATATCAGACGACAAAATCACAAACATTGAACGAATAAATAATACAAAATAAAATTAGCACTATTACGGGTACAGACGAACACATATGTATTTCCCTATGTTTAGTAACAACATTTGGTCCTGTATACTATGGTCCCCGGTAGTAGCAATAGCAAATGCAATTAAAGAGTGCAGTCAGAGCGGCGCAAGAACTCGCCCCCAACTGCAGCCCTAATAACCGACGTAAACACCTATTATAAAAATTATTACAAATGTAGCAAGCGGGTGTAGACAGAGAGGCGCGAAGCTCGCCGCAAACGGGTGTAGGCAGAGAGGCGCCAAGCTCGCCCTCAGCTAAAGCAAATAGAGCAAGCAGAGCAAGCAGAGCAAATAGAGCAAGTAGAGCAAGCAGAGCAAGTAGAGCAAATAGAGCAAATAGAGCAAGTAGAGCAAGTAGAGCAAAAATAGCAAAAAGAGCAAGTAGAGCCGACGCTTGCTGCGGCAGGGGTTAGCACGTATTTACATTCACTTAATGAGGCTCCTCACTTGAGGAGCTCCATACTATTAGTAAGTAAATATTAATAGTACAATTATTACGGGGGACCATAGTAAACAGGACCAAGTATTGTTAGTAAAAATAGGGAAATATATAGTTTTTTGTGTGTGTAGCAGGTCTTATTTACTTTGGTCTCCCGTAATAGTACTATTGAACCCTCACCCCAAAACTGATTCTGAGAAAAGGTACAAGTTCAACTTGATGAACCATCCCAAAGCCTAGGTGTGTCGCGAACAATAATGTTAATAAAACTGTAATGGTATGCCGACGATATTGGCTAAAGGAGCCCGGTCAGTCATAAACGTTTTGGCCGAAAAGCGCTACGTACGCCTCTCGTATATAGCACCCGACAACTCGGATAGACGACACAGGCTGCATAGGAAGCGGGTGCAGTCAGGGTGGCGCAGAGAGCTCGCCAATAACTACAGCCAGTGGGCGATAGAGAGCTATCAATAAAGCAAGTGGCTGCAGAGCGGCGTAGAGCGGCCCCTAACGACAGCCTGGAACAGCCATCTCATCCGCAGTAACCTACATTCATGCCGAGACGCTAGACAAATGAGGATTTTGTCTTGTACACTCTGCTTGTGCCGTCTCTCTGGAACCGAGCTCTGGCTAGAGTAGAGCATTGACCAACGGTTGTCTATATAGAACTACTACAATAATACCAGCGTGTGGTTCAGGTGGGTGCCGGGGTCAAACTGTCTGGCGTCCTTTCCTTCTCTACCTCGTAAGTAAGGCAGACAAAAGGAAAGCAGTATACCTTGCAGCTATTTACGCGTACGATTCACATCTAGGGGTTGTCAAAACCTAATCCTGCAGCTACCGGTACGATTCACATCTGCAGAACGTAAGCAACCTTTCCCCCCTTTCCGTCCCGCTCCCGCCCCGCCCCCATCCCTCACTCTCGCAGCTTCCCAAGGCAACTCCCAACCCCCCCTCTCCCCACTGTTCATGGCCAACCACGACCATACACATCTTAGCAATGGTTTCCATGGTTTCAGCAGACCGAGCGAGAACGGCCATACGAGAACAAGCACAACCGGTCTACCGTACAGCTTGTAAAAATGGGTGCATTATCAGCTACCCCATCAGTCGACTTCGCGACTACCACCCCGTATAATTTAAATGGGGTACTCGTCTAGAACACGCGCACTCGGCGTATCTCTTAGCTTTCAAATTGAGTACCAACCTCTCAATCGGTCGAACTCACAGATGGCTGACGTATTCGTCACCATTTTTTTTAACTTTCTACGCTTAGGGGTACAGAACGCAGGCGACACCCGGGCGCTCATCCTATCTAAAGCTCTTATGACAGGCAATACTACCACTCTCACGCGTACAGAACGTTTTTTTCGGCGGTCGGTAACCGCTGGCGGTCAAGTTACTGCTGTAGACCGTTTGAGCGGGGTGAAGAACCTTCGCTCTGCACAAGGGGAATTGTAGTATCACGTACCTGGTAGTGTTTATGGTAAGGCACCCAAGAGGGAGTTACATAGTACTCCCATTGCTGTCTCTTGTTTCGGCCATACCGGAAATTAAATTAACTCCTTGAAGTTGTCATCCATATGCGAGTCCGTCTCACAAACGGTTCTTAGTAGGATGCTACGCCCCCTTCATGCGACTCGCCGGACACCTCACGGCGCTCGCTTGGTGCAAACAATGTCTGCCTGGTAAAACCCGACATGCTCCGTCAACGCATTGTAGGAATGCGAGGGCCCATGGTCATACGACTACGGCCATGCATGGTATCGAGTACGCCGTCACCTATGGCCTACCAGTTATGACCCACACCTTAGCGAAAGCTCCCACGGTTTTAGCAAACTTCGCGACGTCAAAGTGTCCTATCCGGACTTCTCCTTTAGCAACTATTCGGACGGGGGAGCAGGCGGCAAATTCTAGCGAGCTTGACCCTTCCGACGCTGCCGCGGCATCGTCGTCTCCTTGCCTGGAACGCAAAACATTCGGAACATTTGGGAAAAAACATGGGGAAGTCGTCTCATGCGTGTGCACATAATCGGGAAAAAAATTCGTGACCTCATCAGCATTCGACGCAAAATCATCCACAGAGTCATATCATGCATAAAGTCATATCATGCATGCACACAGAAGAAAAGATCGATTAGCGGCGTCGTCGTCTTCTTGCCCGACACTCAAAACTGAGCAATAGGCGGAAAACATGCATGAAGTCATACCACGCAAGAACACAAAACAATAGAGGTTTCGGTGGCTGCGTTGACATACATATTGCGTGTGAAGATTCAACTGAATGCGCGAGCCATGGGTTAGCGTTCGTCTTACGGTCGACAGTGTTCGCGTGCGTGACCTACGTTGGGGGTGGCCCCTATCGTTTTTCGTGTTTCCATCGATATTGGAGAACTCCTTGAGTGAACAAACCCGTCAGTGAGAAAAGCATTGGTCAAAAAATCAACCCGTATCGCTTCATCGTAGCAAGCGGCAGGTGTAACAGCCCATCACTGCTACCATTCGTTTTCATATAGCCATGGATACCATATGCTCTTCCTACTAAGGTATTAGGCGCCTCTATCCCGACAGGGGCCCGGCGCCACAGGACGTCCCGTCGCCATTGCCGGGTCCCGAACCAGTTAAGACACGAATTCGCCAAAGGGTGCGAAACGGAATGGCCATACAACGTCGGCCGATATACTACTGTTAGCGGTGTGTAATTTACGTAATCCGAGCTAGACGTACCAATGCCGTCCTCGATGGATTGACCGAGCTACGTGTATTGCTGGTGGGCTGATTATGTGTTATCCGAGCTCTTCGTAATGATACGCTGTAAATTGTGAATCGAAGTATAAGTTCATAGTGTACTTCCATAGTGTGTTTGCTCATGGGTTCTCCGCGATATGGTGCCTCCTTGGTGCTGTGCGAACGAAGAAAAAAAGGCACAAAATGAACATCACCAGCACGTGACTCGAGCTGTCAATGCTGTGCAGACAGTTCGTCCTACAGCTGTGATGCAAGGTAAGACGAGACAAAACCGACCTTGGACATGACGTTCCTAGCTCCCACCCGGGTAGGCCGTCTATTTCCAGCTCGGCGGAAGCTAGTAGCACAGGGACTCCCAAGAAGCACCCTTTGCCAAAACTCACCTTTGAGGTTAGGCGTAGCGGAGATTGGTAGTATCATATTGTCAGATATCGGGGAAAATGGAATAAACTAGAAACTGAATACTTTGTTTCTCGGTGAGCCGATGGGCGGCGGTTTAGCGTGGATACTGCTGGAAAATTCGTTGGAGCAGCGCGACAAAGAGTCAGATGTAAATTACGAGTAGTGTCCTTCCATCGAGCAGATGTCGGCTAAAGATACAGCGTCAATGTTTCATCTCTCTTCTGATGGTAACGTCTGCGGTTTTCCGTCAACGGTGTGTTGCTCCTTTTTCTATCGTGACTCAAGTAAACGTTTTAAAGCGCCATGTGCAGTGTGTCAGAGAACGATATAAACAGTCCTATTCGTACATCTCTTGGAAGCGAAAGTTGACACCGAAATTTTGCGCGACCAGGCATTTTTTCCAACTGAGACCACGGCGGACATGGGCAGGGGACACTGCCCCGTTGTGGCAAGTCCAATCACCATATAGGCAAAGCTGTGCGAGCCACAGCCACCATAGCCAGAAGCGGTAGCAGCTATCTACACGACAAGCAGTGACAGCAACGATCACAAGCGAAGCTGCGTGAGCCACAGCCACATTAAACCGGGAAAACGCTAGCGCTTACAGTCACGAAAACGGCAAGCGGTAACAGTCGCCGTAACGGCAAAACTGCGTGAACCGTAGCCATCATAACGGCAAGCAGTGGTAGCAGCCGAGGTGTGCTACAGCAAGGGTGGCACCTAAGTTTACACGTCGTCGAACAACCAAATTTTGGGAACACTTGTATATGTGCTAAACCGCCTGATACAGTACGACAGTCCCATGGGCTAGGTATCCAACGAGTAATATCGTATAACGAACATCGGATAGAACGATGTTGGGCGCGAGCTCCTCAGTTGCGAAGATTGTTGCAATGGTTGATGCAATTGTTAAGGAGCTCCATCAGCGATAAATGTGTGGGCTCAAAAATGTTTCAGTGCCCCAATAAATACCGTAGCAAGGCTCAATCATCACAACTCACAACGGCAAGCAGTAACAGTCATGACAACGACAATTCTGCGTGGACCACAGCCACATCATATCGGCAAGGGCTACGTTGCACTATATAGCAGTCACTATAACGGCAAGCAGTGACAATCACCAAAAAGGGGAAACTGAGTAACACATTGCCATCATAACGGCAAGCAGTGACAGTAGTAACAACGACAGGCAGAGGCAGTAAATGTAACGGCAAACAGTGACAGCGATTATCATATTAATGGTAAAGCTACGTGAACCACAGCCATCAGAAAAGCAAGCATTGATAGTAATCATAGTAACGACAAGCATAGGTAGCACTCATCACAACGGCAAGCGGTGACAGCAGTCATCACAACGGCAAGCAGGTAGCGAGGTGGTCGGATGCTACCAAGAAGTCCAGACTAGCAAAGTGACAGCCAGTCTCGGGAGCGGCTCCAGAGCACGCGCTGCTGTGACATGGTGAACCCAGGGATTTCGTATGTACCCTTGCTATACGGTCCCCCATTCTCCGAAACCGGCCCACCATTATAGGGGCACTCGTCATAGCGTCAAGCGGTGACAGTCGACGTAAAGTCAAGCGGTGACAGACATCATAACGGCAAGCAGTGACGGTTATCATAACGGCAAAGCTTCGTGAGCCACAGCCATCATAGCGGCGAGGCCTAGCGGTGGCAGTCTTAATAGATAACAACAGCCCTAGCGCCGACAGAGCCACTTGCCTGCCCTTTAGCCTCATCCCAGTGTGGTTGGCATTCTGATCGGGATGCTCCCATTCCGTTAACGCCTCCCATGTTCAACCTCCCTTGCGTGCGACTCAGCGATCTCAACCCCTGCACAATGTGCAAGTCGTATTAGGCATGAAAAACCATTGCAGAGAGCAGAGAACCTAAACAATTTGAGTAGTGTGGGTAACGAACTCATTGGTTTTGTTTTGGAGACGATGTATACGTAGGAATGGACAGAACGTGAGGCAGTTTGTTCCTGCCCTGCTCAGCCATTTTTTCCTTGGTTATAGCATAACGACCAAAAAAAATACGAGATGTGCGTCGTACCTCCCTTGTAGGCATGCCATGCTTTCTTGCATGCCTTCTAGGAAGAGCGTACAGGGGTACAATTATCGTGGTACTCCGTACGTGTCTTGCCTTTCCCTACGTGGCACTGCTGACCCAGCCCTTCAACCAGCAGCCCGTGTTGCATAGTATGGCCGATGGTGTAAAATGGTATTCCCCCTTTTTCCCTACATTACAATCAAGTTAATAAAGCCCCACAGGGGTTAAAGTTACGCTTCAAATATTTCTGTATATATACAGCGGAATTAGGCACTGATGTTGCTCCTGTTGCTCTGTTGTTCGTGGTGGTGGTGGTGGTGGTGGTGGTGGTGGTGGTGTTGATCGTGATGTTGGTGTTGACGTTGAATATGTAGTTAATTTTTTTGTTTACAGTAATATAAACAGCAGGAATAGCCAAAATTATGATATTGATCTATTAAAATCCATGTGCCTAGTGAAACGGAGACCTAACTACAAAAATTTCCACCGCTGAGTGTTATCGGTGTGTTCTGCTTTACAACCTAAACGGGAAATCAGACTCTAGTACTATTGCATGCCCATGACAACGAGCGAGTCCCAGACTCGCCTGTCGACTCGTGCTGCCAGCAAAGTCCCCTTCCTAACACTGCTTGAGTACGAAGTCTAACTCGTTTCTCCTACGTACACTTGTAGGAATTGTACTGGTATATGCACATATATAGACAGGTAAACTTACCGGCCGACCCGTCATCCCAGCAAGGTTCCCGTCCGAACCGTGTCTGCCTACGCCTATACCTCCACCCCCACCGCCTCCTAGCCCGCTCGTCTGTATTGCGGGCCTTGGAGGTACTCCTGGTGATGCCGGTGTCGCTTCTGGAACTCCCGTGGTGGAGGAGAGGGTCTGCCGACCATCGACGTCGTAGTTGTGAGCAATTTGTTATGGGGTTAGGTTAGGGTTTGGGTTAGGGTGAAGCAAAGTAGTGGCATGGCATCGACGTGAATGCTTGGTCCGTGCAGGCAGACTGCAGCATTTTGACGGTAGAAAACAAGAAGGAGCCGCCCGCCGGACAACAGAAGAAGGAGTATTAAGCCTTTCGCAGCTACATCCTGCTGTTTGGGGACAACTACAGTAGTGAACATTGAGATGAGAGTAGGATCAGTTTTAACAGTAGTGAACAACTCATAAGGAAGTGCGCATGGCTGTAGTGACGGGCACTTCAGAGAAGAACGTTAGACGGGTGTCGCGCTCGCCTGTCCCTTGCCAAAACATTAACACAAAGACACGAAGTATCAAACGAACCATCCGCAGCAAATATGGCCGATGGTACAGCATCAGCAACCACAAGCACATATCAACGAAGGGCAAAGGCAGCGATCACAGTAACTGCTAAGAGGGCCAGTCAGGATTGCCAATACTCTCGGGATAGCACACTCCCCTTCAGCAATAGGGGGCTGATCTAAACACGATGAAGCTACACCCGTGGGTGAGATCCGATAAGTCGCCCTACCACCATCAGCACTGGTTAGATAATGTTACAGTGGACGCGCCCATTTCCATTGGTGCAGACCCCACCACGAAAGCTTTTCTTACCCGAATTCACGGACGACGACGCAAAGCTCTACTACAATGTGTTGACCTTACGAGTATGGCTTACATTTGACCTCCGTCCTGGTCTCGCCACCATCATGAGTCGCTCTACGCGCTCGCAGACGTCCCCAGTTTCGACGCCATCGATGCCATCGCCTTGGTTCTCGGCCTGACTTGTCGTGGTGCCTGTTCCGCCAAACAAAATAAATCATTCGTTATACCGATGGCCTTTTTTCACTCAGAGCTTGCCTACTCACAGCGGTTCGCAATGTTTCCCTTGTATGTTGCCCGATAACCGATAACTGTTGCGCGCTCCAAGCTCGTTCAGAAAGGTCGCCTGCTTATCTACCTGGTACTTCTTATATAAATAGCACTACTAATAGGTACCTCCGTGAGAATGCGTTAGACTAGAAGCATCCACACGTCGGACAGCCCATGGATCTACGTAGGGCATTTATATCCTGCTGTAGCCAGTCGTTGTGAAGATGTTGCGTATGATCTGTAAATTGTGGTCCAGAGGCAACGCAATAATCCTGTCCTGCTGCAGATCTCGCAGATCATACGAGTCCTACCTGGAAACGTGAGCTAGATCATACTTGGGACAGATCAAGAACATATATCTGCGCTGAAAGATTTAGCTCAGGGAATAGCAAATGGGCCGCCTAGATAATCTATTAGTAGACGATTTAGGTCATGATCTGTCCGATACGTGAAAACATCGGAGGATGCCGCGTGGAATCATACAACGGTAGCGGTTGCGCCTGAAGACCCAAGCAATCAATTGATCACTAACGGGGGGGGAGGGATCCTCAACAATTGCATCAACCTTTGCAACTGAGGAGCTATCCAGTATAGCTGGATTCGATGGGTACGGTCGTGCCCTTTTCTCACGAAATTTCATTCACCTTACTATCAGTACCAAAACGGTGAATTAGTTGTTCTCAAACTGTCGTACAGCGTATACTGCGGTACGTACTGCTCTACGTACTCGGGTGTACCTGGTATATTTTTTATTGTTTTTGTTTTTACACATTCATATAGCTACAGCACGTAGCACGTAGATCATAGGACTGTGTGTCGGGCTTTGCTTGCTTTTCTTCTCAAGGTCAGTTGCTGCGTAAGTTGTGGAGTCATTCAAGTCAGGAGCGCCAGAAACAGCAAGTGCTACCCCGTCCATAGCACGCGTTCATGAGTATGTCGATCCTCCCCACGTGCACCATATGAACAATGTTTTGCTCGCTATGCTATATTATAACCACGCACCTTCTTTAGTGGAGCACACAACCTCCCCTGACTCTATCAAGAAGCAGCGATCCGTTTCCTGTGCATAAAAACACACGTGAGCACATGCAAGCATTACACATCTAGCAATACTAGTATACCAACTATACAACAAGCACATGCATTAAACATGAAAAGAGTGATAGTATGGTATTAAACAAGTGCTGTAAAATCAAGCATTACACAAAGATCAGCAACACCCACATCTAAGCCCTGAACATACCTGATACCTGGTATACATCAAACATATTTTTATTAGAAGCATGGAACGACGATACGGATATATAGGGGTACATACCACCTATTTATTGTGAGGCTCCTGGTTGAGGAGCTCTACTACCCAACTTCGCAAAGTTAAGCTTGATGCACCATCCCATGGGCTACATGGATAAATCTAACGAACACAATAGCACGAAAGGCGCAACGGGTCCGATTTCACTGGATAGCTCCTCAGTTACAATGGTCGAGAGTTACATTGGTTGAGGAGCCCCGTCTGCGAGAACCGGTGTCAGCTTAAAATGCGTGCAACCGCTTCCATAGCATGACTGGAGCTCTAACTACTACTTCCCTGTCCATATATAGAAATATACGCAAAACACCCCGCGGCGAGAACGAGTGTCTCAACTCGACGATTTGCTTCGAACGTTTTCGTGCTGGAAAATGTGTTGCCAGACGTTTCGATAATGAATCTACAGTAACATGTTACAACCAGAAATAAAATCGACCGAATATTTTGAGGTTAGGATTAGGATTCAGTGTTGAATAGCACTCGGTGCTGCGAGAGCGGTACGAGGCGTTACGAACAACGACGACAACTTTAAACGCTTGGTATCAGTATTTCCCGTCGTCTGTTATGGCCCTTTTGCGGAGGAAGGAGAGTCGATAGCCATTGGGGCGGAGGAGGGCGGCCTTAATCCATAGTACCAGTAATGGTTTGTCGCGAACGGAATTGAAGCTCGTAGGTGGACCCTCGATTTTATCGACAACATACTTGCAATTAGAGTTGAGTGATTGTCGAAGAAAAAAGGTTGAGCCGAAAAAGCCTTCGAAGGGCTTCCTTCGCGCTGTAGTATCAAAACAATTGAGACTGTTGTAGAACATCAGACGTCAGATCCCCACTTCGTCATCTTGATCTTTCGGGGCGGGTATTTTCATTTTCATTTTGGACATTATCTGCAAGTTCTAGATTTTTTTTCCGAGCAGGAATTGTACCGCACCGCTCTTGCGTACGTGTTTGCCAGATAGGGTTTACTGTATATGGTACGACTACTACTGTGCACCATCTCACAACATCAGATGTGGGATCTATTAATACGTAGAGTAGATTACCTTGATCTGTCCGATGTGTGAACTCTTTGGCTCAAAAGTACCCCTTCTCCCGCAGCATAGGTGATCTGTTCCTCGCCGGTATTATCTACGAGCAGGTTTTCAGCCTTGAGTTGTCTGTGGGCGATCCTCTTGAATATGACGGTAGGATCTAGATCATCTAAATAATCTAGATCGTGATCTGCAGTACTTACCTGTAGAGTGTGATCTACCGTATATCGTCATGTTCCGATGTGTGAACTGTTGCGCGTTCTCACCTCCCCCTCCCTTAGAATGACGTCTCCATCCCTGTACTGCGCCATTCGGCAGCACGCCGCCAGCTTCGACAGATCGGTCGTCCCCAACAGCCTAAGTACAAATAATAACAAGCGGAACCACGAACACTCAGGTCTCAGCACTCCAATCTCAATGTGGTCTCGCATAAATCATACTATTAATAGCACACTACGACTGTATGATGATACTCGTGCTTGAAAGGATACAGTCTATGATGCTATTATTATGAAAATGAGATAATTTGTTGATGGTATCATGA
This sequence comes from Macrocystis pyrifera, assembly GCA_031763025.1. NCBI lineage: Eukaryota > Phaeophyceae > Laminariales > Laminariaceae > Macrocystis > Macrocystis pyrifera. Next base: position 297,892 of record JASSKH010000045.1, read on the forward strand.
TACGATTGTAGTAATATGGCATGAGGACGGTATGGTATGCTGATGATGTGATGCCAATTTGATGGTGACGTGATGGTTTGATTATAACATAGTGACTTGATGATGGAAGATAAAATCGTCTCATTATGATATCACGACTATATAAGGAGGACATGATACGTTGGTCAGGTAAATCCAACGGTGACAGCGGAGGTGCACACATGTTGCAGTATACCATCCTGCTGCTCTTGAGTCGACCGTGTATATGCCATCACTTCGCGGAGGTGAAGAGGTGAGGTACACAATAAACTATACCAAGTATGACACTCCATCGAAGTCATGCAATCGTTGAATAGTAATGGCAACGCGTCAACCCTGTCAACATCACGGGGGAAGGGAGCAGTTCTATAATGCCGCCTCTTTCCATTATACGCACGATCAAGCCGTGTACCAAGCAAGTTCCGCCCGGATACAGAAAGATGACATGAGCACATAAAAAATTGTTCCCCAGAGACTGTTAAATTTGAAACCCGTTTACTTCGGCGTACAGCATGTTAACCCCACCTTAACCACGGGACGTGGTACAGGTACGTGCTTCTTGCGATCAAGTTCCCGGACGCTGTCAACGCCTGCACCGCCTTGAACTCCTCACGATGGATGCTCCAAAGCACGCAGGGGCTGAGAGTCCTAACGCTGGCGCTGCGAGGCGCGTTATACAAAAGCGCCAGCTCGCCCACCCTGTCGCCGACTCCGATGACGCGTATCGCCTGCAAAGCAAGCGCACCCACCATCGTATGTTTTCGGCGTCGTTTCAATGAATGTGGGATGTGTGCATGTGAATGTTCGGATACATACCACTACATGCTTCGAGTGCCTATCACCTCCGCCGTTGCCAGATAAGTACGACTCGAATAGCGAAAGCTACGACGTACGCCTTCAGTCAGCCAAGTGGAGTCAACTAAGTGCGCCTAGGCATGCGTCTTGAGCTTGTTGTCACATGATCTAACCCATCATTGTTGAGATTTTCTCGCGGCGCTCAAAGACGCATGCAACCAGTTCACGCATTGGGCAAGTCTGGTCCTATTGATAATTGCATGGCCCAATTTAGAACTGCCAAGGGTAAATCTCCGATTAGTATGATCTGCACTGATCTCCTCTTGACCATTTCGATATGTAGGGCACGGCTCTACTTGCACACATTGTCTGCAGAATGGGGTTTGCATGGTTCGGCTTTCGCAAAACATCTCATGACGGCGGCAAATATGCGATATATTCATAGATGGTCAACTGTAGATTATGATCTGCCCGATGTGTACACAATGTTCGGTACTTTACTGCCTGTACGTAAGGCTCTTCTTGCACACATTGTCTGCAGAATGGGGTTTGTATGGTCAGCTCTCGCAGAACATCTCATGACGGCGGCAAATATGCGATATATTAATAGATGGTCAACTGTAGATTATGATCTGCCCGATGTGTACACAATGTTCGGTACTTTACTGCCTGTACGTAGCACTTGACCAACGGTAGCCCGCTGACAGCTATTTTGTGTTACCATCACATACCTCGCCGTCGATGATTACTTCCAAGCTCCCCTCCTCGACAACGAACATGTGCTGTCCCTCCTCTCCCTGTACAAAGGCGCCGGTTGGCGTAAATACGAAACCCCAGGTCAGGGGAGACACCAAACGTCCGCTTGAAGGTTCTAGGTACCGCAGGTAATCCATCGCGCAACAAATAGTTGCAATACATTACTGCTGTGGACATCATACTTCGTATTACAAGCGTGCCGAGCAGTTGAGCAAACAACGAGAGTGTGCTGAGAGTCATCATACCGAAATACGTGGTTGGATAGGATGTTCCTAGAGAAAATGCCACGAAAATCATGACAAACCAGTTAGACGTTTTCGCAAGTCGTGATATGTGTCACGAATCGCGGCATTCTTATTCTTTGCTAACAAGAGAAATGAAGGGTTAGGTTTCAGCCAACCACAGGTCGTATGCCAGGGCTATTTGGGGCCAAAAAGAAGTAACTCTAAAGCCAAGTAAAAAGCACTCGCCAAGAGCCCTGTGATTGGCCAGCCTCACATCATACCTGCGCTTGGCTTGAAACGGGTCAGGTACACCTAGATTGGCCTCCTTCGTCTAGCTTTCAACTTGTTTTGCCTAATGTTAGGCCATGTACCCTGCTTCCTACACGCTATGAATATGACGGTTCTCGCTTTGCGCTCTCAGTTTCCGGCGGCTCCTGCCGAGCGCTGGTTGTATTTCTGCACCACTAAATGGGAGCAGGGCGCGAACTGGGGTCAGGTCCGGGTGGACACTGCTCGTAGAGTGTGTTTCATACTTGGTCCCATTCAGTATGCGTATCTGTTTTTGGCTCAAATGGGGCAGGCGTACCTGTTTTTTGCTTTTACCCAAAACTTAATGTCACGATTCATGGCAAAACGAAACGTGATCACAGTTTTTGAAACAAGCGTTTTGTTTCCTAAACCGTGACATAACGTCAATTTAGTAGTGTCTCCAACCGTGATGCTTCGTCACGAAGTGCGATCTTTGGCGTTCTGTACTATTAGGAATGACCCTACGACAATGAGCCCAAATATGTCGCAGAGTGAAAGAAAGGGCGGTGCCCTTGGCTCCCCTGTCACGAGGAAACCCGGTTGTACTACTCGTAGAGGAAAAATGCGGTGCGGGATGCGGAATCTGTAGAACGTTTCAGAGAGAAAGCTCCGCCGCCTAGGGCATCAATACTAACAGGAATAGTATTAGTACACTTCTCAACACCACTGGGGCGTTAACGAGCAGAGAAAAGCGGTCTGCAGGACAGGAGACATACGACACTATCAATAGTACTGGTACCGAGGGAACAAATACTAGCAATACGTAGGAATTGTAGTTGTAAGAACCTAATATGGTGTGTGAAAATAGGGGAATACATGGCTTTTGGGTGCATCGTGGGTTTTGATCACTATGCTCCCTCGTAATTCGTAATAGTGCTGTAAGAGAACGAGCACCAAGAAGGGCAGGCTGAGGTTTGCAGGGAAAGGGTTGAAATAAAATCAGAAGCCGTTGCGATGAAGATATTGCAGCGTGCTAAACACCATTGTCCTACTGTAAAGAGTGAGTTGAGCCCGCGCCTGAGCCAGCATTGCCCTTCTTTACTGCTTTACTCGGAGTTCTGTGTGCGGTTGCATTGTTCACTGTGGCAGGCAGTCGGCACTACTCAACCGGCACTATAGAGACGCCACTACCGTACAAGGTAAGCGTTTTCACATGATTATAGGGTAGCAACCAGAAAAAAAATGACCAAAGGGCGACCTTAGGAAGAACGATCAAATATTGATTCCTTTTTACTCGAGTACACAGTGTACAAGGTAGTGCCAGCTGCCGCTACGTATAGTGCCGGGATCGTTGGCTGACGCATACCGGTATAATAGAAGGGCCAACACTATATTGTGAACGCGCCTGTTCCATGAGCGAGGTCCCCGCCCCGTGTTCCTCGCGTTCCATGGCCCTCATCAGCATCGCCATGCCCCTTGTCACCTCCCCACTGCTACCACTGCCACCCTCCCCACTGCCATGGCTGCCCTCTGCTGTTGTTTCCTCCTCAGACCCGCTATCCAGGAAGAAGAACTGCGCGGAACAGGCGACATAGGTTGGGGTTGTCACGCTACGATGTAGCGGTGTTCACGAAAGCAGCTGCTGTCGGCCGCAGAAACAGCGAGCAAAGTTTTTTTTTTTCTACGGTATCCTAGGGTGGGTACGCGAAGTTTACACCAGGTTGATAAAAGTAAAATGCAACCCCATGATCAATCAATTCCATGCACTACGTAGCCATGCAAAGAAATGGCCGGTACCGACTGTTTATTCGGCATGGGGGGTACCCCGATTTTCGCCATCGCGCTAGGCGCTCTATCCGGTGGCTCTAACCTTCACTCATAATTGGCTACGATTTCGTTGGCGCAGCGTATCAAACAGTCGGCTGGCAGTGTTTATCACGAAACCAAAGGGCAAGAACGTTTAAAACTGCAAAGCAATATAGTGGTACCTGGCCAAGTGGCTGTGAGAGATTGAAACAAAACGACCTATAGGTGACCCCCCCCTGCCAGAGAAGCAGTCGTATGTTAATGGCAAGCCACTTGCTCGGTGTGGGAATCCACCAGCCATACTGTTGGGGGTCCGAACGCGCCATATACAGTGTTTTTCAGCACTTTATGTAATGTACAGTACTATACAGTAGCACGCGGTACCCCTTCCGCGGCACGGCTCCCACGTCCACCGTGGAAAAATCGCACTCATAGGGCAAAATAAGGTAAACGCAAAGACAATTTTTGACCCAAACAACGAGCACCGGATAGAGGAACACGGCCGACGTGTGCCGCACTGAAGACTACCGCTCCGACCGGAAATGTACTCAAATTTTTGAAGTCCATTTGGATTCTGGTGTGAACGCTAAAATGTCACTATACTTCCCCTTATAAGGCAAAATGTAACGCGGGCAAAATACGACCAGAACGAACGACCATCGGCCACGGGTGGACGTGTTCCGTATAAGAAGCTATATTATCACTACTTCGGCCGGCAATGGAATCAACCATTTGGAGTATGGTTTGGACAATATACAGCGAGAGTCCATCACGGCAGGATGATTCGAAAATTGGCGTTCGTCACACCCCTAAACTGCCGCCACTAGGCACTCCGTATTGGTCTACGGCTGCCGCAGTGCGGACGCGTAACCTTGTGTGTGGCGCACGAAGCCATCGCACTGGGGGGCGCTTTTCGTGTGTGCCTGTCGTACATCTCAAGAGCTGCACTGTGATGCTAAAATGATAATTTTTCATGGGTGTCAAAGGCTTGAGAATGTCCCCCCCCCCGGCTGATTTTCGCTCAAAAGTATCGCCTCAAACAAAAAGGCCCGTCTGATATATATCAGGTGCACTCGACGATGCTGATACAACAAATCACGGAAACTGTAGACTGCGTTTCATGTCACGAGTACGGTGCAAATCGACGAGCGGTGGAAATGCTGAATTGAACCCTACGCGTGATAAAAATAAGGCACGCCTTACACCGGGGGGAGGGGAAAGAACGCTACCTGTGACTTCGGCTTGTCCGGGATGCCGCTGAGGGTACATAAAACCTCCCGCGAAGGTTGAGCTAATGTAAAAGTGATGGGTATAGCAAAAAACGCGTCTTGAAATATCTTCCAAGTCTACGCGAGAAGCGTCGGAGGGATACCAAGCAACAATTTGACCTCGCCTCGATGGCACTCGGTGCGGCGGGGGTTGTCGTGACCGCCGACAGGGGCTCCTTTAAACCGGCAAGTAGAATTTTGAGGTTTCCACAATCTGAAATGAACGATTAGCGGTACCGTCATACTGTATGTAGGCGCGATCGCTTAATAAAAACACGCACGCACACACGAATACAGAAAAATAATCGAGAGCACACCATCATAATAAGCCATATGAACCAATATGAAGCGCCGTTTTCCCCTTGGAAAGCCAGTAAACTAAGGCTCGCTTGACAGCAGCCGTAGTGTGGAGAGGTTATCTGCTACGCCTGCACAAAGGTTAAATGGCACGCTGAAAAAGTTCACTCCGTGACGGGGGGGGGGGGGTGTACTCGATAGGAGAGATGTACTCGATCTCATGCAAGGCCGTAGTCGCATGACCATAGACCCTCGCATCCCTACAATGCCAGGACGGAGCATGTCGGGTTTCCACCGACCAGGCAGACATTGCTTGTACCAAGCGCGAAGCGCCGTGAGGTCTCCGTCGAGTCGCATGAAGGGTGGGCTGCATCCTACGTGACGGGGGGGGTACTCATTTGTTGCTTGCCTTAGTCATTTGACCATTGACCACGCATCCCTTTCGAGACGGAACACCGTTCCTACTCCTAATACAGACACCTCCAACAATTGGGCGCTCATTACGTTGTTTCCATAAATTACATAGAAACTTTTGCTAATCTTATCCCCTTCCTGTGTTGGCCTCCTGTGGCCACCATATATCTCCTAGGGTAGCGATCGTTTTCTCGCTGCTATTCATTGTATCAAACTCCTCCATGTCACATCCGTCTATTTTCCTCATCTCTTCTTCCAACGCATCCCGTTCCTCCTTGTATATTTCACATTATCCTACTATGTGAGTTCTACTCTCTATTGCTTTGCCACACGGGCACATCTGTGCGTCTACTTCCTCCTCTTCCCGGCTACTGGTGTACCTCTTTCTTCTTTCTGGCAGGTCCAGGTCCCCTACACGAAAGCGCAGTTTCAGCGTTTTCGCGAAGTCCATTGGGCCATGCAAATACGTTTTCATTCCTATTCCTTCTCTCAATACCCCGTATATCCCTAAGTGTTTTTCCGATTCCACCTTGTTTCTTAGCGCTAGCCTTTCTCTTCTTTCTATCATTTCTTCTACTTCTGCCTTGTACCTCCCAAACTTCCCGGCGGACATCATCTCTACTTGGTTTCCCCCTAGATCCTTCCATACTTTCTCAACTACGCCATCCCACCTTATTCCAGCTCGCCCTTTTGTTACTTTCTCCCATACAGCTCTATCAACTATGGCTGGCAACCTCTTTTTTGGCATGTTCCGTACTTTATATTGCCAGTTCAACTTTCTCATGTCTCTATTTGTCTTGAGTGGGCGCATTTCCAGTTCTGCTCTTAATACTGTATTACTAGTCGTACTTGCGCATCTTAGGATTGTTTTAGCTGCTGTCATTTGTACTGTTTCCAACTGTTTTACGAGTTTCGCGTTCCCTTCCCATACTTCTGCATATTCTAGCTTTGGTACTATCACATTCATTAAGATACATCTCTCAATCCTAGTGTCAAGGTTCGGGTCTGTTAGGATCGCATCCATCTTGCCTACTTGTGCCTTACCCTTTCCTATTACTTTTGCTATATGTGTATCCCAAGAGCAGTCTTTTGAGATCTCTACGCCAAGGTATGTATACTAGTCTACGATCGGCAATTCATCTTCTCCCCACTTCCAACTGAAATTTACCGTGTTTACCTTATCTTCGTTGCAAACAACTACTGCGCATTTCTTGACGTTCGCCGTCACCCTCCATTTCCTGGTGTATTCTAGCGCCTTCTCTATTTGTTTCTGCAATCCTTCGGGTGTTTCTGATATCCCCACGAAATCATCCGCAAACATCAATCCCGACACCGTATCTTCCCCTACCGTGACTCGCTGCCTTGCTCCCTCGACTGCTACTATCAGGTCGTTAATATATATATCTTGAATAAGTTAGGTGACAACGTACATCCCTGTGCAAGACCTTGTAAAATATAACATATTTCGATATTTCCCCGTCCAGCATCACAGCTCTTCTCGCACATTCCGTCATCTTTTTCATCATTCTCCACATCTTTCCTCTGATTCTTATTTCCCACAGTTTTTTCCACAATCCATTTCTCCATACTGTGTCGTAGGTTTTCTGCACATCTAGAAAGAAACAGTACGTTGTTAGTCCCGCGTCTTTCGTACCTTGAATAATCTTACCTAAGGTGTACACATGGTCTACGCAGCTACGGTTTGGCCTAAACCCTGCTTGTCCTTCGTTTATTTTGTCTTCCTTCTCCATCATCGTTCCCATTCTATCGTTCAAAATCTTACAAAATGTTTTGCCTACTGTGCTTAGTAGCGTTATCCCTCTATAGTTCCCCGGGTCAGCCTTATCTCCTTTCTTGAATAAATTTACTACTACTCCTTCTCTCCACCTCCTAGGTGCATACTCGTTTTTCCATATCCAGTTATACAACATAACCATCCTGGTAAGCATTCCTTCTCCCCCGTACTTCATAAATTAATTCACTATTTGGTCTGCCTCTGCTGCCTTTCTATTCTTAAGTTTAGCTACACACTTCTTCACTTCTTCCCTTGTGAACTCTCTCTGTAACCCTCCCGAACCACTGTCTTCCCTTTCTGATGTATCTACGTTCGCCTCTGCCCACGCGTTGATTTCCTTCTCAAATTCTGCATCAAACGTTTCGTTGGCTGTGGGTGTTCCTAGCTTTCGGTAATGCTCTACTAGTACCTCCCTTTTCCCCTTCGAACTACTAACCATTTTACCGCTCTGTGCTCTTAGAGTAGCCATTCCCGTATCTGCATCTCCTGCTTGTTTGCCAAGTATCCCTTTTATCCCTACCCACATCTGCTTCATCCCGCCCTCAAAGTCTTCATTCGTTTTATTTACTACGTCTTTCCATATCCCTTTCTTCTTCTCTACCATATCTTTTACTTTCTTTCTAGCTATAGCATATTCCTCCCACCCTGTCGGAGTTTTACTCGATGTATACCTTGCGTGTGCCTTTCTCCTTGCTCTTATAGCCTCTTTCACTTCTTCATCCCACCATTTTACCGCTCTGTTGCATACTATCAACTTCTTCCCTATTACTTTACTTGCTGTGGTCTTGACCAACTGCTCTCATCCTTCTATTATCCTAGCTCCTGCATCATCCCTTTCCATATCGTTCCTTGTTGTACCTATTCTTTCCAACAGCTCGGAGCTCGGGGGGGGGGGGGGGGGGGGGGGGGGGGGTACTCGTTATCATGCATGGCCGTAGTCGTATGACCATAGACCCTCGCACCCCACACTGTACAATGCCGGGACGGAGCGCGTCGGGTTTGCACCGACCAGGCAAGCATTGTTTGCACCAAGCGCGAAGCGCCGTGAGGTATTGGGCGAGTCGCATGAAGGGTGAGCTACATCCTACTAAGAACCGCTTTAGAGTCGGGGTTTCTTGCGTATGGATGACACCATCAATTAATTGATTTAATTTCTGATGTGGCCAGTTCCAGAGACAGCAATGGGTTTACTAAGTAACTGCCTCGTGAGTGCCTCACCATATACACACTACGTGATACGATCATCCCCCTTGTGCAGAGCAAAGGTTCTTCAGCACAAAAATCATCTAACTTGACCGCTAGCCGTGGTATCCGCCCAAAAAAACAAAAACGGCACCCTGGCTGTCTAGCTCACGCAGTGAGAGGCGTGTTTTTACTGCATCGTCGCCAACCGACACCAACCCAACCTATATATACCAGGTATATAATAGAGGGGGGGGGGGGTGCTCGTTATCATGCATGGCCGTAGTCGTATGACCATAGACCCTCGCATCCCACAATGCCGGGACGGAGCACGTCGGGTTTTCGCCGACCAGGCAGACATTGCTTGCACGAAGCACGAAGCGCCGTGAGATGTTGGGCGAGTCGCATGAAGGGTGAGCTGCATCCTACTAAGAACCACTTTTTGAGGCGGACTTTCTTGTATATGGATGACAGCTTCAATGAATGTATTTAATTTCTGGTGTGGCCACTTCCAGAGACAGCAATGCGTTTACTATGTAACTGCCTCGTGGGTGCCTTACCATATACACACTACGTGATACGATCATCCCCCTTGTGCGGAGTAAAGGTTCTCCCAGCACAAAGGGAATGATCTACCTCGACCGACAGCCGTAGTAACCGCCAAAAAAAAAAAACGGAACCCTGACTATCTATGTCACGCATCGAGAGGCGTGATTTACAGCGTCGTCGCCAACCGGCGTCAACCCAACCCACGGGGAGGGTGTTTGGTGAAAAACCGCTCAGGACGAAAAAGCCCACAAAACAGAAAAACAAATGGTATCGCTTCTGAGGAGTAAATAGGACCTCCCGTTGGCAAGCCCAACCTATCGCGACGACACCAATGTCCAGAGCCGTGCATACCACATGGCCCGGGTTCAACGAAATACAGGTTAGTATTCTGGTTAGTATGATAATGTTATAGTAAATATGATGCTTTACTGCGGTCGTAAAATTGTATCAGGACTATGTGGCGCATAGAAGTATTGGTACGTACGTACGCAGAGCTGCGCGAACTAACTTCTCCGAAATAGTGTTTCGGGCGGGATATTGAGCTCCTCATGTAAGCATGCCAGGAACTCAAAAAATAACAAGGCACCACCCCTACCGTGTCATTTTTCTAACCCTACCTCCGACCGCTGGAGACGTTCTCGGAATGAAGCTGGAACGGCAGGGTAGATAGAAATACGTAGAGATGTCTTATACCCATCACCCATTTATCAGAACGGGTCAAGGCATGGACACTGTTGAGTGTACCGTGCGAATATAATTCGTAAATGAGCTGTAACCGCCGCAATGATTAACGTAGAATTGCCATAACCGCAATATTACTGTAGAAGTACCGTAGGAGAACTACCCTATTGATAGAATTACAGTGTAGTTGGAGTCGAAACGCCGTGGAAGAACCGTAAAATTTGCCGTGGAATTGTCATCGAATTACCGTAGATTTACGAAAGGATTGCCGTTGTAGCTTATCGTCGTAGGTTGATTCGTACCTGATATGTAGTTAGGGATCAATGAGGCCTCTCTATTGCGGCACGTGATCACAACCATACTTGTTGACCCTTCTCTCACCCCAAGATTGTCTCTCGGTTGACACAAGATGTCCTTTCTGCGCATTCCTTCTCTTCCTTATCGTTCCGAAACTTCTAGCTTTGCTGCTTAGGGGTTTTTCTACCGTTGGTTGTCCCGCGGGAACGCTGTGTACGATTTTCCGAACCCCTCCGACAGTGATAAGGCGCTTTGATAGGCGGTGGGGGTATGGGGCACCCGGGAACGTGTCTACTGTAGTCGGTGCGGGGCCTCTCACGCCGTGTCTCCGTACTAATCTTCCGGAACAAACATACGCTCACGTCGTGTTTGTTTCTCACGTCGTCCTTGAGGTGCGACAACCTTGGAGATTTTTTGTGTACGTGGTCTCCCAACACTACCTTTTCCCAGATACCGCAGCACGCAACTCACCGCAGTTACCATGCGCTATCGCCCAACGAATCACGCATAACGCCTGCCACAGTCTGCATGTTCTCTACGTTTCCCGTGGTCCTCGCCCCCATATCCCATTCCTTCCTCGACGTTCAGAATTGGGGAAGATGGGAAGGAAATCCTACTTCTCGGTGCCTCCGTGCTTGGGTCAGGTGCCATGCGTTGGCGGACCCCTACCAGGCGCATTGCACAACTGTGTTTGTTATATCAAAGGAATTACGGGCACCTGAGTTGCAGTGCACTACTCAATACATGTGTCGCTATGTACTTAAAGCTAACGTAGTTACGGTGCGACTGTGTCCAGCTGTTTCAGGTTACCGAAGTCATGCAAACGTGAAACAATTGATGGTGTGCCCTGACCTTCTGCAAAGCACCGATGACGATGTCGGCCGTCTGCTCTCCCATGAGAGCTCGCTTTTGCGACAGCACGGTCGTGACGGTGGCCGCTCCCGCTGCTCCCTCGTTACTTTCCTCGTCGTCGTTCAGCATGCCCTTAAATAGCATGAAATAGTTCAGAGTAAAGCAAATAGTTTAGTCAGCAGCATGCCGTTAACCCTAACTCTTTTATTAGCGCCGTCCCGTTAGGGGGACAGACTACGTACAATTTGAGCTTTTGTTCCCCAAACGACCCTGCAAGTTGCTCTGAAAGGGTCAAATAGCCGACACCAATGCGTTAATTCCCGTTGAATATTTTCGTTCAGCATGCCCTTAAATATCGTTCTAGTAATTCAGTATGAAAATATATTTGCGTTCATTCGGTCGTTCAGCATTCCCTCAAATAGTCTATGTCAATGCATTAAAATAGTCAGCACGCCCTTAATTAGCCCACACCAATACATTCATTCAGCGCGCCTTCGTCGTCTGCATACGTGTATCGCTCAGTATGCTCTTAAATATGACTATTATGGGGGCCCATAGTTAATAGGACATATGGTATACATAAAAACCTATATTTTTACCTTTTTTATTAACAACATTATATGGTCTTATTTACTATGGTCCCCCGTGATATGTTAATTCAGCATGCACATAGCATATGCTAATGAGTTCATTCATTCGATCAACATCCCCCTGAACGACCCATAGCAATACAACCGGTGCATCCATTCAGCATGCCTGTCATGCCCATACAGCAGTACAGCATGCCCTTAAACAGAAACACATTCAGTCAGTCCGCATCAATGTTTGTCATATTCAGAAATAACATCAAGCTGATCTTTTTTTTAAATGATGTCAAGACATGTGTTCAGCCCGCAGTTTCCAATCCGTGTCACAGTAAAAAAATCCCTTTACATGGCAGGTCGTGCAGCGACTGCTCCAGCACCAGAACGCAACTTCATTACTACGGGGGTCCATAGTAATTAGGACCTATGGCATACATAAAAACCTATATATTTCCCTATTTTACAAAGCAATATTTGGTCCTATTTACTATGGTCCCCCGTAATAGCAGAACCGATCACTAGGATCAAGAGGAGGGCGCGGAAAAAAGTTCTTAAATTGCTCCTCATTACGGCATAGTTGGAAAAACTTGCCCGGGCGGTCAGGGCTAGGATTGGGGTCGGGGTCGGGGTTGGGGTTAGGGTTGCGGATAGAGTTAGGGTTGGAAGGCAGGCTACGATAGGGGTATGTTTCGCACTACACCCCTATCAATATTTCGTGAGGCTCCTGACTTAATTATCTTGATTGTAGTATAGGAAAGCCTGACCTTGCAGCAAAATTGAGCAAATTGAGCAAATTGAGCAAATAACAAAATGCACCTCGATGAACTAGATGCGATATTAACACAGTAGGTAAACAGTAGGTATACATAAAAAATACATGCAAAGCCTAAAGATATTCCAACGATACTCTGGATATACTGCCTGTGTCAAGGAGCCTATTCATAGCCGGTCACAAATACCTTGGACAAACCATGCTAACCCTAACCCATAGGACCATAGGAGGAGGGTTGAGTAAGTTTCATGTTCAAGTGTACTCCAACCGTTTCACCGAAGCTGGGTTCAGCATACGTGGTAACCGGGTTCGCCACTGCTAGGGGTTAGGGTCAGCCATGGAGTGCAGGCTACCCTGGCGGTCGGTGGGGGGGGGGGGATAACGTTAAGGCAAGGGCTAGGGTGCACAACAGTCAAAGGCATTGGAACCGCTATGTCAAAACTGGGCAATTTCTTGGCTCGGGCACAGCGTCAGAGAACCGCAGCGATGACACGCTCGTACCTGCATTGTGGTGGCATCGACCCCTTTGTCGAAGATCCTCGCCCTTCGCAGAGGCTTGTTGGACAACGCACCCGGCGAGCGGTTGTTGTATGACGACACGCTCACGTCGTCTGGACCGTCGCCCCCCGATGGCAACGCGTCCCCTACCTGTCGGTCGGTAGGTAGGTAGGTAGGTTGGTTAGTTGGTTGGTCGGTCGGTTTGTTGGTCGGTCGGTTTGCTGATTGGTTGGTTGGTTGCTGTTCGGTTGGTTTCTTGGCTGGTTGGTTGGTCGGTCGGTCGGTCGCTTGGTTGGTTTGTTGGTTGGTTGGTAGGTTGGCCAGTCGGTCGGTTGGTCGGTGGGTTGGTCGGCCATTTGATTGGTTGGTTGATTGGTCGACAGCGGCGGCGGTGTCGTGTGAAACGGATGTCGGCAGCGTGCAGTGAGCGGAAGCCGCGATACACGAGGCGAGGGGAACTATTTCAAGCAGCGAAAAAAATGAGGTGTCGAGACAACTGTTGAGTGGGTGCCTTAGGTAAAGTTGTCTGTTACAGAGAATAAGGGTTGACGAGCAGCCCAAACAACACATGAAACGGAAAAAATCCACTGAAATTGAGCGGTTGAGCTTTTCCAAGCCCTGAAGGTCGCTCAGTCTACAAAAACGTTTTTGATCACCGTGTTGATGCTTTGCTTTCTTCGCTGCTCTTGCTCTTAAAGTCGTTGCTATGCCTATTATCTTCTGTGTTCATACAAGCATGTCACTATTTTTGTTAATCCTATTATTGTTGTTGTTTTCGCGAACGGTTCGGTTCGTCTCCATTCGGTTCCGTTCGCCCGTGTCTGTTGGGTGCAAAACTCCGACCTCTAAGGCGGGCCCACGCGTTTATACGATATTGCGATCTGCACCCGCCGGAGACTGGATGCAAAAAAAAGTTTCTTACCGGTGTCAGCGGTCTGTCGTCCTCGCTCAGTCGCAAGGGAGGCTGGTTTTCGTCGTCCTTAGACTCCCGCAGCGCGTTGTCGGCGTTCACCTCGTCGTCGTAGCGCTCTCTACTGCCACGCCGGGCGCGAGATAATCGGTTGGACGAGATTTTTCAGTGACGCGTCAGCGTGTCGGATCAGTCAGACGAGCAACTATTAATCTTCGTGCATGGGTTAGATTGATGAGTTGGCTTGCGCGTTAGCTTGATGAACTAAACGGATCCCATTTTTTCTTCATCTATTGGGCGGATGGTTTGTGTACGACACGCAGGCAGCATGATGATGCTGTTATTATTACTTCAGCAATTGGTTTTGTTCGTGCCGATCATCTTGTCGGTGTGTGTGCTTATGCCGGTCAGCTTGGGCCTCAATAAATGACGACTGCATACAGCATCGGCTACGCCAAGCAGTCTATCACACCAGTACACTAATATACTAACAGACTCCCACGGCATTATGGCATCATGGTAACTACAATAGTTGTTGGGGTAAGGGAGGTGTCCGAAGCGTGCCACGTACGAGCTGTATTTGCTGTATAAGCTGTACAAACAGCATGCTCGCACTCACGAAGAACTCCCAAGTAATTCGTATTTACCATAAAGAGCTTCGAGTGAGCACAGAAGGGGTTGCGATCGTTCTTCGGCGCTCTCTCACTTTCTCGGCAACAGCGGTAAAAGGGTGCTAACCCTAACCCTATTCATAAACTATTCATAAACTATTCACAAAGTCGAATGTTACATTTGCGGAAGGCTCTCTCTCGACTAGATATTTCCGAAAACGCCTCCCAAGTTCGGCATTGACAACCTTCCCTTCCCGTTCTGTTAATAGAACAATGGAGCGTTGAAAAACTGATGGCAGCACCTCTGCGCCAACTCAACGTTCTCTACGGTGCTGAAAAACATAATCAAACACTTTCGCCCAGCCATACCATATACCTAATATTAGCACCATGTATAAGGTAGTGAGAGGCTCGATAATATCGCCAATTTCGTTGTTTTGGTCGCTTTTCATGGGGTCCTATAAGAGAAAAAGGGTACATAAAGTGGTACGGCGTACTTTAACGCCTCCAACATACCATTAAACTCCATACATTCACGCGCATGACTCGGCAATGCTGGAGACGATAGTTGTTTAGCGATCTGGGGATACGTGAAGACAACAGACATGTTTCTTCCGCGGGGCAATTAATATGCCCCAGCAGTCAGGCAGGTGGTAAATAGGAACATAGTATTCAGAACAAAATACAGTGTGCAAACATAGCGAGATACCGCTGTATATTTTGGATCAATTGTGGGTTTTGATCGCTATGTAGGTCTATGTGTTATTGTGTATTACCATGTAATATTTTGTAATATGTTTTCCCCGTACCGAATAAATGAGGCCATTGAAGCTGTAATCCATATGCACACGGTTCTTAGTAGGATGCAGCCTACCCTTGATGTGACTAGCCCAACAACTCACGGCGCATCGCGCTCGGTGTAATGCCTGCCTCGTCGGTGAAAACCCGACGTGCTCCGTCCCAACATTGTAAGGATGAGAAGGTTCATGGTCATAGGACTACGGCCATGCATGAGTACATGAAAACACCTCCCCCTACGGTGACATGAGAACACTCGCAACACACCTTCCCCTTCCTGTTAATCTTCGGAAGACACCCCCCACCGGCGGTGAGGCGTTGTCCACAGAAGGTCTCCTCTGATTCCGGCCACGTTCTTCCACCGTTGCTCTCCTGCCATGATTTCGAGCTTGATCCGACGATTTGGTGGCTGCCCCCTCCTTTGCTTGGGCCGACATTTCGTTAAAAATGTCGTTGTAGCTTTAAGAAATATGAGTGCATTAGCAGAGAGAGGGGGGGGAGGGGGGGGGGAGAGAAAGAGATAGAGAAGGAAACGGAGAGGGGGAAAGGGACAGGGGGAAAGAGAGAGGGAGAGGGGGGGGGGGGGGATAAAGAACAGAGAGGGGCGGGGAGAGGGATAGTAATAGAGAAGAAGAGAAAGAGCCAGGGGAAATGCGAACGAGGAAGTACAAAGCGAGGAATTTAATAAAACAGTAGTAAAACATTGCCGGGGGGGGGGGGGGGTACTCACTATCATGCATGGCCGTAGTCGTATGACCATAGACCCTCGCATCCCTACAATGCCAAGGCGGGGCACGTCGGGTTTCCACCGACCAGGCAGACCTTGCTTATACCAAGCGTGAAGCGCCGTGAGGTGTTGGGCGAGTCGCATGAAGGGCGAGCTGCATCTTACTAAGAACCGCTTTTGAGGCGGATTTTCTTGCATATGGATTACGGCGTCGATGAATACGTTTAATCTCCGGTATGGCCAGTTCCAGAGACAGCAATGCGTTTACTATGTAACTGCCTCGTGGGTGCCTGACCATATACACACTACGTGATACGATAATCCCCCTTGTGCGGAGGGAAGGTTCTCCCCGCACAAAAATGATCACACTCCACCACTAGCCGTGGTGATTGACAAAAGAAAAAAAGGTACCCTGGTTGTCTAGCTCACGTAGAAAATCGTGTTTTACAGCGTCGTTGCCAATCGACGCCAACCCAACCTATATACCAGGTATATAATATAGGAGGAGGGGGGGGTACTACTGCCATGCATGACCGTAGTCATCGACGGTGGAGGTAGTGCTCGTCGTGTTGAAGGATTGGTTGTTCGCGTTTCGTGGAAGGTATGCCCCGCCTCAAAACGCGCGGAGTGCCTTTGCTAGAGTTACCGTCTAAAAATGCTAGGGGTAGGGTTAGGGTTTGTCTTCTCTTCACCAACGCCCCCATTTCAAGTTAAGGCTAAAACTGGTACCTGTTACAGCAGTATAAACTGTGCAATAAGACCAAAATAGGCCGCGCCCGAAAATATCGGTCTCCCATTGATACTCATATTTGCGTAGTAGAACCATGCACACCCCGGAGATCATCTACTCATAGATCCTAACCTGCCTTTGTGATAAGTTGTGTAGGGTATGTATAGAACGACTTCGACCCACGACATACGTGGTAGACCATCCAGATTGTACAGCTCCCATTCGGTAATATGAGCTGGATCATACAGATCATACAGATCCGGAATACGTCTGCCCTGAAGGATCTAGATCGTCGAGTGGGAATCGATGATCATCTACCCGAGATGTATAAGTATGTCATTGCGCAGGGGATGGTTATATGCCCATGTGAGGCACAGCATATGCTTTCAATTGAGACAGCAACAAATCTTAGCGTTTGCTGGTATCTTCGGTGGTGTAAGCACCTTTTCACCATTTACAGAAACCTCAAATTTTTATCGATGATAGGCCACGAAGAATAAGAAACAGGGTACGTGCGTACCTCTCGCTAGGAACTCGCGATTGGACAATCTGTTTTTTTGTAACAGCCGTCAATTGAGTGCACTGATGGTACGCCGTAAAACTAAATGTTTTGAGGCAGGAGATTTAGATTATCGACCGAACGGTCTCCGGCTACAGATGCTCCATAATTTATCCGGCTTCATCACCACCCCTCTGGAAATGGAGGCATGTCCTATACTTTAGGTGGCCGTGTAAACTAGCAACTCAAACGTAAGGCATGCCCTATCCTCTGCAATATAGACTGCCGTGTTTACTGAGGAACTCGTTTTGCTCGAAATAATACACCATCGCCCCGCTCCAAAATAAGGCATGCCCCATATTTTTTGGGTGGGCCGTGTAAATTGCGCAACTCGCTTTTACGGCTTCACCCCGCTCCAAAGTAAGGTCTCTCCCTATATTGTGGCAGCCGTTGTAAAATAGCAACTCGCCTCGAACTGTCTCTCTACGAACACACCCCCACCTCATGCCAACGGCCCTCTTCTGGTGCATCTCGTCCTGAAGTGTGTGAAATTCGTTTCTCCGACGATCATCCCTTGGCGTGGAGTCGGAACCGTCATCGTACACACGGAGTTGCGTTTGCCCTCCGACTGCGGCGAGACCCGCTTTTATCGGCGCCCTTCCCCCAGCGACCGGGCCGTCGAGCCTCAATTCCCCTGGCGCTCCGGTTGGGGTATGTTCGGGCAAGCTTTCGCCATCGGGGACGAGGGCACCGGTGCATGGGTTGCGCACCTCGCTTGCTGGCAGGGGTGGGGCGGAGTTGGCCCGTGGGACCTCTTTTCCGATTGGTTGGTTGACCGAGCTGCGGTGATTAACGATTAGGAAGAACGGATAGAAGGGGAGACGAAAGAGGTTACACAGACTGGTTAGACAGGTCAGACCAGATCAGATCAGATCAGATCACATGCCCATATAATGATGTACTGTAGATCTTCCAGGGCCGGGTTATCCGTGATCTGTGGATATGCAGGGAAGGCCTATCCGCGATCTTTGCATGTTCAGGGCGGGCTCACCCGTGACCTATGCATGGTACCAGGTATGATAGGTGATCTGCGTGATCTCGACTAGGTCTTCCTTGTGATCTGTACTGCACAGGTATGGCACGGCTACTACATTGCGGACAACTTTGCCAGGAAGGATCTGTACGTATGGTCCGACTCTTGCTCGGCATCTCATAATGCCAAATACATCTACTGATCTAGACGATCTACTGATCTAGATGATCTACTGTTGTAGATAATGATGTGCCAGATGTATGGAAGGGATGGAAGGAGGATACATGGAAGGGATGGTAGGGATAGAAGGAGTGGGAGAGAGGAATGAACGGATGGGTGTCGAAGGGGTGACGAATCACTCGCGAGCTGTTTTCGCGATGGAAACTCCTGCGGGTGCCTCATTTCGTGCCACTCAAGTCTTCGACACGAAAACGTTAGTTACCGCCGTTCAAGTACCTGCTATATACAGCAGTTAGGCATCACCTCGTACCGGCGCGCGACTGGGTGTCAGGTATACTCAACAAGAAGCTGCCCGTGCACGAGATTTTCATACTCTGGCATATTACGAAGTACGGTATCCTCGTTACTTGCCAAACCCAGTGATTTCAATACCACGAGTACAAGGTATATTCGCGAGTCGACAAGGGAAGAAAATGCGACGACGTACACGTACCCTTCTCGCGATAAAAATAAAGCACGTGCCGTAGTGGAGAGGGGGGAGGAGATCCTGTCATACTTTGCGACCCCGGGTCTGAGTTGCGACTATTAACATGGATGAATATCGTAAGAAGAAAGAGGAACGAAGACAATAAATAAGAAAATGTATACAATCGCCATATATAGCAGGTACCGGTGTTCGGTACGTAAGCTCTCCGTACAAAAGGGCTACTGCTGTACCCTGATACGTATCGTATCCTGCGCAACCCGAGATCACCTCTGTGGCACATTATTCTCGTAGTTCGTACGCATCCTCTCACGATTGGGTCTACTGTACGGTAGTAATGTAGGAATTTGAGGAATGCTGTCACGAGGCGGTCAGCACGATAGCACGAATGGCTGCACTGCATCTCCTCGATGGCAATCTGGATATAGCTATTATACCAGTACCTACGCACGACACCAGCAAAAGGGCCAGCTGTTGGGATTATCACATTTTGGTCAACATCAGGACATTGGCCGAGCGATTGAACTCACAGCAGCATGTGTGTCACGCTGGGTATCGCGGGTGTATCGTGCTTGCTGTGTTGATACGCTCGTACGCTGTATTGGCTTGGCGGCGTCGGCGGCGTATTTTTTTCATGTATATACCATGCATTGGCGTAGGGCCGACTACTACTACTGCTGCTGTAAATACTGCAAGATTGAGCATCCGTTGGTTTTTTTACCCAGCTCTGCCACACATCAAGGAGGCGACCAAAAAAATCGTACCCTGTATACGTACTCATACATATATATATATATATATATATTATATACATATGTGTGTGTCGAAGAGAGAGAGCCGCGGGTAGAAGTGGGAGCGCGAGTCTGTTTCCACGAAATCGTTCGATGTTTTATGTCGATTTCAGCCAATCGTACATTTTGTACGTTCTTTATTCGAGTGCTCAGCACATTGGTCTACTCCAACTGTGCAATACACGCCGACATTGGTTTGTCTTCCTCTCAAGTAGAATGCCATGGAAAACATCATTCCGGTGCACGAGGCTGGAGCTCGCGCGTTGTCCGCAGGAACTGGGTACCTACCAGGCAATTACACCACGTAGTGCCTGGTACCAGGTACCAGGTACGGAATATCACACCAAGAGCTTTCTCTCAAACGATGCATTGGGGCTACGAACATATGCCTGAACCAGGTATTCTGCCCCAAGCACAGCACAATCCCCCATAGACAGTTTGGTTTTAGGTTCGCTTACCTTGGGCTGAACTCGTTTCTATCGGGGCTGGTTCGAAGCGTAAACGTGTTCAGCGTAGCCCGTCGCCGCGTGCTGGCAGCCGCCCCCATCACAAATCACTAAATCAAAGACGTTTCGTCGATAAAAATTGTCCGGTCCGACGGCGTCCAACTCAAGTATCGTTTGATTGGGCTGCACAACGCCAGTTTGAAGCCTCGCCGCCATACATCGCGGTTCCAAGGCTAGGTATTGGTTGCGACCCTGTGACAGTAGCTCCGCTCGGCTTTCGCTGACATGCAAGCAGAGAAGAGTATCCACGCACCCGGCAGCTCTGGAAGAAGAAGACGAGAAGCTCGATTTTTCGTTTTTCGAATTGTCGGTTTCAACCCTAGGTTTTCACCCCCTTCGGATGCGTTTCTCAAGCGGGGGGATATCGTATTTGTGGGCATCGGATGTTCGATCCTGGCACGTGGTTACACCTTCCGTGCTCATAGAGGCCAGGCTTGGCGACATTCGGCATGACGACATATCCATATGGTCTGGACGCTTTGGTAAAACGCGAGGTATGCTGCAAGTGGCCTGCTAGTAGCTCTCCGCAGCGTCTTGTAAAGGGTTTTCTTGGTGACGATCTTGGGAATACCAGGGAGCTCGTTTTCGTATGTACGTCCAGGCGATGGGTCGCCGGTCGCTCTTGCCTTGCCATGTGGGGTGAGGCCAGTCTTTCTCGCCGGTGCCGATGTCATCTTCGATGTTTAAACCCTGGCGATCCTCCAAAAAATATAAGAGGTAGGTCGCGCTTGGGGCATTCAACCTAATTCTGGCTCGATTTTTTGTCCCAAGCAGTTGGTAGCAAACAGGGCAGCTGAAAGATATCCACGTGTCCGAGTACGAGTATAATATTGTACGTACAGCAGCAGCACTACAGCACGTACCCTACACCCAGCACACCGGCAACAGACACAACAATTGTCTATTGCCAGCGAGTAGAGGAGGGAAAAACTTATCGATCAAATATACGCACCTCAGTGGCAATCTGTGATTACTTGAGCAAGCTAACATAAATACACGACTCGATCTTTTACTACGAACAGGACCAGCAGGTCAATGCCAAGTGGTCCAGGAAAAAGACAATGCCGAGTTTCAGTTCTCAGTTTTTGTGTCTGCCTCACTCGCACTATAGAGAGCAACTTTCATGGCGTTTTTTTCGCGACGTTGTTTCTGTCGTTGTCAGCGATCTCTGAAGAACTCAAACCATCTACGTGGTATTATGGGCCAGGAAATCATCGATACTTGTGATCTCAGTTCCTGGAGGGGGCAGAAATCAGCTCAGTTCTGTGAGGTTTCTCACATTTCTCAGAACTGAGATTACTGTTGTAACATCGCGTCGTACGTTAATTCGTATATAGTTTGGGATCAATGAGGCCTCCTGCTGCGACCAGCCGGAGACTCTCACCCAGGGTTACTACTCCCGCGTTGGTTGTCTGGCAATCAACGCGGCACCTCGTCGCAGAGAGTAGGTACCCTGGTAAAATAAACACTAACAAAACTGATGTCGTTGTCGACGGTACATCTCGCTACCAACGATGGGCGGGCGGGATGGTCTGTTTTTTCCTAGCCTATTTCTACTTTGTCGTGCTGTTGTAGAGCTGCGATATCGCTCACGGAGTGATACTCAGTCACTGTCTCCCCATACAACAAGGAGGCTTTCCCGAAAAGGGATCCACCCTGCTGGCGTGCCCTCTTTTCTGGTCCAGATTACTTGGATTTTCGGCACTACAAGTCAGTGCTGCCTCCTTTATCTGCCCAGCTGCCAAGTACCCAATACCCACGCCGAAGTATCACGCCTATCCACGGCGAGCTGTACCTACTGCCAACGGCGCTTGTGCAGGAGAGATGGCCTCTCCCTCGCATGAAGGCGATGCAGCAGCAGGAGCACACAACAGCAAAAACAGGCATGCCGAGTTTCCGTCCCCAGTTTTTGTATCTACGACCTCACTCGCGTTTTCTGTTATACGGTAGACCATCTTTCTTCATGGCAGAATTCTGCGACATTATTTCTGTCTTTGTTCAGCGATCTCTGAAGCCCAAAAATCAAAATCGTTTACTATGGGCCAGTATTTCTGTCTTTTTCAGCGATCTCTGAAGCCCAAAAATCAAAATCGTTTACTATGGGCCAGGAAATCATCGTTACTTCTGAGAGGGTTCGCACATTTCTCAGAACTGAGACTACTTGGATTTTGTGTACTATAGTGTTGCCTCCCTTTTTCTGCCCAGCTGCTAAGTACCCAATACCCACGCCGAAGTATCACACCTATCTACGGCGAGCTGTACCTACTGCCAACGGCGCTTGTGCAGGAGAGATGGCCGCTCCCTGACATGAACGCGATAGCAGCAGCAGCAGTAGTAGCGGGCATCGCTGCTGCTGCGGTTGGTTGCTGATACTGCTGCTGCTGTGCAGCCGCAGCCGCAAACACCAGCAGCAGCACAGCAGCAGCAGCAGCAGCAGCAGCAGCAGCAGCATCGCAGCAGACAACAACTTGCAGTATCCGCCCAATTTACTTCTTGTACGACGCGTTCTGTACGCGCATTATTGCACGATAAAATAGTTAATCATGAGTACGGGCAGTAATCGCAGTAAATAACCTGAGATGCTGCGAGTATGAGCAGTATCGAACACCTGATACCTGATATCGATCGGCAATACAGAACAACCGCAAAGTACTGCTGACATGGGCAGTATGCATAGTGTCAATCCCGAAACCCCGACATGCTCAGGTTGGATACGCATGAACCGAACGCAGCAAGCAGTATCCACAGCAGCACAAAACCCCTACGTACTGCGAATACTCGCAGTGGGAGCAAGCAGTCTCGAACCCTCGATTACCTCCAGTCGCCGCAATAACTTGACGCGTCTTTCACCAGAAAATAGTAAGGCGAACATCTTATCTAATTCCTGGTACAAAGAATCAAAAATTTTAAACGGGACCGTATCTCCCATTTCTTTCGTAGTAGATACCGGTACCTGGCATCTGGATATGTTTTTTTTTTCAGAGTGAAAATTGTCTGCTGTGAGTACGGCCGAGTGAGTGGTTGAAACTCAACTTTGGAAGCTGCGTGATGCGTCAGACAAGCTCATCGGGCGCGCTTGTTATGGATATTAGGTTTTGCTTTGTACATATTTGAAGTCGAACGCCTCTGAACTTAGCAGCAGCAGCAGCAGCAGCAGCAGCAGCAGTAGACAGTCCGGGGATGTACAACCAACGAACGTGTATGATATCCTCTCATGCATTTGGTCGTTTTCTTTATCGAACTCACAACACTCAGCCGAATTGATACTATCCAACAACCTTCACATTCAATTCGACCGGCGAAAGCGAATGACGTGTCGAATTACACCTTGAAACACTGTAACACCGGGATATCCAACGATCTGGTACCAAGATCGGCGCGATACCCCGAGAAGGCGCGCGTAGTCGACCCACGAAGAGAGAGGGCGGGGCAAGGGGCAAGGGAAGGCAATCACCCAGTAAGGCAAGACTGAGGGGGTCGAACAGGAACAGGCCGATGGCGACCCGCAAAGCAAGGGAGTCGAGAGAAAGCGATAGCATCAGCAAGGCCGAGAGATCGAACCTCGGCGAGAAAAAAGCTAAGACCGAGTCTGTCACAATAAGCTCTTCGCGGAGCTACAACCGCGAAACAAATCTACAGGACCGAATAAAATAGAACCTCCGTGTTTCCTCGCCCCAGCGAAGATCCTTCGAATTCGGGGTGGCTGCGCTCGTCGGTGGCGCGAGACTCCGAGATGCGCGCACGGGAAAACAACCGTCGGAGCCCGGCGAGCGCGACCCTCAAGAAAAGCGGTCGAAAAAGCAATCGCGAAGCCAGGAAA
This sequence comes from Macrocystis pyrifera, assembly GCA_031763025.1. Lineage (NCBI taxonomy): Eukaryota > Phaeophyceae > Laminariales > Laminariaceae > Macrocystis > Macrocystis pyrifera. Next base: position 322,018 of record JASSKH010000045.1, read on the forward strand.
CTGAAGGCGTCTGGAATCCATCCTAAATTTCAACACGAAATGCTCGGAATCGGAAGCGAATGCTTCGCTCTCAGGCGTCGCGAAGGATTGTACATATACCTATATTGCCAGCGACAATAGGCAAGCGGAAAATCTATCGATATATATTGCCAGGCCCAGCGACAATAGACTAGGGGAAAACGTATCGATAGGTAAGAGCCAGCGACAAAAGACCAGGGGGAAAACTATCGATAGATATTGGCAGTGATAACAGACGCGGGGGGAAATCTATCGATATACCTTGTAGTTTGACAACGATAAGAGGTTGTGCAGCGTGTCGGGGTGTCCATCGCTGACCATTGCCATCGCAATGGATTGAGAAGTATGCCCATCGATGGCCATTGTCAGATACAACAGAGTGGGGACGGTAACAATCGATAGACATTGCCGACAGCAATATAGATACGCGTCCGTTGCACTATTGCACTATAGTACAGTACATTATATCCCTATTTTTGCTGCAGCGGCCATTTGTCCAGGATCGAAAAGCTCGTATATATAACGGCCTGTATTAAGGACCCGTCTTAACGAGAAACCTTCTTCATGGTAATCGAATAGGAAAGAATGTACTTGATTTTATCTGAATAGCATTTCCTTTAAAAAAAAACTTTGGATCTTATCGAGGACTGGCGTATTTTGTGAAGGGTCAAACAACGCACAAGGGTCAACAAACACGCGAGGGCAACCAACGAGGCGAGCGACGGCCCGCGTCCTACCCGGGGCGCCACGGTCAGCGGTCGATTGTTTCTGCCGGCACCGCGGACGAGGCTATCGCTTTTGAGATGTCTTGGGTGCCTGGCGCAGCCCCGAAGCCCCACGCAGGCAGCAGCGACGAGGATACAGCGATCGAACTTCTGGGCAAAGTCGTGACCTGGTCGGTGCTTGTGTGGTTTGCGAGGCAAAAAGAGGGAGGAAAAACTGGGTTCGCGACGACACGGCTCAAGTTTTCGTGGCTTGCTTAGGTTTCAGAAATATGCCACGTCGAGTTGGACAAACTCCCCAAAATTGAATATCACGAAGAGCAAAAGAAGCCCCCAAAGATATCTTGTTGAATTCGTTTTTTTTTGTTTGATTCGAATCAAAAGTCAAAACGCCTGCTTGGTGATTCACTTGTCGACCAATCAGATGCAAATCAAATCAAACGAAAAAATTATTGGAGTATCATTAAAAAACGTTTCTCGTTAATACGGGCCCTAAGACCTATGCCAATGGTAACGCGAAGTATCAATAAAAAAGTTTGAATTTCAATGATCCCCGCCAAAAAAGATTGAACACGCTTCCTATGGGCACCTTCAGAAAAAAAAAAGTTCCAAACTTTTGGAAAAGCCCGAAAAAAGCGAATCTGGGGCCGATATTGGGCCAAGATCGGCTTGAGAAAAACTCAGGCCGATGTTTGGTTCGAAGCGGCGAGATCCCGAGTGCTCGACAGACATCGATCGACAAATCAGCGACTGCGTCATGAATTCTGAACGGAGTGCGCTCATTAGGGGCTCCGACCCACCCTAGGATCACCGTGTTCACACAATGGCCAGTGACGTGCGGTGGGCGCTGGCCAGGCGTACGATAAAAAACAACTAGCCGCTGGTGTGCACAAAGCAGAAGACAAAATTTCTCGATCCGTCTCGAACGGCTAAAAACAGGCTTATTTTCAGGTTCGGGAAGATACCGTAGGACGCCGCCGGCAGGCTCTCGCCCCCTAGAGCATGGATCCACCTTCTATCTTCGAGGCCGTCATCTACACTCGTTGGCCTTGCCCGGCACCCTGCGGGTTGGCCGTGGACTGAGTCGAGATCGAGCGTCTATCGTCGCATGAGCTGATTTAGATCAGCGTGTTGACAATTTTGCAACAAGAAAAAATAAATTGCGCCGCCTGCAGCCGTTAGAAAAATATTTAATCAGTCGAACTCACAGCTGACGTATTTCAAAATTTATAAAATAAAAGAAAAAAACATTTTTTTTTTTCCTTTTTTCCCACAGCGGCGGTACGAGGATATTTTCGGCTGTTTTTCTAAAGCAATATTTTTGAAAGAAAACTTTTGGACTTCGCGTTTCCATTGGCATAGGTCTAACGGGGAACGTTTTTTATAATAATCGAATAAGAAAAAATTAATTCGATTTGATTTTATTAGAATTTCGTCAAAAATATGACTTTGAGTTTATCGGGAATGACGGGCAGGGCCTACAAGGCCGACAAATGGTCTGTACTGCGAGCAAGGTGGAAACCCTCCACGCGGTTGGGGAGGGAGAGTTTAAGCTGCTGCGAGTCGCCGATGCTGCTGTTGCTGTTGCTGTTGCTGTTGTTGTTGTCGTTGTTGTTGTTGTTGTTGTTGTTAATGGTGTTGCTGCTGCTGCGGCAACAAAGTAGGATGCTGCTGCTGCTGCCGCCGTTCAGCTGGCAGCACCGACGGGAGGCTTTCCTGCGCTGGTAACATTTGCGGATGATGCTGCCGCTATTGTTGTTGCCCTGTGTTTATATCCGTAGGATCCATGATGTGCTCTCCGCGATGGTTTTCGTGGATTCTGGCGCTTCTCTCTCAGCCGCGCGAAAACTTTCCGTTCCTTCAGCATGCACCTCTTGTCGCTTTGAACTCCCAATCAAATCATATATTTTCGAGCAACAGAATTTGACGTTTTCGTTTTTTATTCAAAACGCCTGCTTGGTGATTCATTTTTCGACCAATCCGATGCAAATCAAATCAAACGAAAAAAAATGGCGGAATAACATCAAAAACGTTTCTCGTTAATACAGGCCCTGAACGCTTGACATCGTATTAAATATTAATCGAAACGCTCATTCATGCTTCCTGTTTCATCGGTTGGCCTGTAGCTCAGCACGCTTAGTCACGATATACCGTGCTATACACCCATTGTCGTGCGTCAAGTGTCAAGTGGTGTCAAGATAAACCATCCACTCATTATTTTTACTGCTGTCGTCGCAGTATGTTATATTGCTGTTGTCACACAATAGGTACCTAGCTGTGCTCAGCAGAGTACGTTGTACGTGTGTCGATCGACATACATTGCCAAATACAGTAGGCGGTGAGCCGTGCCCACACCGATGGACAATAGATTTGAGGACGGTAACAGTCGATAGACATTGCCTGCCACAACAGATTGTGGGGAGTATCCATCGATGGCCATTGTCGATGACAATAGATTTGAGGACGGCAATAGTCGATAGACATTGCCTGCCACAATAAAGTGTGGGGAGTATCCATCGATGGCCATTGTTGGTAAGATTGGGGATGTTATCCATCGATAGACATGGCTGCCACAATAGATTGGGGATGTGATCCATTGATAGACATCGCCTGCCATAATAAATTGAAATACCCAGTCGATAGCCACTACCGGCGACAATAGACTGGGGAGGGAAGTAGTAAATCGATAGACACTACCGACGGCAATAGACACACGCATTGCGCCACATTCTATTGTTGTTGCAATTGTCATTGTCCATTGTCCAGGGTATGCTGCTACACAGCAACACAGCACCAGCCCGTATTGATAAATAATAACTGCAACTGCTCAACGGTATGTAAGCACGTACATTCTCAGATGATCTAAGATATGCACGTCGTATATACGTAACTGCTCTATTAATTGCGCTTTGGTAAGATATATCTTACGTGAAAGTTATTCGTCTCATGTATACTCGTGCATACTGGTAGTGTAGTGCCTCGAGACAGTGTGCATGGTGAGCTTGTCGAATCCATGAAGTAATCAACATGAAGCAATTCCCTCACGACCCACCTTGGTTTCGTTTGCAATTTTCACCGCCCACCAGGTATTGTACGTATTTGACACCTCTCCACTACACTACACTGCAACCAATATTCTGTAGCGTACTTCAGTACAGGACGCCTTCATATTAATAGCAAGAAAAGGAGAAGTAAGAAAGCCAGAGAGAGAAGAAATTCGGGAGCCGTTACGCTAAATTTTGTATAGAACACACCCATTCTCGAATAAGAATTCCAGGCCAGGATCAGATTTCCTGTTTCTTATCAGGTGTCCTCTTCTCTACCGGTGTCTCATTGTCTCATCCTGGGAAGATTTTCCGTGGAAACTAGCCCTTGAATCGGATTATGTTTTTTCGTTATTTGGTACCTGGTACCAGGTATCGTGTGTCATTCATACCTGTGCCCCGTACTTGACGTGCTGACCAGCGGCTTCAATAGGCAAACACTGATGTATTTGCACTGTCATTGTATATGGGCCAACGAGCAAGAAACAACCCATTGGGAAACTGAGTCTGTGTTTTCAGGGACGATGATCCAGGGCGAAACGTGGACGGGACCCTCCCGCTTGAAGTTCCTGTTGGAAGATGGGCTAAAGACGGATCTTTCGCACACCTTTCGCCCCGTTAAAAGTCACTCAAACCTCACAGAATCATCATATCACAGGCAAACCCAAAAGACAAACCTCTTTTAAGGAACGTCGAAAACGACAAGAGGTATGAAGCGTGAGAAAAGGAGTGCGTATCTTGCCGGTACGAATGCCGCAGCAGCAGCAGCAGCAGCAGCAGCAGCGGCAGCAATGTCAGACGCTCCAAGATGATGCCAAAACGAAAATTCATTGGCTGATCCAAGAAGTAAGCAAACTTGTGAGGGTGTACGCCTCGGCGAATTTTGTACGTCACGGGACAGCTTTCGCGGACTTTAATTGCGCGCCGCGCAGTGTATGTAAAACCCCTGTTCTGGCAGGCTCTTGGAGACTAGAGCCAACTTTCATGAGGCTCCTAGGCTGACATCGATCGCCAAAACCAACGATTCCGTCATGAAATCTGAACGAAATGCGCTGGTTAGGGTCTCCGACCCACCTTAGTGTAGTGTCACAGGTGCTCACACCTCACACCTCGGTCGGTTGGTGGTATGTCGCGTGGGCCGACCAGGCGTCTGATAAAAAAATATTTTTGGCGCTGGGTTGTAGAAGGCAGACGACAAAAAATCTCAAGCCCTCTCCGGTGGCAAGAAATAGACCATTTTTCAAGTTAGACATGGATCGACAAGCCCAGCGACTGCGTCACGAACTCTGAACGGAGCGCGCTGGTTAGGGGCTCCGACCCACGCTAGTATTACAGTCCTCACACCTCGGTCGGTGATATGTGGCGTGGGTGGGCCAGGCGTCTACTAAAACATATTTGGCAGCTGGTGTGTAGAAAACAGGCGACCAAAGCTCTCGATTCCTCGCCGTTGGCACAAAACAGAACTTTTGGGATGTTTGGACAAAGCGTAGGACGCCGCGGCCAACCTCTCGCCCCCTAGACCACGGATTCCCTTCGAGGCTATCATTTACACTCATTGGTCTTGGCCGGTACGAAGCTCGTTGACTGTGGGTTGATTATATGTCGAGATCGAAGGTCCATCGTCGGTTGACTGCGGGTTTGCGACCTGCGAGCGGTGTCTGTCTTTTTGTTGTTCGTGTGGCGGAGTGATTACGCGTGGTTCGTGTGGTTCGCGTTAATACAGCAATTTGATTGGATGATGACTCGCGTCGTTCGCGTTATTTCAGTGATTTGACAGGAAGATAGCTGGCGTCAACTGCCGCGTGTTATTCTAGACTTGCCCTGCGCCTCCTCCTCGGCCCCCCTTGCTGTCCTGTTCCTGTTTTCTGGCCGAACGAAATTTCCTTGAAACTTACCAGGCACGACTTTTTGCGGAATTTATACCACTCTGGGCGGAAATAGAAGGTCCGCTTGGTCTTGATACTATTACTCGTATGGAGATTGGTGGTACTGAGGCGCGACCTCAGTACCTGCCGTAGTCAAATCTGCAATGCATCATGCTGGGCGAATGCGGATTGGGGTTAGGGCTGTGAGTTGGCTGGAGTTCCGTCCAGTTATTAACTGACTTTAGTCGACTAGTTGGCTGGCAAAGCCACTATCGACTAAAGTCAGCCGGAGGCCAAAAATATGCTGCTTGGCTTCGATTGCTAAAAAAATATGACAAATCGGTCAGGTTTATCTCTGGTTTCGATCACGAAAGGTAATTTTTCAAGTTTGTTTCAGTTTATCAGGCTTCACAGCGATGCACCAGAAATACAGTATGGGCATGCCGTCCCACGTTTGGGGGTGGGTCTCTCACTCACCATCACTCACCATCACTGGTGTTACATTTTGTCGTAACGGTAGATACTCGTGCAACACGCAGTAGCAGACCAGTATAATAACACAAAAAATAAAACACCTGGTAGAAAACAGACTGGGATCTATTTTACGACAGGAGCATCGAGAACAGAATATTCATCGCCGGCGATTCAGCGATTCAAGAACGGTTCATCGTGAGCTAGCAAATACCATGTTATACCCTCGGTGGTATTGGATGACTTGCCCACTAGCACACGAAACGAATATGTGCTTTACGAGGTTTCATTTCTGGGCCTTATGGTCTTCGCTGAATAGACACGCAGCTCAGGGCGAGCATCGCTGAAACACGTGAGCTAGAGGTGCTCATCGTCCACTGGACACTGAACATACTGAGAGAGATGATAGTATAGTCGATGGCGATGGGTTGATACGCCATGAGTTGCAGAAGACGTCTCTGTGCGCTCGCAGCGGGGTAGTTAGCTAGCGGTGGTACTACTTGGAGATGCCGGGAAATACGTACCCCATACCAAACAAGCCTTCCTGCAAGCAAGGAAACCCAAATGTGAAAAATAGTTAGATAGTTGGCACCGCCGCAACTATGATACCTAGCCAACTAATAACTAGCTGGCGACTACCACTCAGCCAACTCACAGCCCTGCAGATTGTGCTGAACCAACACGACCAAAGATCTGCGTGTGTATCCGTGACATTTGGGTTACTTCTTCAAGAAACAAAAAATCGTCACCAGCCGCAGCAGACGTGGCGGCGGCAGCAACAACAGTAGCAGAACAGCAGCAGCAGCAGGACACACAAGGCCAGGGTCAGCGTCGCTGTACGCTCGGCTTGTTGGTCTAACGCGTGAACCCTTTGTACACGTACTCGATTTAGTTGTTTGTTCCCTGGTTCCCCAATTCGAAATCCGGCATAATTTGAAGACGAACAATCTGCACCTGACATGTGTCCAACAGAGCTTGTAGGAGGTGCCACCACTACTACTGCTTCACGACATCTACAGCAGAGCTTCTCCGTCACCTCATCAGCCGGAGGGTGGGCATGACAATACCACCTGCAGCATGTCTCCGGGACACGGCCCAAACGTTGCTGTGGACAGGAACAGTCTGCCTAAGAGTACTCGAAGAGTTGGGTTTCGTTCGGTAGAACTAAAAAAAAATGATAAAACATTTTACGCTTCTGTTTTGTTTTCAAACCATGGCCCAGCCATGTGACTCTAAAAACTTGCGTTGCCGTAACTAGCTCGACGAACTCTGAATGGCTCCCAACCGCACCAACACGAGAAGGTTTCGATAATATGTGCCGTGCACAGAGCCCGCCGGGACTGGCAATGGTGCCGTATGCGTTGAGCGCGTGGACAAACGTGGCCGAATATCGTGTTCAATCACACACTACGCTCGTACGACCCATGCTTGGTGTGACTTCGTTCGTCGTGATGCTGCTGCTGCCGTTTCGCATATTCAGTTTTCCTCTGTTCCTTCTGCGGTAAAACACTCCGTGGCCCATGCCGGTTGCAAAGTATCAGAGCTCTATTGCTGTCGTATGCATCCACCCACATCTTGGCCCTGCCATATCTCATGCCACAATCATTTGAGCGTTAATGCTACCTTTGGCACGGTCAGCTAATTCGCGCGCTCTAAGAATCGTGGACTCCGGTTGGTTGCTTATGCCTTTACGTGTCCAAGTTGCCGCCCCTTCCTCGTTATTTGCGAGAATAAAACACTACTAGCATCTCAGCGTCGTTACGAGTATATTCGGGCCAGCTTTTAATCCTGACCTTTCTGAACAGAGACAATTATCCTAACGCTACAAACAGGTGCCTGTGTGTTGTAGTTCGTTAGAAAATTTTATTTCTGCTCATCAAAGTGCCGTGATTAACAGATATTATCATGCGTGTACGTATTTACACTATGTGAGAAACCGTCGCCCCCACACTCTCGACGCGCGGGGTCTCTTATCCCGACCATTAATGTCCCGCTCCCTTTCCCGAAGGCCTCTCAGCTGCGGCTAAACGATGAGCTAGACGCGGGCACGCACGCGGTCTTCTCCGATGTCGAGAGTTGTCTCCGACCCCGCGCCGTGCGCCCGGGCAGCACCAACGCTAACGACCCTCGGACCACCGATGCCATGGTTGGAGCTGCAAGAGGGGCGAGCAGGAAAGGAACGGCATCGCTTCGCGCCCCTTTTGCTAGCGGCACAGCAGCTACTCGCGCCATCGGCAGCGGCGGCATCAGCCGTGCCGCGCACGTTCTGTCAGCCAGAGCCCATGGTGGCGCTCAAACGGCACCGGAGGCGGAAGCGCTGCTGGCGGGCCGAGAGGACGCGGCGGCACGCTCAGCAGGAGGGAGTGGGGGGGTAGAAGGAGGAGGAAGAGTTTCTGTAGAAGGAGGGGGTGTTTGGGGCGGTGACTTGTGGTTCGACAGGGATGGGGTCAGGGGAGAAACTGGTGGGCGTGGTCTCGGGGCGAGGGCGGGGACGGGGGTCGGGTTGGGGGCAGTGGCGGGAGGTGTGGGGGGTGGTGCTGCAACTTCGTCGCCGCTGTTTAAGGTGTCAGAGAGGCTGAGGGGCGCAGCTAGGGCTTCCGGAGAGCGGAACCGGCGGAGGGCTGCGGGCGCCAGCCAATCACCGCCTTCGGGCCACGAAGAGCGCATGGTGCGAGACGTGGAGGGGGCGAGGGGGGTCCTAGGCTGTGTTCCCTTTTTTATTGTTCGCCGTAGATGTAGACCGTTCCTTCGGCTGTGGAAGGCGCGGGCTTTGTTGCCTTGGTTTGAGTTTTCTTGTCTTGCCTTGCCCTGCCTTGCTTTGTCTTTCATATCGTGCGGTAAAATAAAGCCTTCGGGATGGCCACTCGCAACGCCACATGGACAGCTCATTCAACAGGCACACCCAACTTACATTTACTCCACCCATGGTATTTACCACTGCTACGTGTCAACACCGACAGCACGAGGAGGGAAACCAAACAGGGCCGAGAGTAAGGGAGCAAGGGGAAAGGGCGGATGTGGTGAAGTCTCGAGGTGGTCAGATTGGGGGCGAGAGTGCCGGAGACAGGGGCGAGGATGGAGGCGGTGTTCCGGCGGGGATCGGGGATGAGGCTACAGCTAGGTGAGGTTCATCTTGCCGTTTCCTTGTTGCCGTTTCATGGACTAAAGACACAAAGCGGGTTGGTTGTCTCGGACAACGACAACGACCTTCTGTTTCACTAGATGAGGACTGAAAAAAACGCTCGTATTCTTAGTATGTTGATATTGGCTGTGGTGATTGTGTGTGTTGTAATGCTGCAGTTGTTGCTGCTGCTGTTGTTGCTGCTGCTGCGATTGCTACTGCTGCTGCTGCTGCTGCTGCTGCTGCTGCTGCTGTTGTACGTGTTGATGTCGTTGTCGTTGCTGTGATTGTTGATGACCCTGCTGTTGCTGTTGCAGTTGTTGGTGTTGTTGTTTTGGCTTTATGATACTGTTCGCGTAGATGTTGATGCTCCTGCCGTCACTTGTGTTGGTGTGTGTCGCTTGCGAAGGTTTCTCAAGGCGAAGCTAGCGGCGTGCCAAACCCAGCTAGAGGAGGTTCTCGTAGCGAACCAAAGTGGTCGGCAGGAGGCAGTCGAGCTGCGGCGACAGGTAAGTGTCTTGCCGTATGGCGTAGAATAGCCTTCAAGCCCCGCCGGTTCACCTGGTACAGTGGTATTGTCGGTTTGAACTGTTTTCAGTTATTCTGTAATCGATACTACTACCAGTGGTCAGTACCGTTTACACGCACAATCAAGCAGCAACTGGACCACCTCTGATCGCCATGAACGTCAAGCACGAAATATGCCTTATCAATATTCCATAGGTATGTCTCAGTCGCGGATCTCCGTTAGGCAGCACGCCGACCAAAGCATACATCACTCTGCACGAAAAAATAATCAAAGTTGAAGTATAAATAGGAATACCAAACGGTCCTTACATTCCCGTCCAGATTAGTTCTGAATGTTGTTCGACGACATGTATCCTCTTCACTTTTCGAGCTTGTCAACCGCTATCACAGCAAGCACAGGCTAGCTGTTACTGCTGTACAAATAAAACACATGAAGATACACATCATTATATGCTTCGAAAATAGTGTTAAACATGCTATACCGACGATCACATTTACAGAGTAGATGTGTGGGCCCCAGTTTGTTGTTGTCGCTGGTGCTGTTGCTCATACTCATTTCGCTGTTTGTTGTTGCTGCTGTTGTTGCTGTTGCCTCTCCTGCTCCTTCGCTTATACTTGATGGGCATTGGCTTGTCCAGTCGGCGTCAGAGCAAGAGCACACCAGGCGTGTCTCTCGCCAGCTGCAGCAACTACAGCAGACTGCGGCGAAGGAAAACAAGGCGAAGGTAAGCCAAGCGCCCACACCAAAATTGTTCGACGAACACACAGCACACCGTGCAACGTCATCGACAAAAGAGAAATCGTGAAGTTGTGCGAGCGCACTTCGAATTTATGAGTGCCATGGTTTTGCGGGTTCCGCCAGAAATGCAATTTGGTCCCCTGTCCAGCTTCGTTATTCGGTCCAGGTCCTATTTCCAATTATCGTACTTGCACTTAGGTCCGTTGCCCCGTTGCCATGATTCCCTCTGAAACGTCACGTAAACACACGCTTCTATCAATTAAGCTGTTTCCTACGCGGCTCGATTTCGAGCTTCATATTTGTATTTTTCGATCCCTAAAATGAAAGCATCTGCTTATGCAGTCCGAATATACAAAATCTGACGTGAATTTTCCCGATTTGAGAACCCGATGGCCCAAGTCGTCAGGTTTAGGCCCAAAATGCGACGATTTGTGTCGTCAGTTTTTTAATCGAAAAATGGCATGATCTCTGAATTCAAGATGTTATCCACGACAACAGTAAGCAGCAGAACATTCGATGAGTTGGATGGTTACACAGCTGTATAGCGACGTTGCTTCGCGCCCGACGCGCGATCGGCGGGCGGCGTGTCTCTCCGTGGCCAGACTACAGTCGGCTGGCGCGGGCTCGGGCCTAGAGACAAAAAGAAGCGCACTCGGTGCGCACCTGTCCGTGGATACGCACTCGTAGACTACGGCAGCAGTCAGTCACATTGTGAAATACAACATGTAAGACAGGTTGACCCCAACGCACTCGGCGCGTCTTTTCGCCGCCAGACCAAAGGCAGTCAGCGTTGGCTCGGACGCTGGGGTATTACGCGCAGTGCAGCGCACCCAGCGCATCTCTTGGCGGCGCCAGACCACAACCAGCAATTGGTCTCGGCGTTTGCTCGAATCTCTGCACGCACAATAAATCCAATGTATTCGCATAGGAAGACTGTTTCGATTTGCCAAGTTCACAGCTGAAAATGCGATCGGGCCAAAATCTGAAGCTCATCATTTGAACCGCATAGGAAACAGCCTTACGGTGGCAGTTTTGCTTTCCTCACTAAACCCTTTCGGAATTTCGCTTGGGTCTGGTATAGAGAGAAAAAATATCAAAGAGGGGACGATCACAGCATCCGGCACACCAAACTGCTGGCGTGGGGAGGGTGTCAGAAATGCAACATGGTGCACACAGGGAGATGTACGACGCTCGCGTGGCAATGTGTGATACCTGTGCTGCTGCATGCTAAGCCTAGACGCTTCATAAATTCGAACTCGTCACTCATTTGGTAGCTTCTCTCTGGAACCCGAGGGCGTGAACAGGGTGTTACGATATCACTGACGTACGGGTAGACTGGTGCTTACGTCACCACCCCCTCCCCCGCTTTGGTTTAGGAAGAAGAGGCTGCCAAGGCCGTGGCACTATCGGCGAGGGTGGGCGACCTGGAGCGAGATTTGACGGCGTCTAACCGGACGGCAAGACAAGCGGAGACGGACAAGAAGGTAAGTAGGTGCTGACCTGCTGCCGCTCCTGCTGCTGCTGTACGGTATTGTACTGGTGTATCTGGTCGGCTACATTAAACGAACATTTGGCCTATAGCCTGTCGTGGGGAGATTCTGAGATAGGGTCAATATATTTTCACAACGCGCGTTCGTTCGAGTGGATGAGCATGAAAATCAGGTATGTTTTTGCATTTCCTCTTCAGAACGGACAACTCGTCGAAGTGACACGGCTCAAGCTTCTCGGTTGGCGGTAGGAAGTGAAAATCAAGCCCCCGAGGGCAACACCGCGCTTATTCGTGATTGTAGGGTAGGAATGGATTATCTACAGGAGTCATGTCGGTCGCTTCAGTCCGGAGGGCAACAAGCGCCGCAAGCGTGCGTGCGTTGAAAACACCCACGGATTACTCAGGGAGTCAGTTTATGTTTTATTCGGAGGCTCGTAGAGGAATCGGTGGTTATTCCGGGCCATGTAAGCTTTGATGTACAGACGAGACATAGGCAATAGCCTGTTCGTTCCACCCCGGTCCCGTTCCCCTTTCAAAAAGCTGTTGATGCACGTGCAGCTATGCAGAACGACGTGATTTCCTGACCTGGTGTGTGAGCACTTTCGATACGCTATCGCCCTGTTTTCTCGATATTTCGGCGTCTCCTGCCGGAGCTACGTGTAGTGTGTTATACCCCTGTATCGGGGGGAACACGAAACACACGCATTTCCGGCCCAGGGGCAACAATTGTGTGCCCCCTCACTGATGCCGCCACCTATACTATGTACCCCTTACTCTGGTTGCGGATTCGTCTTCTCTCGAAATATTCTAACCCGCACCCGAAGCACAACCTACGTTCATGCGGTGTCCTGGCTAAGCTTTCCTTTAAGACCACTGTACGCTGCCTACAGGTAACCTATAGGTGCCGTATTAGCGACGTACATACAAAATAGTGTAGGCGACTTATACGAGGTGACTTATTGGCGACCATGTGCAACCTAGAAGTGACTTGTAGATGACTTGGTGGCCAATACTGTGGGCTACTTGTGAGCGACATATAGGCGACCTACAGGCGCGACCTTAAGGCAACCTATAGTCGACCGGTGTGCCATCTAGGAGTGGTCAGCAAGTGACCTACACGCGAGATGTCGGGTACCAATTGTCCAAAGGTATTCGTGGCCAAATTTCAAGTTTTCTAGCCAAGGGTGGTAGGAAGAGACAGCGAGTCTCCAAACCGCAGACCGCCCCGTGTGGCATACTCAGGCCGTCGCACTCTCCATGGGCTGCATGGTTTGCTGAAGGAGATCATTGGAGACGCGGCTGTCTTAAGGTAGCGTAGCATAACCTAGCGTACCGGGTCGTTTGACGGTACTTAACTGTAGGGGATAGGGACTCGAGGGTGCCTTTTTTTCTTTGAAGCAGCATGACTCGATTGCGTACAGTACGCAACACAGCTCAGGAGACACTCATTTCGGGTCAGGCTAAAACAATTGTGCGAGGGCCGGGTTTGTCGTATACTAATTTTAGTATATCACTCTGGACGGAAACACTAGGACCATTTATGCATGAATAGAGGACCAAACAGTCCTTATATTTCATCCGGAGTGGTAAAAATAAAACTCTTTTTTTTTAATTCGCGCCAAAGTCGAGCCAAGATTTCTCCTCTCTTATTTGCTTAAGTGTTGACACGTACTGTGCCGGAACTGCTGTTCTTGTCCCCGCGGTGCCTTGTTAAACACCAGTCATTGGAGGTACGCCTTCACCGTGCGCTGGAGGAGGTTTCCAAGCAGAAAGAGGCATTTCGGCAAACGCAGGGACAGAGCAAGGACCGGGGACAGGGGCAGCGATTGGAGGTGGCCAGACTCGAGGGGCATTGCCAACGCTTGGAGAGACAGAAGGTATCATATAATAGTAGTACTGAATAGGCACTGGGTCGAACACGATCTTCTTCGAAGCGTCAGCGAATCATGACTATGAATATCCGTGAAATGCCTCGAGCAGGCTGGCATGCGATGCTGTTTTTGGGAGTGCAGTAGACTGGCGGTGTGACCGCTCAGAAAAAATGCAAGAGTGTTTAGCTCCCACGCTTGGGCAGCGCGGAGTAACAAGCAAACCGTGTCGCCGATGTTTTTTTGAAGAGGAAGGTCGTGATGCCACGATGCATCCTGACCGCGGGTGTTAGCGTCGTATATATGTAGTTTGTGGACGGCTGGAGGGGCAAGGCTTACAGGCCAGTTCAGCTGGAAGTACAGCAGCTTTTTCGCTGTTTCTCACCTTTATTGGGTAGCGTTACAGTAATATAAAACACCTTTCGCGCTAATTTCTTGCTCTCTTCTGCCAGTATTTTGCATCCGGTCTTGCTATTGTTAATGTTGGTATATTGACCGCGTTTGAACTGCAACCGGATTTTGGGGGACAAACCACTTGAAATTAGAGTACGATATTCTTAGTAGGAAAAGCGCTGTAAATATGACGTTGCTCTGACGGTATTGAAGCCGTGAAACTGATTTGACACGTGCCCTTTCGTCTTTTGTTGCGACGTCGCAGCTCGAATTGTTGTCGGCCTTCAAGAAGCAGCTGAAGCTCATCGACGTGCTCAAGAGGCAAAAGGTGGGTGGCTTTCCGGTACTCTCACCCCCCTTCCCCCCTTCCCCTCCGATGTTGCGGATTGATGCGTACCGTACCCTCGGCAGTTTTGAGTTTTCTCCTTCGAAACACTCACAATACGGTTACCGATGCGGCATTTTACTGGAAGTCTTACCTTCATGGCAAAAGGGCTACTTTGTATGACGCGTCCTGGAAATTTGAGCTAGAAATTTGCCCCGATACGCGTGACACGCTACATATCATACCGTCCTACCACGGTGCCCTATTCTGAATAGCCTGTCGAACAGCTTGTAGGACAGCATTGTCAACGTCTGCCACTTGCCCAAAGAAAATCCGCCGCTGCAGTTGATGCCCTTGAACCCTCTCCATTATTCTGCAGAAATACCTGTTAATCCTAAAAAAAGCTCGAATGGCACCCGTGAACCGCGATTGTTTCAATATAGAAGGAGGCATTTCGCATCAGAAGCTATCTTTGAAATTCCGCGAACGGCAAGAATTTTCCGAACGGCGCGTGAAGTTGCGAACGCAAGCGTACGTGTAACGCGTTACGTGCATCCCTGATATAATACCTTGCAGGAGGTACGAGAGGTGTAGCCGATGCGTACTGTACAGTAGAACACAGCACGACCCCCTATTGCTTTTTTTGTTTTTGTACCCCGGGATTAGGTCGATCTGAATACGGTTTATTGTATGCTTCTGTTGATTGATCTCTAAAGGTATATACGCAGCTTGCACGGGAACGCGTGGTTGACTCCAGACAACAACACGGAACTCCTCTTATATTGTATCCGAGCTGTCGTGCCGACTCGCCTCATATGGAGCTACACCTACGAGTGACATCTGTGGGCTCACACATTATCCCAATATCCCAGTACCCACTGCCAGAATCCCTTTTCAGCATGGAACTCCTCAATCTACGATGGATCTTACGTGTCGTGTTCCTGAGTACAATCAACATACCCCCTACTCACTATACACGACCATACTAATATCCCCCCTGCTCCTATGCATGACAAGGCACGACATTGTAGGGTTGATACATCGCTATATCCTAATCAACTCGTATCAAACTCAGAAACTCTGAAATCCAATCTGCAACTCAAACCTCAAAATTCTCGAATCAACACTCAACTCCTCAAATCAGCATTCGAATTCTCAAATCCACAGGCTCTCTGTTGCAAACACATAAAACTCCCGCAAAATAATACAGGAACCACACGCGGGCCACATCACATTTCCTGACTCCCACATTTTATCCTAGAGAAGAACCCAATGGTGTGGTGAATGCAGCTCGATTACTATAGTAGCATCTGCCAAATTCTCTTCGCCGTTTTGTTTTCGGCTCGGGTGAAGGAGTACGCATCCTCCTCGAAGCGAGAGCGAGCAGCTGTCGTTTCGGCATCCCTCCGTTCTTATTATTCTGACAGAAGCATAACATCAGCCGTCGACGTAAAGTCAACTAGCTGAGGGTGAGTTTCCGGATCAACCGCAATGAAAACGCCGTCAGATCGTAGTATAGCAAGCAACTCCTTAGGACACAATCCAGGGTGTCGGTGTGTGTTTGTGTTCCTCTAAAAAGTTTTCTTTTCACTTGTCGCACCCCCTTGGACAGTTGCACGCCGAGGCGACCCGCGCGCTGGGCTTCACGGAAGAGGACTTCGTCAAGACGCTCGATTGGGACTCGAGATGAATTAAGTCACTGGCTGATTGCTGCGTGCCGTGTGGTGACATTCCGTCCGCGGCTAGGTTATAACAGTGGAGATGTTTCGCGCGGTAGACGGTTGCTGCGTGTTACGTGCGGGGAATGATGTATGATGTCCTTTGCTTGATGCCGCTTTCGCTGTGCTTGGTCCACTGCCGCTGTGTGGCGACACATAGTTTTTTTCTATGTTTTACAGTTTTTGGGGCAGGTTTTAAATTTTGGTACCTCGTACGGTGTTTCTTGTTGTCCTCGTTTGATGCACCCCGTACGGCCGTCAACACCAATCGCGTAATACGCACGGCGCGGGATTCCCGCGGTTTCGAAGGTCTTGCACACATTGGACGTGCCACGATCTACAGTAGATAATGTATCACTGTAGATCCTGTATATATCTGCGCTTACGAGATAGATGTTTTGCAGGATCTGTATCGTAGACATCAAAGCGAGGAAACAGGCGCTAGATCGTGCAGATCATACGGCTCCCACCCGGCATCTTAATAGAAAGCATGCAAGTCGTATGGTACAGATCAGGGATATATCTGCCCTGAACTTCTACTGCTGTATGTACAGTAGATTGTGAGATGGGTATTTGATGTATGCGATGTGTGATGTGTGAAATGTTGCAGGTTTCCGTCCCAAGGATAACGTGGGTATTGCGTGCTGGCGCAGCATACGGCCGATGCTAAAAGAGGATCTCTGTCTTCCGGTTGAGTTCGCTACGACTGCAATAATACATCTTCCTGAGATGGTGTTGAAGTTCACACATGTACAGATACACATCAGCGGGCGCGGGCTACGTAGGTACCAGTACGTACCAGGTAGTTCGTTCGCATGGTCGGCAAATTGGCGAATCGTCTGGAGGACGGCGGGCGGTTTGTTTGCCGCGAGCAACAGCCTGAAAGGGAAAACTCGAAAAAAAAAACAGTCAGCAGTATCAAGGATAACATGTGCGCAAGAGCCGTGACATGCAGATCATACAGACCCTACCAGGCAACCATCATCCAAATCGTGCAGAACATGAGGAGCTTCGTGAAATGGGGATCCAAACATTCCGACAGGTGAAAACTATACTTCTCCTGTGGTATTTAATATCTTGGGAAACTCGAAAGACAACTCAGAAAGCACCGAACCTGAATGAATTACGTACTGTAGGATTACACTACCCTGTGCATTCTTGTCGCCGCCTTTCTTTCCAGTCGGGTGTTGTCGCGTGCGCCCGGCGGGAACACACAGCGACAACTCGTTCTAATGGTAGTGTCGATTGTTGGAGCGTCAACACTACTACTGCCGTACCAGTAAGAGTAAAAATATCATGTCAACCGAAGAAAAAAACGCGGACGGTATTTATACCAGGTATATCCTTGATGGCTATCTATCCTGGAGCGACGGAGCAAAGTCATATTTCGCGCATAGTTGTGGTTTAGCACCCGTGGATTCCGCGCGTTCATCACCAAGAGTAGGGGAGATGGCCGCCGGTAATGTCTGATATACGTGTGCCTCGTCCCCTTCAGCCTGCCGGCAGCAGCAGTAGTAGCAGCAGTAGCACAACCACGAACAACAACAGCTTCTCGTCTCCTCGTCGTATCGTTCATTACCAAAACATATATCATGCATGCATGTGGTTCTATCGCCATCGTGTGTTCCGCAAGCAACCGGGCACTGCGTGTAACACTCATATGGACTATACCAGAGTGGACTGTGGAGGATTGGTAGATTGGCTGGATTGCATGGTGGATCGTTGGATCGTGGATACGAGTCATCGAGTCAGCCCGTTGTTTTACTAAGGTGTTCCAATCAGGTAGTAAATTATTACACGAAAGGGGACGGGGATTTTTTTTCTTTCAGAAATTTTCGGTTTCATTTTCGTTGTTTTTGCTGTGTTGCTGTGCCGTGCTGTTGTGTGTGCTTTATCTTTCGCACATACGAGTACAGACACAGAGAAGAAAGTAAGTACCCTACCTGGGGTATATGTGTACATACGTACGACATGTGAGCGAGCGCAGCGGAAAACCGCTCGCGACGCGAAGCGTATGTGGCGTCCGAGCTGTTTTTCTCCTGAAGCATGGCGGCGGGACCCTTGGCATTGTTAAGTCGCCAGTTTGCAACTAATTAACTACAGTCATGAAAAAAACAGGGGTTTTCGCGGGTCATGACCCGACCCGCGGGTCGGGTCACGGGGTGTTCAAAATGTCACGGGTCGGGTCGGGTCGGGTCAGGAAGTGTTCGAAACCTCACGGGTCGGGTCGGGTCGGGTCAAGAGGGTTTCAAATCTCACGGGTCGGGTCGGGTCGGGTCAAGAAGAGGTGATGAAAAGCTCACGGGTCGGGTCAGGTCATGACCCGCGAGAAACGGGTCACTCGCGGGTCGGCCCAGAGTGACCCGCGAGTTCTTTTCTGCTGACCCGCGGGTCGGATCCGGCCCGCGGATCTGACACTCAAAGCACTTCCCGCTCTCTTACCCTAAGGTTTTTCTCGTACAAATACTCAATAAGGCTCCTTTGGTATCTTATTCACACATTAAAACACTGCCAAATCCATATACGCATGCCCGCATCTATTTATACCCACGACAGCCAGGCCACATATCGCTTGTGGGCACAAAAATGGATAATAAATTGTTTTTGAAGTGTCGACCCACGGGCCGGATCCACAGGTCGGACCTGCGGGTCAAGATAAATAGTCTCACGGGTCAAGGTGACCCGACCCGCATGAAACCCGTGTCTCACGGGTCAATCCGAAGGTGGCGGGTCGGGTCGGGTCGGGTCAGGAGGTTTTTAAATCTCGCGGGTCGGGTCGGGTCGGGTCAGGATATTTTCAAATCTGACGGGTCGGGTCGGGTCGGGTCAACAACTTTTTTGAATCTCGCGGGTCGGGTCGGGTCGGGTCAAGAGGCTTTCAAAATCTCGCGGGTCGGGTCGAGTCGACCCGACCCGTCAGATTTGACCTGACCCGCGAAAAGCCCTGGAAAAAAACAATATTCAATCATGGACCTCTGTCCGCTTCGCATAATTTATTAGATGATGTACTTTTCCTTCCTGAGCGAGCGTAGCGGGCGGCGTAGGCCGCCCGCGGAGCGAAGCGCCTTGTATTATACATCAAGAGCAGAAGAGGCCAAGAACATACATGTACGATAATAATAGTATGACTCACCAACAAACACGTACGTACTCATGTACTGGTACGTCAAGATATCTGCCGCTGCAACATTTTAGAAGTATTTCAAACATTGTTCAGTGTCTTTCTTGTATGATGCCTGTCACGTTTGAACTGCTATAAACCAACTTTCGATTGTCTTGTGTACCCCGACCCTCACGTGTCGATCCGCTGTTTCAGTGCACGAAATGGTACTGGCCGACATCAATTGGAAGTCGAGCCTGCTGTAAGTGTTATCGTCTCGTCGACCCTGAGTGTGCGTGTTGTGCGCCTTCTTCGTCTCGTGTATTTTAGGTACCCGAATTTCGATTTTTTATGGGTTTTCGGGTTTTTCTAGGGTTCCAGCACCTTTGTGTGACCACGGATTCCTTCGTTGGAAAGTTAATGTGAGAACAACAACAACAACAACAACTATCGTCCCTCCGAGAGGCCCGCTCCTTCTTCTCGAGTTCTTCAGTTAGTTGTGACTTGCAGCAAGCGGGAGTTTCGTCCAGCCGTGCTTCCATCGAGCGGGCTTGCTCGTCCATTCTCGATTGCATTTCAGCCAGTCTAGCTTCCAGGATTGTCTCCATCTTTTTTTTTTTATATAAATTTTGAAATACGTCAGCTGTGAGTTCGACTGATTAAATAGTTGATACTCAACTTTGCAGGCTGCGTAATACGCCTCGTCTATATTCCATTTTTACCTAATTTTACAAGTATTGTGATAAACCGAGCGCGCGTATTCTATATGTGATTCGAGGATCGCTCTAATCGCTGCCCCTAGCCCACAGAGTCTCGGCGGATCCCGCTAGCGTGATCACTCGATACTCTGGGGCGTGACAGGCCTTACGCAGTTAGGCGAGTAAACAGAACTCATGATGGTCTTTGGAAGGAGAGACTCTCGTGTTGGATTATATCGGACGAACGAGGAAAGAGAAAGTGAAGACGTGTCCACCTCTGACGTCGTCGGTCGTTCTTCGTAGTGACGGTTTCATCCAGTACCGACATAAACAAGCCTTCCTACCACATACGTATTCCACCGCACAAGACTCAACACTTCCAGGCACGGCCGATCAGCGTCTGCCCACGGCGACAGCCCAATGGACAGCACCCCGATGAGCGCCGAACGCACGAGCTCGAGGCGGTCAGCGACCATAATAAGCCAACCGTCGGGGGCCCCTCCGTACGGAGACCGAACTGGGTCACGTCGACATCGCTAACCGAGCGGAGCTGGGCGGCCACCCGTGCCGTTACGTTGACCGAGTCCCCCACGAAGGCTTGGATGTCGGCCGGAGAATCGCCGAGAATATGGGGGATACGGCCCCGAAGAATCCAGTGCCGTTGTGGGCCCGACTTTCTCCAAAGAGCAGACTCGTCGACGAGCTGCGACTTCTGCAGCAGCCGCTCCCGCGCGTCACGGTTGTCGCGGGAAGCGTCCCCTTGGGCGGCCTGGTTCGCCACGATCTGCTGAAGCACCATGTCCAGATGGGCGCACTGCGCCGCTCAAGCTGACGCCGAGCCTTGAATTCCCGCGATGGAAGCGTCGGTTTTTGCAGGCTGCCTGCATCTCGTCGCGAACGAGCCCAAATTGGCTTTTCAACTTGCCCCAGCCACTGGACCATGTCGACGGAACGTACGAATTCCGATCCAGCGCCAGCGGAGCGAGCATCGGCCGCCGAGCCCCCGGAGTTAGACGCCGTGCTCCGGGGAACGGTCGCCGGGGCCTCAGCAGCGGCCACGGTGGCGTCGCACGGTTTCGGTGTCGGGACATCACTCATCGCAGTAATCACGGCAAACAGCAGCACGAATGAAACCCGAAAGAAAAGTCCGCGCCGCGCCAATCAGCGACGAAGCCAGCAGGTCCCACCAGTCCACAGCTATAATATATACGCGGAAGTTCGAAGCTAGTAGACCAGTTTTTTTTACCGCACCTTGGATCTGTCTTGACCCTGCCCTCGCTGCGTCCTCTCGATCGCGATTCAACTGCTACAGCAGAACTGGTCCCAGGTGCACTTCTGGACTACACGGGTACAACAACCCGTGTTGATCTAAGTGGTCAACTTCTCCCGTACATATTTTCTCATGATGATGAAGACCAGACTTGAAGCTGATGGTAGCCCTGGCCAACATCATGATGTAGCACGATGTCGACTTGCCGTTGTCTGGGTTGTGAGCCCAGTTAGAGTCCGAGAAGGCCGTGAGCTTAAAGCCTCCCTTCTTGTACACTATGCTGAAGTTGGTGGACCCCGCCAGGTACCATAGAATGTATGTGCTTGGCCGCCACCATGTGCACTTTCGACGGACTTGACATAGCACGAGAGAGCTGACTCGAGCTGTACATTATGTCAAACCTGAGAACAGAGGCCAGGTACATAACCGTGCCTGCAATCGCTTGGTACTTCTGCTTCTCGTCGGCATTCAGCAATGTCTCCTCCGGCTGCTTGGTGGAGAGCTCAGGTCCGTGACCGGGGGTTAGGGCCGTTCCTAACGAACCGAAAAAAAAATCACGATTCGTGATTTTTAGGCATGCCAAAAGATCACGATCCGTGACATTTCAGTTCTAACGAAAAAAGCCGAAAAACGTCGCGTTTCGTGATATTTTCAAATAGTAAGTTCTGATATTTCAAACCCAACGTTTTTTGGGGATGTGGAGCAAACTCTCGAGAGTGGGGCACGGCCAGGCCGGGCTGGGCCGTCCGCACCTGGCCCAGCCCGTGACATATCCGAATTGCGGGCCGAAGCCTGACCCAGCCTGCGAGATTCCAACTTCACCGGCCGTCGGCCAAGCTCGTTTCGCGAGATTCCATCTCAGAGGCCGCCAGCCCGGCCTGGCCTGTGACATCCCCAGGTCATTTTCGCGTTTGTCTTCCAGCAGTGGCTCCTCCTCCTGGAAATTTCGAGGCCGCAACCTCCTCGGTAGCCCGCGCCCACAGGGGTGTCTTTGGGTAGCCGCCCGGTGTCCACAAGCGGCGTGCGAAGCAGAGTCTGCCATGCCCCTATGCCGACCATCGGATACCGTTGGTGCACGTGGGTTGCGTAGTGCCTTGATCAGGCGTATTTTGAGACACGACAAATGTCACGAATCGTGATTTTGTTTTTTTTAGGGAAAAGCTAAAAAAATTGGCGTCATGAATCGTGATTTTTTTTGTCGTGATTCACGACAAAAAAATCACGATTCACCCCAAAAGTCTCACGAATTCTCACGAATCGTGATTTTTTTTGTTCGTTAGGAGTGGCCCTTAGCGTAGGCTTGCGGTTTGCGGTTAGTCAGAACGTCATCTACGGTTGTGGGTGACCTGCAGCCCAAGTACACGCGACACATCGCCCCATATCGGTCATCTTGAACCTGTCCATTGGCTGTGCCTTGATCTCCTCAATCACTTTGATGTTGCCACCAATCACGAACGATTAGATCGTCCACGTACAAGGTGAGGATGATGGTGACACCCTTATATGCTGGTAAATATATAGATGCAGGTGTCGGGCTTCAGCGGGATGAAACCGATGACCTTAAGGACGGGATCAATTGTGTGGAACCAGTTCCCGGGGCTCTGAGCTAGCCCGTAGAGACTTTTCTCCTCCTGCCTCACCAGAGAGAGGGCCTCCATCCTTGTCCTTGATCTCATAACACCAGGCGGCTGTGCTACGAACAATTCCTCCTCAATATCCGCATATAGGAAAGCAGTTTTCACGTCCAACTGAATTACTTCCAAGTCCAGCTCCGCTGCTATGGCCAGTACCATTCGGATGCTCTGAAGCCGGCAAACCGGAGCGAACGTGTTGCCGCAGTCTAGGCCCGGAACCTGGTTCCAGCCTTGAGCGACGACCCGCGCCTTGTATGAGTTGTCAGCCTTGCGCTTTAAAACCCACCTTAAGTTGATGACTTCCTGTCCCGGAGGAACAGAAGATCTCGGAACGAGCTTGTAGACTCTCCTATTAATAGTTCATTCAGACTAGCCATCTTGTCCGCAGCAGCTTCCCAAAGCGCGGCGTCCGGCCATCTCCTTGTCCGCTGCAGCTTCCCAAAGTGCGGCGTCCGGCAGCTTCATGGCTTCGTAGTACGATCTAGGAACTCCCGGCTGCGAAGTCTGCACGGCATACGCGTACTCCACGAACCGAGGCATGTCGTCCTTGTGGGCGACGTCCTGGGCGACGTCCTGACAAGGTTTTTTTTTATAAATTGTGAAATACGTCAGCTGTGAGTTCGACTGATTAAATAGTTGATACTCAACTTTGCAAGCTGCGTAATACGCCTGAAAACTAAAAAAGCACGTCAGCTGTGAGTTCAACCGATCAGTCGATACTCTACTTTGCAACCTGCGTGAACCGTTCGCGCGTTTTCCATATTTTTTAATTTCCGTCTTTCAGCAGACACACGAAATAAATGCGGCACAATTTCAACGACGCTTTTATCGTGCATGCGCGACGAATTCTTCTCGAATTGAATAATCGAAGGCGGCCATGACACATCGTGAAGAAACTAGTGGAGAGTCCATGTCGCAATGAACGAATACGTTGTAGCAGAAGTACTGATAGTGCCATGCTCGTACGTAGTGCATTGCAGCAGCACAGCACCCATCATCGAGAGGTTTGTTGGTGAACGTTACTCGTTACCGATAAAAAAATATTTTTGGTTCCATGGTTTACACGTGTGTTCATTTGCCTCATTGGGCCGCATTTAGGCAAATGTATTATCGAGGATAAAGTATAGAATTCGGGGAAGTTGGTATGGTCTGCGTGTGGTTCCACTATTGACTCATACCATTGCTTCCGTGTCCTCTCGACTTTGGTGTACTGGTGTAGTGCAGTACGAGTAGTCGCCAGCGCGTGTCACGGGGCTTAGACGAGGCAAAGCTACTGTGGTCACCATATAAGTGTTGTGGTAAGAAATGGCCTCGAGGCTACTTCGCCACGACTGGCGGCCTGCATGTCGTCTACGCCGGCCTTTCAGAGAAACTCGTGCTTTGTTTTTAGCGGCTACCGGTCCTTATCTCCCTGCACGAGCGTCATCCCCGCAAACTTCGCGAATACAGCACGCTACTCCTGGCCCTGCTATTTCAGGGTGGGGGGTTGGAACGCAAGCACGTGCATGGAGCACAACAGGGGCGAACATCAGTACCGATGCGGTAGGCTTTGCTGTCGGGCGGCTTGGCGCCAGCAGGCTGCCTTCGGCGATGTCACCCCTGCTTGGTGGCTGTTGCTGGAGAGGGGAGGGCGTGGCGCTGTACGGAACTCCTTTGGCAACGAGATCCGTCAGTGGGGGACGCGCAAACAGCAGTCAGAAGTGAGTGTGCTTAGCTTGACGATGCAATTTGAAGGCTGTTCCGCTGCAAGTTGCTTCTGTTGTTTCGCTGCTGCTGTGACGCTGCTGATGTTGCAGCCTGGTGTTCGAGGGGTGGTTGTATACGTTCTCATTGTTGTGCTGGCGGGCACTTGTTTCGCCACTTGTTTCGTGCCTTGTTCCTTGCGAGTGGTGTGTCCTCTGTCCTGTGTCTTGCTTGCCCAAGCGTTAGCCCAGCAGGTCTTGTCGGCATGGCTTAAGCCTTGCCATCGCCATCTCTGCTTGCTGCTGCAGTGCTGCAGTGCGTGCATCGCTGAAATGCTCCGGCTGTGTCCTTGTGTTCGTTTGCCTTGGATTGTATTTGACGTGTTTGCAGGACAAGTATAACCAGTAGTAGTCAGGGTACACCAGTACGTACTTGATTGAGGACCAGGCGTGCCCATGCATGTATTCAAGACTGTCGTGATCACTCTGATGTTGTAATGTAAGCACCCTTTAATCATTAATACAAGTACAATATGAACAACCAAACATTAGTCCTTATCTTTCCGGAAGAAAGGGTACCTATAGTAAGGGGTACTGCTGCTGTATTTTCTAACAGGAGCTTGCTGACACATGGACAACAGCACAGCAGTAACTTTTATCAGTGATAGAATACCACTTGGGCCTTGCGCCGGACCTCGCAACGTGCGCGTTTTCCTCGTGTCCTCGTACACTAAACAGTACTATTAATAGTGCTATTCATTTACTGATGGCCGCAGTGCAATTGGCAGTGCAATTGGAAGTGCAATCGGTGAGTGGCAGAGCTCGGTCCTGGTCCAGAGTGTGTACTGCCAGTAGCGTGCTGACAGCATACTCTCTGTGTAGGGTGCTGTACTGGCAGTACTGCCGGTGCTGTACCGGCTGAGGGAGCTACAAGGGTTGTCAGTGTATATATTTACGTATCGTATCGTCCCACGATAACGCCTCGACTATAGTGGAAACCCACCACATTACGCAGCGCCGAGAGAGAGCACGCGAAACAGAAGAGAGAGGGGAGAGAAGGAAGGTGACTGTGAGCACGATGGACGAAGCCGCGTCAACCTCTGACGGCTTGGGTTCTGTAGATTCCTCCTTGGTCCCATCGTTCATTTGTCCGCTTTTTCTCATTTCTCTTTATATAGTCAACGTACATATATCGCATGACTCAGAATCGCCGCGACCGGTTTTTCGGCTTCGGCTCGGCCGAAACAGTGCATTGTTTGGGTGGCATCTTACGCAGCTACTGTAGTGCATTATGTACTGGCGGCTGGGGCTGCCAAGCGGGCAACAGCACGTGCACAAGCGGCGGCCCCACGTACATGAACAGTTCGAGTCGGGTGACGCAATGCTGCCTTGCATACGGCTGCAGGTTGCGGCAAGGTTGCATACTGCTGCTGTATGATTTTTATAGTATCGAAATGCGGGTCCCGATCAACTTATGATACAAACGAGTGCGTGGAATCCTGCTGTACGACACTGCTATACTGTGTAGTAAGCTCTTGACTCACCACAAATGTTCGGCATCGATGTCGTATCTACTGCTGTCTGTTAGCT
Source organism: Macrocystis pyrifera (assembly GCA_031763025.1). Lineage (NCBI taxonomy): Eukaryota > Phaeophyceae > Laminariales > Laminariaceae > Macrocystis > Macrocystis pyrifera. Next base: position 348,293 of record JASSKH010000045.1, read on the forward strand.
TACACTCGATACCACCCGCGCTAAAGTATTCCTGGTAACTATTAACAGTACTGGTATAGCACAACCCTGTGGTCGTGCAGCTAGTGGTCAAGCAGCTAGCAAACGAGGTAGGGTCAGCATGGCCTGGGGCTGTTTTGCAAGCACTCCTATTGGCAGCAAAAAACGGCGGTGAAGTGTCAACGGTAGTAGTGGTGGAGTATTTTACCCCCTCGTGGTCAATACTAATCTTTAGCTTTGCAAGCTGCGATATTGCGTAATTTTATACGCCAATCGTGCTTTTTTATCTTTTGTACTGTGTTTTTTCGGTGTGTCTTTTCGTCTTCTCGTTTTCCATTTCCTTGACTGTGTCGCCTTTTCGCTGTCTTTTAGGTTTTTCCTACTTCCGTTTCCTCTGGTGTAACGTCCTTTCGTTGTCTTTCGTTGTGTATTCGTTTTGGTTTATTGGTGCAAACACCGGGTCTGGGGTCTGTCCGACCCAGGCTGACGAACAAGGCCATCAAAGCCCGGACGGTGATGCTCGTCGTCGAGAAGGCCGATGGATCGAAGGAGACTACCGTCGTGTCTAGGAAGCAGGCGCTAGCAGCTGCGATGGCGGCCAACCTTGACCTCGTTCAGGGTGAGAGATAGAGAGATAACAGTCTCTTCATGCAGAACACACAACACATGAAGCATGGAGCATATACAACACGTATAGCACATTCAGCGCATACACACCTAGTATGCCCTTCGGTTACAGTAGTCTAACTCGAAGCAGATGTCGGAGTGGGTGCAGGAATGTAGATATGCACGGTGTCGGCCAGCGCGAAGTCTTAGCGTCACAGGTGCTTTGTGCGTGAATTTGTGCGCAGAGGTTCCACCAAAACCTCGAAACTCGAAATCTGGAATCTGGTTCGATCTACCTCGTGTTCTCTGTTTAGTGTTCACTGCTTGTGGCACGGCAGCAATGATTTTTGCGTCCTAGGCTGCCGCCGGTGCTTGACTCACAAAGCTTGTATCCCGTCGTGCGCTCGTGCGCTCGTGCATTCATGCATTCAATTCATGTATTTCATCGAGCCCTTCCTTCCTTCCTTCCTCCTTCACTAATGTCTTACCTTTCTCGCCTAATGAATTGGTGCTACTTACATCCTGCTCGATGGTGGACTAATAAACCAATCAGTGAACGCGAAGAGCAGCCCTGTGGTGTGCAAGCTGATGGACTTTAAGAGGGAGGAGTACCGCATAAGGAGACTGGCCAAGGCTACCTCAAGGAGAGTACAGAAGACCAAGGAGATACATATGAGGGTACGCTATACATACACCATACGACTATAAGCCAAGCGAGTTGCTACTTTTTACGGTCGCCCTAATTATAAGGTATATAATGACGAGAGAAACGACTTGCTATTCTGTTCAGCCGCCTAAAATGTAGGGCATGCCTTTTAAAAAATTGGACATGCCTTATTAAATATATAGGGCGCGCCTTGTTTTTTTAGCTGGGTGAAGCCAGAGATCCTATAGAAGCTCTGAAGCCGGAGATCGCGCCGCGGTGGATACTCTTCGGTTTTTCTTTGCTTCCTTTTGCAAGCAGCGCACACAGTTGATGACAGTTACTAATATGTTACCAGGGAAACTTTGTGTTGGTACCGAAATAGTTGGATATTTCCACAGCAATCTGTATAAAACGCATCGATGTGATATCCAGCTTAAAACTGTGTGATGCGTCCGACACTACTGCTGTTACGATACCAATATCCGACAATGCCGTCACCACTTCCAACACTACTGCTGTTACGATATCCAACACTACTGCTGCTGTTACGATGTCCAACGCTACTCCCTCAATATCCAACACTACTGCTGTTACGATACCCAACATTACTACTGATGTTACGATATCCATCCCTACTGTTACGATATCCAAACACTACTGCTACGATACCCCAAAACTACTGTTACGATATCCTACACCACAATGCTACGATACCCCAACACTACCGTTACGATATCCTACACCACACTACTGCTGTCGCGTGTCGACATGTCGCTGCAGGGACTGATCGGCGATCACGACTTCGAGCGGAAGGTCAACGACGTGAAGAAGTATTTGGACAGGGGCGACATGGTTAAGGTCAGAATTCCTGAGATAGTTGGAATAGTTGCCTGGTCCGTACGTTGCAGAGGATAGACAAGTGGGTAGACAGATGGATACATGTGTGGATGGATGGATGGATGGATGGATGGATGGATGGATGGATGGATGGATGGATGGATGGATGGGTGTATGGATGGATGGGAGGATGGATGGATGGATGGATGGATGGATGGATGGATGGATGGATGGGTGTATGGATGGATTGATGGATGGGTTAATGGATGGTTGGGGGAGTGAATGGGGGTCGGATGAGTCACTAGATGCGTAGGTAGCCTCGTGTTCTTGCCCCGATTGTCGCAGGTTATTGGCGACGGTTCGACGCGATGGGGGTGCTGTAGTTGACTTGGTGGCTCGGAGGTACATACTCGCGTAGGGAGCGAGCGCTGTGATTTGCCGTGTGTGCTGACGTTACCTCCGACCGGTATCTCCAGCAGTACATACCATCAAAATGGACGTTTGCGCCCGAATCTGTTGCCACCTTGTCCAGTAAGCCCTGAACGGACACAGAGTAGCCCCTTGCATCCTTTGTTTTTACTGTCTTGTTGATACTCAGCAAGCCCACAGTAGGGGTACCACTTTTTAATACCAGGTGTTTCCTGACAAGTTGAGCTCCTCAAGTGAGCACCTAGCGGTTAGTGTGATACTGTTTCTCGTATATTTGTTGTAGGACTTGGGAGTGCATAGTGCATAGCTGGTAGCAACGTTGATGGAGATGCGCGAACAGGCTTGTTCGAAGTCATGCTTTCGCTGATTGGCTGATTGCTGATGATGACCTCGTGTAAGGAGCACAGAACAAGATGGTCTACTGCTGCTGCTGCTGTTATCACACCGAGTCATGGCCATAGTCTAGTTTGGTGGTTACATGACAGGCTCCGATAATTCTAAAGCGGAATAAAAAAACACACGTCAGGAAGAAAACAAAATCACCTGCTATATGAATATGACGTGCGCAATGATTGGCCTGCCTCACCTGCCGTGAGTATGTGCACGAGAGAGATGGCGAACATTCCGTACTACCTGGTAGTGTTACGTGAAGTGACTTCTACGTGCGTATTATAACGTCTATACGGTATCTGTAGAAAGAGTCGGCACGAAGTGAAAAGGGACATGCCATACACATATACAAGAACCTTATAAACGTACATCAGTGCAACATGTAAATCTCTGGAGGGAGTAGGCACAAGGGAGATGCGAACATGCCATACCAATGGCAAATTGGTTGTATTCCATACGTACATAGTATCAGGTATTCATGTAACGGTACTGTCTACATCTTAATCTATAAATGGTGGTTTTTTTCCAGGTGGTGATGGAAGCTCCGATGTCGCTGCTGAAGCGCTCCCTCCACTGCTTGAGGGACCTGCAGGACAAGTTCGAGGAACATATGGACAGCACCACGGTGCGATATACATGGCCCTATGACATGGCCCTGTTCTGGCTACTGTACGTAATGACTCCTGTTCCTGTATGTAACTATTCCTGTTCCTGTACGTAATTACTCCTGCTCCTGTACGTAATTACCCCTGTTACTGTACGCAATTTCTCCTGTGCTACTTCTGTCAAAGTTCCTACGACTGTAGTATCAAGTATTAACAGATACCTGGTATTTCGGTTGAGCCTCGTTTGTCGATGCTCCTTACTGAGGAACACGCAGATAGCACCACGGTGCGATACACACGACCCTGTGACGCGGCCGTGTTCCAGTACCCTAGTTTGGTGTTGTAGTGCCCTAGGTACGTGCTCCAGTACCCCAAGTACGTGCTCCAGTACTCTAATTACGTGATCCAGTACCCTAGTTGCGTGTTTCAGTACCCTACAGCAGTAGATAGACACGTGCTCCAATACCCTGCCCTAGGCACGTGGGCCAGTACCCTACCCTAGCCACGTGCTCCAGTACCCTAGCTACGTGATCCAGTACCCTAGACACGCGCTTCAGTGCTCTAATTGCGTGCCCCTGTGCCCTAGTTACGTGCTACAATGCCCTAGGTACGTACGCCGATACTCTAGTTACGTGCTCCAGTACCCTCCCTACGTTCGAGCGAAGCGAGTTTCTAATGTACACGGCCGCCTAAAATATACCACAGGGCACCTCATGACGCCTTACCCTGGTGCCATGTTACGTAGGGCATGCCTTACCTATGAGCTGGTCAAGCCGGACATCCGACATCCGAAGTATAGGAAACTTGAATTCAGAGATCTGCGCCGCCCGACCTAAAATCTCCGAAAATGTCGAATCTCCAAAAAAAAAGTTGTAGTACTGCCTTCCACCAATGCACAAGTCGACGACAGTTTCAAATAGCCTGCAGCGCACGAGTTCCTAGCGAGAGCTACCCTATCTGTGTGCTGCTGTACGTACGTACTTTTTATTGTGCGATTTTTTACATACTTGCTGTTGATAGATTGTCCCGTGTTCTGCAATTGTCAATGCTGCTGACAATTTCACCGCATGTCTGTCCGTAAATATAAACACTGTTTATTGTTCACGTCAGATTCCAGATGGTGATTGTATTGCCGGACAGAGACACAGAGACAGACACAGACACAGACGTCACAGATGTTACTCTGTGGAGATGTCCCCCCGCCGCTCTCGCTCTGTGTCTCTAGGTATCTCTCTGTGTGTCCCGCTCCATACATGCCGACGACTCGCTACAGCAGTAGGTTCTGATGCAGATGTTACTCGTGATGATTACACCCCCCCCTCTACGTTTCTCTCGTATCTGTATGCGTGTGATACGATACATACCGACGAGTCGCTAGATTTTGATGCAGATGTTACTCGTGGTGATATCTTCCTCCCTCCCTCTCGATACTATCCGATGACTCGCCAGGTGGTGATGAACCCGTCTGCTGGGGGCAACAACGGCCTAAACCGCCGGGAAGTGCTTTGCACTCCTAAAAAGGTGAAGGTACCCGCCAAAGAAAAAAGACAGCCGCCAGGAACGGGGGCGTTGGCAGCTGGAAAACTGTACACGCCGCCTCACCTTGTCGGGGGAGTTTCCGGAGGGATTGATCAGAGCGCGGTGCTTGAGCTTGTGGGAGCAGGAGAGGGGCAAGAGAGAAACCTTAATTCGGTGTCCGAATCTCCTGACGCAGATTCCGATCACGAAGACCCGGAAGGTCTAGAAAATTCGGAATATATTTCGGAAGATGATTCGGGCGAGGAATCGGACGGGGAAGAGAACGGGGAGCGTGCCGGCGGAGAGAAAAAAAAGGTCATTGAAAGAGTCGTTGGACCTGGAAGATGCTCTGCTGTGGGAGATGTCGCAGAACCCAAATTACGGGGAAGAGGTGGATCTTGCAGCAGAATGGGAACTGTCTAAGGCTCGCAAGAAGGGCCCGAGGGGGGAAGCGGACGCCAAAGGCAGGGCCAAGGATGGCAGCGTCAAGCGCGGTGCCGACAGGAAGACGGGCAAGTGGAGGACCGCGGGGGGTGGCAACGTCAGCGAGGCAGCCGATGAAGAGTTGGATGACGACTCGCGCCGCGACAGACCAACCAAGCGAAGGGAGGGGGGAAGAGGAGAAGGAGGAAGCGCCGGACGAGGAGGAGCCGGTGGAAGGGGGTCAGGGTCAGGCGGGGGCCACGGTAGAGGCACCCCTCATAGCCTAGCGGGGACCGGACACTCTGGAAACTTCCGGTGGGAGGGAGGGCGAGGGGGATTCTCCGGGCGGGGACGTGGACACGGGGGCAGGCTGGGAGGCAATGGAGGGGATAGGGGGGTGGACGATGACGGAGAGAGGAGAACGCCCTGCCCCCCGCCACCCGTGCGGTCGACCCCGTACAAATGGGGACCAACGTCGAAAAGCGAGGGGCAGGGGGCGACAGCGGCAGCGGCGGCAGCGGCAAGGGTGCCGGCGCCGCCGTTGGTGGTTACCCCAGCCGCCATATCGCAGGCATTGGGTGAGAGAATCGAACCGCGCAGAGCAGAAGCGGAAGCGCGCCAGCTGGGGGAACAGCAGGGGGAGGAGGGGGAGCGCCGAGGAGGCAGAGGTGGTGGCGGCTTTGACGCAGATAGGGGTGGGGCACAACGAGAGAAGTTTGGAGGGGGGGGTACGGCGGCGGCAGCGGCGGCGGCGAGAGGTAGTGGGGGTGGTGCTGGTACTGGTGGTCAGCAACATGGATCGGCTCCTCAAATGCCGGCCATGAGCCTGAAGGGGTGGACGAGCGTGGCTTCTACCGATCGGTTTCAGTTCCCGGCTGCCGCGCCGACCGCCTCCTCCGCGGCGACCGTTCCCTCGCGAGAAGGGTCAGTTCATGTTAGTCGTAGCCATGGGGGTAGTAGGCCTGGTGATAGTCTTGGGCATGGCCGTGGTGATAGCGACCGTACGTCTGCCGAACGCGAACGTGAGCCAGATAGCGCGGGGGGTGGATCGTAAGGAATGAAACCATTACGCTTCTGGGTAAGCCAATACTCTTTTTTTTTTTTCCTGCGTCAGTCACTCTTTGTGCTCGGGCTTCCATCATTGCGAGTCTTTCCGATCGAGCAGCTATTGCTCTTGGACCTTGCACAACCTCAAGAACTCCCGAAGTACCAAGAGTCTGCGCTGCTGCTGCTGCTGTAGTTGTCTGTTTGATATGGACAGCGATTTACTGTAGAAAAGGAAGCGACCCTGTTAAAAAACGCCACATGGGGTCAAGACCTTGCATCCAGAAGTGACCTTGCACGGCCGTTTGCGAGCGGCGGGCAACAGCGTCATTAACGCCGTTGGCCAATCCCGCTGAGCGAGCCATGCTCCTATAAGGTGATCCCACTTTTGTCACGATCGATGCGCTGTAGGCAATTTGCGAAATATCGCTGCTCGTACCGACTCTAGCACAAACGATTGTCCCGGGGGTGGAGCTGGGTCGAGTAGCTCAAGGCGCAGTGCTCTGTTGAGTCCGAAAGTTGCCCCAGACTGGTTGTGTGTCGGCTATTGATTCGTGCCGTATGCACGTCAACGTCGGAAGCGGTTTGGGACCAGATTTTGCGAGAATTGGAGTTTCCTTGTGACGGGAGACTGGCAGACAGGTTTCGAATTTCCGATTTAGAATACTCGGTAGACCTATGTGGAACTCACGCTCTCGCGCTTTCCGCGTATCAATTTTTATGCAAGAAGTCCCTACGAGTATGCACTCGGTGAGACTCGAACCCACGAAATTGATCTTAGTAGGTATGCGGACCACCTACTAAGCCACCGGGGAGCGCTGGCTGTGCACGATACCGGACCGAAAACGGTATACGGTATATACCGGGGGGGGGCATCATACGAGTTGGTTGACTTACCTTGAGGTTTGTTGCGCCTAGAGGTGCCGGTACGAGCTTACACCGTCAACTGGCATAATAGTCCACACGGAGTACCATTGGATGACATGTTTCTTCGAGCTCTGGACAAGTTTGGAGTTTCTGCCACAGAAGACCCCAAGCCCAGTAAACTCGAGAATTATTCTTTAAGATCAAGTTTCCGTGCTGCCCCTGATAATTCCGCCCTTTCTCAGTCAACATACCAAAGGACTACCCTCTGGTACTAATTATCACCACCCTTTTCTACCTCTCTAGCGACAAAATTATTGCCGACGGTGTGCGCGCCGTACCCAAGTAGTGCACCTCCTTGCGTTCAAGTCCAGGTGTACCGTAAAGAGTGAAGAGTGAAGGAAGAGCGTACAGTTCGACAGGGGTGGGGTGTGATCGTTTCTCAGCGCTCGACTTTTCAAGGAAATGGAAGGTTGCTAATAATACCGAACAAGGTGTTTTCGGAAATATCTGGTCGAGAGCCTTCCGGAAGATATTCATCTCCGTCTTTTTTAGCACCCTTACCGTTGTCTTGAAAGCTGTCAACATCTATCTATAGGTAGCGCTGCTAAACGATCGCACCCCCGGGCGAAGTCTACGCTCTGACTTCTTACTACTCCTCACTCCTTACGGGGTGGGACTCCAACTATGACACCCTGCTGCTGACATCACGTTAGTTAACAACCCGGGCAGTTTGCCAAGCATGGCCGACGCTGCAACAAGCGTCACCGCTGTTTAGCGATGTTTCCTTCTCTCTAAAAAAAAGGGTTGAAATGGTCGCCGATATCACCATTTGAAAAATATGTATGGTACGTGTACGTACATACAACAAGCCGAGAGAGCAAGATTTGAGGGAGGAATGCATTACTCCCGTCGTGTGCCCTTCCACGTACAATATAAGCAGAGCAAAGCAAGGCACAGCAGCAGCAGACCCCACCGTAGTAAGCGACTTGTTTTGGTGAGGCGGGGTGTGTCCTACACCCTTACCCACTAATTTATAGGCGCTAAGACGGCACGGCTCATCAACAAGTCAGTAGTCGGACTACAATAGCAGTTAAGTCGTTTCCCGGAGTTGCCGACTCTCCGATTTATTGGGTTTCCATATTTGTAGGTAGGATTGTTGTATGCGGGATATACGTTTTATTTTTTGGGCGGGCCCCCCTCGCCTGATTTACGTCGGCAAGTGGGCTGGCCATCAGCTGCCTTCGCCAGACAGCCGACCTGCCCACTAAATCGAGTTAAGTGGCTAACGGCACCTACCGATTAGTTTTTAGTCGTGAACTCCTGCTGACTCGCGGGTCTACTACAGGGATTTCAGTATATGTACCAGTACGTTTTGTGCAAAAGCCTAGCCTGGCAGCTCTGAATATTTCGGTTCATGTTTGCGCAAACGATCGATCAATCAATCAATCGATCGATCACTAATCACTCAATAATCCCTCATCAATCAATCAATCAATCAATCTGACGGGGGGGGGGGGGGGGGGGTAAAAAGTTATTTCAAGCTTGCCGTTGTTCAATCGTACCGGATGGGTGCTGTGCGAAGACCACCACCAGCGTCGCTCAAAACCTCGTAGGGGGAAAAAAAGAGAAGGAAAATGCAAGCTCAAGAAAAAAAAAAAAAAGGAGAATGAGCAACTCTCGCGCCAAAATCTGTCTGGACACACAAAGCCCACCCCCCGCTACTACGACTACGGCAATACTGCTCCCGTTGACCGAAGGTATCAGTTGAGTATTGCTACAATAATGAAAAATTGCACGCTGCGCCTTAAAAACGTCCCGACCAACCCACCACAAAAATTGCTGAACCTGTTACATGCCAAGAGGGCCAGCCTCTGGTACTGTTGTGCTGGCTAAAGGTCAAGCTTGAAAGCTAGCCCTAGGTAGCTGCCGACAATAGCACTGGCTAAGTCTAGCTTTCCAATTCACCCTACCGTCTCATCCACTCCAAAGGTCCAAAGCTAGGCAACTGAACCCTGTCGCGCGGTATCACGGCAGTGCTGAACGGGCCGAGGTGAAACTTTGCACAGATCGGACAGAGACCATTCCCACTAAATCATCTACTGTAGATCTTTCAAGGAAGATAGATCTATTAACCTTTTATGATTTACCAGGTAACTGGATATCCTGCACGATCTAGCACATAATTGATTTGATTGGATCTATGCCTCATAGATCCTGCACAACACATCGTAACGGTAGGCTAGCACACGGATGATTTGTATTATTAATAGTAGTAGCTAGATACATCGTGATGTGCCCGTTATGTGAAGCATTGACCGTTAACCCTACGTAGCATGTAGCGTTGCACTGGCTAGAAGGCCTCCAAGCTCCACGGTCAACCCCTAGTGCTGTACTGACTGAGGTCAAGCTTCCGCCCCGACGATCGAGATCCAGCCCCCCCCGCCGCCCCCCGCCCGCCTCCTTCCTTGCCCGCCACAGACACACTCCGAGCCATGATGGCAGCGCGCACCGCCCCTTCAAGGGCCTGGCGTCCCCCCTCCTCCCGCAAACGCCACCGCCTCCTTGAAAGCGGCTGCGGATGATCGCGCTGCGTGCAGCAAGGCTTGGCCGATGGTAGCGCTAAGCGTGGGTAGCTTTAGAGTTAGCGCGGAAGCGTAGAGGGGTAGAAGGAGGCCTAGCAGCGGACCGTGGCTCGCCGGCGGCGCCGCCTGTTTAATTGCCCCCGCAAGTGTCGGCATCGTTGCCGATATCGTTGGAGGGGGGGGGAGGGAAATGGAGGGAAGGGAAGGGAAGGGAAGGGAAGGGAAGGGAAGGGAAGGGAAGGGAAGGGAGGGGAAGGGAAGGGAAGGGAAGGGAAGGGAAGGGAAGGGAAGGGAAGGGAAGGGAGAGGAGTGGGGGGGTTTGGCAAAGAGAACGCATGGGATAGGGTGAAAAAAATCGGGTCGGAAGTGTGCGACTTGATCGGTCGCCACTCACACAATCCTCAGCTGATTCTTCATGGGGTCAACTGCTCATTGCGCGGCCACAATGCTTGCCGGGCGCGAGGAAATAAGCTTTGCGAGAGGCGTTGCCATACCACGCGCAACAAAATAACAATCAAAATAAAAAACACCGCGAAAAAGCCCCCACGGTGTCGTCAAAAACCAAAGCCAAACAACAATAGCCTACCGAATTGAATAGACGAAACAAAAAAGGCGCAATGTTACGGTACACACGTCAGGCCATCGTACTCCGCGGTGGGCCTACGTACCTTGAAGGCGATCTGCGCCACGTGTACGCCCTCCAGCAGGCAGGCTTCGCGCAGACTCTCTTCCCCGCCGCCATCCCCCCCTTCCCCCCCACCTCCCCCCCTGCTGCCGCAGCCGCGCGGTCGACCTCAATTCTTAAGGCAGTCAGGGAGGGCGGCGCAAGCAATCGCAACAGCACCGCCGCAGCCCCTCTTACAGCCAGAGCATCGTCAACTCCACCGCCAGCAATAACACCTGCGCCCGCGTCTCCCGCCGCCACCGCTGCCGCCGCCGCCGCCGCCGTCACCGCTGCCTCCCCGTCATCGACGGCAGGCCCAACCGTGGCGGCAACAGCGCGCAGCAGCGCTAACCGCGTGGACACTGAGCACCGATCAGAAGGGGAGCTAAGCGCCGCGCGTAGCGGTCCCGCCAGCCTCTCCGCTTCAAGCGGCAGCGCCAAAGCTACCGCGCCCCAGGCCGTGGCTGCCGCCCCAACCGTAGCTGATGCCACAGCAGCAGAAGCAGCCGGACCAGCGGCGGCAGCAGCAGCAGATGATGACGAAGCCTGTGAGGGAATGCTGGCATTACCCGTACCCCCCCTGTCGCCGACCGTCTCTTCCGCGCGGCGCAGAAGGGCTTCCAACAGTTCGTTCACGGTCCGGCCCGCGCCCATAAGCAGGCTCGCGGCGTTTTCGACACGCGGCGAAGGGTTACTCCAGCTGCCGCTGCCGGTGCTGTCCCCGCTGCTATTGTCATTGCCATTGACAACACCGCTATGGCTGATAGTGTTGCCGTTGGTGTTGCTGTGGCTGCCTTCGACCTCACAACCCTTCACTGCAGGCGAAGCTGTGAGCGACAAAGCTGACGCCCCTGGCAAAATCTTTGCCGCTGGAGAACCGCCGGTGCCGGCCCCTCCGCCACCCCCTCCGCCACCCCCCCCCTCCTCCTCCTTCTCCTGTTTCTCGTCTTTCTCCACTCCCCGCCCCTCCTCGGAAACACAAGCCGCCTGCTGCACCTGTGTACCGACGGGTGTTGCCGTTCCAGCAGAAGGGGTCGTCGTCGCAGCAACCGCAGGGTCTCCACCACGGCCCTCGCTTTCCTCGCCGCGGCTGCCCGAAACAGCTACAGCAACTGCCGACTCCTCATCCGACCGCGCCTCTTCTGCAGCATCCCTCTGGACAACCCCCTCCCCACCGCCGATGTCACCGTTAGGAGTGGATGTCCCGACAAAATCACCCATATCGTCAACCTCGACATGGTCACCCTTATCCTTGTCAGAAGGAGCAGCAGCAGCAGCAGCAGCAGCAGCCTCCGATCCGTCCCGCTCAGGCCCGTTTTCGACCCCCTCCTCTGCAGGCGGCGTGAGGGGCGACTCCACGGAAGCTTCACCGTGCCCCTCTCCATCCTCACCGTTACCAACGGCAGTTTCAACGGCACTATCAACGGCACTATATGTGCCGGCAATACTGACCGCTACGCTCGACCCATCTGCGAGGGGTGGTTCCACCGTTTCAAGCGCGTCCTCCGCCACGCCTGGGGCATCTGTCGGCGGTGTCAATTCTGCCGCTTCTACCGCACAAGCAACAGCACCGCCAGATTCAGAGCCGTCTGGAGATCCGGCGGAAACGGCGGCGCCGCTGCTTCCCTCGTTTTCCTCCATGTTCTCCCCCTCCCGACCTGCTGCTACCGCAGCAGTCGCCGTGGCTGTTGCTCGTGATGGCTGAGCGAGGGTCTTCTTGAGCGCGATTCCGTCGACATCTGCGGCCTCCTCCCCCTCGTTGCTCTCGCATCCTGCCCCAGAATCGCCTCCCGCTGCTGCTGCTGCTGCTGCTGCTGCCGGTGCCGGTGCTGCTGCTGCTGCTGCTGGTGTATCTGCTGCCGCTGCTGCTGTTGCTGCCGCAACCACATCGCCTTCATCCGTTCGGTCGGCCCCATCGGTCATGGCATTACCCTCACCATCGCCATCACCATCTGCTGCTGCTGTTGCTGCTGCAGGGGCCCCTCCCGTCACACCACATCACTCGCGACCCCCACAGGCGCGACAGGCGCGGCATCGTCCGCTCCCTGGAAGTCCTCATCTCCCCAATCATCATCATCCTCATCATCATCATCACCACCACCAACTCCACCGTCAACACCTTCTCGGCCGTCGTCGGCTGTCTCGCCCCTTCCCTCCGTCACTCCGCACCCAACCCCCGGCGTCACAGAAGCGCTTCCAGGCACCGGAACACCCACTCCTCCTCTGGCACCTGCCCCCCCAGCTATGTCCGCACGCACGTCCACACCAGGACCACCAGCCGCGGCCCCTCCAGGGCTAACGGTGACAACATCACCACTACCGGTGCCACCACCACCTGCAAGCTCTTGCGGCACATCCCCATACCGCGAAACCTCGCGGACGCAGGCGCGCACAAAATCGACAGCAGCATCCATCTCACTCGATCCCCCTTCCAATGCCGCCGAACCCCTCGTAGCATCACCCCCTCTTCCTTTTCCCTCCCGACCAACAAACAACGGCGGCGGCTGCGCCGCCGCCTCCGCCCCCGCCCCCACCTTCGAACCGACCAACCCCAGCTGCCTGCCGGAAGCCGCCCCCAGTACTCTTACGGCGAGGAGCAAGAGAGCGGGGAGGGTTTGAGGGCGGGCATGCGGGGGACACACGGGGGGCAGACAGGCCAGGAGCGGGAGCAGGGCCGCGCGCATCGTGGCCTCCCCCGGTAGCGCGGTATCTTCCGCCGCTGCAGACGACGCGATTGCTGCCGCCAGCGCCGACTCGGTAGCCGTTGCCGGTACCAAGGGGGGGTTAGGGTTAAGGTTGACGACGCCGGGGGCTAGCGAAACAGTGGTGGATGGAACAGCCGCCGCTACTGCCGCCTCCTCCGGCGCACCGTTCGAGGGAAACACGGCTGTGAAGGGACGCTCTTCCACCGAAGGGAGGGGTTTGGACGAGAACGACGATGGGGAGGGGGGGAAGAGGAAGGGGGGGAGGGCACGCTTCCTACCACCGGGAGCGGCTTGAAAGCATCTGGAAGGACGGCTTCAACGCCACCTACCACACCGCCCATGACGGCTTCCCACAGCGCAAGCGGTCCTGGGGTTGTGTCATGTGTAGAGGGAGGTGGGGAGGGGGCGGCGGGTTGGGGCGGGTTGGGGAGGCGGGGGGGCGGGGTGGCAGGGGGCGGGCTGTCAATAAAGGTGTGCATCTTGGCGTGTTTCGTTTGATACTTGGTGGTATCTAAAGGGCAGGGGGGCTGTGCATACCTTGGAGGCACATTAGGGTTGTACGAAGGGCTATAACCGAATACCCTAGCCTCATGCCTTGCTCGCTACGGCAACTACAATAAAACCCTAGACTAGGTCAGTCTGGACCAACTACGTACTCATAAAATAGACTAAACTAATCTAGACTAGACTACTACCTGCTATCTTGTACCAGGTACTTGGTATAAGCTTTTGGCCTTAGACGGCCATTGGGGTTCATTGTTCAACCAATCCCATCCCATAGGATGAACCCAACAAGCCTCAATATACTTACAAGAGGCTAGAGCTGGACACTAGACTAGAAAGACCCGACCAGATTACACCACACTATCATAGGCAAGGCTAGACTCACCCGCGTCTCCCTCATCCCCGCTGCCCTCCGCCTCCTTCGCCCCTTCCTTTCGACCCCTTTGCCCCCCCAGCCTCCCTGTTGGGCCTTCGCTAACCGCTCCCACCGAGGCCACACCCGCCGTCGCCGCCGCTGTGACCGCGGCCGCTGTCGCCTTTCGGATATATCCAGCCCCCTCCCCGGTCACAAGCACGCGCAAGACAGAAACAGCGGCCAACTGGAGGCGGGGAGAACATGCGGTCCCCCCCCTTCTCCCCCCTTCCCCTCCCCCTCCCGCCTTCCCAAGGTCAGTCGCGGCCCCTCGGCGCGCGAAGGGAGGCGAAGAAAGCGTGTGCACTGCGCGGACTACGAACGAGGTCAACGAGATAGGCATACCGTTATCGTCGACCACACCATTTGACGCCCCGTTGCTGCTGCTGTTGCCCCCGGCGTCCTTCCCTTCCGCGGACAGGTTGTGCTTCTCAACACCGTTCTCGGGCCCGTTCTTGAGATCGGTCCCCGGAACGGTCTGCGATGGGGAAACGTCTTTTTGTGCGGCAGAAAAGGGGGCTGCGTTCGGCTCTCCCAGCAGCAGTAACTCGGGCCTCGTGAATAGACACCTGCGGGGGCACAGACGCCAAAGTTAGCGCCGAATCCAACATGGTTGGTTTAGTGTCGGTGTCGGCGTGTAAGTACTTATTAATAGCATTTATATGTATGTTATTAGTTACCAGTGTGCTATTAATACTACTATCACTGTATTATTAATATTACCATATACCAGGTATATATCAGTGTAGTACAATGCTCAGTGCATCCCTATTGACGCTTGTTAGTGCCTGTCTAATATCAGTGTGATACTGATACTGCTTCCAGTGAGGACGTCCGTATCGTTATGAAATTCAAGCGAATATTGTCACTGCGACACCTACTTGGACCTACTGAAACACTCTACTGCACCGCCTACTGTGACACCTACTAAACCCCCTGCTGCCACACCTGCAACGGCATCTACTGCGATACATTCTTCAAAACCTATAGCAACGCCTTCTGCCCACCTGCAATAGCTACTGCGACAGCTATCGCAACACATACTGCAACATCCTCTCTAACACCCACCGCGACACCTACTGCGACCGCCAATCGTACCCCGCAAGTCTGACCTGGCCTACCCATCCCCAACAGCGGGCCCTTCCAACTGACCTAAGAGCGGTGAGAAACATCAGAGAGGCGTGTTCGGCGGTCTGCCCCTCGTCCTCCTCCCCCTCAACGTCGCCGGCAGCACCATCGCCCCCGGAGGCGTGACCAAAGTTTCCGTCGGTCGAGCTCAAGAAAAGACGCGCGTAGCGGTGGGGGGCTACCGCTCGACGACGGCTAAGCCTGAATGAAACCGAGGGCCGGAAGGGAAAAAAAAAAAACGAACAAACAAAAAAGACGGGAGAATGAAAAACGAACAGAACAACACGACGAAGAACAAAACGATGAAAAGCACAAAAGGAGAGCAGAACGAGGAACAAGAAAAGACAAGCAACAAGAAAAACAGGGGGGGGTACAACTACCAGGCAGGGTGCAATATTAATTCAAAAAAGGAAAACGACAAACGAATCAAACGATGAATAACAAAACAAGCAACAAAACGACGCATAAATAAACGATGAACAACATAAAACAAACAAAATGATGAATGAATCGAGAAAAATGGACGAAAAAAAATACGCAAACGGAGGGTCAGAGGGCCCAGTAGAGCGTGGGTGATGGTGGCGTGTTGGCATGTTGCTTAAAGCTTCGGACCACTTTCCAGCCGCGTGTGGCCATCGACCTCGAAAAGATCCATACATCGACATCGAAAAATATCAAAATCAGAACAGAGGCAGAAGTCGACGATACCAAAATGGACAGCGACGCCGCAATAGATATATAGCGGATATCACCAAAATCAACGCTCACATGCCAGCATCGACATCGAACTTCACAACAACAATGATATATAACAACGTCATCATCATCGACATCATCGACATCATCATCGACATCATCGACATCATCATCGACATCATCATCGACATCAAAGACCTCAAAGATATTCAGAGCCAACAAACTGGTCGGGTCAAACCTGGCGGGTCAAGTCGGGGTGAGTCGGGCAAGGGTACCCGACCCGACCCAACCCGCGTGTAGGGTCATGACCCGTCAAGAGCCCTGACGAAATCAACATACATACTACCGTAGGTATCAACATCGACAAAAAAGACATCGACATGCATACCAACATACCAACCATGAACATGAGTACCGTCATCAACAAAATCAACGCATCGACATGCTTCATTCCACGTATCAAAACACAATCTTAACGTTTCAACTTTCAGCGCCTCCCATCGCCGACAGCTTCAACCGAACCAAGACCAATCAGATATGCTCGCTCACCCTTCCTCGGCAGCCAACAGCCCGCAGACGCACACCGAAAGCAAAAACGGGGGCGCGTCCTTATTGTCCCCCGCGCCTGCCCTGCTAAGTTCCGCCGCAGCCGCTGCAGCCATGACCGGCCACCGCCCCTTGAGCATCGCCTTCGCAAATGACGGTTTTATGCCAGGGGGGTACGTGAGTCCAGCGCCGATGTTCCGTTTCGCAGATCGGGGCCACAGGCCAGAAGCATCACCCTGTAGCGAGTGAGTGAGGTGGAGATGAATATGCGAACGAGATTTAATCTCGACACCGTACTGATACCGACACAAAAAAAAAAAAATTGAAATCTTTTCGATATAACCGTCCATCTATAAAACATAACGGGACCAGGTAAAGTACAGAGCAGATAAAATAACACGAGGGAACGTAGAGTAGTAGAGTAGAAGAGTAGAAGAGTGATCGGGACCAAGCATGGTGGTTAACACCGGGATGTGTGTTGTTTTTGGGTTCATCGTCGGCTCTGACTCCCCTCTATGGTGCTAAACACGGTCCAAAAACTAGCGTCAACGCCGCACCCGGAGGATTGCGGAGATTCCTTCCCACAGCCCCAAGTCACCGCCTCTTCCTCCTCCTCCTCCTCCTCCTCCTCCTCCTTGTTCTTCCCGTACCTGATTCAGGCGAACCGCATCCCGCACGTTCGCCAGCCAGTGCATGGACAACGCCTTGATGTGCTCCCGGAGCGCGTCCATGAGGCCCCGTCGAACAGTGTCCGGGATGATGGCTGAAAATTCGGCCGTAATAATAGAGTCGGGGTGGAGGAGGGGGAGGGGGGGTCTTGCATTATTATAAGAAACAAAAATAATGGGGGGAGGGGGAAACACAAAACAGAAGAAAATACAGACAAATAAAAAACGAACGAAAACGAAACACGAAAAAAAGACAAAACCAAGAAAAAATAGGAGGAAACGAAAGCAAACGAAAACACCACCAGCACGCACAACAGAACCGTCGCAATCGCCTCCTCCTGTGCGGAGGTCAGTCGCCCATGACAGACGACAAAATCAATCAAAACGGACGACAGCAGCAACGACAGCAGCAGCAGCGGCAGCAGAAAAAACACAACAGCACTAATAATAAACAATACTGATAACAACGTCAACACCATGAACACCAACACCACTACCAACATCAACACCAACACCAACACCGCCAAAACCAGACATACACGCCCCCTCGCCCGCCCTCCCTCCCCATCACCCCACACACCAACCAAACTACCCCTCCCCTCACCACCAGAACCGCTGCCGCCTCCAAAGGCCTCCTCATCCTCCCCCCCAGCAATCAAGCTCAGCACCGCCAAGCACTGCAGCCTCGCAGCCCTCTCCCCTAACGGGACATGCATGCCATAAACCTCGGAAACCTTGGGACGGTAGCTCGCCTCCACCGCCTCCCTCATGCGGCACGCCTCAGCCTCGGCGGCCATTTTTTTCGCGTTTTCGTTCAGGGGATGGTCGCCCTCTCTCCCCGGGTTTCCACCGGAGAAGGTTGTTGCACCTTCTCCGCCGCGCCTAGTGGGGGAGGCGGTAAATTTTGACCGGGGTCGGGGGCTGACACTGCGAACGTGTTGCGAGCGGCGCCGACTGCGCGTTTGGTCAGGGAAGGCAGAGAAGGGGGTGGGCGGGCCGGCGGGCGGGCCGGCGGGCGAGGGGGGATTTGACGCGGAGGGCGGATTATTAAGATGAGGACAAACACCACCGTAGAAAATACACAGGTACTGTATTACCTGCTACTGTATTACGTGCTACTGTATTACACTTAGGATAGCATAGTGGGCAAATTACATTCCTGGTATATTACCTGGCACTCGTGTAAGACTGAGCCTTTTATCGGACAGGGTAGCGGGGGGCGGGGAGGGCGGGGTGGCGTGAGTTGAGGGGTGAAGGGGATGAGGGGTGAAGGGGAGGGCGGATAACAAAAAATATATATATATAACTGGAAAAATGTATATCTGGTGAATTTCAATCGAAACAACATACATACCTGGTACCAGTATACAATTGATGCTTAAGAAAGCCGATGGTTCTGCCCGATTTTCAAGAGTACGAATGGTACAAGTGCTGTAGCTGTAGTGCACATGTGTGGAGCCTTTTTGAGGCTTGAGAGAAAACAAACCCAAACAGATGGCGGTAAAAAACTAATGAGCATTACAGCTTCAGCCACTGCACTACCGGTGCAATGGTTGGGGGCGACGAAAGTTGGCGTCCAAACAACAAAGCGAGGAGTCGGCATGCGCGGCACGGGGTTGAGACGCACTACAAATACTAGGGGGGAACATTTTGATCAGAACCAAATACCTTAATAATGCGAGTAAACAACTCCCCCCCCCCCCCCCCCCCCAGACCGACTTTTCGAGCTGGATAACTCCGTAACCAAGAAGGTTCCAACACCAAACGGCACGTTTTCGGACAGCCCTCGACGATATATGTCACCCTTTTCGGCGCCAGGCCCGGGAGGGGGGGGGGTGGGGGGGGGGGGGGGGGCGTTTACTTGCATTTTTACGGTGTAGCTGTGAAACACATTGTAGGGGGATACATGCTTTTTGGGGTCCATCGTATGTATTATTATGATACCATGGTATCATACACCGTAATAGCTGTGTAGACGGTCTAATGGCTGGCTGGCAAGACTGAACTTATCGTACTGTTTCTTCGGTCGCTTTTTCTGGGTCCCACATGTCCCATCACATGTCCCATCACATGTCCCATCACATGTCCCATATGGGTCATACGTGATACATGTTGTCACATGTGTGCAAGCTGCAGGTGTATGTATCTCTCGGAACCACCTTTGGTAGCCTCCAGTTCACCCCTGCTAAATACCCCACTGCGCCTACAGTACTTGAACCTGTAGGCGTACCAGGTATTGCACATATGAAGGCATCAAACTGTTTCCTAGAAAAAACAAAACAAAAACACTTTCGGGGTCAACCTGTTTCCCACGAAACAAAACAAAACAAACACACAGAAACACCACCACATAAGAGGAAACTACACAGCAACCCGTCTCCCCCTTATCGTACTCTCTCTCGAGAGGTTCCTTACCTCCGCTCGATACCGCTCTGTTTGATGGACAGGGCGAGGACATCTTCGGGCATCACTTGTCGGACCAGCCTCTTCAACACCACAGAGTCCTTCACCAGACCCTGCTTACGCAAACACAGACAACGTCGACACACGGGGACGACTTTCAGCTTTTGAGCCAGCAACACGAGCGGATTCCAGGAAGTCAGCAGACGTCAGCTTTCATCCTCGCAAGGGTATGATCTAAACGTATACCAGTAGCTGGTAGATATCAAACGTCTACCTCCCTGCACCAGGTGATTGGTTATATTTGGGGAGTATTACGAGCGAACGCACTTTTCTAGTTTTTACCGCGCCCCCCAAAAGGTTTTTCTTTCGGGGTTTCTATATGTGAGGCGTCCGTGCGCCGTCTATAAAAAACGGTACACGTCTTCAACATTTTTTACAAACACATTACGGCCATCATCTCAACAGCCGGCAACAGCGTACTCGTACACCACCCGCCGCCACAAAATTTCCACGAGCGCACAAAACTTATCGACAGTTGCAATATCTGCAGCTATTTATAGAGTTCCTAGCGTATACCATATTTAAACTATTACGGGGGACCATCGTAAATAGGACCTACGGTACGCACAAAAACCTACCAGGTATATATTTCCCTATGTTCACTAACAATATTTGGTCCTATTAACTATGCCCCCCCGTAATATTAATACCAATACTGATATCAATACCGGCATTCCATGGCTGTTCACTAACGCCCCAAACCTCGCGGGTCAGATCAGGTCAGGTCAGTTAAGGTTCGGTCGGGTTGAGGGTGACCCGACCCGACCAGTGGGAGTATAAAAACCGCCTGACCCGGCCCGACCCAACCCAACCTGACCCGTGAGATTAAGAAAAATTCCCGACCCGTGAAGAGCCCTGCAATACTAAATATTCAATAACACTATTGATAGTGTCGTAGAAGTTGGCTTCAAAGCAACGGTAAAAAGGGGACGACGACCAAAGCGAGCGAGCTGAAGCAGAACCCCAGGCGCAAAAATCGTGCTCAGACATGTGACTACTACTTTGGGAATTCTGATACAGTGCCTGCTTCAGCTTCTCTGCAATACAAATTGCAGTATAAGCTTCTCACTTCCGCATTCAGCTATGCCCGGTACGTTTTCCCGGAACACAGTACCAGCGGGATTTTGATAGTGTCGTCTGTAATTCCCCACTTGCCTGTTGCAGCGTCACAACCCCTACTGTAAAATATGACACAACCCTTGTAACATTGGCGTACCCGGTACGATTTCCAGACAGAAAGCCTTCGATGGTACGTCCTGTTGGTCTTCTCGCCCAATGAGTCTGACTACTGACGATATCCCCCCAAAAAAAAAAAAAAAAATATATATATATATATACCTGGTGGACGCATAGCACAGGCCACATGTATATTACGGCAGCGTGCCGATTGCTAAAAAACTTTACCACTTCTGTCCCTTAACATAACGAACGTCTGTACCAGGTACCTACTAAGTAGTCAAATTAAAATGGTCATTCCATCTAGGGACAAAGTGGGGCCACTTTTACTTTCCAGCTCAACCTGTACCAGGAAAATCTCACACCTCAGACAGATCATGATCTATCCATCTGTCTATTTATATACCTATCTACAGATAAATCATGTAGTTCCTCACCTGGTCTTGTGAGAGGTTGTGCAAGACCTGCATAGTACAGACCCGACCCAGGAACCATGTGCCGAGTACATAACGCAGATTACGCCGCTCTCACCCGGCAACATGAGCTACAACATACCCAAACAGGGACCTACCTGCCTGCCTGCGCTGGAAGGTAGGTCTAGATGATGGACTACTGACCGTACTCTTATCTCTTCTGTCCGAGCTGTGTACCATTTAGTCACCAATATGACTTTCCGGGTCAACCTACCTCCCTGACCAGCGTCACAACCAGCTCGCACCCCCTCTGGGCCAGCCGCGGGGAAACCTTGCACCCCAAAGCCGGCCTCGCCGCCCCCGTGATCTGTGAGATGGACAGCTCCAAAAACAGCGGCGGGGCCCTAACGCTCTTGCCTCGGACGGCTAGGAGGCCGTACTCGTCACAGTCAGAGTCCGGCACCTGTAACCACGCGAGTCGACAAGGGGGGAGAAGTGGATGCTGATTTCTTCTCGCGGTGAAAAAAACAAATGCAAGGCACGACCCGCACGTGGTGGGGAGGGGGGAGGGGGGAGGAGAGCCTGCTACTAATATGTTTGCGACCCCGGACCTGAGTTACGAGTACAGCATCCGTAGGAGGGGGAGAGAAAGGGAGGGCGACGAAAACAAACTTGGACGACTCATGCTACACCACCTTAGGGTAAAATGACGTTTTCTGCGATAGGGATTGCAATCAGGGGTATGCACTTTCTTGCCTTCTGAGGCAGTATTTCTGACTGATGGGGGGGGGGGGGGGGGGGGGTCCTTAAGGTCATGCCATGGTTGATTACTCATCGGGCTACGTAGATGGATATTGTTTTTTGTTAAAGCCATATTTTGGGTGAGATATAGAGCTGAAGTGACAAGCCTCAGAAACTCTACCTGGTTTATGAATAGGTATTCCCCTGCTGGTGACCTACAGACGCATGGGAGACACATGGGAGACTCTTGAGCCCCGTGGGACCTCCATTAAAAAATCTAGAGGATAACGGCGCTGGTTCCTGGAACTCCCATATGCCTCCCATAGCCTTCCATGGGACTCCCAAGGGCTTACAATGCCATCCCATGGGTCTCTCACGGTGTTATGGTCCTGGCCCATGAGCCTCCAATGCTATCATAGTGCTGGCGTATGGGACTCCTATGAGACTCTTGTGGGACTCCTGTGGGACTCCTTTGAGACTCCTATGGGACTACAGATCGGGGGATAAACCCCTATGGTTTTTGGGTCCATCGTACTATGGGCGCCCGTACAGGATATTTCCCGGGAAGTTAGTCCGTTGAGGCAGGAACAGGGGCTAAAAGCGTCGCGTTAGAACGAAAACAAACACACAGCAATGCGCGCATCGTAGCATCGTAGTACGCAAGGAAGCTGTACTATGGGGTGTGATATACCTACGCACACCACATCATCACAGAACATAATATAACATCCCATCCCATCCCACCACACCTCACCTCATCACATGACATAACATGATGTAACGTTAATGCACAACATTATCCTCGTCACCATCATGATCCCGTCCCATCCCATCCCATATCCCCCATCCCATCCCATCCCATCCCATCCCATCCCATCCCATCCCATCCCATCCCATCCCATCCCATCCCATCCCATCCCATCCCATCCCATCCCATCCCATCCCATCCCATCCCATCCCATCCCATCCCATCCCATCCCATCCCATCCCATCCCATCCCATCCCATCCCATCCCATCCCATCCCATCCCATCCCATCCCATCCCATCCCATCCCATCCCATCCCATCCCATCCCATCCCGTCCCATCCCATCCCATCCCATCCCGTCTCATCCCGTCCAGTCCCGTCCCATCACCTGAGCAAACGCCCTGGCCACCTCAGTGAGCATCATCACTCCCGCCTCCTGCAACTCCAAGAGCTCGCTGTCATCCGTCGACGCCGTAGCAGCCGCGCAAGCCAGCGTGATCATATCCTCCAGATAGAGACAGAGAAGCGGCGGAACCATCGCCCAAAAGGGACGAGGGGGGACGGCCATCTCCGACAATGACCCCGAAGAGGCCACGCGGCTGTTGCTCGCACCGGTGACATCAGCAGGCAGCATTCTGGAGGGGAGGGGAGGGGAGGGGAGGGGGGAGGAGGAGAGGGGAGTGGCGAAGAGGGAGAGGGGTTAACGGAAGGTAAGGGGGGGGGGGGGGGGGAGGAAGGAGGAAGGAGGACGGAGGGAGTATGGGGGAGGCGGAGGCGGGAAGGGGTACGCAGAAACGGGTGGGGGTGGGGGTGAGTGGGTAGGGAGGAGGGGAAAGCGGGGAGGTCGGAAGGCGGGGGGAGGAGGGAGGAGGGGCTGAGATGAGATGGGCGTGGTCACAGGGAGGCGGGGGTAGGAATAATCGCGCTTTGCTTCGTCATAAGAATGCTTGATTGATCCAGAGCAAACTATTCCATTCAGCAGCCAGAATAGGCCGATGTGGCCAGATGGGAAACCTACCGGACGGTCCCGCGTCGAGAAAGCAGTACATTTTCCCTCAGGTACTTTTCCACTGCAGAGTTAGTTATTGGAGCCTGTCCTGCCTGCGACCACGGACTATTTTTTGTGACGATGAGTTTATGTGAAACATCATCATCAACAACAACAATTTGTAATCTTGCGGGTTACCAGGCATACGGATGAAATAGTACCAGCTACTAAATAGTTCGTAAAGGGTGAATGTACAATGCCGTGTAAGCGTCTTGTAAATGTACTCTAGGGAGGTTTTTGAACGCTTACTTCATTTATTGCAGCACAGGTACAGCTAAAGCTCATGCCATTTGGTTGGGGGCTTACCTGACGGCACGGGTGACCAGTCGCCTCGCCCTCTTGACGTCGAGGCAGCTGACTCTTTCGTCCGCCGCTGAGCCGCTCTGGAGGGCCGACAGCACCATCACGCACCCCCGCACTGCCGTTCTCTTCACCTGGGAACAAAAACCACCCAACAACAACACTAAGATAACATAGTAATACGGGGGACCATAGTAAATAGGACCTACGGAATTGACAAAAACTTATATATTTCCCGCTTTTTACTAACAGTATTTGGTCCTATTTATTATTTACTATTAATATGGTCCCCCGTAATAATTCAAAAACCAACACCAAGAAACAACACAAATAAATACAACTAAATCAACAACGAAAACACAAAAAAAACACAGTAATACAAACAAACACACAAAAAACACAAAATCACGAACACACACGAAAGTCCTTCTCAAAAAGCGATGGAGGGCAAAACGCGTGCGATGCGATACATCGAAGAGTCGATACCTTTCGAATCGTTGAAGTCCGAGCGATATAACTCGAATTACTCAAAAAAATCGATAAGATATCCAACACTACACTTAACACATACATAGCATACCTGCCATCTGGAGCTAGCCAGAGGAGAAGCAAACCTCGCGAGTCCATTCCTGGCCCCCTGCACCACCTCCGACCAGCTCGAACCCCCTCCCCTCCTGGAGTCCCGGTCCCCCTCCCCCTCTCCCAAAACGCCTGCTCCCAAAGCCGATTGGTGAGACCGCCTGGGGGAGCCTGGGTGCTGAACCTGCAAGTAGGCAAAAAAGCAAGCAAAGAAAGGCGACTGTGGCTTGCGTGTTCGGAAAACAAAGGGGGCCTATTATTCGATACCGATATCACTCATGGCCTTACCACAGTCGTAAATACCACAATAAAACCGCGCATCCCTACAATGTCGAGACCGAGCACATCGGAGTTTACGGAGTGGGTAGAGGGAGGGAGTGCACTCATATCATGCATGGCTGTAGGCTGTAGTGGTATAGACCCTCGCATCCCTACAACGCCGGTACGGGGCACGTCGGGGTTTTACCGGCCAGGCAGACATTCAGTGATTGCTTGCACTAAGCGCGAAGGGCCGTCAGGTCCTGGGCGAGTCGTATGAAGGGTCAACCGCATCCTACTAAGAACCGTTTTGGGGTAATGGAGGGGTAGAAAGGGCTTATCGTGGGGTGATGTAGGCCCCTGCCTGCAGTAGCTCAAGCCCTTTCTACCCCTGCAAAAACAAACTTAAACCCCCTACACGAGTGCTAACGAGCTTGTCACAAAACAAGACATTTGACGTATGCTGGGCTTCAGGCTGTGGGTGGACGATGAGATCGGTTGTTGACGACGAGATTGGTTGTTGACGATGGCTCGTGCGGAACACTTCTCGCAGAAATAAAAGAGGGTGCACACACAGATTGCTCGAAACTACACTAGATAATTTTTGCTGAAACATTAGGGTACGTACAGACGTATCCTGGCACAAATTAATTCACACGTCGGACATCATATACATCATATATTGGTCATCTATAGATCATCTGCAGATAGATCATCTACAGATATATCAGATAGATCCTAACCTGCAGTTACGAGATGTCGGGCAGCATCTGCGTAGTACAAACCCAACACAGGAAATGAAACATGTGCTATGTAGACCATGCAGAAGATGCGGCTCCCACCCATCAGCATGAACTAGAACATAGAGATCGAAAAATACAGATGCCCTGAAGGATCTAGATGATCTGTAGATGATCTATCTGTGGATGATACGTCGGAGGCGTGCCACATTTGAAGCATTGCAATACAGTGGGTTACTCTTCGCAGAAAAAAAAGAGGGTACAGACGTGAAGAACATTTCGAAATACAGCAGTGGGCTGGTTTGTACAGAAGAAACAGAGGGTACAGACGGACTGCTTGTATTCACAGCGGACTAATTGTATATACAAGTGCGCAAGAGGGTAGAGGAATTGAGGGGACTTGCTATTAATAGTGCAGAAACTAAAGAGGGTATAAACATGTAGGGATCTTCAAAATGCGTATACACAGAGAGCGACCTACTTTTGTAAGAAAAAAAAAGGGATTGAGGGCAACATGATCAACGCCTGTGCTATTACGGGTGACCATTATGGCAGTAAATAGGACCAAGTATAGCTGATAAAAATAGGGAAATATATAGGTCTTTGTGCGTACCATAGGTCATATTTACTATGGTCCCCCGTAATAAACAATACAAGGCATGGTGAAGGAACTCACGTGGCCAGTCCCCACGACCAGAGCCTTGCCGAAGAGAAGCCAGTGCAGGGGACGGTAACCCGCCTGGTCCACGCCTGCCACCGTGTCGATCGCCACCTCAAGCTGGGAGGGAGAAGAATCAAGCAACAGACAGGAAGCACCGAAAATAGTATTATAACCCCATCCCACACAACTCCGAATATTACGGTAGCAGTTTGAGATTCAAGTATTACGGGGGAGCACTGCATAACCAGAAACAAATATGGTGTGTAAATAAACTTAGGGGATGTCCGATCCGTCATGGGCTCTGGTTACCATGTCCCCGGTTTTCAACACCGAGAATACGGTCGCAGCATATTGTTGAAAGTCCAGGTTGCACTTTTCAAAGTCAACAGAAGCCAGGGCGGGGGACGATAACCCGCCCGGTCGACGCCTGCCACGGTGTCGATTGCCACCCCCAGCTGGAACGGGGGTAGGGCCAGACGATTCCGAGCTGAAAGACACGGACGGCACGAGCGTCGGCCTGGCGTGCTGTTCATGCCCGCTATACTACGAAAGCTTAACAACATCACCCGTCGACGAAAGTCAACCAACTCAAACCTTTTCACGGCAAACTGCACTCCCGCTTTGGGGACAAACTACACAAGATTTTACCGTTTTCCCCCCTAAAACGGGACCGCAGTCCCAAAAGGGAGGAGGAGGTTTTTCCGCGGCAATCACAATGAAACCACCACCAGATCCTGGTATGCCTCCTAGTGAGCAACTCCCCGGGGCATTAGCCAGGGTCAACCCTATACCTGGTACATTACAAAAGAAGCATGGTATCAGCCCATATAGTATGCTTGTCGAAACGGCACATGTGTCGACCGAAACGGCACCTGTCTCGCCGCTTCCACCCTGACCCCGAAGTGCCTCTCCACGTCCCTGCTGACGACCACACCGCGCCAAGTTGGAGCTCCCTCCCAAGTCAGCGATCCCAGCACGCTCTCCAAGCAGCTGTAAAGCTCGAGCTGCATGGACAAAAACGAAAACAAGGCATAGAAAGGACACGCATCGAACAAAACGACAACACACAAAGGCACCATGAGTATTGGAATAGATAATCGAATCGTCGAGATTAAAAAAAGCGGGATTTTGTTTTTCCGATTTTCCCGATTGTTCCGAGATTACCACCGATCTCAAAGACCCATCTCCAACTCTGAACCTTAAGGCCATCCAAAAGGTATCAAGGAAACCATTCCACACATTGGCCGTAGAGCATATTTCGTCGAATTCCAATACAACGAAAAATAAAGCACTCCAATTTGCTCCTGATCGGCATTCCCCAGTTTGGCCCGGGACTGTTACGTATACCGACCGACAACCACACAATGTTTTCTATACCAGGTGCAGAGTATATCCGCGTTCAGTCGGCCATACCTAAAATGTTTTCCCACGGGCGCCTTTAAGAGAAAGAAAACAAAATGTGCCCTCCCCGGCTCAAAACAAATTGTATGAACAAAAAACAGATATTTCTTTAATCGACCTGAAACGCTCAAGAATGACATGTGTATAGAGCGTGTGGGTGGGTGGGCGTGGGCAGTTGAGGGGGGGTAACCACTGATGACACTGACCGACAATCAGAAGTCCACGTATACTGGCTTACAAAAATAATCACCTCCAATCTACGTCGTGGGAACCATCTCTGCTCCAATCGATACCCAACCACACGGCACCTGTACAACCCCCACCCCCCCACCCCCCGGCCCAAACGTTGGAGGTGTCTCTCTCAGGACTAGGATCAGTGTTCGGTCACGAAAGAGACGCGTGTTCAATGGCCAAATGGTTACAAGGCAAGAAACAAAGGAGTACGCCCCCCCCCCCCGCTCGACAAAAGCCGCCAATTATCGTGCATGACTCTCACCTCTGGCTGGTAGCCCTCCACAGCCTCAGGCGCTCTCGCGGATACAAGCTTGACGCACATGGCTGCCCGCGACAAGCACTCCGGAGAGGTACCGCCGACCCCACCGCCTAGAACTCCCTGTTTGACAGTTGCATCGGTTACACCGATTGGCACGTCGGTTACATATATACACAGCATGCAAAGGTGATTTGCGACCAAATCGACGACCTCACAGCTGATATTTTTTTTACCAATGTTGAAATAAATGCAGCTCGTGGGCAGCACGATTTTTCGTTGCAGTTGGGGTACGGACGAACCGCAGAGATCATGATATATATGATCTATCTACAGCAGATCATCTAGTTCCTCACCTGTCGTTGTAAGAGGCCTAGCATGATCTATACAGTACCTAACCAACCCGAGAATCGTGCGCTCGACCATGCGGAACATACGGGCTCCACTGGGCAACATTAGCCAAATCATTCTGGATCTGGAACAGATCTATCTGCGTCGAAATACTAGATCATGATCTGTACACGATCTGTACATAATCTGTCCGAGGCTACAGACCTATACTTACAATCGAAAGCCCCTCCTAACCGACCAGCCACGGCTATTTCCTGCGGCCGCAGCTGCAGTCTGTGCTTATCCTCTGCTGTAACTCAGAACTACACTACGTCATTAGAGAGGCATGGCGGCGGATTTTCTCCGTTAGCCAATGAAAACCAGATGAAAACCAGATGAATCATAATCTAGCTACTCGAGCCGATTATATTTCTTTTTTTTTCACTCGTTTAATTTCCATTTTTTTCCCATTGAGTTCTCTCGGAAAGCGTTGATATTAAATAGCATACGTACGAGTACACTACACCCGTATTTTTGTTGTCTTCTTTTTCCGGCGCATTTATTATCTTCGCCTTGACTTTCTCTCTCTCCTCCCTATCAGTGGTAACTTAGATCCGGGGGCACAGAGCAGCAGGCTCTCCTCCCCCCTCCCCCGACCATGGTTCGTGCCTAGCATACCAGTATGTTGTTACAGTATCGCCATACCCTGATAACACCTAGCACCACTGTCCGAAAATGTAAGGATCTTTTTTCATACGAGTAAATATATAAGAACGCCAAAACGGTACCTATATTTCCGGACAGAGTAATCACCAACAACGCGCGGGACGGACGGATGCACGGACTGGCTGGCTGGCTGGCTGCCGGAGCTGTCGTACCTGGACAAAGGGCATGACCTCCGGCAGAGCCCCCGGGAGGTCGCCAGGCGCAAACATGGCGAGCAACTCCACCAGTTCCAAACACCTGCCACAAACAAACACCAAAAATCGACCATGAAAATAAATTTTTTAAAAGTATCGTAACGCACCAACAATTATTCAACCCATTCCAACCATTGATTCCAGTCGAAACACGCCGATCATCCCAACCATTTCGTTCCATCCCCACCATTTCATTCCATCCATCTAAAACCATACATACATCCTAAACCTCGCATACATTCCAACCATTATATCCGGTCCAACCATTCCATTCGTCCAAACCATTCCATCACATCCATCCCAACCATACCCATTCCAAACATTCCATACCACGTACCACGTACATCCCAAGCATTTCACTCCATGCCAACCATTCCATCTATAGCAGACATGGACACGGCACAACCACCTCACGCTTCCCAACGACCCCATCCATTCCAGCCATTAGATCCGGCCCGTGCATCCGGCCCGTCCATCTCAACCACGCCAACCATTCCACCCACCCTAACCATTCCAACCATTCCATGCAGGCGACGTGTCCCAACTGCAACGTCAGTTACACCACAAGCGCGCGGCATTGTGATACTTGGTACTGCTGCACGCTGCTCTTTTCAGGCATGCAACAAGGCATGCCTGGACAGACGGGCGCTAAGGCCGCAGCTATCCTAGCTTAGGTTACCTTACTACAATCAAGTCATACCTACTTCCAAACGTACACATGGCCTACAGTACCCATACCACAGTAGTGTAAGTAACGTGTCAACATTAGATACTACACCGGCGTATATTATCAATACTGCTGTGTCAACAATACCACCGCACTATTGATATTAATAGTACTTTCTACCAGTGCCGTAATAACAGTATGACAGTAGTTACAGTTTCGTCAATACCATGTTGGCAGTACAATCAATGCTGCTGTACGTCAGCCGCAGAAACGTGAATATCCCTGCGTTAACAGTACTACAGCTGCGTTCTGGCGATCATCACTGCGCATAACCAGACGCCATTCGCTCGCTCACCCGTGTATTACCCTTGAGTCGTCGTGCCGCCTCAAGATGCCCCACATGGCCAGCAGCCTAGACACCACCTCACGGGACGGCTGAAGGGCCTGCTCAAGGAAAAGGGAGGCAGCCATGATGTCTACACACTAAAACACAGTAATACATAGCAATACATAGAAATACATAGTAGTACATAGTAACACATACAGTAGAAATACAGTATGCCCCCCCTGAACAGGGCAGCACAGCTCCATGTGCTGGACACGAGGCTGTTGTCGCCGTTATCTCTGACTCACACTGACACTGACACTCACTCGTCTACCTCTCGTGGCCGCGACAGAAGCTCAACCATTCTGCAAAAATAGTAAATACAGCAATCAAGAAAGAAAGCCTCCCAATCATTCAGCGGCCCCGTAGGTAGGCGAACCCTACAGCAGTACGTACGCCAAAATCGCGGACAAGCTTGAGCGCTCGCTTTCGGCGGCCAAGCTTCAGCCAGTGTACTTTAGGCCGGCTCCAGCGGGGAAAAATGCAGCAGCAGCAGCAGCAGCAGCAGCGGTAGCAGCGGTGGCAGCGGTGGCAGCGGACTCTCTCTCGTTCTCTCGCTCGCTCAATAATGTGTTGGGCACAACGTGATGAGCGCCGAACTGGTAGAGGTTCCTCGAAAAGGAGTAGGAACGGCGCTCCATCTCGAAAGGGATGCGTGGTCAACGGTCAAATGACTCAAGACGAGCAACAAATGAGTACACCCCCGCCCCTCCCTCCCTCTTTCCTTCCCAAATATTACCGCACCTGCATGACAGGCAGCAGGGTGCACAGCAGCTTGGCCAGCACGCAGGCCAACCCGGGCACCTCGGCCGAAACCGCCTGTCCTTCCTTTACAGAACCTGCTGAAGACGACGAGGACCCAGAAGAGCCTGCAATTCCGTTCGTTGTTGTGTTTTTGTTACTGTTATTGTCGTTGTTGATAGTGTTGGTGTTAGTGGTGTTGGTATCATCGCACAATCAATCACCGTAAATTTCCAACAATGACAAGAGAGTATCACGTATCAAGCGCGCAGTACGGTGAAAAAATCACCACTCTCTAGGAAACCCTCGAATGTCCACCTATCTACCCTCTGCGCCTGCAACTCCAACTACTATTAATAATCGCCATTTTCATACAAAACCAACTCCAAGTAAAACTTCCCCCGTCCCGAAAAAGTGTGACGTGTACCTATATAAATAATAATATTCTATTGGTATACTCGTATAGTGCCTAGGTATTACATGAAAACGCCTATTAATAGGTGGTGTTGACGACTCACGTTTGGAGGTGCCAGCATCGAAAGGAGTCCAACACCCCAAGAAGTGTGCCTCCAGCAGTTCCACCACACCTAGCAGATACCTCACCACGTCCTGTATCTGTCGGACCGGGATTTCGAAGAGAGGCACCGCCCCGGGTCCCGGTCCCAACGCACAACATAAGAGTTTCATGGAGTTGCAGGTGTAAGTTGGCATTGTTGTTCAAAACGATAACTGCACGGAGTTGCAGGTGTAAGTTAGTATTTTTTTCGGCGCGAGATTGCCCGGACAGGTGCCGCCCCGGGCTTCGGTCCCAACGCACAACATGACATTTGCACGGGGTTGCAGGTGTAAGTTGAGATTGTTTTTTCGGGGCGTGATTACGGGGAGAGGTGCCGCCCCAGGCCTTCGGTCCAACGCACAAAATGAGAGTTGCACGGAGTTGCAAGTGTAAGCTGGCATTGTTTTTCCTGGGCGCAATCGTCGGGAGAGGTACCGCCCCAGGCCATCGACCCAACGCACAAAATGAGCAGAGCAGGGAGTTACACATAAAAGTTTCATGTTGATGTTATCGTTGATCGTCTCACCTCATCTCAGCGCAAAAACCAAGTCGGTTGTCTTAAGACATGCTCGTCCCAATTCGAAATAAAACAGGCAAACCAAAACGGGAAAACGAAAACAATACCTGGTACACGAACAGGGACAAGAAGACGTAGGACACGGACAAGAACAAGATCATAGACACACGCAAAAACAAGGACAAGAACAAGAACAAGAACAAGAACCACTCAAGGGCAAATACTACTAATAGGGCTGGGCACTGGCACAGTATGTACTAGCAGTAGTAATCTTAGGGTTGACCTGGCCAGTATATTTTCCAGTACTTTTTATCGTACGTACCTGGTACGCCCAAGAAACACGCCATACCCACTATACTGTATGTAGTACGGAAACCCACTAAATGCTTTTCGGGAGGAGAGAGGAGAGAGAAGAGACGGTATACTGCTGCAATCCAGTGTACTCCTTGATCTCGACGACAGTACAATCGCTACTGACTGAGTCAGCCAAGTGCCAAGCCCCAACAAATACAAAAACAAGAACACACGAACAAAAAAACAAGGACACGAACGAGAAAAAAAAAAAAAAAAAAAAAAAAACAAGGAGGAAAAAAGACAGAAGCCAAACACTCGCTCAGAGAATACGCACAAAAAAATATACCTGGTACTGGCTTGTCCCTTGTGAATAGTTTACCCGGAGCAACTACTCTTTGCGACTCTGTGCGGCGTTGATTGCCATCGAATCAACGCGGGGGTGGCAACCTTGGATGAGAGCCGCCGGCTTATCGCAGCTGAGAGGCCCCATTAATCCCAAGCTAGATTCTAGTTAAGGCGACGAAAATAATGTCCAACTTCACCCAAGGAAACAACAGATGGGGGCCACTGACGAAGGCCATAAGGAGACGAAGCCATTTCGTAGCCTGCAACAGCCCTTGCCTGCCGTCCGAGCCACAGGAAGCTTCTCAGCTTACAACCTCCAACTCCAGCACAATTCCAGCCCCTCAATAATCTGCAAACCCCCTGAGAAACTCTCTCACAAAAAAAAATATCGAACAAAATTGCAGGCCCTGAATAATACCCAAAAATTCCTGCGACACTCTAAAAAAAAACAGAGCAAAGTTATTGCGAAATACAAGTTGGACGTTGTCGTTCGTCACAACCGAGATCTCCCACCCACCTCCGAGTACTGCGTGGGGTTGCTCTCAGCCTCCAGCCCCTTCACGACGAGGCAAGTCGCGTGCAAACCCCATGTTCTGGCCGGCTGCACCACGTCCCCTCCGACGGCGAGTTCTCGCTGTACATCGCTCCAGAACCAGTTTAGAACCACCTTTTCGGCGGAACCGGGCAGTATCACGGCCATTTTATAAGGGACAATACGCCGATGGGATGGTTTCTTGGTTGGTTGGTTGACATATTATCGGTTGATGTGTTCATTGGTTGGTTGATTAGTTGCTTGATTGATGTGATTGGTCAGTTGGTTGGTTGTATTGGTTGATTTTCATGATCGGTTGGTTGATTGATGTGAATGGTCGGTTGATTATTAGTTGGTTGACATATTATCGGTTGGTGTGTTTATTGGTTGGTTGATTAGTTGCTTGATTGATGTGATTGGTCAGTTGATTGGTTGTATTGGTTGATTTTCGTCATCGGTTGGTTGATTGATGTGAATGGTCGGTTGATTATCAGTTGGTTGATATATCGATTATTGTTTACTTACTGATAGATTGATCTGATGCATGGGTTGATTAACTGATGTGTTGGTTGATTGGTGGATAGATCTGGTAGGCCGCAGTTACGAGCTGAAAAGATCATCGGAAAACGTCGCCATCGATTGTTTTTACTTGTGGAGTTTTCCTGGATTTATGGGCTTTTCGACGATTTTCAATGAACACTTTACAATACCCCAGGCAGGCAACGTTCTGCACCTGTCCCCCCATGGTCCTCTTTAGACACGCCAGCGCAAACATGGCTCCTGCCCTTCGATTGGCGTTCGGGGGCGAGTCCCTGTCGAACGGTCTCTTTCTCTCCGGCTTCTTGCGCAGGATCTTCAAAAGGTCCTGTAAATTTCACCATTCCAGACGCGAACAAGGCACCAGGTAGAAAAGGGGCAAGCAGGAAAAAGAAAAAAATGAAAAAAAATGATATTGAGGTGTACCGACCGGTATTGTGTTCTACGATCGGTGTCCACTACTTTATAATTAACAAGGTCGAACAGCAAGAAACAAATAAAAGCTCAACACACAGACGACACGTACGGCCGAAGCAACCTGACTCCAAGGCAGCCCACGCAGCTAAAAAACGTAAGCACAACACACCCTCAAGACAAGGAAAAGAACATAAGCACATCACTAACCTGAACGAGATAGACGGCGTAGCCATCGCCAACCTTCAGCCCCATGAACGCCAACGACTCGGCCGCGGCTCGCCTAGCCATGTTGTCGTCCGATGACAGCAGCTCTAGCAGTACATTCCTGCCATGTCAACACGACCCCATCCGGTCCACAGCAGTCCCATCAAAATGGAACTGATGCAAAAAGTATGGTCTAAAAACAACCAAGGGATGCTCGAGCAAACACATGTTGATACGCTGTCTACTCAGACAAGACAAAGACAAGACAAAGACAAAGACAAACACAAGACAAAGACAAAGACAAAGACAAGACAAAGACAAGACAAAGACAAGATATACTGCAGTATCAGGAGTATGATTGCGCCTAGCCGAGCCATGTTGTCGTCCGATGAGGAGAGAAGCGATACGTTCCTGTCACCACAATAATTCGCACAAATCAGATCCAGAAATAAAAGCATACGTAGCATTCCACACCTTGGAAAAAAATCATCGAGTCTTCCTAATGCGGGGGACCATAGTAAATAAATAGGACCTGCGCTACACACAAAATCGTCCAAATCCTGATTTCGTTTATAGTCTACATCTACCGCACATTCACACAGAAGTAACGGCTAGGATAGATTCACCACAGCGCCTACTGTAGTCATGCTGTAGTCCGGTGAGACCAGCTCAAGCAATACGTCCCTGACATCATCATCCGATCGGGTCAAGCGCATTGAACCCTTGAGAAGTGCATTCATGGTTATGGCACTAGTTGCAGGGGGGCACAAGCAAGTTCCTATTTTCGAGAACCAGACAGGGGGGGGGTATACCAAAACCGAGTAAAACTAAAGTTGAAAAAAAAAAAAAAACTCCCAGGAACCCCACCCCATTTTGTTCATTTTTCGTTTTGACTATTTTACGGGGAACTATAGTAAATAGGGCCTACGGTACACACAAAAAACTCTATATTTCCCTACTTTTACCAACAATATTTGGTCCTATTTACTATTACTATGGTCCCCCGTAATAGTCATTTCGACTGCGGTCATTATGACTTTTTTAGGAGTGTGGTGTCGCTTTGTCTCTTTGTTGTGCACTCCTTGCATAGTGTACACATTATAGCAGTGGGAAAAAAGGAGCTTGCAAAGTATGAAAATTCCTGAGGTTCATCCATTCAGCGCCTACGCACCAGGTATCAATTTGCGCAAATAGCTGGCACCAGGTACATACTTTCACACCTCCGACGGATCATGTACAGATCATCTACTGATGATCCCTGCTTGGTGATCTACATCTTGCAGGACAGATGCATCTATTCCTGATCTGAATGATCTGTATGATCCAGGTCATGTTGCGGGGTGGGAGTTGTATAGCATGATCTAGGACTTGTTTCCTGGGTTGAAGCTATCTGTACTATACAGCTCCTGCACAGCGCCTCATCACGGCAAATATAGGACCTAGATTATCTACTGTAGATGATCTGAATCATCTATCTGTAAATGATTTGTCCGAACTGTGGAATAGTCGCATATCATATATACCGCGTGTACTGCAGTACTGGTATGGTGGTAGTACAAGATCATAGAGTCGTTTACTTCTTAACGTTTAGCTCTGGTTCGTTTCGTGTTCTCGTACCCGGTACGTCAGCATTCCACTTGCTTAACCTGAAATCGCTTGCGATTATCTTTAAATTTTCTCTGTCTCAACAGTCTGTGACCATATAATTTGCATATATCTACGTAGGTTAACGAATCAGGACGGACACTACTGTATGTGTACTGATGTTGGGTAGAAAGAAACGTGCAATGTGAAGCCAACACACACGGCGGTGTAATATCACCTTGTCAAGGTGACCCAGGGAAGGTCGATGTTGTGGCGACTGGTGCTACTGCTTCCACCCCCCCCCCCCCGTTAGGAGCGGGGGCATGGATTTGAGGGCGGCTATAAGCGCGGAGCAGACGTTGAGAACGGCGAGTCGGTTCCTCCTGTCCCGTTTCTTGCGGTCGTCTTCTGATAGTAGCCCCTGCGCCATAATCAAGATAATCATCAAAATCATCATCACAATCAACAAAATCATCCAAATCATCAACGAAATCACCCGTAACACCTGTCAGCGATATCATCAAGGTTGTTTTATCATCTCATCGTCACTAACGTAATCCTCCACATCCTAATCGCAATCATCACTTGTCATTATCGTCAGCCATCATACTTGCTGTAATATCATACCATAGCAATCATCACAATCATCGTACTCATCACTGTCATTATCGGCGTCTACCCCATAGCATGATAATAATCATAACACCACCATCAACATCATCAGCATGTTCATGATCACAATCATAGCCATTATCAAAATATGGTCAAATAGGTAAAACCACAATTTCAAAGTGCGCCGTAGGGTCACTGCGAATCGGAAGATGACACAGCGTCGTACAACTACTATACAAGAGTTACTTTGAAAACCTCCAGAGGTACAGCTAAAGAAACTGCTATAACTACTGTAAGACCTTTCACTAGAGATAGCAGCGAAATAAATACGTTCGTATAGCGCGCGAGACGCAGAAAAAAATCGTCAAAAAAAAAAAAAAGGTCGAACGCTATGCACAATAGCTCCAATGGTCGCAGCATACAATTGCAACTGTGACTGTTTCAATGCAATGGTTGCAAAGCTACAGTGTAGGCAGTGTCGTTTCGGGGCAACGGCCGCCATGCTGCAATTATTGCCAGGCGGTCATGGTCGTATTTAAAGATTAAAAAAACAACAGCTGTAAGATCGAGGATTTCGTCCAAACCCATGTTTGCAAGCTGTGTGTCATACCACACTACACTACACTACACTAGTCACACGTCGATCGCGCGTGCTATGGCCTCATGCAGGGCATATACAGTCCGTACATGAGGAAGACAAGATCTGACGCTGCAGAGTTCGAGGAGTGGGCGTGTCTATATTTAGGAAACAAATAAAAAGAAAAATATTCTGAGGTTGAATATAGCTTTTCACGAGTGAGAACCCCCCCGCCCTCCTTTTACCGTATTGTTGCCAATGGTTGTATATGTTAAAACAACGGAGGTCGTGTTAAAACGACAAATCTTGCGTTAAACGCTTCGAACAAATAGTTGAAATACTCGAATATGGTTGACACGTTCCAAAAAGGGTAATGAAATAACGCTATTTAACAGTAGTACTATTGTGACCATGGTTGTGATGTAACAATGGCTGCAATGTTCGAAAATATCGCTGTGATTACAATGGCTGCAGCGTCAGAACAGTAATTGCAGGGTTGAAACATCGGTGTCAGAAAAATGGTTGTAAAAATCACAGCCGTTGTGATTGTAATATTTACTGTAGGTTGTATTGCAATGCTATATGTAACATGTGTACCGGCATGCTGAAGGGCGTGTCCTTCTTGCTTCCTCTAGAAGCGCTCGCATGGTGGGTAGCCGCAGCGGCAGCCTGGAGGTACTCCGGTAGCGCCTGCACAAGTCCCGCCACTCCGTCCAGTTTGGCCTCCTCCGACTGTTAAAAAACGGGCAGCAAGACATCCAAGACAGCAAATCGTCACGGCATCTTTTTTGCAGGATGCACCATGACAAACACAGCACAAATACGCAGCACCAAGATACGCAGCAAGAAGTAGTATTATAGTAATAGTACAAATTCGAAGCATGGTTTAGAAGTAGGCGATTGCCACGAAGTATCAGGCATAAATAGCAGTAGACTACTGCTGTAGTATCACAACGGCATAGTCGCCTATAGTTTATCTGTCTGGGTCCAGGCATCTCATCAACGGACTGACTTTGGTGTTCGGGTACATGCAACCGTTTTTTTTGGGCCGAAAGCAACAACAAAAAACAGCAGAGATGATAAACAAGGTTCCAGAGCAAAGCCAAAAGAAAAAAACGGACGGGAGCAGACACAGAAAACTAAAGAAACTATAATAGCAAAAAGAAAAAAAACACGAGCAAGGGCAGAAGCCGTACCAGCAGCAAGCTAACCCTAACCAGCTAGAAGCAACCCTCTGGAACGGGCCCAGACTGAACAACCCCCCGCCCTTACGAAGCGCACGCGAGCAGGTTATTGCACCAGGTAGTAAGAAAATGCACCGGCAGCGGAGGCCTGAACATACATCAACACCGCCACCACAAGGGGGAAAAATGAAAAAAAAAAAAAAAAAAAAAAACGGTACTAAAACAATTACAAGAGCAAGGACAGCACAAAAGCGAATCGAAAAAAGAATGATCAAAAATAAAACAAATAATGGTAAAAAACACAAAAACAAAACAAGGGAAAGCGAAACAACTTCGTACACCAACTAAAGAGCACAGAACTATAAATATATAAATGCATACCAGGTACAAACAAATAATTCAAACGAAAAATACATTGAAGAGGCACAAAATAAACCCAATCCTTGAAAAGAAAACAAGAACTAAAAAACTACAATATTCGTACACGAAAATAAAACAGAGCCAAAAACAAAACGCACCTGGTACCCGAAGGTCGCCGCGAACACCTGCACCGCCGCGTCCAACAAACGGACATTAATAGAAGCGGACGAAGGGAGGGGACGTCTCCATCCATCCCCTCTCCCTCCCCCTCCCCCCCCCTCCTCTGGGAAACCCAGGCGGCTGTTGAGCACGCGACAGAGCGTGCAAAGGCGTAGGGGGGGAGTTTTCTTCTTGCCGGCGTTTTCTAGCAGGGGACGGTCCCCGTCCGGCCCACACCTCCGCACTGCAGACCATAGCATCGCGTTCCTGGATTTTTTAGAACCGGGGTCAGTCCGAGGGAGGGAAAGATGGAAGGGAGGGGTGGGGTGCACTCATCCTTTGCTTGCCTTAGTCATTTCATCGTTGACCACGCATCTCTCTAAGAAAATGGAGCACGTTCCTATCCCGAAAGGAGACACCTCAACATTTGGGCGCTCAACACGTTTCTTTCCATGCTACGAGTACTACCAGGTACACAGAAAAAAAATATCCTACCTTAACCCTCTCTTCCTGTGTTGCCTTTCGTGGCCATCTATCTTCCAGGGTAAGCTGAGTTAATAGAACTGTAACCGTTCGAGAGACAGAAGGTAAGGGGGGTCACTCTACCTCCGGTGAACTTACTTCGTTATCCTACCTTTCAAGGTATTGTGCTGGTCATAGTGCGGTGTCAGCTTGCTGCCCACGTTCCACTCCCGTGCCAGAGCCTCCCACGGTACCGCACAACCCCATGCCGTTGCCATGTAACACACCGTCGCACACCTGTACCATACCATACCACACCCGTACCATACCATACGATACTGTCCCACACCTGTACCATGCCATTCCAGGCCCGTCCCATACTGTTCCACACCTGTCCCATGCCATACCACACCCGTGTGGTACTGTCCCACCTGCCCCATGCCATACCACACCCTTGTGGTACTGTCCCACCTGTACCATGCCATACCACACCCGTACCATACCATACGATACTGTCCCACACCTGTACCATGCCATTCCAGGCCCGTCCCATACTGTTCCACACCTGTCCCATGTCATACCACACCCGTGTGGTACTGTCCCACACCTGTCCCATGCCATACCACACCCGTGACGTACCATATTGTCCCAAACCTGTACCATGCCATACCACACTGTCCCACACCATACCATCCCGTGCCCGTGCCAACCATCCTACTGTACACCTCGTACATACACTGGTAACATACTATCCCACACCAGCATCGTTCAACACCCGTACCACACCACAACAAAAATCAGCACCATACCAACAAATAAAAAGCACTGCTGCGCCGCCCATCTCATCCCGTCCCATATCGCATACTATTACGGGGGTACATAGTTAAGAGGACCTATGGTATACATAAAAACCTATACATTTACCTTTCGTTACTAACAAAATTTGGTCCCGTTAACTACGGACCCCCGTAATAGAACGTGCGAAACTGGGAAAATCCGTATTACAATATAGAACCTGGTCCAGTTTCGAAAAAGTGATTGAAATACATCATGTTTGATACTGGTACATACATACTGGTACATACTGGTACATATGGTAGAACGCTCTGCCCAGGGGTGCACGTAAAAACAAAATCCGACACCCCACTCTTAATAAACCCATTTTCGAGACCTAGACAGGGAGGGTATACCAAAACCGACCAAAAAATACTCTTGAAAAACGTTTTTCGTAAATTCGTCCAGAAATCCGACCGCACTGGTTTGTTTTTCGTTTTGCATCACCTGGTAGTCATTTTGACCACCTGATAGTCATTTTGACCCTTTTAGGAGTGTGTGTTGTTCTGTATTTTAGTTTGTGCACCTCTGCTCTGGCCGGTAATATAAGGTGCATTTGAGGTTTATACATGTTCACATCAGAGGGCAAACGGGGACTGTGTTCACAAACAGAGTGGTACTTGACTGCAAAGCCCTAACCCTAAGTCTATGCTTAACCCCGACCGTCTGGGAATTTTCTCTGAATTTTCTCGGAGCGAAGACGTCATGAGGAGTTAGAGTGGACTGTAAATACTTTAGTGTCGAAGCTAAACCAGGCCGTAACCACTAATGACAAACTGCAAGAGTGGGGCATACCCGAGGTCCGGTCGTATGATCCCATCCTGTCCTACATTGTACTACTACCGTACTTCGTATACCATACCTGACCATAAATTAATATACCGCGAACGCCGGTGGGTGCAAAAGCGATGCGCACTGAGGTCCGTCCGACCGTATCATCCCTTTCCATCCCATCCCATACCTGGAAGATGGCATCATACTACTCGCATTTGTACAATACTCCAAGATAGTATTAGTACTCGTCAAAGTCCGTGGGGGCGTAAGTTGTGAATGCCTAAGGTCCGATCGCAGTATCCCATCCTATCTCATACCACTCTGAACGGTAATATAAGCTCCCTTTGATCTTCACGTTAGAAACCAAACGTGCATTATATTCCCGGTCACAGTGGCATTACTAGCATACAATATCATACCATACCATAAACTAACAGGTATACCATACTACTGTATACCATACCGTCTAACACAATAAATATGACACGTGCGAAAGAAAAACCACACCACCTCAGACGATCTTCAAAGCCGGTTTCCTCGACAAAGAAGAGAGAGAGTAATATTTAAATAGTAATAGTACCTTTACAGAAATATCTCCATGCGATTTCTTCGAAGCCGCCGTTTTTCTCGACAATGAAGAGAGAGTAACGCCTAAATACATACCAGGTACAAAGTACGTCTATATAAATACCTCCGTGCGATGCGATTTTTTCAGAGACACCGTACATGCCGTACATGATATCGACCCCCCCCCCGTTTCGCATAAAATAGGGTCTGAAATTCGTGGCAGGGAGTGTGTTATCTTGCGTGTTACACGGTATACCATACCCCTAAGGTGGGTGTGGTGCATACCTGAGGTCCGATCGTAACGCCCGAGACAAGCGCAACCTGAGCCAGCACTCTGTCGCTGTCTTCCCCCTCCACCAGGCTGCCGACTCCGGACATGCTTGGTACCTGCGGCACGAGCAACACATACAGTACAGTAGGTACCAACACAAAGGCACAAGGCAAAGCAGAGCAAAGCAAAGCAAAGCAAAGCAAAGCAAAGCAAAGCAAAGCAAAGCAAAGCAAAGCAAAGCAAATAAACAAAAAGACACATGGGTGTGAAAGATAGCGCGTACGTAGCTGTCGCTAGGGACTCGCGCAGCAGGACATGCGCAACTGTCGTCAACTTGTGTGCGTGCGTCGGTGGACGGCGTACGTCGCACGCTTCAGGAAAACTCCAAACAAGCGGGGTCAAATCTACAAAAGCCGCATTCTGATTGGTGTACTTCAAGTATCAAGTATCAAGTATCAAGTATACCGGTATGGCTGCGACTGGCGGCAATATTGATCGGCCATAAAAGACGATCGCCAAGTACGAGCGCAACCATTTACAATCCCTGGGCTGAACGAACCGTTCAAGGGCAGTCCACAAGTAATTACGATTCGTGCTGCGCGCTCTCGGCCTCCGGTAATACGGTAAATCGTAATATTCCTGCGGAGGGCTGATTCTATTCCTGCACCACCATGCAAGCGGGGGCAAGGTGCCAACGTGCCAAGTGGGATCAGGTCCAAGTGGAATGAGGGTAGAGGTGTCGACCAGCCCAAATGAGGGTGTACCGACCCCAACAACATTAAAACACTCATTATAGCATAATAGTGCGCCGACTACACTTAAATCTTTTAGTACTGCAGTCCGTAGGTAGTCGATACGGCTGTCACTGCCAAGGGACAGGGATAGGGATAGGGTTAGGGCGAGGGCAAACGAAAAGGCTGACGGGACGACAACAACGCTCGCACACGTTGGATAGATCAGATAGATCAGACAGATCAGATAGATCATATACACCCGAACGCGCCGTTGTGAGGTGCTGTGCAGGATCTGTAGGAGTATGGGCTATGCAGACTATGCATGGCCCCCACTCACCTACGTACGTCAGCTACTGTAGATAGATCATACAGATCATACAGATGACACAGATCAGGGATATATCTGCCCTAAAAGACCCAGATGATCAGTAGTGTGATCTGTCCGATGTGTTGAAGCGTTGCATTGTGGTGCATTGTGGTGCATTGCGGTGGGAAGCACATATTCCTACCTTGGCGGTGCTTTTGACGCTCAGGACGGCGTCGTCTGGATGCAGCAGCTCCGCCAGCAGAGACGATTGGACGTCGTTCAGGGTATACATTTTTATGTGGTCCAGCGACCACTGTACCAACGAAAACAAACGTACGGAGGATGAGGAGGAGGAGGAGGATGAGGGGGAACTGGCCACGGTCAGAGCGGGAAAGAAAAAACACGGTACCTGGTAAACTCTTTTTAGAACTGCACTGTGCAGAAACGACTAAATCATCCAAATTTCAAGCAATTTGTCCCACAACGGGAGCGCAGTAGGGGTTAAAGCGGCCTCTGCTCACGAAAAAACTAATAAAAACTAAAAACATCGAGTTTCCAACTTTTACCGCCTCGGGGTTCCCTGCCCGTCCAAAACAAAATTCAAAAAAAAAAGTTGAGAAATTTAGAACTTGATAAATTGGGAATTTGGAAGGAAAAAA
Source organism: Macrocystis pyrifera (assembly GCA_031763025.1). Classification (NCBI taxonomy): domain Eukaryota; class Phaeophyceae; order Laminariales; family Laminariaceae; genus Macrocystis; species Macrocystis pyrifera. The sequence goes on from JASSKH010000045.1 coordinate 392,106, forward strand.
AAAAATACAGCAGTATCGAGGGTAGGGGGCTCGGGAGGGAAACCAAGCGCCGACTGTTTTTTCGTTAAGCAGTACCATGCCACGACATGCACGGTCTCGCACACCATACGACGGAAACCCCATGACCAAATACAACCAACCCCGACCGCCCGGACACTTCCTCGGAAGTAACACGTACCAACCCCGACCGCTCGGACAATTCCTCGGAAATTAACACGTACCAGGTACCGGCAATTGGGATTTAATGTAGGGTGGACTACATACCATTTTGTCCAAGTCGTGCCAAGGCTTGAATAACACCACCAGTAAACACTACCAGGTACTGATTGGTCGGTAAAAACCCGACGTGTTCCATCCAAGCATTATAGGGATGCGAGGGTCTATGGTCACACGACTACGGACACGCATGATAATGAGTACCCCCCCCCCCCCCCCCCTCCCATACGAACACGGTCATGCATGATAATGAGTATCCCCCCCCCTCCCCCTCAACGAGGGGTGTAGAGACAATGGTTGAAACATACTTGACTTCGGACCCGAAAAACTCAAGCCCTAACCCCGACCGCCCGGGAAATTTCTCGGAAGTTAAAACATGGTCACCAATTACTGTGGGCGGTCGACCATTTTTTTCAAAAGATGGGCAAGTCGAAAACGGTACTGTCTAACCCTACGCTGCTTGGTCTGTGAGAACTCGGGGTGTTCCGTCCCGGGACTGTAGGGATGCGAGGGTCCACGGCCATACGACTAGGGCGATATATGCATGACATCAGTACCCCCCACCCTCCCCGGCCCTCGTAGAACGCAAGGAAACGATATTAATATTAGTCTCGGCCACGGCTCTCACCTTAAATAGGCGGCTGCTGGAAGACGGAAAGCTGGCTGGAGGAAGCCAGGCAAAGCATTCCATAAGGAGGGCCTTGAGCAGCGTTCGGCAGATCACGCCCTGCTTTTTGGTGGGAGACTTGAGCCTCCCTTCGACCGCCTCTACGGCTGACTCCATGAGGCTTAGCGCTAGGGATAACCTGTTCGGTGCCTGCGGGTGGGATAGCATTGGATAGCATACGTCAGCAATGCATGAGATAGCACCGCAGAGAACAGGAATCCAAAGGACGGCACAGAATGGGACAGTATAGATCGAATAGCCTAGCATAGTTAAGCTAAGCAGAGCATAGCGTAGCATAGCATAGGACATAGGATTTTGGTTAATGCTGCTATGCTCTGCTCTGTTGTGCTATGCCATTCCATTCTATGCTGCTGTGCTATACGCTTGATGCTATGCTATACCTGATATGTAGTGTGCTATGCGTTTCTATGCGATGCTACGCTGTGCTTAGCTTAACTTTGCATAGCATGAATACGCTAGCACAGCACAGCATTCTCCAAGATTATCTAGCATAGCCAAACGCAACATATCATCCACCATATACCTGGTAGCATGACATGCATGACGTATCATAGTGCCACGCCCCAACAGCACCATAGGCCAGAGAAGGAAAGGGGTGGGCGAGAGAGGGTATTCTTGTGTTCGTATCAAGCCCCCCCCCCTCCTCTCTATGCCTCTCTATGCCGATGTTTTGGGTTCTTGCCTTGGGGAGACAGCTTTCAAAAGTACAAAAATACCTGGTAGCACACAGTGGGCAGATCATGATCGACACGATCGACATCATCGATTCCCCCTTCTTTATCAAGACCTTGCAGGGCAGATAGGTATATTCCTGATCTGTATGACCTGTGTGATCTGTATGATCTGTAAGATCTAGCCGTGCAACCTGCACGATTTAGCACATATTCCTTGTGTTGGGATCTGTACTGTACTAATCCTGCACAAGATATCATAACGGCAGCTTACGATCTAGATGATTCAGAACGTGATCTGTCCTATGATGCGTGTGAGAAAAAAACACTTTTGAGTACCATGGGATTTCCCATTCTCACTTTGGCGGGTGTTCCGGGCTCTCGTCGTGGAGGGGCGGCTTTGAAAAACAATCAGTTTTAGTACTTAGAGTGCCTGGCAAAATGTGGTATTATCGATATTCAGTATCATACTTCATAACCATCGGTATCAGTATCGGTATCAGTATTTTCCAACACTACGCCAAACTTACACTCTAACTGTAAACAGCTCACCATGCACAGGGTGTTGGGGCAAGACCTAAGGAACCAGAGCAACGCCCTCGTCGACGCATCCAGCAAGATCAGCTCGTGCGCTGTCTCTACGCCCCTGCACCAAGCACGGTCAGGGCACAGTAGAACAGAGCAGGGCAAGGCGGGGCAGGGCAGGGTGAAGGACGGTCAGGGCCAAGCGTTGACAAGCTTGAAGTCACGACTGGGCGCGGATGCATTGCCGATACCAACAATCTTCGTAACTACATGGTGTACCATACAATACCATACCACAACACCCTACCGTCCACATAATGCGCCACACCATACCATACCAGACCAGACCAGACCATCCCATAAGAGGTACCATAAGCCATACCTAGTACCATACCATACTTCAAGTGCACATTTACCTGAGCCGCGCGGCTGCTGGGACGACTCCACCATCCACCCCGCTCATGCAGAGGGCCCAGAGTTCCATCAGACGGTCCGCCTTCCCTTCCGCCCACTGTCATATCGCGCGTGCAAGGCACACGGCAGCACACGGCACCAGAAAAAGCACTTACGGCAACATACATACATCGTGTTCGGCAAATACATCACACGCAGCGCATACAACAAATACAACATATAAACCACATGGAGCGCATACAACACACACACAGCGCATGCAACATATACAACACATACAACGCATACAACGCATACAACGCATACAGCGCATACAGCACATACATCACCCACCCACCCACCTCTTCTCCGACGCAAAACAGCGACGACATCAAGCTCCAGCCGGTCCTAACGCAGGAGCACACCACCCCCATTGGGTGCTGAACAACCCCCACCAGACTGGAAACCCCCCCCATCCTCCTCGGTGGGAAAGCTCAAAGCTTCTTGCCCGTCCACTTTAGGGGATACCGAGGCTGCGCCTGAGGCAGTCATGGCGGCGGTGGCGGTGGTGGTGGTGGCTAGGCGCGCTGAGTTAGCGGTTCCGGCATCAGGAAACTGCACAAGGATCAGCTTCTCCGCCGTTACGAAAGAGTTTTCCGCCACCTTGGAAGGGATGCCCATCGGGAGTTCTTTCGCCACCTGTGCATTCGGGAGGCCGTGGTGGTGGTGGCGGTGTTGATAGTGGTGGCGGGGGGGGTGGATGTACCCTGCGGGGTCTGATTAGCGGGTCGATTACTAACGGAGTGAGCTCTACATGATTTCTCATTTAGGTATGTCCGTGTGTTCGCATGAAGCAGGGGTTCATCGTGACGCAACATTGCGACATGGGCGGGATAGGGTTAGGCGAAGCGGACATCCTAAGTACGTACTACGAGTACAACCTGTCGAGTGAAACGCTCGGCACAACAAATTATTGAGAAAGCCTCCGTCGTTTTACCTAACTCTTCTTCAACTTCTACAGGGATGGCGTGATGGGGGGCACATCTCAACACAGGTTGCGCAACCTTGTCTCTCGTCGATGACACGCACTCAGCACTCTGTCTGCCCTTCCGGACGCGAGTAATTTTCCTTGTTAATTCGCCTGTCGTCGCCGAAGAACACCCCCCCCATCTCGCGCAATATATACTGTGCCCCCACGACCGTACAACCATAGTTCAACTGCCGAGAGACACGCCTATATTCGTATAAAAAGTACGTACAAAACGATGCTCCCGCCTACCCCCGATCCCCTTCTCCACCCTCGATAAGCACACCTCCGGCAAGATACGGCCAGCCAGCTGAACAACTACGGAATCGAGTGCCAGATGATCAACACCCGCAAGGATCATCACGCCTCATCCCTTTCCCCTTGCCTGTAGCAGGAGCGATGCTGCCGACGAGTTTCCGTGCAGCAAGAGCAGTCTCAACCTCTTAGACGCCACCGTTGAGCGCCCCCTTCCCCCTGCCCCCATCCGGCCTCTCCCCGCACCACCAAGTCCCTCGCTGCCAGCACTTACGGCCGTCGCTGCGTCGTCAGCGGAAGCCCCCTCAGCGCGAGAACCGCCTACACCCGTTGAAACCCCGGGGTTGCCGCTGCTGCCAAAAAAAAAACGGAATGTTCGTTATGTTTTAGAAAATAGCAGATACCGGTAACAGCGTACTTGCGGCACCAACAGGTACATCAAAGTTATCGCAGTAAAGTTAAAAAAAACACACACACAAAGATGACACAACATAACATGATATGCTTCAAGGCAACACTTCGAAGTACTACATAAAATACTACTTGTACCATAGCTGTAAAATAAGCTACGTATCATATAGCAAAAAAAAATGGCGGAAGTTATGCGAATTCTGCCCAACTCGCAGAAAATGTTGAAATGATTCACCTACTACAGTAGGTGAAAGCCTAAACTCCAGCCCCCCCTCCCAAGCCATTTTCCGTCTCGAAAGGGATGCGTCGCCAATGGTCAAAATAACGCTACCAACCCACCCTATTCCCACCCCTCCCCAGTCCCTCAAACAAGCCCCCACCTTACACCATCGTCATCCAACTCCAGGTCCGGATCAGCCTCTCCCCCTCCGCCCTCAACCCCTTCCTCCACTCTTCCTCCAGCCGCCGATGATGAGGGTGCTGCTGCTGCCACATTCCCGAGCGGTCGCGGCGACAACTTGGAAGGCATTACCCTGGTCGGGGAGGCGGGGAGGATGCCCTCGGCCATGAGAGCGTCATACTGCTGCTGAATTTCGTCCAGGCACTGGTTAGAGGAGGGAAGGAGGCGGAGCGCGAGATGGAGGGGAGGCACTCGTTATCACGCATTTCCGTAGTCGTATGGCCATATACCCGCGCATCCGTACAATGCCGGGACGGAGCACGTCGGGTTTTTACCGACCCAGGCAGACATTGCTTGCACCAAGCGCGAAGCGCCGTGAGGTGTGGGGCGCGTCGCATGAAAGGTGAGTTGCATCCTACTCGTAAGAACCGCTTGTAAGGCGGACTTTCTTGCAGATGGATGACAGTGCCGAAAGCCTCTATTGTTTTCCGGTGTGGTCGCTTCCAAGGGAGGGGGAGGTGGCGTACTCATTTGTTGCTTGCCTTAGTCATTTGGGGGTGATGTTCAACTACTGCATACCTAGTACATCGGAGCAGTAAAATGCCGCATGATATAACACCGTGAGGAAGCGCCATGCGAAACGGCGCGGGAGGGGGGGCACGTTATACTATTGTATGCTTCGAAGCCGTAGACTGTTGCATGAAATAACACGGTAAGTACGGTGCAGACTGTCAACGCTAATCTGGCGAGGGGCAATGGGGAGGCTCCATGGCTCGCACCAAAAGCAGCGGCAACGGTCACATCAACCTTTACCACATGACTTCCCGCGCACCGCCATCGCTTGATCAGCTCCAACAACTACGTTTGTCAATACGGACACTAAACCAACAGTAACACCAACATCATTACCGCCACCAACATCCACACAAATTGATAGCACCATCACCAACAACACTTAACACCCCAACACCCTCTACCTTCACACCGACACCAAACGCAACACCAACGTCGACATCAGCATCACCATCCGTAGGAACATCAGCTCACCGCCAAGCGCAACACCAATACCAACACTAACAACACCAACACAAGAACACTAACACCCACAACACCAACACCAACACCGACACCAGCAAATACGCCAACGCCTACACCTACACCAACACCAACACCAGCATTAACGCCATCGCCAACAACAGCAATATCAACACCAACACCAACACCCACTCTGGCACCGCAACTAAAAACAGAATCAACACCAACCCCAACACCGACACCAACATCGACTCCCTGCACCAGCACCATCACTGAAAAACCAACCCCAACACCAACAACAACACCGCCAACACTACTGTAACAACACCGCCAACACTACTGTAACAACACCAACACCAACCCCAACACCGACACTAACATCAACTCTCGGCACCATGAACACCCCCACCACCACCAACAAAACCACCACCAAAATACCAACAACAACAACAACAACTAAACCATCATAAAACCCTCCACCAGCATACCAACACCACCACCACCACCCCCAACCCCAACAACACCGCCAACAACGCCAACCCCATCCCACCTGCTGCAGAAGGCCGGCCGCACACCATGGGAGGGCAGAACCCAAAGAAGCGAGCGCTACCGCAGCCTCGAATCGGACTCCATAGCTAGGATGCGCCAAGAGAGCCGATAGCGAAGCCGCTAGGGTGTCCTGATGAAGAGAAGAGTGAACATTATTTGGGCGGCACCCGAAGATCGAAGGAACAATCCAAGAAATTTATTTAAGGGGGTTGAGACGCGGTACTGCTACGTACGTACGTACGTACGTACGCACTTCCTCTTCAGAGATCATAAACTTGCGTTCACTCCAAATATGATATTAGCAGACGAGCGTATACACAACAGTACTTCTTGCCAGGTATAATATTACGGGGAAACATAGCACGGTACATAGTGATCATAACCAAATGGGTGCGTCAGCAAAAGGAATGCATGTATTTTGCTTTTTCGGTCCATCGTGAGTTCTGATTACTATGTATTACTACGTATTACTATGGCCCCCCGTCATACTACTATTACGGAGGACCATAGATAATAGGACCTATCGTATACATAAAAACCTAAATATTTAACAATTTTAACTAACGTTATTTGGTCCTATTTACTATGGCCCCCCGGAATAATAGATAACCGGTAGTGCTCATGTTTAAGACAACGCAAGATTTTTTTTTCAGGGAGGTTAACAACGCGATAGCGTTACGCAGCTCCTCTGCAGAGGCCTTGAGGTGGATGTTACTATTAATATAAAATTACGATACTCGACAGCAAAACGCAAAACAAAGCTGTCGTGAACGATCGCACAAAAGTCCCAGAGGTGAAGAAAGAAAAAAGAAAAAAGAAACAAAAAGAAAAAAAAGTGAAACACACCGACGGCACAAAACGAATCACACACCGAAACGCGCAATAGAAAGCAGACCAAACACAAAAAAGATAAAGCACAGCATACCCAGAAGTGAGAGAGATCATGCTAGAAACAAAAAACACGAACAAAAACAAATCAGACCCCGTGGGCAAATAAAGCACGACGGTGGCTTGCTGCAGCCGTGGTCGATCGCACGAAAACTCCAACACGTACATACATACCAGGTACAATTTTTCACGCGCCCAAAACAGCAACGTGGCACGCATAAAGAAATAAAAGCATGACACCAAGCAGATGAGACGAGCAGCACCCACCTTGAGGGCTTCACACGCCTGACCGAGGGCCCGCGTGAGGTGGCTCAGCTCGACCAAGCACACCTGGACGGAACGGCAGACAGTGAAGGGCCAACGTTTATTGGGTCAGTTCTCAACGGTACCAATCTTACAACCGTAACATGATACTTCGTACAACGGTGCCGAGGTTCCAACGGTACTGAAACAGCACTGATACTGGTGTTCCAACGGCATCGGAGTTTCAACGGTCATAGCGCTTCAACGGTACCGGGGTTATAACGGTAAAACATACAGTCCAAGATCAACGAGACTTCTCAAATGGGTACCATGAAAACGGTTTTTTTTTTCACCACGCTCGTAAGGTTGGATGGTGGTTCCAAGAGTGCATAGGATATAAATGAAGCCTACATCACTGCAAAATACAACGGCACTGAGGGTTGCAACGAACGCCACGTACAAGTGTACAAAGCATTCCGCAAGGGCCGCAAGGTAGACCTACAACCAGCGCCAGACTCTCCCTCGCTTTCTAGACTAGGAACACAGAAATTACCATTCCGGAGAGTATTCCCCGGGAGCTGCACAGACGCTGAACTACGAGACCACGGTTAGACCCTTGGCTACATACTGTGTATGCATCGTATGAATACGCGTATACCTGTATATATCTGGCCGCCCCCCCCACTTGAACTTAAAGCAGTACAATAGGGCCAAATGAGGCCTTGGCGCGCTCCAAAAAGTCGATCTCCTCTAATAGCTAATTTGCTCAACAGCTACGGTAACCGCCCACAGCACCAGCCCGACGCACAGGCAAGCAACGCGAATCTTACCAGAAAACTCATGAGAGCACAACCTAACACCAGACATCATCAAATGCCCCACCACCACAAAATGGGCGGCGATCAAAACCCATGTGCCCACCCACCCACCTACCCATATTTTCACCCACATTGTCACCCACTCACCCCAGCACTAAATACCTGGCGACAAACTTTATCAACCGCAGGAAAACCATATCAAACCACACCAAACCAGAGCACATACAAGTAGTTACAGTAAATCATACCAGACCTGAACGAACCGAAGACAGAAAAAAAAACAAAACAATCCCAGGCAGAGACCAGAAACACATACTTAAAAACAGGAACGCGCGCGACTGACTGCATCTTCACTCATTCCGCTCGCAAAAACTGTGTACAGACTAGTTCGATCAAAAAGCCTAAACCGACTACTGTTCGGTCTAAACTCACAGCGTACATAATAAGATCATCGTCCGCCCATATATACGCGAAAAACGCGCAGACATGTACATACACGTAGAGACACAATCACAAGCCAAGGACAAAGAGCACAAACCAACACAAAAAAAACACGAAACACCACCCTGAAAACGGCGTCAAACCATGACCCCCCCCCCCCCCTCGCCTGTAGCTCGCGCTCGTTGTAACAAAACGGTGGAAACCCCGCAGTGGACGGCGTCAACCAAGACCCCCCCCCCTACCCTAACACCCACCCCCCCCCTCGCCTGTATCTGGTGCTCGTTGAACAAAGGTGGAAACCCCGCAGTGGGGGGCGCGGATCCCGCCACCTTAGACAGGATCTGGAGCATCTCTCGCGCGACGAGTTGCTGGGCCAGCTCCGGGAGCGGGGCGCTTATCCCTTCCCGCACCATGTACTCCACCGCAGTTCGAACCTGTCACAAGGGTATGTGTCCACGATTTCATATGTGTGTGTTATAATAGATGTAATCCACCGCAGTTCGAACCTGTCACAGGGAGATGTGTCCATGATTTCATATGTGTGTAATAGATGTATTCCACCGCAGTTCGAACCTGTCACAGGGGCATGTGTCCATGATTTCACATGTGTGTAATAATAGATGTATTCCACCGCAGTTCGAACCTGCCACAGGGGCATGAGTCCATAATATTACATGTGTGTGTTATAGATGTGTATTCCACCGCAGTTCGAACCTGTCACAGGGGTATGTGTCCATAATTTTATACGTGTGTGTTATAATAGTGTATCTATATATTACACAAAAAATGGTATATACTGCCAATCCAATCACTTACGCACTGTGCATGCACATGGATGTTGTAGTGTACCAGGTATATATATATATTATATACCTGTATATACTATATATATGTTAACCCGTTTACGAGCGCACTGCTGTGCATCGACTTAAATATGACTCTACTTTCCAACTATATAAAGTAAGAAGTCCTCGCAACGGGCGTTCAGTCCGAAACGGATTATTACAATATTGACGCCTTGGGGCTTCGGAGGGAAAACAATTCCGCTGAAAATAGACGACTGCAGCACCCGCCATTGCTTTTCGCTGGGGGTGACAAAACGTTGTGCCCAAACTCCAACACCATAACTAGTCGCACGGCAAGGGGTGCAGCCTGATCCTACTCGCACTGCTGCGCGGGAAACACTGCAAGTAGGTGATCAATGACACCATATTATGACTCATTTCGTTGCTATATTTGAGTGTCAACAAGGTTAACACAAGTGGTGTGTACCAGGTACCAGGTACGGGTTTGGTCCATAGGTTGGGTGTTGGTATGAGTCCATGAATTGGGTGTGCCTTCTCCCACCAGGTGTTCCACTGCGGTTCGGATCTTCAAGGGGGTGGTGTACTCGATATCAACATAGCCGTAGTCGAATGCCCATAGACCCTCGCCTCTTTAGCGGGGGGGGTGGGGGGGGGGGGGGGGGGGGGGGGGGTGTCCATGATTTTTCATGTGCGTATTATAATGGTGTGTTATTTGTGTGTGCAGGTGTGTCCATGAATAGTGTATACGTGTTCGTACACGGTCTGGGTGTCGGTGTGAGTCCACGATTTGAGTGTCATATATCTCACCAGGTATTCCACCGCGGTTCGAAACTGTTGAGGAGATGCGTCCATTAATTTACATGTGCGTGTTTTTGTAATAAGAACAGTGTGCTACTAGTGAGTGGGGGTACTTCCATGATTAGCGTGTGTGTATGTTGTTTGGGTCTCAGTGTGAATCCATGATTTGGGTGTCGCTTCTTTTACCATCTATTCCACCGCCGTTTGAACCTTCTGCGGCATGAGTCCATGATCTAAACCAGAGAAATACAGCTATTTTGAGGGGTATGGGTGCATGATGTTTGACGGAGTCAAACTAAGCTGTTTTTTGGGTTTGCGTCCATAATGTACAGAGCAGCTAAAGGAAGCTACGGTGCGACGACCCCAGCAAAACCCTCAGAACATTTGCAGTGCAAGAACAATTCCATACGATATTTGGGTTTTGTACTGTATTGCATGGCGGTTCGCTTGGATACGAAAGCGTTAATACAGGCAGCTTCGACGCCTGTGTGTGTGTTTTTATTCGATCATCACTTTTACTTTCCAGCTCAGGTCGTATGAGGTCTTCTTACCCTCAGCGTTCTTCTGGACAAGCCACCGGTGTCGTCCCTTCACTTCTTGCCTTCATTTTTTATAGGGTTCAGCATTCCCACTGCTCGTCGATTGTCATCGAATGATGCTAGCTGACGCTCTCGCGCCTTCCGCTCATCGATTTTGATGCAATGAAAAGTCCCTACGAGTGTGCACTCGTTGAGACTCGAACCCACGAAATTGATCTTGATAAGCACGCGCGCCACCGGGGACGATGTTATGCATAAATTAACTCTGTTTTCACTCCACAAAGACCTCTACTCAGCGCTACTGTAGCTACTCCTGCGGCGCTGTCACTACTGAACGATCTACTGCTACTGCTACTGCTACTGCTGCAGCGCCTTCACTCACCACTCCCGTCTCTGCTGCCCCCTGAGGCAGGCGATCGGTGTCCAGCAGGTCCAGCACCGCGCCGATAAGCTTTGGCACGGTGCTAGAGTTGACCCTCTGCAGCATGTACGGCCGCTTCCACAGGCACACGAATGCCTCCGCAACGCCTGATTGATTTTCCATCACCGATAGACATACATGGATTATGCACGGCTTGTGTGTTGAGGCGGGGCAGCACAAAACGCGCGGAGACTGCAATACCACTACTGACACTGGAGATAGTTTGGACGAACAGGACAGACGCATCTGGCGGTGACGATATTCCTTTTTTTCTTTTCATTTGGGCTTTACTACCGGCATGCTGAAAAAGCAAAAAAAAAGTATGCAACTCTAAATTCAAGCAGTAAGCAGCCAAAACACGGGTACGGTTGCAATAGTTATAGAGTTGTAAAGGTTGCCCTTGTGGTCCCGACAACAAAAGCTCGTTTTACGATTGTATCCGGCACTTACGTACTACGTCAAAAAAATATCCATGTTTAATTGCGCCGCAGAAAGATCGATGGGTTAGTTGCGCCATATCGTTTTCAACCTTTTAACTGCGCCGCAGCGGTTTCATTGTTTCATTGCGCCGCACCTGCGACGTACTCCCGGGAAGGAGTCGGATTGACGGTGGCCCTTCGGAACAGCTCGGAGAGGAACTGCACCACCTTGTCCGGCGTTAGTGAGTCTCCCAGAGGAGGCATCTTGTCCGCGCGAGAGGGTACACGAGGGAAAGATAGCAGGCAGGCAGTTGCATGCGAGAGATGGTGAATAATATATTAATATCAATAGTATACACATAACTGCCGCTAGGAACTCGCGCAGCACGATATTTACAACTGTCGCCAACCTGTGTGCGTGTGTGTGTTGATCAAAAACGAAAAACAAAATCAACAAATGCATCAAACGTACTGTAATACGAAAAGCAGAACATGCAACAACTACAAGAGTACGCCGATCACACCCCACACCACCAATCACCGCTGGCCAGCCCGCCGCCGACCACGCCCCACCCCACCGGCCTCCATTGAAGTGTCCGCCACCCCGCAAGTCGGTGAGCGGTCACCCCTAGCCGTTCTGCGCTTCAGCGAACAGCTGCACCGTTCTCGACCCCATACACCTACATCAATCTCCTCCGCTATGCCCGTACACCAGCAGTCGCCTTCTTCTCGAGTACTAAATTAGGTCGGAGATAGTAGTTGCTGCGGAAGGGACCGCACAACAGGAAGCACACGAGAGACCACAGAGCGCAGCAGGTATAGCCAAAGCGAGCCGTTCCTATCGGAGGCGTCGGGTCCGCACGGCCTTGGCAGCGGCTGTCCTGCCGCATAGTGCTGTGTGGGCTGGGCTCGCTGTGCTGTCTGCCCGCGCTGATGCGATAACGATCAACTGCTGCTGCTGCTGTAATGAAAAAAATATTTGGTAGGTCTGGTGCGTGATGCTTACTCCGCTGCGAGTTTTTCGGAGATCATCGCGGTCGAATATTCGTGGATACATGTCAAGTCGCATCAGTATTGAAAAGGGTCTCTAAGAACCAAGGCGCCGTGGAAATTCGAGACTCCCATTCATTCGTGAGCAATAGCAACGACAGCGACTAAATACGGTGGTCGCTACAGATGTGCAACATCGATAGTTCGAGTAAACATTGCCGTGCCCATCGACGGGTTCAGATTTGGCACAAATAATGGAACAATCTGTTTGATCGAAATAGTCTCGGGATTTCTTTTGGAACAGAGAGGTCACCTTTTTTTCGCTCCCGAAAACCTCGTGACCTGTCAACCAATCGGGCACCAAGTATATTGAGAGTATACTGACAACTACCCGGTCGACACCGAACCCTCCACCGATCGTCGATTCCTACTTCATGATCTAGGGATTTCAAGTCAGATATGTCAATTCCCTATCTTGGTATGGTCTAGCTCATGTTGCAGGCTGGGACCCGAATAATCCGCATTATCTACCAGTAGCACATATTTCCTGCGTTGGGTCTGTAACATGCATAAACGGATCCTGAACAACCTCTGACAACGGTCGTTCAGGAAGTACTGTGGGTGATCTGCAGCTCGTAGATAGATCAGATAAATAGATAAGATCACGATCTGTCCGAGCCGCGGAACCCTCCCGCAGACGCAATCCCAAGCAGGCGCGACGGGTCCGGTCCCGGCTTCGCCCGCGAAACCCTGCTGAACCCAAAACCAAAAATCACGCTTCGGCTCTATCTTTGTGGACCCCCCTACCCCCGCCCTCGAGAGGACCTGCCCTGCATCACGCAGGGATCCTTGGGAGCCGGTGCGGTGCCCGCTCGCTCGATCTCACGTCTTCCTTTCGAGACGGGCAACAGCTGTGCGGCCGGCTTGGGGCACACTGTCGCGGGCGCACTCCACTCGAGTGCGAGCAAGGTGACCGCCTCGCTCGGGCGCCGAGATGTGGCCCCAAGCTTTGTAGGCCTAGGAGAAAACGGCGAACTACTTTTTCTCCCAGGCCTCCAAAGGTTGGGGGCACGTCTACGCCCTCGGGCGAGATCGCGCCTTTCTCGGAATGCGGGCAGATCCTCGAGAGCGGGGACCGCGGAGTCCACAAAGATAGAGTCGAAGCTTGATTTTTGGTTTTGGGTTCTGCAGGGTTTTGCGGGCGACGCCGGGACCGGAGCTGTGGGAGTCGCGAGAGAAACTTGAACAACAGCAGCAGCAGTGGTAGTAGCAGTATATTAGCAGCAGCAGCAGTAGCAGTAGTATTAGGAGTAGTAGTAGTGTTCGTAATATAGTAGAAATAGTAAGAGTAGTACATACAGTAGAAGTAATAATACTATAGTAGTACTACTACTAATAGCAGTCGCAGTGGTAATAGTAGTATAAGTAGCAGAAGTAGTACATACCTGGTACAGCTCAAGGGCACAGCCTTCATCAAATAGCAGGGGAGGAGGGGAGGACGGGGCGAAGTCTTACCGCCGCGTATACCTACGTACCACGCAGCAGTATCATACCTGGTACTGCTTAAACGCATTACTCGTAGACGGATTCGCACAGCAAAAAACCATAACTCTCCCAGCGTGGAAGGCAACGACGTTGCCGCCATCCCTTCGCAAGTCTGCCGACCCTGCCACCGCCAACGACCTCCAGAATATTCTCGGCAATAATGCCGCCCGTGGATCGTTCTTTGAAACCGTCTCTCGAAAACGGGACGTATCGCCTTAGCTCGGTCCTTCAAACGCACTTTCTACTATCGAGGCATACTGTCATAGTGTCTGATTTTTTTTTCTCGTCTCGGCATCGGTCAATAATCGAAGACATGGAACCGCAGCTCAACACCACGCCTAGGAGGGGAAAAAACGAGACATCCGCTATTGCGGGTGACGTGTATCGGACTATTAATAGAGTCAAATTCAATACGATATCGAGAGACGAAAAATCCAATGATACGATATTGAAACGCGAAGAATTGAATCGATACGATAACGATAAACAAAAAATCTATGCAAGAAATGATGCGATATTGATTAACGAAATCTTAGGGATGAGAGATTTCCACACTGTAGTCGACGCTGTACGTGTAAACGTTCTCGTTCGGTATCAGCACAAAAGCTACGGGAATGCAAGAGGATATAAAGCACAAAACGTTCCTTACGTACGGTACATCCAAAGTTCGATATTCCGATATATCGAAACGTCCGACAACAAATATCCGTAACAATATTTTTTACGACCTGGTTAAACCCTAGCCGTACACAATCGTCACCTTTTTATCGGAGAGCTTGGACATCCCAACCTTCATTTCCGCCCCCATCTCCTTGAGCCTGGCGAGCGTTTTAGAGGCCGATGAGCCCCCTCCCCCCCCTCCTCCTTCGTCGTCTTCGTCGTGGTCCTGGATCGAGTGACGTCATCATTGCACGAAATAAGAATCACAAGAATCACAAGCATCACATTGTGAGGCAGAGTAAGCATGCGTTGCTGTAAGTGAGCACCACCACCTCGTGGCGCGAAATGAGCACCGCAAAAATAAGCATTTCATCATGGGACGAAACAAGCGTCACAAGTAATCATCACATCATGGTCCAACATCCGCGTAATAAATAAGCATCATACTTTGTATAACGCCACGAACTATTAATAAGCACCACGTCGTGTCGCGAAATAAGCATCACATCGTGGGACGACATAAGCATCAATCACGTCGTGGCACAAAATGAGTATGACATCGTGGCACGGAATAAGAGCACCATAACAAAATGGCACGACACGAGGATAACATCGTGGCAAGAAATGAGCTTTACATTATGGCGAGAAGTAAGCATCACATCTAAGCACGCCTCGTGTATCCCTCCAAACGCTCTATCGTATAGGACACCCATCACACATCACATCAAGAAAACGAGTAGGAAAGTATGAAACTCGGGAGTTGTTATACGGGTTTGAGTGTTGAACACACCTGTCCTGAATCGCGTCACATTTTTCGTCACGAAATACCTATCAACGCAATCATATCGCTAAGATCGCTAAACCATACGAAATATGAGTTTTGTTCTTCGACACAACTAATAATTTACAGCCATGGGGTCTACCGATGTACTGGTACCAGTAAGGGCTTCTTTGGACCGGGAGCAAGGAGGAGATAAAAGGCGTGCCGACTCTTGAGTGCCCTAAGCTTGAGGGTGCATAGCTGCGCGAGTGAAGCAGAGCCACACGAGCGGATGGCACGACACTGCCCCCTGCAACTTTGATGGGCCTAGGCTAGGTTTGCTTTTGTGGTTTCTCCCACCCACCCGCCCGTAAATCAGGCATTTCTCCATCATGCCATCATGTAATATCAAACCTAACAGTGCCGTGGAACAAGGTACTCGCACACGAAAAATGCCCCCCTCGCCGTGTACCACAAAGCAAAAATAATGGCCTTACATCTCCCGCTCGCCCTCCCTTTTCCTTTCCCCTTCCCTTCCCCCCAATGCCCTCGTGCTTTACAACAAAGCGGAACAACCAACAACTCCGACAAACCTGACCCCCCCTCCCTTCCCCCCCCCTGCCTGGTCGGTGAAACCCAGACGTGCTCCGTCCCGGCATTGTGGGGTGCGATCGTCTTTGTTCGTACGACTACCGCCATGCAGGATATGAGAACACCTTCCCCCCTCCCTCGAGGGTCTTATGTTCATACGACTACGGCCATGTTGCACAACGAGAACCACCCGCCACCCCCCCGTCCCCCCCCCCCCCCCCCTGATCCTGCCGCCTACCGGCCTCCTCGTACACCACCAAGAGACTAATTCACATGTAACCCCCTCTCACCTGATCTCGTGCAGCGATAACCCCCAAGCGTTCGTTCTCCGCCGCGCTCCCCTCCACCCCCGCCGACAACGCCGCTCCTGTGGCAGATGCCGCCGCCAACCTTACCGCGGGGGAATCGTCATCCAATCCCCGGACGCATAACGCCACCAAAGCTTCTAGGGGCACCGGCGACGCCGATGCGGCAAGGTTGGGAGCAGCTTCCGCGAGAGACAGACAGAGCTTGTACGCTTCCACCCGCACCTCTGGACACCTGGTGGTCGGTCGGTCGGTCGGTCGGTCGGTCGGTTGGTTGGTTGGTTGGTTGGGATGGTTGGTCTATCGGTTGGTAGATTGGTTAAGGTGATTGGTCTTTATTTTTCTTCGTTGGTCAGTGGATTAGCTAATTGGCTGCTTGCTGCAGTTCGCCTCTTGGTTACTTAGTATTGGATTGGTTGGTGGATAGATACATCCGTTGGTTGGTTTGCTGGTTAGGGTGGTTGATTGGGGTGGTTGGTGGGCTGTTTTTCATGGCTGGTTGGTTCGTGGGTTGATTGGTTGGTTGCTCGCTACAGTTGGCGATATATACAAATTCGTTGGTTGGTTAGTTTGTTGGTTGATTTCGATCGGTTGCTAGATTTATCAGCTGGTTGGTTGCGTAGTAGTTGGTTGGTTGTGTGTTGGCTTGATGATTGGTTGGTTGATGGATTTCGAGTCAAGATACCCTTTGATATTCATCCACGACTCGGTATGTGCTGATTGCATGATTGCGTAATGGATACATCTGGTTGGCTGACTGCTGGCTGACTGCTTCGTTAGTTGATCGGCTGATTGATAGCGTGATCGTTGATCAACAACCATAACAGCACCCACAATACTAACCGTAACCCAACATCACCATCGCCACTATTATAAACATTACCACCAACACCAATACGAACAGCAGCACAACCACTATCAACACCAACAACATTAAAATCACCACCACCTCCTCCACCGACACCACTACGACTAACAGCATCACAACCAACACCACTAGCAACATCAACATCGCCAACAGTGACAAACTCCTCACCTATCCGCCGCAGATTTAAGCGCAGCTTTGAGAGCCTCGCCGTGCACAGAGCTCCCCACCCCCGCGGCCCCCTCAACCAAAGCCCTCAGAGCATACACCGCCTTAGCTCTTACCAACGCCTCCGGTGGCTTCAGCTGCTTCACCGCCGCTGCCACAGACTCTGGGAGGACTGACACCACTCTAACTCCTGCTCTCCACCGAAGCAGGCAAGGGGGGCGAAACAGCACGAGTTACGAGCTAAGCATTTTTTTTTCAGCTTTGCGCGAGAAACATGAAACACTCACTTTTTCTGCTGCCGTCAGCGGTTGGGAGCAACTCTACTCTAGGGAAACTAACACTTGACAACAATTCTGAACAGCTAGTAACTCTAGCAGTGGGCGGTGAGCGGGAGCTACTTTTAAAAAACTACCTAACGATACAACCAACAAAGAGATGAGCTACTAAAAAAAAACACGAACCGACAAATCAGTAGATCAATTACCAGGTACCAGGTACTAACAATCAACGAGCAAACCAACCAAATACCCACCCAACTACTCAAACCACAATCAACTCACCAACAAATCACCTAACCACTAAAAAAAACAAGGCAAAGCCGCCCAGTTTTCCAATCAGCAGCATACGCCATGCTTTTCTTTGCCTTGCTACGTCAAGCGAGGTCCAACAAGCGGTCACACACGCGTAACACATACCAGCGGCCTTCGAAACGTCTCCGAGCGCTTCAAGCACGGCAATCTTAGACTCCGGCAAAGCCTTCCTGTTCTCCAGCAACTTATGCAGGTCCAGCACGGCACCGACAGCGTTCAGGGACTCGCACAGCTCGAACGCCTGGTGGCGCACATATTTAACGAAGTGTTGGTACTGGTGTTGGTGTTGGATATCGTATCCAAATACGGGGCTTTCGATATATATACATTGGGAGCGCGCAGTTAAGCAACATTATGTTAAGAAAAATAGGCTCAGATCTGCACGAACAATAAAAGAAAATTGGGATAAGAAACACGGCTCGACAGCAGTGGGACCAACTCTAAATCCTATACAATAGAGTTAGATTAATGTCGGAAAAAAATTAAGGCATTTGAGCCTGGACACCAAATTGACGTTTCTTAACACAGGGCGCCTACTGTATGCCATCGTATCGAATGTGCTTTGCCCCCCACCCTCTGGTATCCCCGTGTATATAATGCAGGTACTGAACGAAAGATTGGGTGTGCCCTGTATCAAATATCGAAATTACGATCGTCTTCTTTTTTCTCTCATCGGTATCGTATCGAACTCGATTCCGATAGTACAACATCGATATCCAAGACAAATTGGTACAAGAAACGGCATGCCTGCAATGTAAGGACCGTTCGGGTACAAATATCAGTACACAATGGTCCTTACATTGCCCCACAGAGTGGTATACTCGTCCGTGGGGTTTATTTCGCATGGAAATGCACGACTGACTCGGCGGGGGGGGGGCGGGACGTACTGTAGGAAGGGTATCTCACCTCAGTCAGATCATCGACTCCTGAACGATCCTCATATATTGCCTCACTGACTGACTGACTGACCGACTGCTACTATTTCAGGGCAGATAGATAGATTCGCCATCTGCATGGCCTAGCCCATGTTGCCGGGTGGGAGCTGTATAATCTGAATTAACTAGTACATGCTTCATGTATTGCATCTGTACTATACTATACAGATCCTGCACAGCATATCGTAATAGCAGGGTAGGATCTAGGTGATCTGGATGATCTATCTGTAGATGATCTATCTGTAGATGATCTATCTGTAGATGATTTATCTGTAGATGATCTATCTGTAGATGATACATCTGTGGATTATCTATCTGTAGATGATACATCTGTGGATTATCTATCTGCCTGACGTGTGTAAGGGTTGTAACAAAGGAGTTGCAGTACGCAACACCTTTTCATAATTTCTTATTTTGGGAAAGGGTCTTAACTATTACGGGAGACAGCGTGTGTCCTATACTGCAATACCAGGTATCTCTTAACCCACACTGCCTGTATGCCTCAACGCCATATACGAAACTCAATATCATCCAACATTTTCTTCTTCTGGGATAGGCTCAATACGTTACGGGAGGCAAGGTGTGTCCTACAACACGTGTACCAAGTATACCCGAATCATTTTGAGAAATCTAACATGCAATCAAGTAGACGGGCACAGCAGTAACTCGAAGCAACGCGATTGCAACCATCTTGCCACTGCTGTTCAACCATGACAGCGGCGGCGGTGCAAACCTGGCGGAGGCATTCCCCCACGGAAAGGCAAAAAGGTGCCGTCATCTCCAGCTTCTTATTGGCCAGCACGCCCTGCAGGGTGGCCACACATGCCTGACAGTCCCGCCGCAGGTCCGACTCCGGCTTGCCCTGAAGGCAATCGATAAGGGGAAATCTTGCATCACATGATTGCGCAACCCCCGTTCGGAGGAAAGGGGGTAGAGAGAGGTAAAAAACACCCGGGGTTAACCCAACA
This sequence comes from Macrocystis pyrifera, assembly GCA_031763025.1. Classification (NCBI taxonomy): domain Eukaryota; class Phaeophyceae; order Laminariales; family Laminariaceae; genus Macrocystis; species Macrocystis pyrifera. The sequence continues at coordinate 412,026 of JASSKH010000045.1, forward strand.
ACAACCCCAACATAGCATCCGTATACTCGAGGAAAACCACATCCCAGCTGGCTGGCGAATTCGAAATATTCACGCCAGCCTTCAACAAGGCAGTGGGCCGATGCATCACCGCGTCAAACTTCCTCCAAGCATGGACACAAAACCGCCGCTCCTCCTTGCCTCGCCTCCTCCACCACAGCGAACAACAATAAACTACACTACTACTCTATAATGTCGTACCAAGCAAATATGATACGTCTCCTCAAGACGTGGCGGGTACAGCAGTTTCAAGTATAAACGTGCACACAACAGATAGATCACCTACAGATAGATCACCTACATCCTAGCCTGCCGTTACGATATGTTATGCCGGACCTGTACCCGTACTGATCCAATCCAGGATGCATGTGCTAGATCATGCAGATGAGTACCTGGTATACGGCTTCCACCAGGGAATATGCGCTACACCATACAGATCATATAGATCATACAGATCATACAGATCATACAGATCATACAGACCATACAGATATATCTGCCCTGAAATATCAAGATCATGAGGGGGCGATACGATCTATCTGATCTGCTATGTGTGAAAACGTGGGTGTAGTTTAAAAAGAGACATATTGACCTGACTCGACCCAACCGGCGAGATTCAACAACAAAAAACTCCTGACCCGACCCGACCCGACCCGACCCGACCCATCCCAACCCGCGAGATTTGAAACCTCCTGGCCCAACCCGACGCGATCTCCGACTCGACCCGTGATATTCGAAAAAAAAACTCCGGACCCGGGTTAAATAAACCCCACCTGTCCGACGTTCTTGAGGCGTAGCTCCGACCTCAGGGCCCCGCACAGAGAGCTAAGGGCGAAAAAGAGGGTTTTGGTGGTCGCAAAGCGCTGGTCTTGTGAGGCCGCCATCCGGGCGTGCAGGGCGGCTTCCACCAATTGCGCCGCGTCCCCTATGCTCCCCAGTCCCTGCTGCGGTCGGTTAGCCGAAGCCATCCCAGCACCCGTTGTCGTCGTCGTCGTGGCAGCATGTCCCGGCTCAGGGCCTGCCATGGGACCTGCTAGAGGGCCGGAGGCGTCGCGGTATATATCCAGCAGCTATTATTTAGTAGTATGAAATAACAAGTACCAGGTATGTACGTATATAAATTACTTCCTTTTTTTTTTTTTTCCATCCCATTTATTATCTTCGAATTTCATGCTCCTTCCTCCTTATGCCGGTAGTCGGAACTCAGATCCGGAGTCACTATGTATTTAGGTTTTTCTCCCCCCTCCCCACTATGAACGGTATGCGGAGTATCTCTACGTTCACGAGAGATGCATGTTTTGTTCACAACCGACGGAATTAATCATTTATAGTCATGGGCTCTACCGACGGAAACTAATAGCTGAAGTTGCCCAGAGGCAGAGAGAAGAGAAGAACGGCCACACTCGTCCCGCGCCCCCGCCTAGCTTCTCGTGATAGGTGCACAAGCAGAGCACGGCACTGCTTGCTGCCGATTGATAGGCCTAGAGGCTAGGTCTACTGTTGTGGTTTCTAGCAGCAACTGCGGCGGTCGGCGGGCTACAGCATGCAGCGGGAGGAGGAAGAGCAGGGGCAACGAGCGCTTTCCCGGTATGTGTGCGAGGCGCGCGAACGAGCGGGGGTCCCGGGCGTTCGTGGGTGTAGACCCCGAACTCGATCACAATGGGGCGTGGGGCTGTCGACTCTGGTACACAATGATACACGTCCGCAAGCAAGCATCGTTAACTCGCTCGCTCGGGGCTGCCAGCCGTGATTCCCACGTGGTTTGGTCTTGGCCGGTTCGTCGTACATGCATGAAGTTATTATAGCTGGCACGGGTAGAAGGCAGTTCACGTCCTTTCCCAACCCGCGAATACGCTATACGAAAGGCTATACTGCTGTATACCTAGGAAAGAAATACATACCCGGACCTAGAGTACTCGGCATTAATATGGGAACACCGTTGACGCCGGAGCGGAGGGCATATGTGGTGTACGAGTACATGCCAGGTTGGTTCCTTTGCCTTTCTCGCAGATCTCGTACCCAGGAACGCGATACATTCTCGCATACACTGGTATACATCGCGAGACACAACGGACTGTTATACGTACCACAATGCTGTGTCATACACGTTGCGAGACACATCTGTACTGCTGTATGCTCCAACTATATACAGGATCGATGGCCAAGGAATTGTGGCCGGCGCCACTAACGATACGTACAATACAAATCGCGAGACATGTTTGTACTGCTGTATGCCCCAACTACGGGGTCGATGGCTAAGGAATTGTGGCCGGGGCCACTAACGATGCATACCATACACATTGCGACACACGTGGACTGCTGTAGGCACTGCTGTAAGCTCCAACGACGCGGTGCCGGCGCACTTAAAAGCGATCGAGGAGGCGTCTGCCCTTGACTGCCGGCCTGTGCTTGCCCCCTCACCAACGACATCACGCCGCACAACAGGCACAACGATCTATCATACTATGCATAACGATATATACCATACTCGTCGGGAGACACATCGTATTGTCGTACCTACCAACAACGATGTGCCAGTGCACTTCTAATACAAGGCGGTCGATGGCGGGGGACTTGGGGCCGGTGTCACTGAGAATACAACTCGCGAGACACAGGGCGTCACGATGCGCGGGAACTCACCACGAACAGACCATACTAGTACGTTCTACTGTTCATATCAACAACGCTGTGCCGGTGCACTTAAGCGCTGTCGACGTTATCGTACGCGTCAAGACGCGCAGGAACTTACTACGAGTAGACCATACTAGTAGTGAGACACTATGTTCTACTGTCCGTATCAACAACGGCGTGCCGGTGCACTAAAAAGCGGTCGGTGGTGAAGGAACAAGTGCCGGTGCAGGTCTCGTGGCCGGCGCCACCGCGTCGGCCGGTGACCCGTCCCTCACCACCGATACATACCATGTTCCACTGTTCATATTAATAGCGCTGTGCCGGTGCACTAGAAAGCGGTCGGTGGTGAAGGACTAAGTGCCGGTGCAGGTCTCGGGGCCGGCGCCACCGCGTCGGCCGGTGACCCGTCCCTCACCACCGATGCATACCATACACGTTGAGAGACACAATGTAACGCTGTATGTGCTAACGACGCTGTGCCGGGGCACAAAAAGGGCGACGGAAGGGACTAGGTGCCGGCGCGGCCGGCGCCAACGCGTCGGCTCCCGGCCCGTCCCTCACTTGAGATACATACCAGAAACGCCGCAGTACACAAGGAACGACGCATGTAGCAGTACCGCGGTGCCGGCGCACCGGAAGGCGGTCGATAGTGGCGGAGTACGCGCCGGTCCACATCCCGGGACCGGAGCACCGGCTTACAAGTCGAGTTCGAGTGGAATGCATGCCGGTGCATGCTTCACCCCCCCCCCACCTCCCCCCACTATCGATACATTCGTACCAAAGACACAGGAGCGTGTCACCATAAGGGAAGTTCTCGGCCGGGGCACGAGATGCGTGGTGCATAGCACCAGATAGTCAACTCGTTGATAGGAAGATGCTGGTGCATGTCAACAACCGCGGCTATAAACAACGCCGGCGCGTAGAAACGGGGGGGCCAGTGCACATCAGCACGGGGACAAGTAAGCCCCACCCTCGCCCAGGCCGGTGCGTGGGTAGTACTCACCGTCGCCTCTATCCAAAGTCATTCCCACAAGGGAACGGCTGGGGGACGAGATGCGCGATGCGTAGTACCAAGTTGCTCACCCGTTGACAGGAAGATGCCGGTGCATGTCAACAACCGCGGCGAACGCCGGCGCGTACGAACGGAGTGCCAGCGCACATGAGCACGGGGACAAGTAAGCCACACCCTCGTCCAGGCCGGTGCATGGATAGTGCTCACCGTCGCCTCTATCTAAAATTCGTTCCCGTCGCCCCCCCCCCCCCGTTTCGCGTCCGCGTTGTCCGTCGTCGCCGCACCTGTGCCCTGTCTTGCGTCTGCGCCGTACTGTCGCGCTCAATTTTTTTGTTTTCGCAGGGGCCCGGCAAGAACGATGGCGGAGAAAGGAATCGGGGAGAACGCCCGGTAGCGACGGCGACGAGGAGGCTCCCGTGTCGCTAGCGGACTTTGCTACCTTCAAGCAGGAGATGGCGAACGAAGTCGCCCAGCTCCAGGCGGCCCTCCAGCGATCGAGGGACGAGGTCATCGAGGCCTCGCGTCGCTCCGCCCACGGGGGGAGGGGAGGTGACGCCAGCGGGTCCGGACCGCAGCCCGGTAGCTCTGCTGCCGGGGCCGCCCCGCGGGACCATTCCCCCAGCACCGCCCTACTCGGACCGCCGACCGGACAGCTCTTCGGGAGCCCCGTTGCCGGGGTCCTCCCCCCAGACTCCGGCATCGCCGACCAACCCGTCGATGGGGCCGCGGGCGCCCGCGCGGGCCTGCGCGGGTCCCTCAACCCCGCACAGAGCAAGCTCGCCGTAGGCCCGGGGCGAGCGGGTGACTACGGCGGTACTCCGGGCGGCGCCGGAGCCGCCGGAGCTCCTCTCGGACAAGCAGGCCCGGGTGGCTACGGCGGTATTCTGGGCGGCGCCGGAGCTGTCGGCGCTCCTCTCGGACAGGGAGGCCAGTTCGCCGTAGGACCGGGAGGGCGGGGCTACGGGAGCGTCTCCAGCGGTATCGAGGCCACCGCGGGCCCAGCTGGAAGGGCGACCTACGGTGGTGCTCTGGCCGGTACCGGAGCCGCCCGCGTCCACCTCGGCCAGGCGGGCGGGCTCGTAGTGGGTCCGGTGGGGGGGCTCGGCTACGGGGCATATGCGGGCGGCACCGGCGGCGCCGGCGCATTCTCCGGACAAGCGGGCGGGCTCGCCGCCGGCTCGGCCCGGGGCCTCGGCTTCGCCCCGGGCGGGACAGGAGCCAACGGCGCTCCATCGGCTGCACTCGGCCATGTGGCCAACGACGGGCCGGGCGGGCTCGCGGTCGGTGCGGATATGTACAGGGACGGCAGCGCCGGCAACCCGTTTACCGCTCTGGGCAGACAGGTCGGAAAAATCATGACCAACCGCGCGGTGGCCTCGTGGGGCAACCCCGCGACTCGGCTATGGCAGATACTATGCGGCGGCCGCCCGGCATCGATGCAGAGGGCGGCCGTGCAGGGGTACGTGGGGGCCTCGGTCAACATCTCGGCCAGCGTCCATGGCATGTTGGAAGCGCTGGACGACGTCGACTTTCTGGCCTTCACACCGCGCGGCGGGGCCGGCATCACCCTCCCACTGGCGCAACACCTGAGCATTTTGGGGCACGCGATCGTCACCATCGCGTCCCGCGGACTCCCACAAGGTGGTGCGGATCTCCAGGTGGCGCACGCCCGCTTGGAGGCGCTCGCCCGAGCCTTCAGCGCGGGGGCGACGATCCTCAACGATCACGTGATGGAGCACTTTGAGGTCGCCGACCGCCCGGCAAACCGGGCCAGGCTGGCGGCTCTGGTGACAAAGGACCTCGAGACCTTCGCGCTCGACCTGCGTTGCGTCTCCGACTCCTGCGGCCACGCTTGGGCCTACCCCCCGCCGGTGGAGTCCTTCCCCGCCATCCCGGGGCCCCGGTGGCCCCGCCTTTCCGGATACGTGGCCCTCGGCGGTCTGATCAACGCCGAAGTCCAGCAACCTCGCCGCACTTCCGCCACGGTGGCCGGGGTCGGGGCCGGTGAATGCCGGCAGTGGGGGAAGACCGGCAAGTGCCGCTTCGGTGACGCCTGCGTGTTCACCCACGTCGGCCCCCCGCTCGCAAGACGAGCAGCGGCAACAAGCGCAAGGCGGCTACCGGCGGGGGCTCGGCCGACAGCGGCGTCGCAGCCAGCGGCGCTGCATCCGGGGAACCCCCGGCCAAGAGGGCCAAAGGAAAAGGAAAAGGGGGGGGGGGGCGGCGGCGGTGCGAGTAACGGAAGCAGCGGCGGCGGCAGCGGCGGCAATAGCAGCGGCAGTGGTAGCGGCGGTGGTTCCGGCAGCGGCGGCAGCGGCGGCAGCGGTAGCGGCAGTGGCAGCGGGGCGTCGAGCGGGGGGGCCTTCACTCGCTCGGCGGCGGCCAGGGCTGACGAATAGGGGGACGGGCCTCGCCCCTCAGCAGGGGCGAGGCCGATCGTAGGGCGTACGGAAGCAGCAGCGCGAGATGCACAGCTTGCACGTCCGGGGTCGGCGTCCGTTGGGGGACCAGGTGTGACGAGTACGTTTGAGCGTTGTGTGGTGTTGTTGCGCGATATGCAGCACGTCGCATCCCCTACTAGCGCGTTTCGGTCAGAGATTATGGACCGCGTAGCTCAGCAGTATGTACAGTATTTTCGGGCGAGCGGTAGCCACTTTGGGTGTATGCCGGCCATCGAGACATCCCTGAACGTCCCGCGTGTGAAAGCAGCTAGGATTCTTTTTTGGTTCGGACGACAGAAAGGGTTCCCTGGGGTAGAGCAGTTAGCGGAAACCGTCGAACACGGCGCGCCCGTCCACGTGGAGGGGAGCACAGACATTGGGGCGTCCTTGGCATACTCAAACCATAGCAGCGTAGCCCGACACTCTGACACTATCATCGCGAAGATTTTTGACGACGTACGGTTTGGGCGGGCAGTCATATTTCCGCGCAGCGAGGCGCACACCATTCCCGGCCTGCGGCTGTCTCCGCTAGCCGTGATTGTATCCCCGTCAAAAACCCGGATCATCCACGATCTGACGTTTTCGTCGTCGCAGTACGCCCACAGCGTCAACGCGGATACTGACTTCGAGCGAGCCCCCCCCGTGGCGCTGGGCCACGTGTTGCGAGACGTTATTTGGCGCATCTTGTACCTGCGTCGGCGGTTTGGACCGAGCGCGCGTATTGTATTGAGCAAAATCGATGTCACTGAGGCGTTCCGTCAGGTTAGCGTACAGTGGGCAGGGGCGCCCGTATTTGGATATAGATTTCGCGAGTGGATTGTGACCGACCGCCGGCTCCAGTTCGGATGGCGCAGTTCACCGGGGTTCTTTTGTATGTTTTCGGCAGCCCTCGAACACGCGCATGGCCACACGTCGTACGAGGATGCTGTGGTGATGGATCAGGGGCGTATCGCGACGCAGCACGTCGCGGTCACCCCGCCGAGGGCAACCGACCGGCCGACCCCCTTGCCACCTGGGTGCCGGGTCCCCGTTCGGAAGGGAGGGGAGGGGGGAGGCGTAGCCAAATTTTCGCGCGGTATTATGTAGATGACGGGATACTAGTGGAGGTACAATGGTGGCCCGACGGTCGGCGCTGTAGACGCGCGTCCGCATCTCTGGCGTCGGACCACTTTCGGCTTTTCGGGGAGAGATCCTCACGGGACCCCCCTCTGCTGTCTTCTCGAAAGATAGCACAGTGGGACACCGTGTTGTGCGTGCTGGGGTGGGAAATTGATACCGTGGCAATGACTATTTCCGTTCCCGTAGCCAAGCTGGAGCAACTCCGCGATACGCTGAGCGAGTGGCCTTCGGACCGCGCGTTCGCGTCCGAGGGCGAGCTCCGCTCTCTGACCGGTCGATTACTGCACCTGTGCGAAGTCGTGCGACCAGGAAAATACTTTGTTCGACGCATGCTCAACCAAGTAGGCCTGGCTCCGGTGCGCGCGTGGAGCGAGAAGTTCCACGTGCCGCACGCGCGCGCGGCGTCGTCCTCACGGATCCAATTGGGTCCTGAGTTCCACGCCGACGTATCTTTCTGGCGTCTGTTGGTAGAAGGAGGGCTAGGCTCCGTGGAGGGTCGCCTCTCTGCCCCCCTGTGCCGAAGTTACATGCAGCCGCCGGCGTTTACACTGTGGTCAGACGCTTCCGGCGACGCCATGGGGGGTTATTTTTTGGGGCCCGTTCCCGGGGCCGGCGTATGGTGGCGTGTCGAATTTAACGCCGACGTTCGCGCTCGCCTGCGCGAGAAGGTTAGTGGTTGGAACGATCTGTCGATTAACGTTCTCGAGTTGCTGGGCATGGTCGTAACAGCGTGGATATTCGTTCACCAATCGGACGCCCAGCCTAGTTACGCGCGGGATACCATCCTGATGCGGGGAGACAACACGTCCGCTGTGCACTGGGTTTTCAAGTGTAAGGGGGGTAGGGAACCCCGATCGGGGGCACTCATGCGTCTTCTAGGGTGCATGGAGGTAGGCAGTGGATGGTGTTTCGACGCGTTGCATGTTGCAGGCGTGGAGAACACCATTGCCGACGGTATATCACGGTGGAAGCCGGATATGATCGACGGTAACCTCCGCGCGTCCCGGCCCGATGTTGCTTGGCGCCGACAGGTCTTGGAGCCAACGGGCGTCGCGCTATGCTCAGGAGTGCTGGCAGCCAGCTCATCCGCCAGTCGGTTGCGCCGTCGTCTCACCGAGCTTATACGTCAGGTTTCCGGTCTTGGACCGCTTTTCGGGGGTTGATAAGGGAGGCTCCGTATTTCGACACGTCAGCCTCCAATTCGGATAAGATTCAGGCGTTACTTGAGTTCGTAGCGTGGTGCGCGTCGGAGGGCAATCAAGCCGGTACTATAGCCAGTAAATTATCAGCTGTGTTGCACTTTCACCGCGTGAATGTGCAGATGGAGTTGCCCACGTCGTCGCCGCTTGTTAAACGCGCTTTGAAAGGGGTGTCACGGTCGCACGTTGTCGCCGGTACCCCGAAAAGAATTCGGCGCCCTATATCGTGGGTCACGTTGTTGGAAGGACAGGGCCTGGCCCTGTCGTGGGGCCCGGGCGGCCGAGTGCTTTGGCTGTCGCTAGCGTTGGGCTATTTTTTCATGGCGAGGTCTGACGAAATATTCGCCTCCTCGTCCGGAGGAGTACACCCCGTGCATTGCTTGACGAGGGGGGACATAGCGTTGTTCGCGGGGGGACGGCGGTTGAACTCGGTGCAGTGGCATCAGGCTACCAGCATCGAGGTTCTATTTCGAGGCCATAAAGGCGACCAGGCTCAGCAAGGATCGGTTATCGTGCGCACACGGGACGACGCCTTCGGGGCGCGTTCCGGGGTAGGAGCAGGCGGCGGTGCCGTCGCTCTTATGGTGGAGTTGTTGTCGGGATATCCGACGTTGCCGGAAAGCGCCCCCCTGTCGTCGTATCGGTACGGTAATGAGGTCAGAGCGTGGGGGTACACGGAGGCCCTCGGGGCACTGCGCGAAGTGGTAGCCGAAGCAGGAGACGATCCCAGCGAAGTCGGCCTCCACTCATTGCGTATCGGCGCAACCACTACTCTAGCGGCGGGGGGGGAAGTACCGCAGAGGGTGATTCAGAGAGAAGGTAGATGGAAGTCCCCAGAGTCTTCCAAGACGTACACCCGCAATAACCCAGAGGACGCGGGTATCGTATCTCGTAAACTAGCAGAGACGGATAACATAAGGCAGAGGCAGCCAGGTCAGGGTACTGTCTGGGGCCGAACACCGTAGTATCGACGCGACCGCGGTATAGGGGTATGTCAATGGTTTTCTACCATTGGGGGTCTCGGTCGTCCGAGACTGCGTTTGTTAGAGCCCCGGCCAGTCGGCTGGGGGGGGGGGGAACTCCTGGGTACTGGCAGTACGATAAGGCAACGAGAGTCAGCGGCCGGTGCCGCGGCTCTCGTACCACGCCAGGAGACTCCCCCCCCCCCGACGTCGGAGAGAATAATAATAACATGACAATTCGAAGGATATACAACAAAATACGTTTTTTTTTTTTTTTTGTTTATCCTCCGGCGGATTGGTAAAAATGCGTGCCTTGAACTTTTATCGCGAGAAGACTTCAGCACTTTCTTCCCTGGTCGACTCGCGTCTAATTGTGTCTACCCACGCCACGGTAGGCGCTCTCGGCAGTTGGTGTCATTAGAGAACAAAAACACTGCTGTACGGAGACTCGAGCCCTCGACCTCAACCATAGTAGTTTACACGAAAGAGGCGACCGGTATATGAAACGTATAGATTATACTATACCAGCCAGGTACGTACGAGCGGTATATACGTACTCGTATTTGAATTTCGAATGCGGCTAAAAAAAATACCAGGCACCAGGTATTATATGTACGTACGGTAAGAAAATCACAATACGTAGCGACAGGGGACGCCGTGCACGCGCTGCAACGCTGTAACCGCAGAGGTGATCATGGCAAATCAACCTCGAAAACAGAGACTGCAAAAAGCCTGCGGAAGATGTGGAAACCCTGCATCCGACCTCCGACTATGGCATACGACACCCGACGCATGAACAGCCACTTTTTCGACTACAGAGGCGATACAGAGACAAGAAAAGCTGGTATTTCCCTAACAGCGTCGGCCAGAGGTAAATATACCCCGTATACCACTTTGGACGGAAGTGTAAGGAACGTTTATTCATTAATACCAATATCAAAACGCCCTTACAATTCCGCCCAGAGAGGTACCTGGTAGTACGGGGGTCCATAGTTAACAGGACCTATGGAATACATAAAAACATATATATTTACCTATTTTCACTAAAAAAAATTGGTTCCGTTAACTACGGACCCCCGTAATAGCACGCAAGGTAACACAATTACACAGCATTCCCTTGGAAGATCTTCCTACGTGACCGATTTTCCCCAAACCCGGGGAGGGGGGGAGGGCGTACACAAGGGAAAAAGTGGCTTGGAAATATACTTGCGAGATATTTCCACAGACGCGTACGTAGCTCGGATTCTGCACTCTCCCTTTCGTCGAGAAAATCAAAAGTTCGTCCGAGGGGGTGTGATACCTTATCACATTGGGTGATAATACAGTACCTGGTATGCATTTCCATCATACCACTCGTACCAGTATGTACTGCTGCTGTGTACTCGTACTTGTACTCGTGTTGCAGGTCGGCCACCCTATATAGATATATATCTATAGGCTGTACATACTGCTGTAGACGGCATATAGGCGGTTGTGAAAAACCCGCACTTCGCATGTTTTTCATTCATTGATTTTTGTCGTTTTAGTTTCACCTGTCAGTCTCCCACAGGGGAATGGGTCTTGGTCCGGACGGTCTGAGAGCAAAAAGCGTGCTGTATGCGTACGTTTCGGTTATCGGTACGTACGAGTATGTACATGCAAAAATGCAAAAGCAACCCGTGGTTACATGTGCGAGTGTTCGTACGAAGTGAGAGCGCGAGTCTTTGAGTCCGAAGTCCACCTACGACTATGTCCATAAAAATAAGGATCATTTTCATACTATTTTGAATACCCAGTGCCTTACTTATATTTGCGGACAGAGGGATCGCAACCGATTGGTGTAAACTATACCGGTGCACTGCTGTGAAAGCTTCAAGCTTTGGTAAGCTTGCGTGCGAGTGCAGGTGCAAGTGCGGCTTCCAAAATATGGAACACCCTCTGTATTTCGTACCCTCTGGCACAAAATACGAACGGCGCGGAGTAACGGAGTGCGCCAACGAGGGTGGTGAGAGGAAAAGGAGGGGGATACAGCGGTGGGTACATAGAGTAGGACAAATATGGTGGAAACTGGGTTTCGGGGTAATTCCCAGCGTATAGATAATACGGACAGCCTCCAACAGCAGTATAATGGCGTGCAAATGACATGCTGCCTGAGCCTGTACGAAGGTATCAGTGTATCAAGGTATCAATTGATACATCGATACAGCAGCTGGCAACATTGCAGTTCATCCGCCGCCCAAGACGATTGGACGTGTACTTGTACTCTGGTTGCTGCTGTAGACGCCTGCCTGTAAGTGTACCTGGTAGGTCCAATTTCAGGGGTGCGCCAGCGTGCCATGCCGATGCAGAACAATAGACTTTCTGCTATCGCGTGAGCACCGACCCACCAGCAGAGGAGAAGCAACAGTTACAGGACGGGGAGCCAGCACGCAGCAGGGAATGCTCGCGGCTGAGGGAACTCGGCACAAGGCAGCCGTAATTGCACATCTGGATAGACTGAAGACTGACACCACAACTGTCCACAGGTTGACAGAGAGAAACGGGGCTTCATATTACTGCGTGCTACCTTGCCAGTGCAAACACAACACAGCAGAGTTTGCCAGGAAGCATTGTGGAGAGCGAGAAGCATGATGTGCCACTCGGGCCCATAGGTCATAAACTACCTCCTGAAATATACCTGTCACGGTTGCCACATTACCTCGTGTTTATCTTGATCCTGGCTCTCCTGGTATTCGCCAACCTCCTCGGCCTGGTCAAAAGGTTCGCCCACGAAGGGAAAGGGTTTCAACACGAAGTCGATATTTTTACGTTTTCGAGGGGAAAACAGGGGGACTGGGGTAGTTTTGTGCGACGGTTTCGTTTCTGCGTTTTTTTCGCACTCCAACATAAATCTCCGGTAATGCTGATCGACGACCAAGGGTATGCGCCGCCTGGTCGACGTGAAGCGTGTGGATGCTGCCACCTAACGAGGATGGCCAGAGGGCGAGAAGCGCGAGGGTATGCTAGCTCAGCCTGCTGGTGAAGAGGGTGGGCTTCTGGCGTGGACACGTGGAGCAAGCACGGCAGTTGTTGCCCGGTGCTGGTCGAGGCATGCAGGTTTGGAGGGCGTTCAAACGTTTGCCTTCGTTCGGTCGGGAAAGGCCTAATACCTGGGAGCTGGTATTCGTAGGCACGACGCAAAATTCGTACCTGTAATCGTAGCGTACCTCGATAGTTATGCGATGCATGCATTAGTCTGACCTTCAGTCGTTACGGGTGCCGTCGAAAGGCATATTGCGCATGAATAGTTTGCGTCCCTAGACTATGAGTATAGCTCTGCTGTAAGGTCTACATACAGGTAGCTGCCGTTGTCTCGACGTTGACCAGTCGGCTCGATATTCTTTCGCTGCTGCTTGCTGTTTTGGTGTTGCTTATTGTCGTTGCTACCGCCGCTGCTGCTGCCACTCCCTCCGCTTCGGCCGCCCCCACCACCAACTATGGGCACGGCAACACCAGATAAGCCGACAGATTGGAGTAGGCTCCACAGGAAGCCACGGAAAGGCTCTCGAGGAACGCGCGCCTCGAAGGTTGGGGGCGTAATAAGTATCGACTATTAAATAGCGTCACATGATGGAGAATGGGAGCGCCTCTGAGCCACGATCACCTACGTCTGATATTTTATTATCAACGCCTGATATTAGAGGGTCGCCGGCGACAACGTTGCAGGACAAAGGAGACGATGTGAACTCGTCTCGCCCAAAGAGTAGCTCGGCAGGGGTAGATTTAGACGGCTTCGACAGTAGTAGTGACAGCAGCAGATCATTACCTTCTGCACGAAGCGCGACACCCACGGGATTGATCGCGAGTGCTGCCGCCGCGGTGGAAAATGATATTCCACTTGAGCTTGAGCGAACAGAAGGTGTCGGCGAAAGACCAGATGCTTGTTCTTCTGGCAGAGAAGGAAATGCCGGGAACGATGAAGGAGCGGACGACTTCGCAAACGGGGCTAGCTTTAGAAAGGTTGGTGACGGAGCACTTGGCGCAGAAGGAGGAGCTCTTGACCTTCCGGCTACTGCGATCCCTCCCGTGCCGATCTCTGTTTCCGAGGTTCCAACCACCAAGGCGACGATTTATCAAAGTACTGATGGAGAGTTTGCTACTCGTGGGAGATTCCGACGATCGTATTCGGTGGTACCCATGGAATCGCCGCTGGAGTCAAGGGAGCGCTTTTGGACCGGGGTGAAGTTAGCGCAAAAAGGACCAGTGGAGCTACCGTCCGAGACAAGGGAGAGCTTTGCGGCTGCGGTAAAGCCTGTGCGAAAAAAGTCCAACTTATTGCCGACGCTGGCGGGGTCCAATAGGGTAAGTATGGCGACGGTGCGAGCTGCTATCAAGCTCAAGCAAAGGGCAAACGCGATCCAGGCAAAGTCGGTACTCAGCTGGTCCATTCTAGACCCCCGATCCTCCCGCATGCGGTCGTGGAAGAACTGGATGTTCATGAACATTATGTACACCGTTCTCGTGGTCCCGTGGCGAATCAGCTTCAACCTGCCGGCGCAAGCTTTAGGGCTGACCTTGAGCGGGATCGCCAACGTGTCATTCATCATCGACACGGTCTTACACTTTTTCACGGCGGTGGAGACCGAATCGGGTCTCGTGACGGACCACGCGGTAATACTGCGGCGGTATTTATCGTCTTGGTTTATCATAGACCTCGTGACCTGCCTGCCGTACACGACCCTGCTCCGGGATGTCATACCCGCCAGCATGAGAGTGCTGACGCCGCTGCGAGGCTTACGGCTGCTGTCTCTGTTGAAGGTCGCCAAGGTGTACGCCATGCACTACGAGGTACGTCGTTTTTTATTGCACTCGCGTCGGCAACGCTGATAAACTATTGTATGTACAGTAGCCTCGAAGGACTCTAAGTTTGACGGACTTCACGGCTACAAGGCACCTGTTATATACCGTACTACTGTTGTTGGGTGACCGAGTAAACCAACTAACCGTCTTACGACGGCAGCATTCTACCTATTGAAAGCACACGTCGAGGCACAAACGCCGCAATCAGACACAAAGACGCAGGACCCTGCCACTTTACCGCAACCAACTACATTAGTTCCAACTAACAACTAGTCCGCGGCAGCCCTTCTGATAGGAGCTACGGTGAGTTTGTACAAGCCGCTCCGCACGGCCTTAACCCTTTCGCTATTGCACTGCACATAAACCTAAGTCTGACTCCAGTATATGAATCTAGTCCCAATTGTATCTATCCCTCCAACGGGAGTGTAGTCCTGACTCATAAAGGGGGTTTATGTAACCCCTTCGAGAGCCAATTAAAGCGGAAAAAAAAACGCAACAGGGGCAATTTTATCATGCGTCTAGGAAACGAGCATGCATCGGTACGAATAGTTTCATCCATGCTGTGCGCGCGCCGTGCAACTCGTTGCATTGCAGTCCGGACACCGGGAACATCTCCTATCCCCTACCCCCTCCCCATCTTGTTTGGCGCGACTGATGCTGCAGTCGTGTTTTTTTGCTTTTCGCCATCGTTTTCCCTCTCAAGTCCAAACCGCCCCCCTCGAATTACGGCACTGCGTTTCACTTTTACTCTCGTCTGAGGTGTATCATGAGCATCACATATTTATTTTCATAATTTCTTGAGGTATTGTTCCACTCCAGGGTTCTTGGAGTCTGTCTTGTCACCGCGGGCCAGAGTGTGGTGACGAGGTAATGCGAGAACAATAACAAGAATAACTGTATTTGAATGTCATTTGTGAATGAGGTGGTAGTTTTCCCTGGAGCAGCTCAAGCATCCGCCGCGCCAACACATTTCGCGATGACGAAACGTTTCGTGATGTCTTTGATAGGTGAGCCCGGTGGCAATGAGCATCGGGAAGACGCTGGTGACGGTGATTTTGGCGGCGCATCTGCTCAGCTGCCTCTGGTTTTGGATGAACTGCTTCGAATCCTTGGAGTCTGTGAGTACTCTGCCGATATGCGGCGATGATGTACGCTTTGCGGCGGATACGCACGTGTCCCTACAACTTGTAGTAGTCTGTCGACATCATCAACATCAGTAAGCAATTTTTGCGCTGCAGAGAGCTACGTACGTGCCGGCGAAAGAATGTCAGGCAGCTACAGCTATGTGTAAAACATGCCAAACAAGGCGTTCTTTCGTTGGACGAACGCATCGTTGCTGTGATTCAAATGAACCTGGATGGCGATCGCCTCGCTCCGTCTCTCGATTGTGATTGTTCTGCCGTGAATCAAACGTGAGCGAGACTCTTTGCAGCACAAACTTTGTGCGCTTGGTATAGACGAACTCATGAGCAAGGGGAGAGGGAAGATTTGGCTCAGGTTTTGTGTCGGGAAAAATCGAATTCGTGGGCGTCAGATCGGAATACAGTCAGGCAACGACGGAGGTCATAGGGTGCAATGAAACGCATGCTGCAGCAGTGACATGTCTGACAGGATTTTCATTAACTTTACCTGGCGAAAACTGCTTCCTTGCGGAGACCATCGAGTCATGCTATCATTCAGACACGTTTGCGTAGGGGAATGCGCAAACACATGAAAAACGCAGGCGGGTGTGGAGTGGGTGTTGCTAAGTCACTACAACCGGGGCCACCATTGCCCAAAGGAGCGACTCGACCGCCTAATGGAGAGCGGGGGGCGCGATGCCGCACCGCTATCTGCGGAGCAAACTCTGGCGTAGAAATGATCAACTGCACCGTGTGGTAGGCGCGTCATACTTTGCTGTGCCTGGAACAAAAAAGCTAACAAAACTAGAGGTATCGACGGGGTGTCGACGTGGGGTCTTCTAAATGAAGAGAAATCCTCCGATCATCGGCAAGAAAATAATATTGGATGCTGCGCACCCTTCGGTGCTGCGCTGCCTTGAGGAATAGAACCGGAGGCGCGCTACAACCTACTAGCGTGTGCACGAGTAGCAAAAATAGAGGGTCTTTACGCCCTCTCCGATGCGCCTCGTGTACCTCATGTGCCACCTTGCCCGGGTCGCTAGCGGGACAAGAAAATGGGCCTGTAGTTATGAGGTCTCAGAGGGCCTGTACCGCGACGGCATACAAAATAAATGAACCAAATCGACCAACCAACCAATCAACCAATCGATCAGCCAGCCAACCCACTAACGCACCAACCAACCCATCGGTCAGCCAACAAACCAGTCAACCGGTCAATCAATTAATCAATCAAACCTTCAACAAACCAGCCAATCAATCAATCATTCAACCAACTAACCCACCGACCGACCGACAACCGACGAATCGACCAACCGACCGACCCGATTAACCAACCAACCATCGGACCGACCGACCGACCACCTACGGCAGAAAACGAACGGATCGAATAAACGCCTTCCCCTCTCCCATCGTTTAATATGATCTCCAGAGGCACCCCAAGCCGTGGACGCAGTGCGGATTGCCCCACTCTGCCGCCAGCCAGTACCTCTCGTCGTTCTACTTCATCATCTACACCATGATGACCGTTGGCTACGGGGACCAACACGCGGAACCGTCCAGCAAAAAGGCAAGGACATGAGTCAACCACTTCGACGTCGGGCAGATCGCGACCTACTGTAGGTCGCCTACCGTACATTCTATATGAAACTGCCGCTATGAGATGTTGTGCAGGAGCCGTATCACACAAACAAACAAAAATCTAGACCGCTCAGATGTTGTATATCAGGAATATATTTGTCCTGAAAGATCTAGATCATGATCTAGTCTGATCTGGTCTGATCTGATCTGTCCGATGCGAGCAAACCATCGCAATCATCGCAGCCATCCCGGGCTTCTGACGCGTCGTTGTAGGAGGGGAGGGAAGCCTCATTAAAGACTACAAGACTTTCCAGGCTAGCGAGGAAGCACAGAGAGGGTACGTAGGGCACCCCATCTAAATATCTTTACAACTACACTCCCGTCATGGAGGTTGTATAATTGGCATTTTTGTGGCCTTATATTTGCAAGCGGTAGAATTGTTGTCGCAACTACGCATGCATGACAAGAGCGTAGCCAAGCTGAAAAAGAACGACGGCAGAATCGGTGATGTAAACCACCGGTCGGGTGGGGGATCGTAAATGTAGCCACCTGCGCGACACGCCCGCTGCATGATCGTATAGTACTGTATCATACGGGTGATAAGATAACACACCCGTCTCGATGAATTTCCGAGCCGAGTTCCTCCTAGCGCGATAGAGTCTATAGGGCGGCATGCACAACGAAAATGGTGACTTTGGAAATATATCGTCGAGGTCTCTTTCCATAAACGCATCGCTCGGCGTTTGTATCGCCCCCCCCCCCCCCCCCATGAGACTACGGCCATGCATGACATGTGTACCCCCCCCCCGTTGTCGAGAAAATCTGCTCGGAAATTCGTCAGAGGGGGTATGTTTTGTTATGTGTTGTCTTAAGCTATCTTGAGTGTTAGACGATACTCGTGCTTCATTCACTGCAGATCTCTTGCCCGCTATCGGTCGGGTAGACTAAGCGCCTTCTACTTCTTGTTGTTCTGGACATTGGTGCAGGGTCTCGAAAGGGTTATAATCAACACGGATTACACCGCCGTCTGCCGGCAGGGTGCGCAATAACGTATTGCCCGTGCGATGCGGGGCTGGGTATGGTTGGGATGTTTTTGGCCACTAAAGTTTCAGCGTTTTTAACAGCATGGTGCCACAAGGTCCTGTGTTTGTGTCCACCAGGGAGTTCAGGGGCACTGCGAGGCGGAGCGCTTTGTCAGTGATGGGCACGACAGCACACCTTTTGAATCGAATGCGTTGGGCGTTGTTTTACGACTGAATCGAAGCAAGAGCGTGTCGGTAGGCAGGCACCCGCAGGAGTAATCCGGGTAACTTGTGTGGGTTTTACCGTGCTGGGCGGGGTTTCGCATGAAAACAGTGGAAACATTCGACGAGGCGTTTTTTGCAGCTCATTCTCATTTCTTTTCCGGTTCCGTTGGTCGCTCCGTTCTTAAACCAATACTTTACCAGGGGCTGCTCCTGAGCTTGATCATTCAGCTCACGGGCGCGACGCTTTTCGGTTTCATCATCGCCGCGACTCGGAGAATAGTGCAGTTCATAGCACCCATCCAGAAGGTCACCATCACTAACCTCCAGGTGACAAAGCAAGGCCGTCGATCTCTTTCGTAGATTTGTTTGGCGACATGTCCTTGCACGAAATGAAACGGGTATTGGACCCAACAACCATGCGTATCCTTGTGTTTACACACCATATTAGGTTCTGACTACTGCTATTATTAATAGTGTGTCCCCCCGTACGTAGTAGTATCAATCAATCATCGACGTTGGACTCGATTTGATCGACCCGACCTGATATCATGGGTTTTACTGTTGTTCCTATTCCCACGCCGTCTGCGTTTATACCACATCAGCAAAGAGGTGGTTTGGGCTCCGGTCGTTGAGCGCGACGTGCAACGAGTAGAGAACTGCCTCTAAATACGTACAACAAGGTAGCCGTAAGCCAATCAACGTGAGGCATCGTCTGCCCCAACAAAAAAGCCTCCACGAGACCTGGGACACATTCCTCTGAAATCGACATGTTGCGGACTCCTCCGGCCAGGATCCCAAGCCGGACACCCCTAGCTCCCTCCGCCCATGAGCACGTATTCAACCATGGCTACGAATCCTTAATCACACAGGAGAAGCAAACGCTGACACAATTGGTCCCCCCTTGGAGTATCTAAGTAGAGCACACCTACCTTAAGTAGAGCACGCCTACGTTAACAAGAGCACACCTACCTCAAGTAGAGCGCACCTACCTTAAGTAGAGCACACCTACCTCAAGTAGAACACGCCTACCCTAAGTAGAGCACACCTACCTTAAGTAGAGCACACTTACCTTAAGTGGAGCACACTTACCTTAAGTGGAGCACACTTGCCAGGAGTGGAGGCGTGCTACGATAGGGATATCACTATGTATGACTGACTACTAATAGGCTCCAAACCCTATATCGTCGGAATTCCATTGTAGCGTTTTTACACTATTATTCGTGATATACCTATACTTAGTATTAGTATCATTGGGCTTTGGGATTGTTCACCGGACTGCACTTTCATTACAGTAGCTTTTCTCCAGATCAGGGTTTGGTTGACGTAGTAATGACCAATCACTTGTTTATAGTATAGAGCTCGTCAAGAGCGCAGCAACAGAAAAAATAGATGCTATCATATCCCTATCGCTGGAGCACGAGTCCTTGTACACTCCTTCTTACCCACCCCCTTCCGTAGCACGCGCCCTCATTCATCAGTTTCGGCCATCATCGCGTTGCATAGAATACACGCGCGTTTTTGACGAAACATCGCAAAACAGAAAATCTCGGGACACGCCATCGACCGCCCGCCTGTCGAACCTCGTTTTTCTACTTCTTTCATGTTGCCCGCCGTCGCCTTGCACACACGCGATGCATATATCGTATATAGCACGTCAACGAATCGAGCGTCCGCCTATCGATAGTTTTTTTTTTTTTCCCGCCATCGCCACATTGCATTTAACACACGCGCGTTTTTTTTTAACTGAAAATCACCAAACAGAAAATCTCCGAATACGCCATCGACCGGCGGTTACCGGACGGGGTGACCTCTCGAATAAAGCGGCACTTCCGGTATTTTTACTTCAAGACCTCGGTTTTTGACGAGCAAGTGGTCATGGCTCATGTGCCGTGGCAAGTCTCCCAGGAGGTTATGGCGACGACGCACCGCGTGGCGCTAGCTGCCACGAGCCTTCTGCAGGTGAGATGAACCCCAGCTTTGTGAGGGGGTGTACTCATGTCATGTATGGCCGTGGTGCGGTAGTCGTATGACCATAGCCTTTCGCATCCCTACAATGGCGGGACGGAGCACGTCGGGTTTTCAACGACGAGGCAGACATTGCTTGCACCAAGTGCGAAGCGCCGTCGGGTGTTGGACGAGCCGCATGAGGGCGGGGGGGGGTACTACTTTACTGCTTGCCTTAGGCACTTGACTATTAACCACGAGTCCTTTTCGAGACGGTGGGCGTTTGGTACGGTGGTAACGGTGCAGGCAGCGTCCTCAATTCTCACTTTGGCTTGTGCTGGTGGGTTTGATGTTAGCACTAGCCACCTGTGTTGCGCGGGGCCAGTGCTGGAGGTGGTGGTGATGGTGGATGCGGTGATTTTCTTGCTGCTTGCGGTGTTAGTTGTCTGGTCACACCGTTGTGCTGTTGGTGAGCAGCACTTCCTGTTGCGACAAGTGCTTTGGAGTCAGAGCTTACTCTGTGGCTTGTCTAGAGGTCGTTGTTATGCTGGTCTGGTCGCTGCCTGCGGTCTTCTGCTGCTGCTATACATGGGGCGATGTGGTGGCCACTCTCAGTAGCAATCGCGTGGTTGTTCGTTTCTTTGCGATCTGAAGTCTAAGGCTCATTTTTATCGGAGAGCTTTTTTTCCTTTATTTTCAAAGTTTAGAAATAATTGGAGTTATGTATCAATATACGGAAGCGTTCTGTCACTATTCGTGAAATTCTCCAGAAGCAAAAAAATCAAGTTGGTTAAATTTCACATGTTTGGAAGAAACAATCAGGAAAATCTGGAAGATTGAAATATTACTCGAAAAAAATGTGGAATTTATGGAAAAAAAAAAAGCTCTCCGATAAGAACGACCCTAAGTCGTGATTGCACTGGAGCTTTAACTCATACTTCATTAAAGTATTGTGAATTTTCGGACCCCTTAAGTCCTCGCGAGCGTAAAATTGTATCAATCAGATGGGCCGCGAAGGGCCCATGTTGGTACGGCCTGGGCACGAGCTCAAGCTTGATCGGGACATGACCCAACCCGTGTATTCTCACGTGCGCACTCCGTGGCCTAGAAGTTTCGTTTTTTCTTCGAGCCTCTTAACGTCCGTTAGCATTCAAGAATTCGAGTTTATTTTTGCATGGGACAAAACTCTGCTCATGGGTTTGGCACGTTTCACTGTTAACACATGGACGCCGTGCATCCTTGTCACGCACCCTCTACTAGTGCTGGATATCGGATATATCGGGTATCGGAATCAAGTTCGATACGGTACCGATAAACCAAAAATTATTCGATATATACGACTTCGATATTTGATACATCGAAGCTTTCGTTCGGTGTCAGCATGAAAAAACGGGGATGCCAGGGCATGGAGGGCAAAACGCGTTGGATACGATAGATCGAAAGTTCGGAATTTCAAAATATCGAAGCTTTCGATTTAACATTTCCCTCTACTATCATTCGCCGACCCGATCAGGACCAAGACTTTTCACCGGCCGTGCTCATGCGGCTAGCGAGAGCGATGAAACCGATGGAGTTGGATAGCAATCAAGAGGCGGCGCGGCAGGGGGACATCGTTCTGCAGGTGAAAATCGCGCCCAAACTGACAAAAAACTCTGGGCCACTGCCGTCGCATGCTCGCAGACCAACCGATGCGTTCGCGGGTATCATGGCGCGCCCTCTATATAGACCCTCCTGAGCACGAAACGTAGCACATACCAGGTAGTGTCGTACACCACTCTGAACGCAAAGGTAAGGACCTTTATGGCACTCATACAAGAGTTCAAGCGGGTACTACATTATCGACTGGAGTCATAGATGTTAACGCTCTAGGGTCTCAATTGGTTATATTCTAGAGGCTTTGTTACACTCGACAATAGTACGGCGCCTTGATTGAACTTGCTTATAGTATAGAGGGAGAAATTGACGACAAGAAATCACGACTATGTTAGTAACATTGGCCGCTGCGTTGCAATGATTATGGGGTGATAAACCTTTAGGTCCGAACTATAGTACAAGGAGTCGTTGAATACATCACGGGCGATAAATATGACCCTACTCGCGCTGATGCACGCTGCACATTCTCGCTCGCACTATACCTGGTACACTCGTAGGCGATTGCTATGGTTGATAAAACCAACCGAACTTATCGCTTTCTTGGCCGCCACCTCTTGCCCCCAGCAGCCAATAGGATTCTCTTGGCTGCTATATCTTGGTCCCAATAGCCAACAGGGTTTTCTTGGTCGCTATCTCTTAGTCCCGATAGCCACTACTACTGCAGGTGTTTCTTGGTCGCTGTCTCTCGGTCCCGATTGCCAATAGGGTTTTCTTGGTCTCTATGTCTTGGTCCCACCAGCCAGAATAATTTTCTTGGCCGCTATGTCCGGATGCCAGTGAAGCTAATTTAACCCACGCTGCGTGTAGATAAACTACTGCGTATGACGGGAAAAGACACGCGTTTGCTCTTCTCGTATACGCGATTTTCTTTTTTTTCTACCCTCCGGCAGATGGGTAAAAGTAAAAACAGAGCTGCCAGTCTGACCATAAAAATAAGGTACATTTTGACTTTTTGCTACCACCTAAACGTCCCTTATATTGATACTCACGATCAGACTGGCATTAAAAACAAACTTTCTAAGCTCACTGCACTTACTTCCACATACCGGTACAGCTGGTACAGACCAAGGTGCCGTTTGTCGTGTGTCGATTTAACTCTGCTGCTGTGGCACCTTGTCGCGCAGGTGTACTTTGTCATCAAGGGGCGTATCGAAGCCTACGTATACGAGGCTGATGGTGGTGCGTTGGCCTCAGCAGGAGAAGGAGCCCGACATTCCTTGCGAGAGGCGTCCTACCTGGGGGTGTGGGGCCCAGGGTCGATATGGGGTCTGAACAACGTTTTACTGGGGGGATTTTCAGAGGTACGATATGGACATGATCTCCGGTAATGTTTCACCCTTCTAACACATCTCACTCCTGGAGCGACGTTTCCACGCTAATTTCAAGTAATTTCAAGTAGTTTGTCCCCAAACAGGTGGGTGCAGGTCTGGAGACCACTCTCGTTTCGGAGTCATATTACTTGGAATAAGAGTTAGATCTATGTGTTTGTGCAGTGCAGTGGTGGTAGTAAAACATGTTAGTGAGGGGACGTGTTGGTACTGTAAATATTGATATGGTTCGAGGAAACACAGGGACTGATCACGCGAACACGACAGCTACGAACCCGGTGCCAGTTGTTCCTACCTGGACTCTTTGAGCTACCCATCTACCGACTGTTTGCTTGACGCCTCCTCCACTCCTATCCATCCTTGTTCTTGATTTGGTACCTGGCTGGTGGTTATCCTTTGTGAAAGAGGGGTGTCCTTCCAGCTTCACATGTCGATCCGTCGTGTGTTTGCTGTTTACGCGCGTCTCTAGCAACAGTCGCGCTGCCTTGCGCTTCTACACCTCTTCAAACCTGTCGAAACGTGAGGGTTTCGAGCAGACTGATGCGGGATGCCTACGATGTTCAAGCATTCCGTTCCACAGCTATTTGTACCACCCGCCTGACTGCCGCAGGGGGTGAATTTTTGTCTCTGGTGCTTGAAGTTTCTGAAGTTATTCCCGTACTGACAGCTTAGCCTACTCTTCTTGCAGTAAATACTTCACCATTAATGACTGTATGGTGGCCCAATAGGTGACAATTGCGAAGCGTCGAGACAGAGTTCCACATCCATGCTGTGACACACATGCTCTGCAGTTGGTCCGAACTCACCCCATGTATGCGTGTATTCATCACAGATCACAGTGTTTCCGACCCGCCGACATTCGGTTTCGTCAACAGCACTCTACTCGCTTCGTGTGCAATCTGATTCACCCCCCACCCATCTGCTTCTTCGATTAATTGCGCTTCCTGGCTTGCGCATTTTTTTCACGTCTCGGTCGTTTAAAGGCATCGTTTGTAGCGGCTTCGCAGACCGACCTGCTTTGGATAGACCAAGTGGATCTCATCGCCGTCGTCGACGATCACGACGAGATAAGGGCCTGTCTGGAGAAAACTGCCAACATCGAGCGGCAGGTCAGACAGACAACGACTATTTCATTGCTGCTGGAAAACCGTTGACAGGAGACTGAGCTGACTGTGAACCATTCTTCTACGGCGCGACAATGTCACTACTGTACAGTGCGACTGACGGGGCTCTCAACCTGTTAGTATAAATTGCGCGCAACTCAGGAATTGATCAATAGCTGGTAGCTATTTCTATGCCATGCGCGATTTACTATTGTATTCGCTGTGGCCCTAGCCGTTGGGGTTGCTCGTTAGGTTCCGCGTACAGTTGTTCTTAACCTTCTTTTGTTGGGTCATTGGGTCATCGTATGTGGCTCCTCATATTTAGTGCCTGACAAAGTTACAAGTAGGTAGACCTCCTATAGTAGCATGATTCAACGGCAATATTATCGTTGTCATCGCCGCAAGTAACCGTTCACAGCAGACAGGCTTGCTGCCTGTGCAGCTCACCATCGGTTGGGTACACTCTGCTCCTGTGAGAGCACAACCAAGTGCCACAATCGAACTCTCGACGTATTTGTATGCTGGCACGGACTATTCTATATTGGTACTGCAGCGCTACTGGAGTAAAAAAGTACACCTGAAGTATGCCTTGTTGCACGCTAGGGTGAGACAACGCAGCGGCCAGCAGGTAGTAGTAATGCTAGTCAATCAGAACTTGACAAATCTGGGCACGGGCATAGGCCAGCGGCGCAGGAGGCCTCATCAAATCCAACACTCACAATTAACGATCGGGGGCAGCGCGAAATGATACGTACCACCACTCTATCCGGAAATGTCAGGACGGGTTTGGTATTGATTTATTCATATTGTCATTAAATTGTTACTTGACAAGGTTGAGAGCTTGCTCCAACCATATCACCCACACACAAATTTGTTAGGTAACTACAGTATAATACAAGGACTTCAAAACATGGGAGGTGCTATCAATCAGACCTGAAAACTTGACACACGTATATCAACAACGCAGCCCCGCTTAAGGATGACTCTACTGACCCCTAACCGACGTTGCACCAATCAAATCTGAAAGGGTGCCAATCCAGTCTATCCAATCTAACCAAGTGACGAATTCCTCGAAATTGTGTCCCCTATCATGAAAATATCGACACACTCATTGCACAAAAGATGCATACTTACATGATCCGTATATTTCAGGGCAGAGTGGTGCCATGTGGAGGAAACCCGACAAAAACTAGACGCGAACTAACAGTCATTACTGGAAAAAAAATGGTGGCAATGCTTGTGGCGTCGACAATTGTGGTCGTGAGTTCATTTTTGACTGCAGGCAGCTAGCTACACCTGCGATAGCCGTACCTGAAGTAAACGGCTACGTCTGAATCGTACCATAGCTCAGACTGGGGCTGTGAGTTAGCTGACCATTATTAGTCGCCGACTGGGTACTACGGGTAGATGCCTATAATAGGTACCAGGTATTGCAGTTTTTTACGGGCGGTAAATGGGGGGGTATTGTGCGGAAATAATCGTCTTCGTATCTGTCTGGCGCGTTTACGAGTCGACTCATCAATGAAACTAAGTCAGCTACCTGGTCGTTGGCTTACCTCGTCACCCAACTACAATATTATGCCGCCGTAGTTGAGAAAATACGGAAGGATATACAGGGGGGAAACCAAGAAGAGGTGATGTCCGCCGAGAAGTTTGGGAGGTACAAGGCAGAAGTAGAAGAAAAGATAGAAAGAAGGGAAAGGCTGGCGCTAAGAAACAACGTGGAATCGGAAAAAAAAACGCTTAAAAATATACGGGGGATTGAGGGAAGGAATAGGAAGAAAACGTATTTGCACGGCGTCCAATGGACTTCGCGAAAACGCTGAAACTGCGCTTTCGTGTAAGTGACCTGGACCTGCCAGAAAGAAGACAGAGGTGTACCAGTAGCCGAGAAGAGGAGGAAGTAGATGCACAGATGTGCCGGTGTGGCAAAGCAACAGAGAGTAGAACTCACATAGTAGGAGAATATGGAATATACAAGAAGGAACGGGACGTGCTAGAAGAGGAGATGAGGGAATAGACGAATGTGGCATGGAGGAGTTTGATACAATAGATAGCAACGAGAAAACAATCACTATCCCAGGAGATAGATGGTGGCCACAGGCGGCCAAACAGGAAGGGGATGAAGATTAGCAAAAAAGTTTCTACGTAATATATGGAAACAACGTAATGAGCGCCCAATTGTTGGAGGTGTCTCTATTACGAGTAGGAACGGTGCTCCGTCTCGAAAGGGATGCGTGGTCAATGGTCAAATGACTAAGGCAGCCAACAAAAGAGTACCCCCCCCCCCCCCCCCCCCCCCCCCCCCCCGATGCTTCCGGGTGGGAGCCGTAGAGTCTGCAAGATCCAGCACACGTATCCTGGGTTCGATATATACCATACAGATAGATAGATCCTGCACAACCTCTCACAAGGGCAGGTGAGGAACTAGATCATCACTGTAGATAGATAGATCATGATCTGTGGGAGGTATGAAAGGTACCGATGTACCGATAGAGGTTGCAAATGCTCCCTCATCCGTTGTACGTAGTCTTACTAGGAACTAGAAGGTTTGAAAAGTCTTCAAGATTTTATTTGACGGCTTCGTGGTTTGTTTGTTGTTCGCTTCTTGCCATTTCTTGTCCGCGAGAGCAGGCGTTACAGGAAGCGGCTGGGTCGGCGACGATCACCAAGGAAGGGTTGAAGCTGAAGCAAATCAGCCTCACGGATTTTAAGGTGACGCTCTCGATGTTACACGAGCAACAGTTCAATAGCAGCAGCGTCATATTGTTTCCGTAAAACTCTATTGATTTCTCTCGATTTATAGGCTCGATGGAGAGTAACTCTGATAAAACTACTGTATTCTTTTACGCTGTCGCCGGTCATTCAATGTAAGTATTGGATTGGATGAGGCCACCTGCTCCGGTCGGTGGTCCTATCCAAACTTCCTTGTATTCTTTGGTTTAGAATAGATAATCTACCGGGCGCTGTGTTGTATCATCCAAACTTGTGTTGTTACGTACGGGTGTACTATAGTACTTCTGTGCGTACGTGGAGAAAGCTGACTCAAATTCCGGGGACACTAGCACTCGCGCGTGGTCGCGTATAGTGCTGGTGGTGGTTCGTATTTTATGGTTGGATGCGTGTAGCAGTGGTCGACCCCATGTCGTACTGCGTTACTCCTTCGTCTTCCACCCCCCGATCTTCAATATTCTCGTCTCCGGACGTACCCGCCAACGGCGTGCTCATGTAGCCCCTTACGCGCCCGGGGATGAGGAGTGTTTGGGCGTTCCCACCGCCCGCCGGGGCCCCGGCAACGCCGCATCGTTGTCCACGTCGCCCAGTCTTTGCGCTCGCCTCCGGGCGACGGGATGTCGCCTACAGAACGGAAGTAGTCCGTGTTACCGCGAAAACAGGTATATGTTTGCGTTTGCTACACTCGTGCGTATTTATGCGGAAAATGAGGAAAATTGAGTGTTACGTAAATCATAAACCGACCCTGGATGTATGCGCGTCCTGACCTGTCAACCAAGCTATCAACTTGTTTAGTCTGGTCCGGAAAGCCTAATATAAGAAGCGCGAAAATATAATGTTGATAAACAAAAAAGGAGTGCTCGTACCTGATACCGAATACACATCGTGTCACACCCATTGGAAAACGAAGACAGAGAGATGAGGACAACAAAGGCGGAAAACAGGAACAACGAGGACAAAGAAAAAGAACAATGAAGACAGAGAAATAGCCGTCGGGAATTACCTAACGAAGTGGTCTAAACGAACGCCGTTCGTTGTTGAGAAACTTCACGAGCTACGTATGTACCTGGTACAAGGTTATTATCCTTGGGCTATCCCACTCCCTGAAACGCAAGGAATGAATGATGGTAGCACTCGGTCACTCGACACTCCAACTCAAGGTCCCCTTCTGTGTGTCTTCAAGTGTACTATAAAGGGTAGGTTGTACTGTGCGTACCGCAGTGTTACAGAGCTCGACTGGAAACGAGCATCCTCGTTGCCGCGCAAATCATGGAGTGTCCCTTAATAACACGAAGCTCCGAGTAGCGAAGATCTGTAGTACCGCAGTTGGATTTGGCAGGACTGTACGACACCATCTACCATAAATCTGCAACGCAGCTTACTGCAACATGGCTACACCCATCGTGCCCGATTTGTAGTCGTTTGTAGTCAGTGCGTGTTTCGGTTATCCGTTAACTGTGTTTATGGTGGCTTGATTTCTACTGTGCTGTGCCAGCATTTGTACATGAACCTCTACGGCTCTTACGGTATGGATTGGTTGGTTTCGTTTCAGCTCATTCCGCCTCGGCTTGGACATACCCCTCGTACAAATGTTAGCAGGAAGCAACGTTAGTCAAATAAAAATGATATGCGGTACCTGGTACAGGTTCGAAATGCGACAAGGCAAAACAGTCGTGAGAGTATCAATCTTCCTTTGCTAACGGCAGCCACGGCATAATCACCACACCGCAATACATCTATCTACATCATTGCTGGCGCTTTTTATCGTCCTTGTATAATACCGTAGTCGCACATATTATATAATAAGTATCTCGTACACTGCACAAGATTTCCCTTCGGAGTGGTACGTACCAGGTAACGCTTACAATTTAAACGAAAAAGAACAACGTAAGGTGTCATCAGGTACTACTTCGAAGTACAGCAGGTGGTAGAAAAATGTCCAAACCCAGCCGCACAAAGGTACGGTTCTCAAGTCTAATGGTTTAGATTCTCAGAGGGTGACCCAAGATACAGCCCCTTGTACTTAATTTATATGCTATTTCGAAGTCCCGGGTACGTGCGTACCAGATATTATACATTGCACGTACAAATAGCGAGGAGTCGTATCGTACTTGCGTCCCGAAGCTGTACCACCGGTATGATGCTATTTATAGTATACAAAGCCGTCACAGTAAGTATATAATGGGTACAGCAAGGGTGTACGGAAAAAAAAGTGACACCCCACTGTTTTGTTTTAGCCCCAGACAGGGGGGGTATCATAAAATCAAGTGTGGTGAGCTTAAGCTTATTTTTACCAGTCCGCTGGAGGATAAAAAAAAAGTGAAACAAAACTGCAAAAAGAGGCTGTACTTTTTTCACGAAAGAGAAATAATGGTTTGCTTTGTTCCCGAAAGAGCACCAGCCAGCTATTCACCGTAGTGCTTGCTGATGATCCTCGTTGGGGTTGTTTTTGTTGGTTGTGCCGTGTTTGCTTGTTCTCGATCGTCGTCAACATTGCTGTTGTTTTCGTATAACGCAGTTATTGCTGTACATTAATACCACACCGAGCAGATTGCAGTAGTACTGCAGCAGCTACGTAATTGGGTCGGGTGTTAGGGTTAGGGTAATGGCGAACTGTTCTGCTCTGTGCTGTGTGTGCTTTTGTTGCGTTGGGAACTACTACTGTAGTATGATAGGAATATCGAGCCCTGGACCCGCACGGACGTATTTTTCTAGGGTAAAAAATATATGGACGAAATAACAATATTACGATCGACAAATTGTTGTATGAACCAAAAACAATATCAGTCTGATCGAATATATAGGGTACCTTTGTACGTATTGCGTATTGCGGCGATCGAAACGTACCCTATAGATTCGAGCAGACTGGTACGTCACCAAAATCAATATACCTGCAACAAAAAACAGCACAAGTGAATATCGGTGGAGAGGGTCTACATAGCTCCGCAATTGTCTGTGCTGCTTGCTCAGAAGCGGGCGACCACAGCCCTCCAGCGGCGGACAGCCAGACCCCAGCAACAGCAGGGCGGGTAGCTATTGCATGAAGGGAAAGGTGTATGCGGTCAAAGGCAGGACTCTACCAAAATGAGCTTGGTGGGGGCTGTCTAAGCTGTCAGCTGACGGATTGCTGACATGCCCGTCGTACGTGTTCTGTCGTATGCTGTCGGCTTCTCGGGCTAGTCGTCATAGCGTACGTCGCCTCCTCATATCGCTGAAGGCTACCCAGCTTGGGCTAGTTGTTTTTCGTACGTCGCCTTCTGTCAGGTTCTGGCGCTAAAAGCTAGCCTAATCGTACCTAAAAGCTAGCTCAGTCGTACCGACCGCTTGGTCCAAAAGCTTACTTTTGATTAGTACAGCATGTTATGAGCCTCGTATATCACCCGACAGCTTAACTATCTTTACTTTACAGAAGCAATAGGTCGTCAGCCTTCACCAATGACCCATAAACATCACGTACTTTGCAACATGTTACTAGCGTCGTATACCACGCGCTGGCCTACTCACCTCTCCTTTACAGCAGCAGTTCATCGCTGGCCTCGACTAACGGCGGCAGGGTTCAAACCATGGTCACTAGTAAGCGGTACTCCTAAAAATGACGGAACACACGAGCACTGGTTCGGCACAGCTCCAACGAGAGGCTCAGCGGTACCTTGCGTTTTCAGCGACAATCACTGCACTAAATGCTTCACCAAAAGGAACACAGTGCCGCAGTGTGCAAGCCACTGCTGTGCTGTTCTATTTCTAATGGTACGGGTTTCCCCGCTCGCTCTCCCTCTTGTTTTCGGCGCGATCTTCAAGGCTTCCGATCTCAAGCAACAGCTGAAGCACACGGATATCCATAACTTGTGCACGGTGGCGAGCGCAGCCCAGCAATCAGCTTCAACCGCGAAGCGACGATCAAGCCAGGGGGGGGGGGGGGGGGGGGGGGGGGGGGGGGGGGGGGCATGCAGGGCATGGTGCAGGATTTTCAGCAGATGGCGGCTTTTGGAGGGAGGGGGGTAAAGGGGACGGTGGAGAGTATTATGGCCTCGGTGAAAGGGGCATGGAAAGGGCGCGCTAAGAGTAGGATGCAGATGAGGTGAGTCCACCAGAGCTGTTGTTGTTTTTGTTCTCACATACCGGTATAAGTTATCGCCATAGTAGAGTCCGTGGTCACCAAGACTGTCGATGTCGACGATCCGCTAGAAACTAAAAACAAAACGTGTGGTACATATTATATCTGGCATGAGTTACATACAGTCAAACGGTCCGGGATATCCACCCAAAGGCAGCAGTGTTACTGCAGTCTGCACTTCGTATTGATTGAAGCGGTGTATGGTATCGGTATGTGTCAAGGGTGTGTTCAGTAGGGTCACAATGTCGGGTACCCGGGTACCAAACCTGGTTGCTCTAGTCATGTTCAGGTAGGTACCCGGGTACCAACACTGTTATTTTTGTCATACTCTGGGGTACCGGTTGCCCAACCTGGTTGATTTGATGCTCGGGTAGGTACCCGGGTATCACGTGGTTGGTTTGGTCATGCTAGGGTAGGTTCCCAGGTACCAAACCTGGTTGTTTTAGTCATCTCTGGGGTACCCGCGTACCAGACCTGGTTATTTTGATACTCGGGTAGGTGCCCGGGTATCAAACCTGATTGCTTTAGTCATGCTCTGGGGTGCCCGAGTACCAAACCTGATGGTTTTGGTCATACTCTGGGGTACTGGGGTACCAAACCTGATTGTTTTAGTCATACCCGGGGTGCCCGAGTACCAAACCTGGTTGTCTTAGTCATACTATGGGGTACCCGCGTGCCAAACCTGGTTATTTTGGTCATACTCTGGGGTACTCGGGCACCAAACCTGGTTCTATTAGTCATACTCTGGGGTACCCAAGTACCAAACCTGGTTCTATTAATCACAGTCTGGGGTACGCGGGTACCAAATCTGGTTGTTTTGGTCATACTCGGGGAGGTACCTGGGTACCAAATCTGGTTGCTTTGGTCATACTCGGGGAGGTACCTGGGTACCAAGTCTAGTTGTTTTGGTCATACTCTGCGGTACCCGGGTACCAAACCTGGTTGTTTCGATATTCGGGTAGGCACCAGGATATCGAACGTGGTTGGTTCGGTCATGCTAAGCTAGGTTCCGGGGTACTAAACCTGATTGTTTGGTCACACTCTGGGGTACTGGGGTACCAAACCTGGTTGTTTTATTCATCCTCGGGGGTACTGGGGTACCCGGGTACCAAACCTGGTTGTTTTGGCAACACTCGGGGAGGTATCTGAGTACCAAACCTTGTTGTTTTAGTCATACACTGGGATACTCGGGTACCAAACCTGGCTGTTTTGGCCATACTCGAGAGGTATCTGGGTACCAAGCCTGGTTGTTTTGATCATACTCTGGGGTATCCGGGTACCAAACCAGGGTGGTTTGTTCATACTACGGTAGGCACCCGGGTACCCCCCTAGAGTATACCCTAGTATACCCTACCAGATACTTGACGCACCCTTGATATATTTGTGTCTGGGAATGCATAGAGATTATGCGAAAGTAGGCATGTGAAGGACCATCGATCACTGCGATATTAAAGCGCTCGACGCAGGTGATACCCGATTGCGTGGCGTTGTGCAGACTCAACCCTTTTGGGAGTTCTACCACTATGCTTGTGCCATGATAGCCGTGGGTCCATGACGACCAAGCCTAAGTCGTCACATTCTTCACCATAACTTGCGCATGACCACAAGTATGTTTCGAGGGTATATAGACTAAAACATTTATTTTCAATTTGTCACTGCGCAAAGGTGAGGGGCCCCTTAAAGGAACATCTTGAGATGGGCCCTTGCGTCGCAAGTCCACCTTTTGGTATTTACGGCTTTCTCGACCTTTGGAGGCGATTACTACATTTATGAGCGCTCACTGCATCAGCGAAAAGGGCAATATTACTTCAGGAGGGTGTCATCGACTAACCCCCTCGTACACCCCCCCCCCCCTCCCAAAGTATAAGCCCCTCCCAAAGTATGTGACTCACAGAACACCTCACGGCGTTTCGCACTTGGTGCAAGCAATGTCTGCCTGGTCGGTGAAAACCTGACATGCTCTGTCCCGGCATTGTAGGGATGCGAGGGTCTACGGTCATACGACTACGGCCATGCATGATACGAGTACCCCCCCTGCCCCCCCCCAGTGTGGCATCACCTCATCAAAACCATGCTCGCCTGCAGAACGTGACGGACATAGAAGCTCGGACCACTGTTCGAGCCCATAGCCGACACCCTAGATACCCCCCCCCCCCCCCCCCCCCCCCGACCATCGAACGACTACGGCCATGCATGGCACCGAGTACACCTCCCCCCTCCCCGGTCACGCATGATATAGAGTACCCCCCGCTTCGCCAATGTTAGCCTGTAGCATAAAACGCGATGGGTACTTCGGATACGCTGCGTGCACCGTGTCTTGACTTGCTCGATGAAGACAGCCAAGACTCGTCCAGCATCCTAGGGTCCTAGCACCTGGCCGCGTTTTTGTCAGTGCCCTCGTCTTTCAGCTTTGGCAAAACAATGGCGGTGACGGCTCGTCTTGAGGCCTTAAACTAGTGAACAACGCTCGTCGATCCTCGCGATCATTACCCCCCTGTCCGCGCCGAGGCATGCCTACCTGTGTACCACTGCTGCATTCGTAAACCTAGAAAAGGGCACGATTGAATTGTCAATCCAAATACCAAACGTACTGTACAACTCCGAACAATGTGGTATACGCCTTCGTCCGCCCCGTTCGTGGCTGGGAACAAGCTACGGTAGGAATAGCACCGATGTATAGTAACATTTTCTGATGCTTCTCACTTGTGGAGCTCCACATTATAAACGAGTCATTCGGACATTTGTACCTCACTCGATCATTGATTTTGACACAAGCTACGAGTGCTATCCGAAGACAATTCCGAAGCCTATTATACTGCTTTACTATTATACTATTAATAGCTATTAACACACCACGAACAATAATACTGTGAAACACTATAGTGCAGGACACTATTTAGTAAGAAAATGAGCAATAAGAAAGGCAGGCTGAGATTTTCAGGAAAATAAGAAATTCGATAGTCGTTGCACTGAAGTTAGTGTACTGTAGAACGCACCCCTTCTCAAGTACGAAATCCCCAGCCTGATTCGGCTTTTCTGTTTTAAAAATACAGTAGGCGTCCTGTACTGTCTGTAATGGTTGTCCAACGAAATTGGGCTAAGAAGTCCCGTCAGTCAGATATGTTTTTGCCAGAAAGTGCTGTTACGGGGGACCATAGTAAATAGGACCTACGGCACACACACAAAAACCTCTATATTTCCCTATTTTTACCAACAATGTTTGGTTCTATTTACTATGGTCCCCCGTAATACTACCTACTACCCCTATGGTAGCATGCCTCAGGAATATATTCGCCCTGAAAGATCTAGATCATGAGGCAGGGATCTGATCTATCTGATCCCCCCGTTGTCTGCTACCCCTATCGTGGCACGCCTCCTTCAACCAACGAACCACACCCCGACGCCACTGGCTCATTTTCGACAGGCTTGTGAGGACTTGGCGTCCCGGCAGCCCCGAGTTCGGCGAGGTCCTGGATGGGACGGGGCATGCGGTCAAGGGGGTGACTGAGGTGAGTGAGACAGAGCGCTCGGAGCAACAGCGGTGATACACAATGCTACACTGACTGAATCAAGAGGCGTGAAACGGTAGAGGTGAACCTAAACTCTTTGAAGCCCCTTCCTCACCGAGTTAGCAGCACCTTATTATTAGTAGGTCATCCAAACGCGGACGTTGTATCTTGTACTTTGTACTTTGTATTGGTCTGGTATATAGTAGGCTGGCCTCTGCGTAGAGGGGGGGGGGGGGGGGGGGGGTGCACTCGATCTCATGCATGGCCGTAGTCGTGGGGGAGGGGTAGCTCAATGTAATCCACACTTCAAATGCGACGCTGAGTTGATGTGCCAGACTTAGAATACGGCGACGAGGCAATGTGACAAAGATCAACAAATAAAACCTCTTCGTTTCGAGAAAGCGCTGTTCTCAGACGGAAGAAACTCCGGAGGAGCTTAACCACCGCATCACAGAAAGAAGACGAAACACTCCAACAAAACACCACCACCGAGTCGATGCTTGGTGCTGTAGCTAAAACGTCTCGTACAGTAGGCGCGTTGACCACCGGGTGCTGAGCCGACGCATGCTACGGTAGAGGTGCACCTACTTTTGCATTGTGAGGCTCCCCACTTGAGGGGCTCTACACTATTAGTGAGTCATTAGTAATATTATTAAGTCATTGCTACTACAGTAGTGATTCCGTACTAAGTCACCCAAAAACTGAGTTTGAGAAAAATGAAAGTGCGACCCGATGAATAATGTCGAGGCCTGTTGTACTAGTATACCTATTGATGGGTATACAAAAATTCATTTGGCGGAACAAGAATGGCATTCCGACGATTGTGGGTTAAGGAGCACCGTCGTTCAGAAAACATACTACTTCAAATGTGCCCCCTCTAGCGCAACACGCGTCTGCCGAAGAACTCTCACATCCTCTTCGCCTGCACCCCTCGTTTTGTGAAAATTATTTCATCGGACGGAATAAAATCTGCGGAAGCTAAACCACGACATGACCGTGCTGCCTATCTTGTGACCGCATGCACCAGACTACGGCAACAGACTGATGTGATAAATCATTGCGGAAAATTCTGTCAATATCTTTGTGAAAAATGCTGTCCTCAGACGGAAGAAACTCCGGAGGAGCTAAACCACCGATTGATCGTGCTGCCGGACCAACGGAACAAGCTCCAGTGGGACGCCGGCATCTCCATGGTCTGCGTCTTGGTAGCCGTGTTGAGTCCTTACAGGATGGCCTTCGCATCCATCGACGCCAGGCGGTGGCTAGCTTTCGACGCGATCGTCGACATTTGCTTCGTCATTGGTGAGAATATCATACACCCGAACAAACGAGGCGTAAGGGATAGTGCACCTCCCGAGATATTTAAGCTCATACACAGGGGGATACCTGTATTCTCCGTTCCCCCTTTTCAACGTGCGACACCTCCCGGGATTTCAAGTCAACCACTATACCTGGTGGGGAGCATAGATGGGTGGAACTATAACGGGGGACCGTAGTGAGTATTGGATTATCTCCAGTGCCCTAAAGCGAAGCCCCCTATTTTGGGCTGAATCTATGTTAGGTTGCCTCGAGGAGTTTAGCACGAAGCCCCCCTTTTTGTTCACTGCACCCTCCAACTCTGCGTCTGGCGGTATGCATTGATTGGTGTTTGATTGCCCTCAGCAGAGAAATGCGAAGACCCCCCCTTTTTTCGTCGTGCCCTAAGTCCGAAACCTCCCCCCCCCCCCCCGCGGTCCAATTTTTCTCAGATATTCTGCTTCGGTTTCGGACCGCCTACATCGGCAATGCGGCAAACAATGTCGTCGTGTACATCACCGTACCAGGTGAACCACAACGGGATCGTGCTCCCGCAGGCGCTGCAACTAGGGGGTTGCGCTTTTGACATCAAACACTTCCATACACCGGACAGATCATGATTTAGATCCTCTGGATCATCTAAATAATCGGTTTTCCACTTCCTCATCTAAATCGTTCAGGGTAGAGAGATTCTTGATCTCTTCGTAAGGTCTATAGATCATGCATGTGCAGGGTGGGAGCCGTATGATCTGCACGATGTAGGGAAAAACAATCCTGGTTTGGATCTGCGCTGTATACACCCTGCACAGCGATTCATAACAGCGGGTTAGGATCTGGATGATCTATATCATGATCTACCTGTCCGACGAGTGAACACGCCTCACTGACGGGGAGGGGCCCCTCAACCATTGCAACTACCTGGTAACAAACTCCCCAACATTGTCTATTTGGATCATAAGTGTAGTCTACATGTATACTACTCTGGGCGGAAATGTAAGGGCCGTTTGGTATTCATATTAGTGTTGACAATATCGTTGTATTTCCTTACAGAGCGTTATTCCGTTAGATACCTACTGGAAAATAGTTTAGCCCACGGGAGTTGTGTAACTCGCGAATATTCTCAAACTCGGTCGTTTGGTGTGAGGTAAAAGCTCCTGAAGCAAGGAAAGAGTCTCAGAAAAACCAGGTGCTACCGCACCTTAGTAGCGCGCGTCAGCGGACATCATGGAAGATACCTGGTATGTGGCAATTGCTTGCGGGACGTTTACCACGACGTACAGCTTAGCCGGCACGGACGGGTGGCCACCTCACGAGTGTCAGGCTGTTTTGGAGTAAGTTATGCATTCGGGCGTTACCTCTTCGTGGGGCTGCGAAGAAAAGATACGACGGATACAAAGGACGACTACAGCAGTAGCCACGCGAAGCAACGCCTGCTGGTAGACTAGGAGATTGTGCTTTCAATGCCGGGCTCCAATGCAAGGGGTTGTAGGCACAACTATCGTAGGCCGCACACTCATACCACACTATGCGTAGTATATAAGATGATGCGCTTTTTATATGCTTAATTCAAGTCAAAAGGGATATTTAGACACGTAGTTTTGGGAGGTCTTCTCGGCCTTCCGGTGGCAAAGGCTCTTCCTTGGAGTGGTAAACCTCGGGAAAGGGCTCTGCCAAGCAGCCACTGCCGCGAAGACGACGACGACGTTCTGATTGTGTCTATACCAGGTAAGGTAATGATGACAACAATCTCTATCAACACCACCACCATTACCAACACCACCACCATCGACTTGGCAGTCTCCCCTCGTTGAACAGCCGTTCGGCAAACATCCACCCCTCGCCCGGTTTGTCATGTCTTGCTTACATGCTGAAACTTCGCCCCACTCGACAGGGATGATCGTGAAGAACTATCTTCGGGGGTGGATGATCTTCGACTTAGCCAGCACCGTTCCTGGGTATTTGTTAGCAGATTCCGACAGATTGTTCAGGTGAGAAGGATACCTTGCGCCCCAACAGTGCACACATCGGACACATCAGATCATTCTACAGATTATTCTACGGATCATTCTACAGATGACGCAGATAATTTCGATAGATCTGCACCATCTGTACAATATGGGTAATTATATGCATACGTCCCAACACATATGATCTGCATATCTGCATGCTAGGCCAGGCCTATCACGTGCAACAATCTAACTGCTGTAGTAATTCAATAGAGCGAACGAGCAAGAGAACCGTACCATAGTTAGCTTGCGGCTTGTTTATTCTGTAGCGCAAGTGTATCCGTATCTGGTCGCCGAGCAACCCAAACTCCAAGAAAATTCACGCGTATAGAATGTATTTCCCTTGGAGGGGAAAACGTGGCAGTCATACTTCGGAGGGAAAAAACGAGCACGGGCCACTGCTTGGTTGGGGGTTAATACATGTATATATTATATGTATGGTGTCCGAGCTAAACTGCAAGCAATCGAAGAAACGGGCGCAGTATGATCCTACTCCTACGTACATACTTCTGCGCGCTATGGTTGGTAATACCCGACATATCAAACCTTTGGTCACCATCGCAGGGTCTCAAAGGCGTAATTGGTAGAGCTGGGGTTGAGTTGGGGTTGAGTTGGTTTGGGTTGGGTTTGGGGTTGGGTTGGATTGCGTTGGGGTTGGGGGTCGTGTTGGGGTTGTGCTGGGGTGCGGCAGCATTGACTGAATTGGATTGGGTTCACTAGCGACACGACAACGCACTGCCTCTGTTGGTTGAGTTGGGCTGGGCTGGGTTGGTTAACCCCATTGGAATCCACTTGTTCGACATCCTGCACCATCACCATTACTTTTCCCGCGTTGCTTGCCTCCACCGTCTGGGAAAATAAACTTCCTTGCAGGGGTCTAGGTGTGCTGAAGCTTTTGAGAATCGGCCGAGTGCCGGCATTAGCGGAGCAGCTGCTGAGGTTGAGCGAACAGGAGTCCATCTCAAACGACGGCCCTACCACGAACCGGAAGGGATGGTTGCGTGGGATGCACGTCGATGTGCCTCGTTGGTGTGTTGACGTCGCACAGGTGAGAGGTTCCACCACATCCGAGGGAGGCGTAAAACTGAGGAGGGGTGAGATTCTTCATTGCATTTTTTTTTCCGGAGATACTGTTGTATCCTCCCCTCCCGGGGATGGGAAGGGTGGATAGATGAATGGATTTTTCTTATCGGTAGACGAAAAACTGTAACTCGGAGTTTAAGTTGGAACCCTTTGCGCAGTGCGTGGCAAAACGGGTACATCCTGAAGTTCTTGGTCTATGTGTGCCATCCGACAAGGACTATGCTTCGTATTTCCGACCAAAGTGAGGTGAAACAGGTACTTTCCAGTACTATTGTTCTGTTTTTACTAGATGGTGCAAGAAAAACTGCCTTCAGCTCTGGCGGAGGGTCAATGCGGTCGCCCCACGGCATGAAATATGGAGGCTTGACACGGTGAACGGCAGATTTTTTTAGCAGGGCGCATTGCAGGCGTGGTGGGGTTCGTCCGTGTAGCATGGTCGTCGATAAGTTAGCGGGGTTTGAACAGAAGAGGAAATTCTAGTCTAAACCCTCAAGATGTTTGTTCAAGCGAACGAACCAACACAGAAGTTTTGTGCAGGCTTTTTTCACCTCGTAAAAAAGGGGCGGCTGTCATCACCCACGACCAAATCGTCTTTTTTTAAGGTGACGGCATGACCCTGAACGCCACAGATTTTTAACCAACCAGAAATATATTTTCCAATCAGATTTGTTGTTTAAATGTCCAATAGGAACCTGCATGCAGGAAACACCTTTGCCCTTCAATACACAAGTACTATGGAGGCGGTGTTGACCCTAATATCACGGTGGCCGCCTCTCGGCGCCACTATTGTAATCCCTCCATGCCGCAGGTGACAGTGGCTTCTAAATCTGGTGACGTTGCCATCTCCCGTGGGGATAACCCTTTAGACATACCTCGTACAATAGTAGACATACTATAGTATTGATAGACACAGTAGACACCTAAGACACCTAAGACACAGTACACAGAGTAGACACAGAAGACAACATATTAGACACAGTAGACACAGTAAACACAGTTGCCCATCACGCGTCGAGATACCCGCCGTGGGTTTTGTCACACACAGTAGACGCAGTAGACACAGTTGCCCATCACAGGTCGGGTCACCCACCATGAGCTTTGTCACTTACAGTAGATGCAGTAGACCAGAGCTACGGTGTCCTTCCGGCGGTTTATCGCCCTTGCTCACAGTGAATCCCTTTCGAGCTAATTGCACCCACGTTTTACTGACAAACTGCTTCAAACTACTAGAAAAAAGTGTGCACTCCAGCAATAAAGGGCATGGTGGGATATATTTTGCAGCATAAAAGGGTTTACACTTACCAAAGTGGGAAACAATATTCAGCAGTAAAAACGTTTACATTTTTGTGCACGTCGGACAGACAGGTCATCTACAGATAGATCAGATAGATCAGAGAGATCCTAACCTGCCGCTGTGATAAGCTGTGCAGGGTCTGTGTAGTACAGACCCCAATCAGAAGCATGTCCTTTACTATCCATCCGGTAACGTGAGCTACATCATACAAATCATACAGATCAGGACTATATCCACCCCAAAATATCTAGATCGTCGAATTTGGGATTGATGATCCGTGCGAGGTGCGAAACCTTGCATGGTCGAAAACATTTTACAATGCTAAAAATGAATTTTCTATTGCTACCTATGATGCTACCCGGTGCTATCAGATCTTGATAGTGATACTCTACGCGTCCCACATCTTCGGGTGCCTGTGGTGGGTCACAAGCCGGTACGACGAGAGGCGGTCTTGGTGGGACAAAGACGGTCTGGACATCGATGACGCCCGGTCGACATACATAGCCGCCATCTACTGGGCGGCGGCCACCATCACCACGGCAAGTGGTTTGGATAGCACCGCAACACACGTGACAGCACGCGTACGTACCTTCCGACAAACCACGCGTGATATATACACCTGATTTTCCGTGACATTTACGTGAGGGACCTTGCGGCAGCTCTCGCCGTAGTTTCAACTCGCGCTGGTGAATGATCTCAATAAGGCCTTACTGTTGTACTCAACTGTTAATAAGGCATGCCTTACTGTCGTCAACTCTGGGAGCTGGTGGAAGGCGTCTGCCGGAAAAGCTTTTTTTGTTGAGGATTCTTGGTCGGACGGCTATTAATAGCGTCTCTTGCCTCACCCACCTCAAAAGTAAGGCGAGCCTACATTGTTGATAGAGGCACCGTGTAAGTTGCTCACCGGTTCGCTCGGAACAATACAGTATATAGTGACGCACTGTTGAAGTCGCGCCATCACAATACTCACGCACACCGCATCCTAGTTGGGCGTGTCGAGCAAGCACGTACTAAACCGTGAATGAGCGCGCAATATCGGAGGTAGACAACACCGGCAATACAAGGATAGGGTTACGTATGTTGTGCGGACTACGAAGTCCCAGCGTACATCAATACCACTTCTCTTCCTGCGCCGTTCGAGGTGAGCTCGTTCCATAATTATGCTGTTAATATTATAGTGCATAGATAACGTCAACCGATTCGTCAAAGGGTTTCACCTAGGATTTGAAGTGAAGAATTAGGCGGAGAGGCCGGCCCTAAACCATAGCCATACCTCGAAAACGAACATGGGGGCGAGTACCGTCACCCCCTAGAGCAAGCATTTACCATAAAAATATTGGTAGCTCTTGTAAGAGGGCGTTCATATAAAAACTATCCCGTTGAAATGTATCACAGCTTAAACGTTGACCGGCTCTTCAAGGGTTTTTACCTAGGATTATATACGAAGCAGGAGGCGTTTGGCGGAGGGGCCGGCCAGGAACCCTGGCCCTATATCAGCCAAAGACAGGGGCCAGCGCCGTCGCTTCCCAGAGCAAGCATCCGCCTTCAAGTAATGGTACAGACTGGCACAGAAGGGAGTTTACTGTAGACTTCGTGCATATGATAGGTTTCCTTTCATGAGCTTCCCTGATTTTATTTTCCTATGTGGGAATGGTTACGAGTGATCGATGTCGAAGACCATGCTTCCTTCATATTGTTGGATGGCAAACGCAATACTGATACCAGGTGAGTTCGTAGCTCCCGTGCTGGGGGGGATTATCTATCGCGTGCGTGACGACCTTTTTTGGGGATCACCTCCCAGAGAAAAAAAAATCATCAGTCAATTGCTAGCTCCAGTGTGAGCGTTTCTTTATCTCGTAATGAGAGAGGGCCCCCGTTTCGCCCCTGTTTATTGCCTGCAGTAGTACAGCACCACATAAGAAACTATTTTCGTTTTATTTCCTACTTGTAGGTTGTTTTGGACCAAGCTATATATATTTTTGTCGGCAGTGTGAGTGTATCATTCACTAACTGTAGTAAAACTATGTTTTTATATATTTATTTTTTGTTTTGTGCAAAGCTCGAGGCAACAGCTCAACCTCCAAACCAATCGAGCGAACATTTTTTAACTCCCCAAAAATCGAGCCAACATTTTCTTGATTCCCATTTTTTTCCCACGTTGCTGTCGCGTATTGTGCTCCTCCTGGGTTTCCAGGTCGGCTATGGCGACTTGGTCCCGACAAATGACCTGGAGCGCGCCATTGCGTGCTTGACCATGGTTTGCGGGACAACAATGTTTTCCTACGTCATCGGTAGCGTTTCGACGCTTGTCATGTAAGCCCTTAGCACCATTTTTTCAAGTAGGGTAGCTCTCTTGCTAGGAACTCGCGGCGGTGGAGACACCATTCCGTCCCGATATAGAAGGGATGTTTCAATAAAATAGTAATACTAAACAGTACTTATGTTGCGGTACAGAGGGGTTATATGTGTGCTGGAATGGACGGCAAGAAAAAAAGAAAGTAGTGTGTTTGGGAGATTCTTGGTCGGGCGGCGCGGGTCTCCGGCCGCAGAATGTCTGTAGGGTTTCAGGCTTCAGATTGACCATAGGATCTCCGGCTTCAGATTGCCTATGGGGTCTCCGGGTTCAGATTTCCGACACGTAGTATCTGCGGCTTTTACTTTCTTGCA
The DNA here is from genome assembly GCA_031763025.1 of Macrocystis pyrifera. Taxonomy (NCBI): domain Eukaryota; class Phaeophyceae; order Laminariales; family Laminariaceae; genus Macrocystis; species Macrocystis pyrifera. The sequence goes on from JASSKH010000045.1 coordinate 454,902, forward strand.
GGGTCCCCGGCTTATTAGTTTCCGATAGGATCTCGGCTTTAGGTATCCCGCTTCAGATTTTGTGTGGTGTCACCAACTTCAGCTTTCCTACTGGCGGTGCGGCTTCACCCAGCTCCAAACGCAAGGCATGTCTGATAATTAATAAGGCATACCCTATAACTGGTACTCAATAAGGCATGCCCTAGACACCAGGCGTCCGTGTAAATTAGAAACTCGCGTCGCTCTTGAAAAATACAGTGAAAAAATTACACACTTCAAAATATTTGGTTGCCTACTAGTGCTATTTGCGGACCCCTTTCTGTACGCGACAAATTAGGAAGAGGATTACTCGAACCATCCTCAATCCAAACCCCCCAAGCTGCTTCATCACAAACGTCGACAGAGAGCAAGGTCGAAGCTCCTATTTGCAATCGTCGTGATGCTTCCTTCGGCCGCGAGTGCTTTTGGCTCTCAGTCTCCCGTGGAGAATATGTATTGTACAGCAATAGTTCGGTTGATTTGAGGATGCACCGCGCGTAGTTTGTGAGACACTGAGGGGGGGCGCAAGACAGCACTACACAAGCGACAAAGCTCTAGGGTCTATAGACCCGTTCGACGGTCTCTTTCTCTGCTATGTTCAGTGCCCGTTAGCCCGCTCCGGTTGGAACGGCACCCACGTTTTAGGCGATAAACTACATGGAATTAGTGTCGACTATTTTTTGCAGTATTTATTGTTGCAAGGGTTCCGTGTCAGTACCAACGACAAAAAGACCAGCGCGTCGCCGCTACAACCATTCCTGTCGTGGTTATCGCCTTTATTGACATGTGCTGTGGACCTGCTCTACTGCTCTACTGCTCTATTGCTCTGCTCAGTGTGTATGCATATAGCATTTTACCCTGCCTCAGGCTGACTCAAGGACGCTCGTATTGAACCATTTGACGACTTGACTATAGTATAGCGACCTGAAAAAGCGAGAATTGCGCTCTTATCATATCGACAGTCCTGGGCGAGCGTGTATCAGTACAACTGCGAGGTATCATCATGCTGTGCGCGTGACGTAGACGTAGAAATATGTTCCCGTTGGTTGCGCTCTGAGCACATCGCCTACCCCAGCAACCCGGGCCACTCGTGCCCCTTCGCACGTCCCCAACGTGTTGCCGCAACCGTCACTTGGTTTTTACATTTTCCACTTCAGACTGACTTTAACACGACGCAGTTGACGAGGAACGCAGTTGACGAGGAACATGCTTTTCACGCCAAGAGGAAAATGCTTCCTCCTAAAAAGGCACCTAGTAGTGATGGTATACATGCCACCCGAAAGTCGACACTTCGAACGCAGAAAGAAGAACCACCAACAAATGAATGGTAGGCTTTTTTTCCTCCATCGCCTGACCTTTTGCCTAACATTTTGCCTAACCTTCCTTCCTCACTCAAGGAACCCTACCGGAGGGAATGTGCGGCGCAACTTGGAGCTGATGAACGTCGAAAACTACTTGGAAGAGCAGAAAGTTGGGGCTCATCTAGGAAGCGTGAGTGCACCTATTTGACCAACTTTGCCAACGCGCTCGGACGAAATTGTGCGCACAACGGACAGATCACCGATCCCTACTCTATGATCTAGATATTTCCTCCTGTTTGTTTTTAATTTTATTCCAGAAACACTAGCTCAACACACCGTTTACTTAGTTTTGCCCACCCATGCCCCTCACATCTACTACCAGGTACCTGGTACTTCTTACATATGTCAGGGCAGAGAGATTCCTGATCTGTGCTGGCACGATCTAGTTCATGTTGGCGCGTGCGCTCGCGTGCGCTCCGTATCTATCTGCATGATCTATAACGTTTCCAGCCTTTGATCTGTACTACACAGATCCCGCACAGCATATCACAACGGCAGGTTAGGATCTAGATGATCTACTGTAGACAGATCAGATAGATCATGATCTGTCCGACTTGTGAACCTGTAATTGCGTGAAAACTTCGCAGATTTAAGCTCCCGTGTACCAGGTATACCTTAAGTCTCCGCAGATTAGCCTCTTTGGGGCTGGAGTAGCAAGACGGAACGAAAAAAACATGACAGTTACAAAATTGGTCACTGCTTGATGGGGAGATGGCTAATTGTTTGTCTTTCGTGTCCGGAGTAAAATGGTTGACGCAACTATTGATAGTCGTACGACACGGGGGCAACATGATCCTGCACACTCTCTGCATGCAGCTGCGCGTTTACACTACTCGTATTTAGATGGTTCAATGGTTGACTGTATACCGAACATTGTTCATAACTGTGGTCGCCATTGGTCGCCATCGGTCGCCATTGTGGTACTGATGCATGCTAGGATAAGGGTGTGAATACACCACTCTGGTCGTGAATATAACGACCGCTTGGTATTCATATTAATGCCTAAACGGTCCTTATATTTCCGCCTGGAATGGTAGCACTTTTGGCTAACGGGGCTCCTCAAGGGCACTGAGGAATTGCCCAATGGGACATGCCTTATCGCTGGAAAACCACTCACTGGTGTTTTACACCATCTTTCGATATACACCATTTGGCCAATGCGTTAATAATCGGTTGCAGTCTCAGTTTCGTCAAGGTCAGGGCATGGGTGGGGTGTGAAGCTCCCATACTATAATCCAGTGAATATCATGACATCTGTAAACAGCAGGCGCAACCCTGCCGTAGCATGCGTCCCCTCTACACCTACTGTAGACGGTTGCCGAGGCCGCGTTTTATCAGTTGTTTCATCGTTAAACCTGGGCCTTGGTTAGTAATATTGCATTTACGCGTTGGCATGCGGCCTCGACAGTAAACGCGCAGACGTCATCGCCCAGTCGACAAAGAGCGGAAGTCCAGGAACATGGGGTTGCTGTGTTATTTCTCGTTATCCACCCCGCGCCCCTGGTAATAGGCACGTATTTTCTGATGTTTGACGGCTTTCTTTCTTTCCCCTTGACGGACGGCCGTCAAGGACAGCCGTTAAGGACAACTGTGAAGAAAACCCCAATTAAAACTAGTGTAGTAGGTCTAAAAAGACCTTGACGGGTCAAAACTAGAACGTCAACCCCGTCATATTTGGGTAATAGGAGCGATTTTCTGCCCGTTACGAGAAGCAGCATATAATGTATTTAATCTACTTTAGACATCCAATACCCAACATGGTGTCTTTGCACATCTACTATACGAATCTACGAATGATAAAACGGTCCCTGGTTGGCACGGCCATAGAATCAGGAGCGATTATTTCCTGTGCCAGAAGCCGAAAACGCTACGTCTCTCAACAACATCCAGAATAACTGGTGTACAATACGTCGACTTTTAGACCTTCGAAGCTACGAGCGATAAAACGGTACATGAAACCGCCCATCCAACGACCGACGAGAAGTGGGAGCGATCCCCGCGTGAAAGACGAAACCACAAATACTGCCTCCTTCCCCGCATCCAGAATGCATATAATTTTGTGGATACTTACAGATCTACGAGTCTGTGGACGATGAAACGTTTCCGTGGAACGGCATACGAAACCGCCCCCGAAATGACACCGATTTCGCCGCCTCATTTGATGCTGCTCCCCTTTGTCCTGCCCAGTCCGTGCGAGCACACATGCTGTTCATCATGGGCGCAAGAAGCGCCTGGAACGAGGAGCACATTCTGTCGCGCCTGCCTCCGAACATTCAGCATACGGTGCTGGAGCACGTACACCGTGACGCCATAGAGGTCATACCCATCCTCAAGGGTCGACCGCTGGGATTCGTGTGCGCGATCTTGAGGAACCTGCGACCCCAGCAGTATTCGCAGGTATGATATATATATATAAGATGCCGGACAAGCCCAGAGACTCAGCAATTTTTAGAGTGGGGCTGGGCTGTGAAATGGTGGCTATAAGTCGCCAACTAGTCTATACGAGTTGTTCTAAAAAACAGTTTCAACAGGGTCCATAATTGTATACCTGGTATTTAAAGAAAATAAGGTTGCGCGATGATCGTATGGTTATCGAAACACGTCTCCGGGACAAAAAATAAGTATGCAGTCTACTAACATAATGTGGTTTTCTGAGTTGTTGAGAAAAAATATCTCGATAATTGGCTATTTGGAATCCTGAAGGAAACAATTTGATGATTTCACTAAAATTCACCCGGCGTAGTCCTATATATCAGAAAAAAAACTTTAAAAAGGAATTTAAATATTCAGATTTAATCAGGGCGTCCTTAAAATAAACGGCGAGTGGATTGTTGGCTTGCTTCTTGCAATGTAAAAAATCACAGCGCCTGAAAAAACACAGGGTATTCTCAAAATGATACCGCTGCAACTGAGGGCATTAATTACGCAATAGTCCCCTAAAAACAAGCATCTAGTTAATGCAACATGGCGATTGCCTCAAAACATTAATTAACTGACATTAGCCAGAATACGGCATACCGGGAGTGTTTCACAGTTCGATGTTTCGATAATATGAACTATTATACGATATCCTACACTGTTTTACGGGTATAAATAGTGAACGTTAACATAAGCTAAACACCCTTCCCCGCTCTATGTTTCTGCGCTAACACTGCGGCAGGGGGAGATCGTGTACAAGAATGTATACATGAGCCAGGGAGTGTATTTTGTTACGAAGGGTACAGCTGTGGCTTCTGTGAAGGACGAAGCGAGGCGAGAGGATAGCGGGAAGAGAGCGGGCGAAGACAAGGTCGTTGGGGTGGTATCTTCCGGCAGAGTCTTCGGCTACACGAGGTGGGTGAAAGGCTTCCTCCATAAATCGGACAGATTATGAACTAGATCATCTATATTCTTAACCTGCCTATGAAATGATGTGCAGGATCTGTACAATACAGCTCCAACCCAGGAAACACGTGCTACATCGTGAAAAATATACGGCATACGGCCTCTCCACTCGTCAACGTGAGTTAGACCGTACCTGGTACGTACAGATCGGAAATATGTATATCCTGAAATATCTATGTGGACCATTAAGTGGGGCTCGATGATCTGTCCGTCACCTGAAAGGTTCTCAGAGAGGGCTGTATAGACCTCGGCTCAGGTTTAACAACATGGTTGAAGATACTTGATTGTAAGCCCTAGACCTATCCCCGTCTGGGGGGGAAAATTCTCGGAATGAAGATAGTCGATGTAATGAGGAGTTAGTTGTTGCTACTCTCACATTAACCCATTGCCAAAAATCTAGTCCGCGGTCACAGGACAGGCAGGCTCCAAAGAACTCTGGAGTGGAAGAATACCTCAGGAAAAACAAAAACATAAGCAGTATGATACACATCATGACTGAAGCACATCACACACACCGAGCAAGAAAAAAGTAAAAAACCAAACGTGAAATCCATCCAAAGGAAAAAGGGGGGAAAACGGGTGTGGACTGTCGATAAACGTTGTGCCGAAGCTGAACCAACTCGTAAACAGTAATGTACGCACTGTTCTCGGGAGCAACTAAGAGCGCGTCGACCTCCCTTGCAGCTGCATGTAGGCATGTGTCAACGTTTTACCAGACGATAGTCGGCTCACGTTTGGAAAGGCCATGTACGGGGGATTTCAGTTTGAGGTACGGGTGCAGTCGTTTGGCAACCTTTATGTAATAGGTAGGCCGCACTGCATTCGTCGCATCAAGTCAGGTGCAAGTTCTCTACGTATGTGTGACACCAAGGCCTCTTAAACTGGAGCGCATGACTCCTACCTGGTATAGATTAACATACACGTGTTCTCGGGATTTCACCCTTCGCCGTATTTCCCTTGGCGCATGTGATCTTGATGTGATACATTCCATCGGGACGGCTACCACCACCTATGATATCGTCGAAACACGTTTCCGGTCTTTCCGACCTCTAAACCCTCCGCTTTCGACTACAATGCAGTTGGCAGTGGTTGACCATACGCAGCTTGAACAGCAATTGTATTCGGCTGAAAAACACGTCACGTTTCAACAAAAGCTAAGAACCAATAGCGGCAAGACTCAAATCCATGGCACGAGCGCCTCCTATTCGGCAGCTACGTAATATATATATTTTTTACTGTTGACTGCTGTTCGAAGTACGAACCTCGCTTGGTGACATGCGTGTAAAACCCCTTGCATCGTTCGCCACGCGACAGGTTCCTGGCCTCCTTCCTGGAGGACGACTTAATGGTCAAGGCCCTGTCACTGTTACACGTAAGCCAATTTTTATTGTTTTCATTCAATTTTATTTTATGTTGTTTAGTTTAAGTTCATTCAATTAAGAGTAGGGCTGTGACTTGGCTGACTATAAGTCACCGACTATCTTATTACTTGGCTAGGCATTACCGTTACAGTAGTTGCGTGCGGTTATTCAGTCATTTTACGGAATTCTGCGTCGTTGTATCTGCCTCGGCGCGTTTGTGGCCCGACGTGTGCGTTGCACTAGTAAATACGCAATACCAAGTCGGTTTGCTGGCTTAAGTCGCCACCCAACTAATAAGTACTGTAGGGCACTGTACCATCAAGGGGGACCATAGTAAATAGGACCAAACATTGTCAGTAAAACAGGTAAATGTACGGGTTTTGTGTGTATCGTGGGTCCTATTCACTGTGGTCCCCCGTAATAGCAAATGGTCGTCGTGTAGTCCAGCCGACGAACAGCCCTAAATGCAGGTCAATCGGGTTGCCGGGTACACTTAGCCCCAGTAAGACCGCACCAAGCAAGTATGTGGCGGCATTCTGAAGCTCTGGCTGGCATTTCGACTGTCGAGTTTCTGTGTCGCTCTTCCCATCGTCATGTGCCCTGAAAGAGGCAGGTACTACTATCAATAGTATGTGAAAACAGACGCTTGACACGATAGGAGTGCACTGTTCCGAAAAAAAAAAAAACATTATTATGACTGAGGGAGTTCCTCAACAGACTATTGATAACTACCCAGTGCTGTCGAAAGGTTGTCTGGGTTTTGTACAACGAAAAACTACCCATTACCGTTTGAAGCATCGTTGAAGTACCGTTGGAATACCGTTAATAGTAGTGCTTCACGATAATATTAATTGTATACTAAGGCCTTAGTATGGTAAAAAAAAGCGAACGTTAATCATACCAGGCACTATTTTTTTGTCAAACCTGGTTTCGGGTGAGATGTGAGAAACGGAGCCCGTGAAGCGAGGAACTTCATAATATAGCCTACAGCAGGTGCGCCCTCTGCCGCAGCCGCAGCAAATGCAATGCATCTTCAGCGGTGACTTACTTGTCTTCTGACCCCGTTCGATGACGACGCTGCCCTTGGTGCCGTTTCGGCTCTTGACGCAGGTGTACCTGCTGTCGAACAACAGCATTCGGCACCTCCTGTACTACCACCCCTTCCTGGCGGAGGAGCTGAGGGTGTCGTTGGAACAAGCGGTGTTCGAACAAGCCAGGTAGGCACCAGTGCGGTCCGCCACCCACTCTCAAGCTGACTGGCCACGAGATGCCCCTCTTACTGCTGGCGTTCTTGATGCTCTTCAAACGTGGTACGATAGGGTAGAGGGTACCAGGTATACAGCATGTTTTCTGGCGTGACCTTTCCTGCTCGCCGTCGCTCCTCAAGGGCACCTAGGAACTGTTCAATAAGGCATGCATGCCTCATCCTCGGAACACCTCACGTGTTTTACGTGAATATTCGTTGCAAATACCCAGGGCTGTCGGTTTTAACACTCGCCTATTTTCTTGAAGTCAGTCTCTGGGTGAGGTACTAAATGATCTTCTGAAAGTATAGAGCTCCTCAAGCGAGGAACCTCATAAAAAAAGACAAGAAGTAGATGCATTCCTATCGCATCACGTGTCATATTATCTTGCTTTATGATTTTGTCGTACTATCTTGTCTTATCATAAAATCTTGTTTTCTTGTCAGTATCATCGTTATTGTTTCTGCTATTCGATAAAGTTGAGACAGCACGACCTTCAACGTTGACCACCCAAAAACATTCCCAGAAGGAGAGAAAATAACGAAAATAAAAAAGAAGCCAAAGTTCGGAAATACGACAAACTACGCTTTCTCGCTTTTGCTTTCGTCTTTTTTTATGCGTACCGTACCGAAGATGCCCGTTACAGCTGCTGTGGGCTTTGAAAAAACGCCAACTTATCTAGCAAAAACCCGGAAACTGTACGATGCCTTCACACTAGACGAGCGTCGGAACAGAGCGGCGCATGTATAACCATGAATGCCAACATAGCTTGCAAAACCCAGACAATGTACGATACCTTCACATTAGCCGACTGTCGGAACAGTAAGGCGCATGCAAAACCAAGGTCAACCCAGATAAGCGAGTCGATAACCCGCTTCGGTCGATTCTGATTGCGGCAAGAGTCTGAATTCGATAGCTGTTCATGTCGTGTGTGGTGCGGTAACGCCTGCCTTTTAGCTGTGCGACGCTTCCAATACGTTACTCCAGGCTAAAACCAGCACTGCAGTCCCTGAATCGATAGAAACGGTCGCGAGAAAATGACGTGATCTTCCTTGGCGACATACCGATAAACAGGCCAAAAGAGGCCTTGGCGGGCCCGAAACTATCAATCTCCTTTCCGCCTTCATTTTGAGTGTTTCCGTCGTTGACAACCCAACCAAACCCAAGCGTACCGCGACCGGCTGCCATCTATTTCTCGTTATCGCCCCCCTCACGATACTCCCACTGGTCCAAACGGAACAGCGAGGAAATATCCATGGAGAAGAAGAAGCGCGCCATGAAGCGCACCCAGGCCGGGGAGGCGAGCGCTTCTTACCCTCCCCCTGCCGGGACACCCCAGGATCACGACCACGATGAGGATCAGACTTCCGCGTTGACGTCCTACCTCAGAAGAGAGTCGGTTAAGCTGCCGATACCTCGAATGTCGAAACTACCGTTCAAGCGCGGGAAAAGCCGTAAACTTGTCCCTCCGGGGAAGGCTGACGCGGGGGAGAACGGCGTGGAGATGACATCGGTCGGTACGGAGAAGCAGCGAACCATGCGGGCGTGGAATCTCCTCAACGAGAGAGAGGGGGGTTGAAGATAGCGACGCCTCCACGAACGGATCTGACGAAGGCAACTCGCTCTCGGCACCGGGGCTTAGCGGTCTCGTCGTGGCGCAGCTAACATGGGGGGCTGGCCACGCAGGGTGGGACGCCGCTCTTCGGGAGGGGGAAGAGGAGGAGGAGGGGGGGGGGGGGGGGGGGGGGGGGGGGGGGCGGCGGACATCCACAAACATCCTATCGTAGCTGCGGCGGCGGCGGCGGCAGCAGCGGCGGCATCTGCCGACTTGGAAGTCGTTGACGGGTCAGGAGGGCCAGGAAGCGGGGAGGCGCTATCACACGAGCAGCAGCAGCAGCAGCAGCAGCAGCAGCAGCAGCAGCAGCAGCAGGGGGGGGGGGGGGGGGGGGCGACGATGTCGGGCGAACGGCGATCGACGCAGAGGTAAAGGCGAATGTGTTGGTAGCTGTTTTGTGCTATTCTAGCCGACTGTGTCCTCGACTTTTCTAAGTCGATCTGCGCACTCTGTCTGCGAATGGATTGAGCGCAGCAACACACATTTTTAGGCGCAAAGCGGAGTAGCCGCGTTCAGCACAAATTCTGTCGGACTGAGAGAAGCAAAGCGAGTTGCTCCAGTCAAGTACGATTCGCGCTTAACACCGGTCCGAACGAAGGCGGAAGTCAAATACAGAAGTCCACAACCCACACGAGGTCTAATATGTGCGCCTGCAGAGTGAAGCACGGGGAACTACAGTAGTTCCAATCGCCCCCACTAGCCCACCCCGGCGACACCCCCCCTCTCCTCAAGCGGACAGGCTTGCTGCCGTTACCACCAACGTTTGGTAGGAACTTAGAGATTCCTGACTGAACGTAGTCCGTTGGACATCGAGCCCACTTCAGCCTGCCCCGAAAAATCTATCCTGGATCTGGCGTTCATTCATCAAGTCACATCGCTTCTAGGTACACTGTGTAGATACACACGATTCGTGCGGTGTAGTTGGGTTTTTACGTCTGGCCCTCGCGTACGCCACTGGTTGCCTACGTTCCCTCTGTGATTATCGTTGCTTCACCTCGCTGTCTCTTTTTTATTTTTTGTCTGCCCGTTTTCTTTTACGGCCTCCTCTCTTTTCGTTGTGCGTCTCTCTACATGTTACGCGGTCGCACGCTCCTTCTCTGGCTTTCGGCGTGAAAAGCTACCGGAGTCACAACGACATCCCGTAGCTATCGGGGAACCCACCGGCTTAGCCAAGGACGACGATGCTGCACGTCGAGAGCCCCCCTTCGTCGCAGCATTAGAACTTAGGGACGAGTCTATCCTGGACGACTGGGATGAAGACTCACCCCGGCGATAGCACGTAGAGCCCTATTTCTGTTAGAGCTAGACGTGCCAGCCGCTCTGGGTGGGGCTATGCCTGTGGTGGCTGAACGTGTACATATCTACCCCCCCAGCCAATATCCGGCTGAACCCATTTCCTGCGCTGCCAACACCAGTTTGCGGCGCTGTTATTTTGTTTCCGTTTTTTACATATGTATGTCGAGAGAACTAAGGTGTGTTTTTTGCAAGCGGCGTTTATTGGCGCATCGCTTGTGGTGGAGTCGCGAAGCAGCGATTTTGGCGGCGCGAAGTTGTCGTGGGGTGAACACTGCGCCGCTCCGCCAATCGCGCTCGTGGGGTTGGGCAACAGCTTCGTGGTGGACTGGTCATTTTCACAGCTAGCGCGCCACCGCCACGACGCGCAGTGTTCAATTTAGTGGAAAATAAAAGCGTTTTAACGGTGTAGACTACCATTCTGGACGGGAATATAACGAACGATTGGGCGATCATATTAATACCAAAATTGTCCTTACATTTCCGGACAACGTTGTACGCACTACTGTTCGCTTCCCCTTGTAACCTTGGTCGTGTAAAACTGAACAGGGGTTTCATCAACTATGAATAATCTTGTCCTTCGCGAGAAACTCGTTTACAGTTTTCCTTAAAAAAGTGATTTAACGATACAATACGTACCATACCACTATTTCCTCTTGCACTACAGTACGCACTATTAATACATTTGCCCCCCGACAATGGCCCGCTCAAATCTCGACCCCTCATCGCTAGTAGGAAGAAAAAAATCCAAAAGGAGAAGAATCCTTTAACTTTTTTGTAGCGCACTGCACGATAAACTCAAATCTGACTCTTGCTCGAAGTGTTTTGTCTCCACCATGGGAGCGAATTCTGAAGACCCAAGGTGTCCAAACACATACGCTACTCGTACATTTTATTCAGTGGAATATTGCGCGTGACGTGTTCGTCATTCTTGTGTTGAGGAGAGAATACACCCACGAACTCATCCATCCTCATCTAGCTCCTTTCGCAAGAAACCTGAACACAAGGGTTTCCCACCCTATCGACTCTGCGAACAACCGAGCACCCGGGAACCGGGGTCGTTCACCTACCGTACACGTGCGGTGTACGTACGGCCCCACACGGTGGTGGCACTGCGAAGGTGTTATCTACTGGGCTAATTGGGTAAATGGTCGATTGATTACCCCGCCCAGGGTATACCTAATGACATGCCCCCCCCCCCCTGAACGGGTGGGATATTAGGGACGTAACGGTACCGTACTTGACTGAACGTGGACGTGGACTTTCCCCCTTCGTTTCGATATACCGGGGAACTAGGGAGACGCGTTTTTAGGGGCATACGCGCAAGCTCTTTTATGAAAGAAAAGCTCGAAGTGGGATTCCAACCCGCGTCCTGCCGTCGACGCCAAATGTGAAGGTTTGCATCATGCTGGGCTATCGGGGTAAAATATCGATCGAATACCCAGCGCGGGGTAATCTTTGTATGCAGCACCCCGTCAAAAGGGAAGTTTCCACTAGCATGTCGAGTGTCGAGCGTGTTCGTGCTCTGCTCTATATTTTGATGTTTTATTGCTACAAGAGTGGGCGTGTGTCTGGACCAAACGCGGATATTGTCGCGAAGGAGCCGGAAAAGGCGTGTGTCGTGGACAAAACACTCGTTATGCTCTCGCCATGGACCCAGAGAACGCCTTGCGGGATCCATGACCTACGTCCTACTGTAGAAGGAGTAAGAAGTGCTGCTACCCGCGAAAAGCCGTGAATGGCAGCTACCATCTACGGAAATCCTATTATTGTGTGAGGCGGCGCTAACTTGCTACGTGCTAACTGTCATTTGCTGTCTAGGGCGGGACGCAGGGGTGTCATGACAATGCTGGGTAGTTACACCCCTCCCCCTCCCCTGTAGTAGCTTCATGCGGAGGGGCCTGGAGAGGTGTCGTGTGTCGTGGGCAAACTACTTGTTCATTCTCGCCCTGGGCCCCGAGGCAAGTACGCGGCCTCTATCATACAGCGGGAGTATAGGTTGCTGCTACGTGCGACTCCTTTGTTTGTAGAGAAGATCTAGTTCTTCGTGTGGTAGTAACAAGTTACAGCCATCACATTTCTGTGCGATCGAAACACTAAATCGGTACAGGTAGAAGAACTGATCACCGGCACGCGTCTTCGCCGATGAACCTATTTGTACTCTACTATTATCCCCCGGCCGGCTGATTAGTGTAAATACGGCAAAAAGTGCACCATTTTAACTCCAGCAGTTTGTCGCCAAAAACGTGTGCAGTTCCAAAGGGGCTACGGAAACTAAGTTTCATCGCGGTGCACTGCGAAAAATTCGGTCCCGCGTGTTTACTTGCGCAAAAGAACCACAATGTGCAACGTTGGTGTTAGTTTTAGGCCTTAAGCGCAGTCATAGTCTCTGATGTCAAATGCTCGGGGGTGGTACGGCGCTTTTGATGAGAGCAAGACCAAGGTTTCTGTCGAGACAGTCACTCCTAGGAGTAGTTCGTACCGTATACAAGGGAGGCTTCGCCGGGGATGCTCGCCGCTGCCCCGCGTATGCCCGCAATGGGCGATACGAGTTGTATGTACAGTGGGCATACGGTAGAAGAAGCCGAGTCGACAAAAGGGGTGTACGGCAAAAAGCATGTCTCACATGGGCTCACGACCCTCCGACGATTGATCCTCCAGGAAATCTTAATTGCGCTCACGACCCTCCCACGGTGGATCCTTGGAAACTTTGCTTGCGTTGTTTTCTGTCGTAAGTTCTTCGCCGAGGACGCTCCGAAAAAAAAACACCATGACAATAGGGAAATTCTAACATGCACAGGACGTAGTATGCACGTTGCGGGCCAACCACAGAGACACGGGCCTTGATTCTTGGAAGTACTCCTCGTACGTTTCAAATGCTGAAAGAGAACAAACCGTGAACGGGAGATAGCAGTAGTCCCCTTCTATGAACAGCGTTCAAAAAAAAAAAAATGAATAGACACAGCACATATCATACCTAGTAGCAGAGTATATGCATGATTAAATTTGTTGGTCAAGCTCCCAGCGTGGGCTCACGACCCTCCAACGGCGGATCCTAGGAAATCTCACTTGCTTTCTTTTCTGTCATGTTATTTACGTTTTTTTTAAAAAAAAAACTTGGATAAACCGATATCGGTTATCATGCTCGTACATTTATATAATGATGAAAGGAAGTCCTATTACAATCTGTGAGCTCGTATCTTCAGGTTGGTAGGCTGTTCAGGTATTTTGGTTCCTGTTTGGGTCGAGGTATGGGCAAAGACCCAACCCAACCCCTGACTCTAACCCTAACCCTGACCCCAAACCGCAGCCAAAACGGGCCAAAACTGGCCATAAACGCAGCTTGCGCCGCGTTTGCATCGAACCAGGAAATTTCTCAATTGCGGACGACAATTCCGAAGTTCAGACCGCGCTAGGCAATTTTGAAGTCAAAAACACCGCTAAAGATTCGAGCTCACAGATTGTAAAACCTACTCGATGAAAGAAACGGGTAGGCCGTAAACAGAGGTCGTTACGAGGTACCTTGCTTTGAACGTTCTGCAAATAATCAATGCGTAGTTACAGCACATGAAGTGCTTCGTATCACAGTACAGTACCGCATGCCGGTTTCTTGATCGTGCGGTGCTCGCGCCTTCGGGAAAAAAGCGATTCGTGTTTTGAACCAGGCCAGCGGGCCGACGTCTTGACTGTTTGGCATGCTTGTGCGATTGGGTCGGCCGCACGAGCCCTCGAGAAGACCACCAGGTGTGCCCTCCCCGGGCGAGGTCGAGGCAGACGGGTACGATAGCGGAAGAAGCAAACGAAAACGTCCACCTCGCGTCGAGCAAAGGGTCTCGATGTTCGAAGAGGACTCGAAATTCCAGAGCTACAACGACACGCATCTGGGTATAATCTACTGTGTAGGCGGAATACTTGATTCTCCGTCGGGAATACCTGGTATTTTTTTAAAGCTACGTACGTGTCCATTGGCTTCAAGCGCTTCTTCGTGCTATTCTGCTTCAACGTTTCAAAGCACATTTCCGCATTCACCCTCTGCTACAAACCCTGAATAATGAAAGTCATCGTGACCGTCTTCGAAGCAGCAAGTCTCACAGTACCCGAAAAAAAAAAAAGACCTCATGCTCGAGTCTCGACCCATACTCGTACGTAGAGATCTCGTGGGACAGAGGAGTCCGCCACAACATAATCGTCTGAACACCCCGTTGAAAGCAGGTGGTGTACGTACTAGCTGCGTACAACAGATACTATGCGTCCCCACACATGCTGGCAGACTGCTGTCTGTTGTCTGTCGCAACGTTTATACCCAATATAACCCCATTTTGACAATCTACATGCTGGTGTATCAAAGACATTTTGCGATGTCTATTTATTTCCCCGGAAGATTCAACTTGGAAAACACCCCAACCCAATGCCAACAAAGGACCATTCACTCCCAACTGGCAACAAGATAATTCTCCATCTCCCACACCACTCCGTATTAACGATTCTACACATGTGGTCGAGTGCATCAACGCGAAGCTGGCTACAATCGACGTTCGAAGTAAGGCTAAGAAATACTTGCACGAACGATTCCAAGATTCAAGAACGGGTACGAGTCGTACAAGGCGACGTGACCATCCGGACACTGGAACCATCCCCGGCCCGCCCCGCCCTCCCTAAAGGCCACTTCACCGCCGCCATACCGTTGTACTTCCAGAGCATGGACGCCATGACTCCTCGCGGTTGAGACCTCTCGTGCTCACAGCCTGTTCATCTTGAATCTACTATTTCCAATACTTTCGAGCCTTCGTTGAGCGACATCAGAGTCCACTCCATTGTTTCTAGAGTCTTATATTGAATCACCAGATGGTGATTCTTCTTTTTCCCTTTCGACCATCACCCCCAGGAAGGTACTCTGGTTCAGAGTCAAAAGCGGTGGCCCTTACCCATAGAGTGGGAGGAGCATCCCCGTGACCCTCGAACAAATAACGGAATGTAGGAGTGAGGTAGGTCGCGTTCTCACAGGGCAGCTTCGCCGTCGTCGCTACAAGCTTGCTCGATTTAAGGAGGGTCCTCTTAAATGGTACGGCGTTCTGGGCTGTCTGAGGCTCAAGCGACTGATATGGTTCAGCCCGATTGATGGGAGATCATCCACCAACGACGTTTGGACAAGCTCGACCCGGGAGGACAACCATACTCGCCCACCTTATAGTCCTTTGCCAAAAAAATGTATCGAGTTAGAAATCCAGGCCATCCGGGCGCTCTTCGACTTCTACGTCCACGGCCATCCGCCGCTCGTTCGCCCTGTTTTGCTCCGCTAGGTCATTGGCGAACCACCGAGCATTATCCGCTTCAACAAGGACGTACATGTGCAGGTCTTTGCCTTCTTCTCCGCCGAACCGGAACGAATCGGCGCGGTTCTCGGACACGTAGTATGCCATGAAGTGGGCAGCACTGGTGTGAATCATATGTCGGATTCTAGTGTTACCCAAGCATTTAAAATCACGGGATTTTACGAAACATAACCTGTGCAAAAACGTGAAATTCAACATCGGATGGCGTCGACGACGCGAAGCCTTGAGAGGAGGTATGATATGTACAGCAGAAGCACAAGCTGGTTTGAGAACATGTACAACGATAGTGTGAGCTCACTCTTTAAAAACAAAGGAGAAAAAAACACTGGGGGAAAAAAGAAAAAGAAAAACAGAAAAAGGAAAAACAAAAAGTGGCACACGCGAGAATCAGATGCGCCGGCTTCTTATGTAGTTGGTCCGTCTCTGTCAGACAACTGGTCTACAAGGTGAAAGTGGTCAACGATTTGTTGTCCTTTTAATTATCATTGTTTTACATTGCGTATGGACTTGCGATAATGTGTACATTGTACACACGGGCTTTTTCCACGACGTGGTGACCTACCTGGTATGTGTAAAGGAACTCAGGTCGGGACACGTCGTCTTGTCTGCCAGGTTTGCCTATTGGCCAGGTTCTCATTGTTTCTCACGCGTGCTGGTCGCTTCGAGATAAAACAAGTGTGGCTTTGTTCCACAATCAGGTCATGAAGAAGTCTAAATCAAAGGGACTTCGGATAATCCTCGCCCTGGGCCTCTGTTTTTTCTATTCAGATACGCATCCCAACGAATCCAAACACGCTCCCATTACTTGAAATCAGGGAATTACCGGTCTTTCAATTATTCATCAGTTCAAATGTTGGCTTGTTATCGTAGGTTCGTGAATATGTCCAACGCCTGCCGATGTATATTCGTTGCGTGTACTCTACCGCCTTGGAGAAAAGAAGCTCGAAAAATCATCCCAGGAGGTGTGTCTACGCTATGCGAGCGCGCGATATGCTACGAGTAGACAGACTGCGGCCGCAAATACCCCCTCGTCTGCACTGACCCCGCATACTCCTGCCTACGGACGCTATGCTGTCTGGAGTCGACGCCATCAATGCCGGACACGACTACAGCAGTCACACTGCCTGATGGGTACCTACTGAAGATCGGAAATGACAGCCTATCAGGAAGCACACGGCCGTCTGAAGTGCCGCCCAAACCACTTCCGGCACATGGAGTGAAACAGAGCCCAACACAAAAAACTGCAAGAACGACGCACTCACACAGCTTACACCACAGCTGGCTCTTCCATTCAGACTGGCATCCTGTAGAGTGCACCCCCGACGGATTTAAAATATTCCTGGTATCTGGTACGGGCTTCAGCCCCGACAGGTCGACGAACATCCGTTGCAAAGGGCGCTCCGAGTGAGAGATGGTGGTCTTTCGAAGGGCCTGGCCGGCGCCAAGCCCGAAAATCTCCCGAAATCCAGTTGCCTATGAATTCGCAGCATTCTCCTGCAAAATTCCGGGATAAGCGTCCGTAATGATACATGAATATCGTTAACGTCCATAAGGGTTTTTGAAATTCACGGGCTTTTTGCGCGGGGGGCAAGGGTAGCAGTGGCAAGCAACCGGGGGTATTCCGACCACTACAAATTCGACGGACGCTGGAACGGGCTGCTGCTGATGAGTGTGCACCTTACGAGTGGCAGGTAGCTGACTACCAACGGCATTCCTCGGAAAAAACTCAAACGTCCGGGCGTCACGTGGACCACTACTGTGTTAGTGGCCAAAGCCTGTTACTTTCCTGCAGACTCACGAGGAAAAAAAAAAACAGCCTGCAGCCCAAGGTTGGCCACTGCTCGCAGCAACCAATGTATGACGTGCAACGAATGGTGTTTCCAGGCAAACACGTGCGGGGAGTGGAGGACGTACCAGAAGACGGGATATTGTAACGAGGTGAAAGGGAGACGCAATCTAATGGAGGCTCACAGATAAATGTCCCGTCGTTACGCGGCAGTTCCAGGAACTCGGGAGCGGAAGGAGTGGGGATGTGTTCGGACGTATTGCACGCAGCCATGTACGCACTCGGACGAGTTGCGAAGTCGACTCGGAATACATAATGAGCAAGGTTGGAGGATGTGGGTGAGCTGGGGGGTGATGCGAGGAAAAGAGGACTGGCTGGGGGGGAGAGCCGGTCGCCCCTGTGGTCGAGTGGTTGACCTGGAATACTGCCAAGGTTGAGGTCGACAACTCGAGCCTCCGTACTGGGTTTTTCATTCTCTAATCACACCAGAGCGCCTGTGGTAGCGTGGGTAGGCACAATTCGACGCGAGTGGACGAGGGAAGAAAGTGCTGAACTATTCTCACGATTAAAATGCAAGGGACGTACGTACGTCGGGGACGGGGGGGAGAAGAGCCTATTAATACTACGTCAAGCCCGGGTTTGAGTCAGGACTATAATAGGAGGGAGCAGGAGCAAGAAGGGTGAAGACAATCCATGGGATGGAAAATAATAATAGTTAAAAAAAAGTGGACGAGTGGGGGCCGGTGGATGAGCTGACGGAGTATATGGCTTACTGCTGCGCGGAGAGGAAGAAAAAGGAGGCGACCGTGGCCGGGAAGTTGATGGCGGTGAACATCTACCATACACGAGCAGTGAGTGCGGCTGTCACTGTCGCTGCAGCACTTTAGCACCAAGGCAGTCAGAAAAGGGATCAAGACGGCGCACGTGGAGGCGGTGGACCAAACGCGGGTAAGGAGGCCACTGACGTAAGAGATGATAGGGTGATGGAGGAGAACATTGGCTAATGGAGGGTAGGGGGGAGGATCGTGTGGCTCGGTTTGGTCTTGACTTATCAGCTTTTGCTGAGGGCGTCGGAACTGTTCGCAGGGGACGAGGGAAAGTAGCACAAGGTTCAGGCTTGAGGAGGGGAGACATTGCCTTCTTCGACAAATAAGTATAGCTGGAATTGGAGGGTAAGGCAGCGGAGGAAAGGGGCTGTCATCGTGAGGACACGGGGTGGCGGGGGCGTGAGGGGGCTAGAGGGGAACGTAGTGGACTTGCTGGTGGAGCTGTTCGACTACCACCAAAGTATCCCGAGGGGGGGGGGGGTGTACTCATTATCATGCCGTAGTCGTATGCCCATAGACCCTCGCATCCTTACAATGCCGGGACGGAGCACGTCGGGTTTTCATTGCTTGCACCGAGCGCGAAGCCCCGTGAGGTGTTGGGCGAGCCGCATGAAGGATGAGCTGCATCCTACTAAAAACCGTTTTAGAGGGATTTCTTGTATATGGATGACAGCATCAATGAACTGATTTAATTCCTGGTGCGGCCACTTCCAGGGACAGCAATGGGTTTGCTATGTAACTGCCTCGTGGGTGCCTCACCATATGCACACTGCGTGACACGATCGTCCCCCTTGTGCGGAGTAAAGGTTTTCCCCGCACAAAAAGGATCTAACTTGACCGCCAGCCGTGGTAACCGCCAAAAAAAAAAAAAAAAAAAACGGTGCCCTGGCGTGTTTTACAGCGTCGTCACCAACCGACGCCAACCCAACCAATATATGTATATATATACGGGGAGGGGGGCAAAGCAGTATCCCCGGGGGGGGGGGGTGTACTCGATATCATGCCGTATCCGGGCGGGGGGGGGGGGGGGTTACCCCCCTGATGGTACACAGGAGCGCGGGGGGGTGGAAGGTATGGACGAGAAGGCAGACGACGTACTGCCTGGGGAGCGGGCTGGAGAGAGTGGGGGAGAAATGGAGATCGCACGGGGGGGGGGCAGTGAGGGAACTGATACCAAAGGAATTCGCGCTGTACTCGGGAATGGTAGGAGGGCGACAAGGTTGGTGGAGATGGGAGAACAGCCGTGAGTGGCTCCAGAGAGAAAGGAGGTGGGCGTCACAAGCCTTCATGGGGTATGTGAGGTCGAACAAGGATACACTCTAGGGGCCCAGAGTTCTAGTGGGAAGGGCAGGGGGGTCGAGTAGGCAGCCGGGGCGGGGAACGAGAGGGGGCGCGTGGAGGCAGGACAGGGGAAGGGGTTGGCTAAGAACTCGGCTTCTGAATGGGGCTCTGGACTGTTGAGGTTGTCTGTCAGAGTAGAGGGCAGATCAGCCGCGCACAATCGCCGGAACAAGGGAGGGGGGAAAGGGGGGGGGGTACTCATTTGTTGCTTGCCTTAGACATTTGACCATTGACCACGCGTCCCTTTCGAGGCGGAGCACGGAGAGGAGAAGGGGGAGGGGTAGGGGAAGCTGGACGAGGTCAATGCAGCCACGTCAAAATATCACATCAGGACCGCCGCACACAGCATTCAACCCACAGTTAGCACGGCAACACAGCCCCACAGACCCCCCGTAAACAGTTAGCAGGCGAACCACGACACCAGCCCCGGCGTTCTCGGGCCTTCGTTTCCCGGCGTTCGAGCTAAAGCGAACATAGTTTGAGGAAAATTCAGAATGATGCCCTCAGAACGAGGTTGGAAGTTCGTTCTCAGTAGAATTTTAAGTTTGATCCCGGGGCGTCAACGTTGGACGCGCCACCACTCTACATGGGAGGCCCAACGACCTCGCGGGATCGAATTGTTCTCGCGTTTGCCTGCTTTCGCGGTGGGTCTGTGTTGCCGAGTGCTAGATTCTCGGCATGTGTGCACAGATACGAACGGCCCGTAGGTTGTGCTCTCCGTTGTTTTTCGCCTGGATTGCTATTTTCACTTTTCGATTTTGTTTGGACACCTCGTCTACAATACCCTCGAAAACAAAAGCCTTTCGATTTTCGATTTCGATTTCCGATTCTGTTTGGACACGCCCTGTGGCCAATTCTTGTGCCGTCGGATTGGCAGTCAGTCGCAAAAGTCCCTTTCAGCACGTCTACAGAAATATTGAAAATAGGTATTTCTCGCCTCAGAATGTGTCGGGGTTTTCTGTTTCCCGCTTCTCGAGGGGCTCGGTTGCAAGAAATCAACGTCGGCACTTTTTCGATCCAAATGAGGTGAATATGATGGCGATCGGGGATCGGATCGAAAATTACGTTTTTTTCGATCCGATCGGGCGTTTGGATCGTATTCGACCCAGTTGGATCGAAAAAGTGCGGACGGTAATTTCCTGTACCTGGTTGCCTGGAGAGGCGGGAAACGCCCCCAGATAAATCTTGGAGAGAGATCCGACACATTGTGAGGCGAGAAAGACCAATTTCCAACATTTCGGGGGCAAAGGCTCATGCGAACGTGCTGAAAGTTGTTTTTCAACTGACTGCAAATAAATCCGAATTTGGTATTTCTCGCCACACAATGTGTCGGATCTCTCTCCAAGATCTATCTAGTTGTGTTTCCCGCTTCTCCAGGCACCCAGATACAGCAAATTGCCGTCCATACTTTTTCGATCCAACTGGGTTAAACACGATCTAAACGCCCGATCGGATCAAGCAAAACGTATTTTTTGATCCGATCCCCGATCGCAATCATATCCACCTCATTTGGATCGAAAACGTGCCGACGTGATTTCTTGCAATCGGGCGCCTGGAGAAGTGGGAAGCACCCCCTGACAGATCTTGGAGAGAGACCCGACACATTATGAGGCGAGAAAGACCAATTTTCAACATTTTGGGGTCAACAGCTCATGCGAACGTGCTGAAAGGGACATGTTCAACTGATTGTGAATCCGACGGCATAAAAAATGGATTGGAATTGGATTGGCTGTTTCCTATGCGGTTCGACTTCGAGCTTCAGATTTGTATTTTTTATCTCAAAAATGAATGATCCTGCTTATGCAGTCCGAATATGCAAAATCCGACCAGATTTTTTTTCGGTTTGAGAATCCGATGACCCAAGTCGTCGGATTTTGGCCCAAAATCCGACGACTTAATCCGACGACTTGGGTCATCAAATTCTCAAATCGAAAAATGGCATGCTCTCTGAATTAAATCAAGATGTTATCCACGACAGCGAACAGAAGCAGAACGATCGATGAGTTGGATGGTGACACAGCTGTATAGCGACGTTGCTTCGTGCCCGACGCGCGGTCGGCGGGCGGCGCGTCTCTCCGTGGCCAGACTACAGTCAGCTGGCGCCGGCTCGAGCCTAGAGGCCAAAGAAGCGCACTCGGTGCCCATCTCTCCGTGGATACGTACTCGTAGACTACACTGCTGTACAGCAGCAGCAGCAGCAGCAGCAGCAGTGAGTCACATTGTGAAGCACAAAAAACCGAGACACTCTAGCCCACTCGCCACGTCTCTTCGCCGCCAGACCCGAGGCAGTCAGCCTTGGCTCGGATGCTTGGGTCCTACGCGCAGGTCAGCGCACCCAGCGCGTCTCTTCGCGGCGCCAGACCACAACAACAGCATCTGGTCTCGGCGTTTGCTCGAATCTCTGCATGCACAATAAATCTGATTTTGCCGCATACGATGTAGGACGTACCTACGGAAGACTGTGTGTTTCGATTTACCAAGTTCATATCTGAAAACGCCAACCGCATAGGAAACGGCTCAGGTCAATTCTTATTGAGGAGAAAACGAGAAAACGGGACTGCGGGGGGGGGGAAAGAAATATACGAATCCGCACATAGCAGTAGCAGCAGCAGCAGCAGCAGCAGCAACAGCTGCTAGCACAGCGGCAACAATATCGGGCAGGCACTGGTAGAGATAGATTGCAGTCGCGTCTACACATTAGTGTCAGCAGAAGCAACAGCAGCATCAGCAGTGGGTAGGGAGAATCGACGGCCGGAGCATAAGGAGTACGTACAAAGAGAGAGACAGCACGTGGAGACATCGATCGCAATCTTATCTTCCACTCACCCACTCGGTTTACTCGTATGTGTACTCGTATGTACCTGTCGCATCCAGACGAAGCCGCAGGTACGAACGTGCGATGCAACCGTACAAAGTAGTACAGCAGTAAAAACGTTCACAACAACAACAACAACGACATGATTTGTCTCTCACCCCTTCAGTCCCTCGTTCTCTCTCTCGCCCTCTCTCCGAAATCTGCTTTCGCAGGACCTACGGTAAGTTCGAAGTTATGTGGCGCGGGCGGCCCAGACGTGAGCACACGCGTCATTTTTGAATTTTTAAAAAATATTATACCGCAGGGGTTTCTTTCATGTCGGAGAGGCATAATGTTTCGGGAATAATATTATGGCCCCCCTACATTTTGTGTTGTGGTGTGGGATGCCTCTGCCTAAACCCTGTAGTATTGTACGCTATTCTGTCCATGAAACAATCCTTTATTACCGCGAGAGAACTCAAGTCACCACCTTTCGTCGAATCCCGCCTAGCGCTGCTGTTCGCAATCTAGCCGTTCGTTGTTGTCGATTGTTGTTGTTGTTGGTTTGTTGGTCATTGTGCTACGGTTACAGACACGCCGACCGAAATGTTCGAACTCCTGGCCACCACTTGCTCGGATCTGGCGCACACACTGACTGATCCGCGCGCAGACTCAAACACCGCGAGCCTCGAAGCTACAGAAAGTCAAGCACCGCACACGACAGGTGGAATTCCGAAGCCGGGGGAGGTGGCATCAAGAGAGTCCGCTAGTTTTGATAGCCGTGCGATACTACACGTTTCAGTCCGTAGTCCAAATTGGCAAACGGCTGCTCTCGCATTTGGCGGGAACGCAGCGGACCCGATACTCGCACAAGACGTGCTTTCGAAAGCGAGGAAGGGGGGCTTTCCAGCCGAACGAAAGGACGACAAAATCGTGGTCATCCACGTAGGGGCCTCGCTTCTAGCCGGGCTTCTTTTCGCTGGGCGCGAGACCTGCGTTCAGTCAATACCTTGACCTAGGACGACTTTGCGCCAAAACGGAGGCAAAATCATGTTGAGAACTTGGAACGTGGAGAACATCAACCCAGGGCAGAGGGCGCTTGGCGGAGGCTCGAAAGTCCGCAAGGCCCTCGGCGATGCAGGTGTGTGCGAGAGAAATGCTACATACGGCTGTCAAATGTATCGATGCGTGATGCTTGTCGAATCAGAAGCGGCGGAAGTGTCCTGCGCGCCGTGTGTAGAGCCCACCTTTGCTTTACGAGTACGAGTAGAGTATCATGAGAGGCAGCTACGTCATCTCTGGTATCCTGTGTTTCGCAACCAGCACTCGTACTCGTACCTATCAGTACTCGTATACTCGTATACGCGTACCAGGTACCTGGTATGTTCCTACTGCGGTAGAGACATGCTTCCGCGGACTGCGGCCGCGTACAAATTGCGCCCGCTTTTTTTCTACCGGGTGCGTTTCGGTAGATACACGGTATGTAGCGTACAGCAGTGCCCCTGCTGTGCGTGCGTGCCACTCTTGAGACAAGGCGGCGATAGCTCAGCCGCCAACCCAACTGCATGGAAGTGAGCGGGGCATGTCCCACTGGTACTCCATTACCTTGCCTCTCTCCGGCACACACCAGTCTCATCTCAAGCTTGCAATCGTTCCTCCCTGCGCAGGGACCCTCTAGTCTCCAGTGTTTTGACAAGCCCATCGCAGTCTCAACTCCATCCTTCAATCGCCCCCGCCCCGCGCAAGGGCCTTTTTGTCTCCAGTGTAATGTCCCTATTTTGGTAAAGCCAGCCCACCCCCCCGCCCCCGCCCCCCGCCCCCGGGATGGTGCTTCGTCTTGAGAGGGATGCGCGGTCAACTGTCAAATGACTAAGGCAGGCAACAAACGAGTACCCCCCCCCCCCCCCCCCCCCATCCCTTCTGCCGTCCACTATAGCACCCAAACAAACGTCAGTAGGCTGCTGACTTCTAAGTAGGCACCCAAACCAACATCATACCTACAGCAGTGCTGCCCTCCCAAGTGACCCCCAAACCAGTGTCATCACCCTGTATATTATCGTCCTGGCCTCCAAAATGACACGCAAACCAACGCCATCACCCTACACGAAGTACTGCCCACCACTATGGCACCCGAACCAGCGTCACCACCCTGATGCCCTTCTAAATGGCACGCAAAAACCAACGTAATCGGCCTACTACTGTAGTGCCGACCAACATGGCACCCGTAGCAGCGTTCCCACTTTACTGCCCTCCATAACGTCACCCGAACCAAAAGAATCACTCTACGTACCATACGCCCTCCAAAATGGCACCGAAATCACCAACCCCCTCCCCTGCTGCCCTCTAATGATGACTGATGCCCGAACCAACGACATCACACGCAGGCTCCGTGTCGGAGAACCCTCCTCCCGCTGCGGGGAAAGGCGCCCTCTTTTCCGACCCCAGGGGGGGTATCAAGCAACAACGTCGTCCGCTCGCTGGCCGCTCCGAAAACGTGCCAGCCTCCTCCTCCTCCTCCTCCTCTTCCTCCTCCTCCGGCAAGGGGAAGGGCGGTCACCGCGTGTCCGACTCAAAGCCCAAGCAGCAGCAGCGCAGGGCACTGGGCGACATCTCGAACGCCGGGAATGTGCCGGCGGGCGCCGGCTCCGGCAACGGCGGATCGAAGCTCCCCTCCGCGAAGAAATCGGCCTCCGGGTTGAAGTTTTCCGTCCACAGCGACCCCTGGAAGCAAGGAGCCGTTGGTACTGGCAAGGCGTCTGCGACTACTAGTAAGCAGGCGAGGGTTGGGGTTGCGGACGGGGAGGGCGAAGGGTTTGTGAAGAAACGCGCGTTCTTTGTGGAGGATATCGAGGTGACCATGGGGAGGACGGGGGACGAGGAGGAGGTGCTCGTGCAACGTCGTGCAGAGGAGAGGGCCGCCAGGTCGACCAACCCATTCAAGTGAGCCGCTTCGAGAGATACAGCAGCACTATATATTAGTACGTCGAAGTACATCGATACTACCGTAGTGAAAAGTTGATAATATACGTATCAGGTATATAGTGGTAATACTACAGTTAGTACCAAGTATATACCTGGTACATATCATGTTTACATTTTACAGCAGTGCCGTACTACCGCTCTGAACATGACTTTAAGGGCCGTTCGGGTATGAATATCAGTATATCAGTATCTGAGGGCCCTTACATTTCCGGCATACAGTATGCTACTGCTGCTGCTACTACTACTGCTGCTGTATACCAGGTATCTTGAGTGCTGCTGTACCAGGTAGTAAAGTTCCGTACGGCCGTACTTGGTACCAGGTATACACAAGGAAATATGTTCCCTGGGTACATATTGGTAGATACCGGTGCGTAAATACAGCAGCGGCAGCAGCAACAGCAGCCCATGGACTGCAAGAAAAATCGAGCTTTGTGCAGGGTAGCACAGCAGCAGCACTCATACATCTCCTGCTGTAGTACGTAGCGATGGTGCCTCGGGCGCAGAGTATTGTCTACCGCAAGGCCCCAATACAGGATATGGCACCGGAATGTCAACGATAAAGTGTACCGGTAAGAGATACCTGGTAGACCACAATAATGAAAACGAAACAAATAGGGAGAAGGTACCGGTATGCTGGTGTGATATTCGTGGATTGGAGTGGCGTGACACGGGCGGACGTCCGAGTTGTGCGCCGATCAAGGGTAGCAGTAGGCTTCGCCACCCCCTTGGCGTCCGTAGGCGGCAGCAGTAGGTTTCGCCATCGCCTTGCCCTCAGTAGGCGGTGGCAGTAGGTTTCACCACCGCGTTGCCAGCAGCAGTAGGATTCGCCACCACGTTGCCCTCAGTATGCGGCAGCAGTAGGTTTCGCCATCGCCTTGCCCTCAGCAGGCGGTAGCTGTAGGCTTCGTCGTATCCTTGCATTCATTAGGCGGAAGCAGTGTGTTTCGCCGTCTTCTTGCGGTCAGTAGGCGGCAGCAGTAGGTTTCACCATCACCTTGCCTTCAGCATATGGAGTCTAGCCTTGATGCCACGCTTTTTTCCTCCTTTACTTTCAGGAAGCTGCTGATTGTTTTGATAGAGCAGCATGCATCACGCTATGGGTATGCGTGGCCGTAGATCCGAAAAGAAAGTGTGGGGCAGGCTCGAGGAAATGATGCCGCGCGACGAAATTATAACCATATTAATCTTCCCTCCCTTTTGACTAGTCGCGTCTTCTATTTATTGACCGGAGTACCTTGGGAGTTCTTCGTTGACTCGCTGTGCAGCACCTGTTGGAGTTGTCATGCAACCGCACTGGCTGCTGTACCAGGTATGATGGGCGCGGCGCACCGATCATGTCTGAGCTTGTCTGCAATGCAGCACCGCCTTTTTTGCCATGCGAGCTCACCGGCGACTGTATGGTGCGCGCAGCGCAGCGATCATGCCGGGTCATGTCATCTCGTGATTGATTCGGCTACCTTGTATTTTTGCGTGCTCTCGCGATCGATTGTCTACCTTGTATTTTTGCATGCCCTCAATCAAGACAAAGCAAAGTAGCAAACACAAGGGGCTATATATCCAGGCGCGGTCTCATTCCGCGGGCTTGTCACCACAGGAGATGAATGAGACACCTCGTATTGCTGTACCGCTTTTGATAGTTAAACACGACAATAGCACCGCGGTTGTGCTCTCGCCCACGCCGGTTTATCCCCGCCCACCTACCCGCTCACTCACCCACCCCATTCACCCACCCACATCCCACTCACCTCACCCACCCACCCACCCCACCTATCCCACCCACCGCACCTACCCCGATCACCCACCCATGCTCTCTTCGTCCAATACTTTGCGGTGCAGGAACGTGCGCAACCCACCTGCGCCACTAGCTCATCCACCCACTCCAATCCACCCCACGCCACACCACGCCACCACATGTCACCTCACCTCACCTCACCCCACCCACTCCACGCTACATAACCCACCCTACCTACTCACCCTCTTTCCGTTCAATTATGTTTCCTCTGGTGCAGGACCGCGACGGTACTCAGCTTGAGACAGCGAAAGCCTTCGATCCCCGTGTCCGCATCTTCCGGGGCTCCCATCGGTGCCGTCAGTACCATGGAAACCCCAGGGGGTGCCGCTGCGTCTCGCGACGCTGTCGCTGGACCGTCACCGTCATCGCCGCCGTCGCCGCTTCTCACGGCCCTCGGACCGGACGATGACTTGCAGATCACAATCGACCGCGAGCTTCACGACAAGCACTTGGAAGGTGACCTATGGGACTGAATACAGTAGGACTGCTGTTAGGACTGCTGTTAGGACTGCTGTTAGGGCTGTTAAGACTGCACCCCCTTTTCGGGGCCAAATTACTGATTATAGTGATGTTGTGTTCCTGCACACTGCAGTTCTAACAAAGGTTCATACCTGCCTTGTAGTTGTGCACCAACTTTTGTTGGGAAACGATGTACTTCAATTTAGTTCGGGATAAGGTTGCATCTTGTAAGTAGAAGGGCTAGGCTAGACTGAGGTGAGGGGCTCTCTCTGGATAGGGGAAAATTGACGAACTAAAATGGATAGCGGCATTGACCGTACGAAGTAGTACAGGTTGCTGCTGGCTACTGGTTTGGAGGGAGGGGGGACTCATTTTGTTGCTTGAATTAGTAACTTGATATTTTGTCAGTTGACCATTGATCACGCATCCCTTTCGAGACAGAACAGAGCACCTTTCCTACCCCTAGTAGATACACCTTCTACGTTTGGGCGCTTATGACGTTTGTTCCATGTCTTATCCCCTTCTTGTTTCGCCGTCTTTGCCCACAATCTATCTCCTAGGATAGCGATTGTTTCTGGCTATAACGAAGGGACGTAGTAAACAGGATTGGATATATTTGTCCTTACAGTAGTAAAAAATACTGTAATATATATAGGTTTTCGTGTATATGACGGGTCATGATTACTTACCCCAAGTTTTTAGTGTAGTATGTACGTATGAGTACGTGCCTCCTTATACTACGAAGTGCAACAGCAGCACAAAGGCCGCCGCAGTGTGCGCATACTGCCAGTATGCCCAATATATTCTGCCAGTACCAGTACCTCAGAGTACGCTATGCCAGTACCTCACCGTAGGCGATGCCTGGAAAACTGAATACGCCCCAGTACCCTCACTGTACGCCATGCTCCAGTACCTCAAACTACGCCGTGCTTGAAGTACTGTAATGTGTGTAATGTGACGGCCCAGGCAATAGTGTTTTGTTTTACTGCATAGAGCACGACGATAATATCAGTATCATGTATATGGGCAGTATGCCCAGTATATTCTGTCAGTACCAGTACCTCAGAGCACAGCACTGGTACCTTAGTGCGTGCCATGCCCAAATTACTGGGCATGCTCCAGTACCCCAGAGAAGGCTATGCCAAAATTACTGGGTACGCCTGTGCCCCACGACTCGAGTCGACGAGGGACGAGGGAAGAAAGTGCTGAACCCTTCTCGCGATGAAAAATGCAAGGCACCTGTGGCTTGCTGTAGTGGGGACGGGGGACAAGACCCTACCATGTGTCACTATGGTTGATGTGACTTACGACTACTGTAGGAGGGAGAGAGGGAAAAATAGGCCGAAGACAATAAATGGGATGGAAACTTTAAAAAAAAAAACAGTACGCCATGCCCAAAGTGCTGTCATGTACTATGCTGGTACTGTACGGCCTTTGTTTAGGTATGTCTTATCAGGGTCGACGCTAACCCTTACACCATGCATGCACTGAGAAAGTGCCCCCCACTTCTTCCGAGTAGTATGCCCCAAGCATATGGCTGCTGCACTTGTTGACCCTTTTAGGGCTGCACTCCCGTTGAGGGGACACTTTACTTGGAATTAGAGTCAGACTTAGGTACATATACCCTGCACTACTAAGTGTAAAGGGGTTAAGGTGAACTTGCTTGGAACATGTTTATACAATTCGCGTGGTTCAAGGATCCCCCCACACCCCACTGGCCCTTCCACTACAACGCTCGCACGAAGAAAGCTTCACCGGCTTATAGCCTCTACTGATGTTTTTTGTTTTTCGATTTGTTCCGCCGTTTTGTTTTTTGGTCTGGCGCAGCAGACACAGGAACATTGCGGTACGATGCCAAGGGACAGGGCGGCCTGGATTTTCTTGCGGACGAAGACCTTGAACCCGATTGGCTGGTAGGTGGTGGAAGTGTGGAGAAAGAGCAGTGGAGCTCACCACGTGTTCGGAAATAACCCATTCAGCAGGATCACACTGATGCTTTGGATGTTTCATTCGGTCAATACACACAATATACGGATGCTTCGGGGTGTTTCATTAGTCAACACACACATATTTGCACCCTGCTCCCGCTTGGCACCCCGTTATCACCCCGACCTGGTACCACTTGGACCTACATACTACATACAGTAAGCCTTGTTAGCTGACCCTGAGTATTTAGTCAGTAGTCACCGGTAGGGCCTACTTGGCAGTTTCATCCCGCGCCGACCGAAGCGGAGGTTTGACCGTAGGCAACAAACAGTTTCGTCGAATAAGTGGTAGCCTACCCTCGGAAAGAGCGACCTTAAACGCAAGACGGCCTTGCAACTATCATTCTGCAGATGAAGACCCTGCTCCCGCTTGGCACCTTCTTCCCACCCGGACCTGAACCCTTCAATCTAGCCCTGGGTATACTTTAAAGTACATATATAGCCGCCGGCACGGCCCGTACGCTGATTTCATCCAGACTTGATCCACCAAAATTGAGCGTTATCACCAAACGGCCACAGCCAAAAACAAAACGGCGCGAAAACCAGCATGAAATGAACAGCCTGCAGAGTTTGTTTTTGCGGAACCGGTCTGCAATTAGTTGGCGCCTGAGAGAAACTCCATGTGGACGGTCGATCGACCGGCGCTTTTGTTTTATATGTTTCTTGCGACTACGTCCCTGCCGGATGTAATGTCGAGGGTATCTGAAAAAAGCATGCACCAGGTATCCCGATGCTGTGCCACACTTATATTCCCGACAGACATGTAGGCAGCGGGGGTATACTATTATAAACATGTAAAGCGAATAAAATAAATTATGAACCGTGTTTTTTTAGTTCTTACATAAATCCCACCCGGTTGCTGTGTAGCGATTTCCCGTTCCGACATTGCGGGGGGGGATGTGATGTGTTGCTGTTTTCTCGTCTTTCCGTCCACTCTCTCACCCTGCAACGAGTAAATGAAGACCAACGCGTGAAAAAGAAACACCAAACGCGGAAGGAATGATATCGAGACACGAGAGAATATGGGTTTCGTACGTATGTCAGGAGTAGGCCAATCAAATCAACACAGCGTAAAATTGCATCGGTATAGCCTTGAGCGCCCTTGGATCAGTTTCGAAGTAGCTGAGATTTTCACGCAACGAGGAAGAGCCAGCGCTATAAGTCGAAGCAAGGTGTGATACACACTACTACGGTGTCCATACATCATATCATGTTCATCAGAACTCATGTACCATGGTACCCCACGACGTTTACGCACTATGTTGGGTTCTGAATACTAAGCCCCCCCTCAGTAGCTCAGTAGAATACATTGTTGTGTGTGTCCGCTTGGGCCAGCTTTCTAAACCTGCCCTCCAGGTCGACTACTTATCTACTTGATCCCTTTGGGGCCCCTTGGATAGCGACCAAAACAATGGTTGGTAACTGTAGTGCCATCAACCGTGTACGAGCAGCGTGCGCGCGCAGCAGTACGGGTATAGAATATAGCCATGCTGGGACAGTGCCGTGCGGCTCCTTACTTACATCGTAACTCGGGCACCAATTCGTATGTTTGTATCATTCCCCAATCACGGAGGGGGGCGTTGCTGTAGTCGTCCCGTGTTATCGTCAGTTTTCGTCGCTGAAGTACTAACAGCGGCTAGTTTGCATCTAAAAGAAAAAAGAGTGTGTGCGTTGTAAAGAAAGGTCATTTTAGTGTGTTACATCACGTTCTTTTCTCGTTGCCTTTTGTTTCGACGTTTCGTTGCTTGTTTTGGCCTGCCCGCTTCCCCTCCCCAATCCCCCGACAGACGGTACCGGACGACGACCTCAACTGCACCCCCCTCAGCCCTCTCGGCGACAGCTTCCTCACACAAGAGTTGGAGCTGACCTTCAAATAACCAAATAAAATAACCTGCTCACGGGTCGGGTCCAACCTCGCGGGTCAGGTTGGTTTGGGTGGGGTAAGGGTGACCCGACCCGACCCGTGAGAGTTTCAAAACCTCCTGGCCCGACCCCACCCGACCCAACCCGTGAGATTCCCAAAACTTTCTGACTCGTGAAGAGCCGTACAAATAAACAACTCGCCATGACGTGGGTACGTTCGGGGATTTGTGCATCATGGAAGGGGGACCTTGTTCTGATCGGGGTCCGGCCGGCCTCGCTTTTTTTTGTTTCGGTGTTTTTGTTTTCGTAGAAAGTTGTTCCGCCCCTGATTGGGTGCATGCGTCGAAGCGAACCGTTCTGATGGACCACGTTGTTATGGTGTAGTCTTGTTTTGTGTGTTGGTGAAAAGGTTTGCCGTCTGAGTGTTTTTTTTTCTTCTTGTTCTATTTTTGCTGCGTGAGGAGAAGGGTTTGTACAGGGTACAGGATGGCATTTTTTTGCAGCCAGGCACCGTGATTGTGAGAGGGGGGAAAGGGCGGCAACGTCAACGTTTGCGTACCGCATCTCATTTCGTGGGATTTGGTGGTTTTGGTGGCGTTTTTTTTCTTTGATCAGTTCCCCCGGTCGGGCGTCGCCCCCGCCAGGAGGGGAAAGCGCGCCGACGTCAACGGCCGCGTCTGATGTCGTGGAGTTTGTTTTGGATGGTGTTTTTTTTCTCGAATCGGGCACCCCCGGTAAAAGATGGCATGGCCCCGACAGCCTCCTGGAGTGTATCTGTATAAGGCCGACCAGCTCGCACGGAGGGCATGTCACCCTTTTTTACCCTACCCCCTGCCGTTATTGCCGCTACGACTTCATCTGTGGTGCCGCAACCGTTTTATCTGCAATGCCGCTACAGCTCCATCTGTATGGTGCGCGATTTGCAGGTATTTTGATTTTGAGTTTTGGTAGGAGCAGCGTGTCGGGGGGAATTATTGCACACCTCGGACAGATAGATCATCTACAGATCATTTACAGATCATCGACAGATCATTCCCACTTCATGATGTGCTCTAGATCCTTCGAGTCAGGTCGTTTGCCGATCTTGTACGATCTGCTGTAGCTCATGCTGCCTTGCCGGGTGGGACCCGTAGTTTATCTGCATGATCTATCTAGCGCATGTTTTCTGGGTCGGGTATGTACTACAGGTATGTCCCTGTGTCGACCCTGCATAGCCTCTCACAACGACAGGGGCGGAACTTGATCATCTACGGTAGACAGATCATCTACAGATAGATCATGATCTGTTCTAGGTGTGAGATGCTGTTTCTCGTTCTATGTCGCCTGTGTCGGTTGCCTGTCGCGGTGGGGGGGGGGCGTGGGGTGGGTCTGTTGGGTCGATTGGGCATGCTATTAGTACTGCTGTAGTTATTAATAGTGTGTTCTTGGTACTCCATAGGTTGTGATCTACAGTAATAAACTACAATAAAAATGCCGCACTAGTAATCTAGAACGTTAAATATAGGTCTTGAGTGCTTGAAATAGCCTTGGGATGTATTGGTCATATTAGTTTGAAGGTGTTGCCTTGGTATATTCATAGGAGTGCCACCGCCATGGTTGGCCTTAGTGTAGGGTACAATACCATTACCGGGGGCATCTCTTGAATGCAGCAGCAGTAATACGTTGGATATATGTCCTGAGTGCTTGAACCAGCCTTAGAGATATGGAGCTATTTTGACTTCGCAAGTTATGCCATGCTGCCTTATACGTGGTAGTCTTGAAAGCTGCTGTACTGTCTATCTACTGTACCGTGGGGACTACTCTGAAAGCTTCTGCACCCGAGTGTTGGTGTGAACGTGGTACCTTGTAGTAGTCTTGGACCTGCTGTGCTATCAGCTTTTTGGTGGGGTACGATACGACTCTCGTGTGCTGCTGTCGGTGGGGGATCACAAGGTGTGCGCATGGCACTTGATTTTGGGAGGAATTACGTAGTGTCTTCCTAGATTTTCACGATGAGAGGCAGGCGTGTTTGGTCAAAGCTGACGGGGCAGTCGGTTGATTTTCCGGGTGCGGTATAGCGAGGTTCTTGTCGCTGATACACCTGCTGTCTTGTTGTTATATCAGCACACCACGACAGGTAAAAACGTCGGGTGATGCTTATGTTGTAATAGGGGTACTCGTATGCGAACTCTATTATTTTAGCATTACTTTTTCTATTTTTATGTTCATGTTTCGTAGTTTGTTTGTTTTACTGCGTGCAGTCGTTGTCTTTCTGTATGTGGTGCGCACGGTAGCTGAGGGTGTATTCTGTGACCACTCGCCTAAAACGCGATGGCAACATTGAAGCTATACGGATGTGTATCGACCCCGCTCAGTGCCCCACGTGGGCAATAATCAGATAGTCACCTAGGTACAGTAGAACATTTAGCCGGTGATTGGCACGCGCTCGTCACAGGTCACGCACGCTTTGCCCATGGCGAAATATCTTGAGACTGAAAAAACGCTTGTTAAAATCTACCTGGTACGGTCTACATGAGCGCGCGTTGTTATTGGATTTCAGTGTGCACGGGGGCGTGCTATGAAAGGGGTACTCGCACTCTAACACTTTTTTTTTATCGAGTTTCTGACTGACGGGGCTCCTTGAGGGCACTGAAGAACTATGAAATTATGATATATAATATGTACCCGGTATCCCGTTTGCGTTGCATAATATTCTTCCGTCATACCAGTAGCCCATACATACCCCCTAGACCATGAGATTTGCCATCGTGTCACGTGTCAGGCCAACATACTCGTACTCGTACAGTTACGTACTTTCTCTCGGGTCATTTTTTATCGGGGAGATGTGGAGCTCCTATTCCCTACCTGATACCATGTATTATAATCAAGTGAGGATGGAGCCTCAGAAAAAGCAGGTCTTGCTGCAGCTCGCGTTTATTGCATGGTGACCAAGAAAATGGCAAGTTTGGCTGTGTACACATCGGACAGACAGATCACTGACAGATCAGATAGACAATTTCCACTTGATGATCTATATCGTTCAGGGCAGATCAATTCCTGGTCTGTATGACCTAGCTCATGTTGCCGGATGGGAGTGGTATAATCTGCATGATCTAGGGCGTGTTTCCTGAGTTGGATCTGGATCTGTACTGTACAGAAGCTGCACAAGATCTCATAGCGGCAGGTTAGGATCTATAGTGGATGATCTACAGATGATCTATCTGTAGATCGTGATCTGTCCGCGGTATGCAACTTTGGTCGTATCAACCATCGGAACCGCCTACAAGTATTGTTAGCGCGCAACAATCAGTAGAAGTACTAGGATCCGGCTGCACCCGTATATGACGACTCCATGCGTTGTGTAGTTCGGTTACCACGTTTATCACACACCCCGCTCTGCTACGGACGTTCGGCTCGAAAGGGATGCGTGGTCCATGGTCACATGGCTAAGGCAAGCAACACAAATGAGTACGCCCCCCCCCCCCCCCCCCCCGCCCCCGCCCTGCTAAGCAGTACCGATGCTGCAATCGTCATTTCTTTTACGTCGTCACTTTCTCCTCCCCTAATAAGAAGTGCCGAAACTACTGTATGGGTTGAGTATTTCTTTCTTCTTCCTTTTACGTTTCGGCGGCAGCATACCAAGGGCATCGCGGCCATATTTTTGGCGCAAAATGTGGCGCATGAGAGTGGTTGAGGAGGGTGCGTGTTCTTCACGGCAACCCCTTTGTGTGATGAATGAAGAATAGCGACCAAAACAATGGTTGGTAATTATGGTTCTATCAAGGGCCTACGGGCAGCGTGAGCGCCGAGCAGTACAGATAGGATAGGATCATGCCATGCCCGTACCATACGGCTCCTTGCGCCAGCCACTGTAGCTCAGACACCGTTCCCCAATCGCAGTGACCCCAGATGTAAGTGTAACGTTTTGTCGTCAATTTCCCCAGTCAAAACGCGGGTCGACGAGGGAACAAATAATGGCCGAAAAATTTCCCGCGATAAAAAAATGCAAGGCATGAACCGTATAGTCAGCGCGGGGGGGAAGGAGGTAGAGCCTGTGACGTACGTGACCCCGGATTCGAGTTACGACTACAATAGGGGAGAGATAAAAAAAATGGGAAAAAAAAAGGGAAAAAAACTGCAGAGGGTTGAACCGTTATTTCTACTCTACTTACCCGTCGACACTATAATACTATTGCTGCTGAAGCATCTATTCCGCATACTCTTAGTGTAGGCGGGGTCTCGCTCAAGCGCAGTGCCATTGCAGCAACAGCGTCGAAGCATGCCAAGTGCCTTGTATGTCCTGCTCTTGAACTCTTATGAGTTCATTCAAACGCTGGCACAAAATCGTAAGTACCGCGGTACTTAAGGAAACGGTACTACGAGCTGTGGCATACCATCCCGTATCGCCTGCTAACCAGATAATACGTACCACAAAAATATCCCATGCATAGCACACAAAACACCCTGGTGAACATATATATATATATATTTTTAATCGTCACTTTTACTTTCCAGCCCACTCGTAGGAGGTTTTACCCTCAGCGATCTTCTGGACAAGTCGTGATCACAGGTGTCGTCCCTTCTCCCCTCCGTTACGTGCCTTTATTTTTTGTCGCGCATAGGGTTCAGCATTCCCACTGCTCGTCGATTTTCATCGAATGTACAGCTAACTCACGCTCTCGCGCTTACTGCACGTGTTCAGATGCATCCCTTGGTACACCCGAAAAATATTACAAGAGGAGGACGCAGGAACTGAAAACAACTGCAAAAAAAAAGGGAGAAACCACCTTCTCAGGACGCAGATGGCGATACCCGGACGTTGGCCAACGCCTTTGCAACTGACTGCAACTATGGGTTGGGTAAAACGTACTTGGAATTAGTCTAGGACAATGTTTTGCAGTTGAAAAACAATCTGCGCCCAGACTTGCCGCGGGAAAAGCTGCCTGGAGCTGAGTAGGTTGATTTAGGCAGGGACAATGAAATCGACGAATTGGCGAATGCAGCGATGGCACGATATGACCTGCACTTCTCTGTAGAGCACTTTTGTTACCGTGAATATGAATGCCGCTTCTGTCGTCGTTGCTGTTGCTATCCCTCACAGTATTAATCCATCGCCAAAATGTACGTCGCGGTCCCCCTCAATCTGTCCCTCTTCCTCTTCCCAAAAGGCCTCACAAATCATGGATGGAGAGGGGGGGGGGGGTATACTCATGTCATGCATGGCCATAGTCGTATGAACCATAGAGCCTCGCACCCCTACAATCCCGGGACGGAGCACGTCGTATTTTCGGCGAGCAGGCAGACATTGCTTGCGCCAAGAACGAAGTGCCGTGAGGTGTCTGGCGAGTCGCATCAAGGGTAAGCTGCATCCTACCAAGGGCGGGAGAACAACATAAAGCCATGCTGTTCACAAGAGCACAAGACAACAACGAGCAAACCAGCAAAACAAGAAAGCACGCTACAGCATGTCGTCTTCGTCTTCAAAACTAGTCCGGCGCTCGAGGTGATTCCCCTTGACGCCATCAACGCCGCCGTCTGCGCTAGCGCTGCCTGGTTCGCTACTGTTCGCATCGATATCGTTGATGCTCACACCGCAGTTTTTCCGGAGGCGGGACTGGAACATAACCTGTCCATGTTTCATTCAACGGCGACAACCAAACGCAACAAAAGACGGGGGCAGTTAGGACACTACTGTAGGACACGACAGTACGCTTCGACGCGACTCGACAGGGGAAAAAAATGCTGATCCCTACTCGCAAAGGAAGTGTTCATGAAGGCAGGTGCCGTAATGGGGAGGGGACAGTAACGCCTGCTGTGTGAACCCGAGTCTGACTTATGACTTAATGACTTAGGAAGGAGAGAAAGCATAAGGGCGATCATGAGTAATGGGACAAACAACATATATATATATATTAAGTTGTCTACGTAGTGATGCGTAGGTAGCACTTTTGACCCAATCAATTTGTGACAGACGCAATCCTCAACTGATGAGCATATCAAAACAGGTCACACATGGTACATATCAGCTATAGATCAATCCCACCTCATGATCTAGATATTTCATTATAGATATAGGCCTGATTTGTACCGGCATGATTTACACATCGTACAGACCACCGATCCCCATTTTGATGATCTAGATATTTCAGGGCATTTATCTATATTCCTTATCTGTATGATCTAGCTCATGTTGCCGGGTGGAAGCCGAATAGGAAACGTTTCCTGCGTAGGATATGTACGATAAATCTCCTGCCCAAAATCTCAAAGCGGCAAGTTAGGATCTGGATCATCTATAGTAGATACCATGATCTGTCCAACGTGAGAAAAGCTTTCTTGAAGCAGCGTAACAAACATTAACAGTGTCGGTGCATATCGCGAAATCGGGAAATGACAAATACGCAGGGCAGTCATTCGATCGGGTAGCCCTATGCCACTGCTATACTGCTGGTAGGGCAATACACCTCAAATACGCCCCCCCCTGCCCTC
Organism: Macrocystis pyrifera; assembly: GCA_031763025.1. Classification (NCBI taxonomy): domain Eukaryota; class Phaeophyceae; order Laminariales; family Laminariaceae; genus Macrocystis; species Macrocystis pyrifera. The sequence goes on from JASSKH010000045.1 coordinate 492,805, forward strand.
TATTGCCAAAAAATAGGGTGTCTGCGCAGAACTTGGTTGGTTTGGGCTTCTTGTATTAGTATTAATAGTCTATTTCCTACCAGATATCTGGTATACAATAGCAATCCTAAACCACGAAAAAACAATTGCTGCGGAAAAAAGTGGCCAAAATGACGTTTTTAACCGAAGTACCAGGTACGTACGTAAGTATATCGGGTTAGGCACCTCTTTGGGGTGGTTACTAAAACTAATAGCAAACAGAGCAACCTATGATTCAGCTGTTTAACCAATCAGCCCCTCGTGTTTGTCGGTTTCAAATGTTTGTATAACCCAACCGAATTGGATCATCGCAACACACACTACTAATAGAAATTGCACGATAGGGGTGCGAGGGTCTATGGTCATACATGGTCATACATACCGAATGCGGCCAAGCATCACATGTATCATATCATACGAACACATGGTAATACATAGTAACACATAGTAACAATAACCCACGATGGACCCAAAAAACAAAGAACATGTACGATAGCTTCTGTTGTATGCGGACAACACCATATTGGGCTATGGTTACTACTGATACTATTAATGATACTGCTGTTCCAAAAATATGTTCCCCCGCAAAAACACCTGTTATGTACCATGTATCATATCATACCAATACACACCTGGTATAATAGTAATCAGAACCCACGATACAGCAAAAAAAAAAACGGGTATTCCCCTTTTGTTTACTGTAGACAACATACTTGGTTCTGAATACCACTGCTGTATCTATGGATTACTATGTTCCCGCGTAATAGCCTTGGTCAGATATCTTTAAAGCCCATCACGGATTAACAGGTACGGTGTTCATAGACGCTTTGTTTGTTACGTTGCTCTACATGTCTGCCATAAGCCGCACTTGTGGACGATGCTATCTGCAACCGTCGTATTTTCAATTCCTTCGTATCTCTATGCTATACCAGTAAGCAACAAAGGTTGACGGGTACATACGGTGTGAAATCCTTTTCTTTGCTGCCTTGCGCCATGTTCCCGCCATCGACCGCAACTTGTGGCCAATGCTATCATCTGTATCCGTTACTGTATTGTTATTTTTCGCCTGTATGCCATAACCAAGTCCGTTTTTTTTCCGCCTTGCTCCCATGTGCCCGCCATCGGCCGCAACTTGTGGCCGACGTTGCCATCCGCAAGCGTATTTTTTTGTTCCTCTTCGCGTCTGTGCTATAATCAAGTTCGTTTTTTTTCACCTTGCTCCATGTGTCCGCCATCGGCCGCAGCTTGCTGCAGCGCTTGTCGAACCGCAGCCCTTGCACCACCCCTCTCAAACCCGCCGCCGCTTCTGATTGGTCCACTAGTTCCTCCTCGGCCCCGGTGAGGGTGAACCGCAACAACTCGTTCGGTTTCGCCTGCCACCCGTTGGGACACAAAAGGATGACAGGATATCGGGGTATTAATAGAGTTGTGAGTCGCCTGTACTTCACGATTCACGACTATAATAGTTGGGTGGTGAAGCCAGCCAGCTATCTGACTTTAGTCGACCAAAGGACTATTGACTACCTGGTATTAATAGCCAATTAACACCCAAGGGCATCACCCTCCTATTAATAGGGTATTTCTTCTGAGCATGTAATAAGGATTGCTTGGGTGGCGAAGCCAGCCGCCTATTCGACTTTAGTCGGCGAAAGGCCCTGCCAACTAATAACTAGTCGGCGATTTATAGTCAGCCAATTCACAGCCCTGCTAATCATGGAACCTATCCACCCAACTAATAACTAGTCGGCGACTTACAGTCAGCCAACTCACAGCCCTATATACTAGTCATGGAACCTACCTATATACCCAACTAATAACTAGTCGGCAACTTGAAATCAGCCAAATCACAGCCCTCGGCACCTCCAATGCAAGGAGTTACGCGAGACCCGCGCGGCATGATGGTGCTCGCTATGCTGTGCAATTTTATTCTTGTTATAAATAGACGGTTTACAATACCTCACGTATATGTGAACACATACGAATAGCATCTTTACTATAAGCGCTGCAGCAGTAGGGCATGCAGTAGCTGGTGCTGAGTAGAGTTTGAGGAAAACAAGGTACATTTTCTCTCACAGCACAGACAGACGTCAAGGCTGCACTGTACTGGCGGTTTCACATACCCGTAAACGCCTGTACAATACAGTACAAAACCCGCTGCACTACTACTGGCGGTTTCACATCGCGGTAAAGCGCCTTTGCAAAACAGTACAAAACCCAAACAAGTAAGGTAACACGTCGAGTTTTGAGTCATTCTTGCGCTAACAACGTATCTCCACACGCCCTCTTGTCTCACAGCCTGTGACCACAGAACTACAATAGTATCTATCTAGGATCAGGAATCAGGACCGACACTGGGTGTACTGATGGAGCTGGGCAGAAAGGACGATTTAATGTGGAGGCAGCACACACTATGATACGAATAAAGCGGCTTCATGTCGAGGTTAAACGACTGTACAATAATACAGCACGAAGTCTTTCACGAGGCCGTGCACCCCGCAGCACACTTTGATCTTATCTTATGAATACTACGGGGGACCACAGCAAATAGGACCTAGTAGGGTATACACGAAAACCTATATTTTCCCCTACTTTTACTAACAATATTTGGTCCCATTAACTATGGTCCTCCGTAATAGTACAATTTAGCTATAGTACTAAGGTAGAGAGCGTTGACTTCGCATATTTCAAAGGTGCGATTTTCTTTCGGAAAGGTTAAGGTTGCCAAACACCGCTTTTAAGGTGTTTCGGGAAAGATCTGGTCGAGAGTCTTCCTTCGGAACAATAGAATCTTCGACCGTAGCACCCCCTTGCCGTTATAAAAAAAGCGAGAGCTGAAAAAAATTGTCGCACCTACTGTATGATATGTGCGCACTCAACGTTCTTTACGGTACTGCAAGTATCACATACAGCTTGCAAATACAGGTACGAGTTTCAACGAAACCCTCGATATCACGGCTGAGGAGTCTTCCGTAATACAGTCGTGGCCCCTCTGTAGTGCCGATTGCCCGCTATAGTGCCTATGTAATCGCTTGGCACAGATGGGATTAACGTTACAGTAGCCAGTGTGGCAGTGTGGTCGTGTGCGGAGTAAATAGTGCCGGTTGGTTGCCGCTGTTTATAGTGCCGGTATTGTTGGCTGGCGCATACACTGTATATCGCCACTATAGCGGGACCAATATTGCTGCAGCATCTTGAGTTGTTCTTGCGCCTACAACATATCATGGATGCGCGTGAACGGCAAATCGCAGTGAAAACCCCACCGTTACAACCGAAAATGACCAACTATGAGAACCGCGAGCAATAACTGCAACCCCAAACTTTAACGAGGCGCTTGAGTAGGGGATGGGTCGATGTCGTCCCCTTTTGCGCATACTGTGTCTGTTGCACGGCGAAAGGTGTCCTGGGCGGTGGTGTTGGGAGGCAGCACCTGAAATGTAGCACGCTACCTACGCTACGCCTTCTGTGATCGTGCTGTCCTGCGGCTGCTGCTGCGCTCGGCGCTTGAAACAAAAAAGAGGGTTTCCAATGTATACAGAGGCGCTATTTACCAGGGGGCATCATCCAAAAGCAAGAGCAGCGAAAATAAAATGAGAACCTACCCCAAACCCAGAACCCCGCGGAACCGGGACCGGTAACCAGCGCATCTCTGCAAAATGTCCCAACAATTACCTGGGGGACATATGTGGGGCTTCCTTCCGGTCCAACCTCCGCGAGACAGACGCCGTCGCACGTCAACAGAGGAGGACTCGCCGCATGCCGACGCCTGTCCCTGACGAACGCCTCCTGTCGAAAGTCGGACGTTGTTGAAACCGTCGAGTTTCCGACCCAATCAGCACCGGTCCCGCCGCCTTGCGTGCGCTCTTTCTCCCCTCCTCCTTATCGGAGCTGCCCCCGACCTTAAGTACCACCGCCTGGAACATGGAGTGTTGGTATTGAGTAGACGGCGTTATGCGGGAAGGGACTGGCAGGGAGGGTAGAAGGGGGGTGCTAGTGCTGTACAACCATATAGCACAGGTGACCAGATAGCACACTCCCTCCGACGAATTTCAAACTACTATAGTGATAATAGTGATATTGATAGAAGTGATACTGCAGTAGTGATCCTAGTGACAGTGATACTGTGGAATAGCTGGTTCTTTCGACAACGGGGAGGGGGCGCAAACGAAATTAACAAACGCTGAGCGATGCATCTATGGAAGGGTCTCGACGAGATATCCCCGACGCCGCCATTTCTGTTGTGTGTGTGCGCGCCCCTAGTTTCGGAGAGACTTGTCGATCATTAATAGGAAACTATTCCAAGGGGGCATGTTGTCCTATCACCCGTGTGTTACATCACACTTACGGCAGCCACACCGGCGGCTTCATACAAGGCACTGCTATCAAAGAAACGAGGAGGCCGCGGTTTGATACTACTCTAACCCCCCCTACGGGTACTAAAAACATTACTACTACTATTACTGTTCATACTCATAGTCATAGTCATACTCATAGTAATGACGTCATGTCGGCGGCAGATGTCGTGTTTCTCTGAATACGAAAATAAAAAACAAACACGATTTACCTGTGCCGACTCTGTTCCGAGGTATGACCAAGCCACCGACCCGACCCGTCTATCCACAGCAGGTGGAGCCGAGCCGGTAATGCAGTGTTTCTTAACGAAGTAGAGCGGGAAAATTATGAACAAAACGACGACTCACCTGCACCGACTCTGTTCCAAGGTACCGCGCCACCGACCCGTCCTTCCACAGCAGCACGAGAGGGGTGGGGCCGAGCTGGTAATGCGCGGCCTTGAAGTGAAACAGCAGGCCATCCTTGATGAACGGCACAGGAGACGCATAGGCGTGCGCTAACCCTTGCCTGTCGCACTCGTGGTAGGGCGTTGGCTGGATGCATGAGGGGGGGGGGGGGGTAGGGGGAGTCACTGTGTAGGCTGGCTAGAAGGTAGGGTTGGGAATCAAACAATAAACGAGCTTCAGGTGATGATTGATTATTTATTTATTTGTTTGCTGGATTAATCGTGGCCTTTTTACTATTTTCAGCTTGTATCGCGTTTAGTATTGCATACTAAAACCTGTGTATATACCTAGTATATTTCATGTAATTCAAGTACCAGGTGTGCCAGTACAAAAACTCATACGATATGCTTGTACACTGAATTACATACCAGGTGCACCTTTTGTTCGCATAGATTCTTTACTGGGCATTCTAAAACCCTATGGATTTTATTTGTATGGCGTTTAGTATACCATGATAAAAGCCATACAGCAAGAAAATAAAAAAAATAGTTATGAAGTCAAACCCCTGTTGATATTACTATGGTCAGAAATAGTCACATGACTCTTATTCATGATTAAGCACATTTTTAGAGTTGATTCCCAACCCTAGTACTGCTGGGAAATTTGTATACGTATACTGTAGGTGCTTGCCAGTATCTTCTGGCGGTGTGGGGGTGGCTATTGTGCTTCGGCTGCATCGCGACAAAAAAGCCGGTGGATGATTGCCGCAATGGTAAGCAGGACAGTGTATCACTAGAAAAAGGGGGTCACTGTATAGTCTGCTTTGCCTCATTGTCTGGTCACGTGTCCGTAAATGCAGGAGCCCAACAGGGAAGGGAGTGGCGAGGGGAGGTGTACTCATGTCATGTATGGCATTAATACTCTGTAGTCGTATGACCATAAACCCTCGCATTCCTACAATGCCGAGACTGAGCACGTCGGGTTTTCACCGACCAGGCAGACATTTCTTGCACCAGGCACGAAGCACCGTGAGCTGTTGGGCAAGTCGCATGAAGGGCGCGCTGCATCCCACTAACACCCGTTTGTGAGGCGGACTTGCAATGGATGACGGCTTCGCACGGCGTGGGAGGGGGGGGCGGTCGGAAACACCCACAATCGATAATTATGCGCGATCGCTTGGCGCAGCAGCGCGATGTGCTGTTTCCGCACTCATGCTTACGCGGAGTCGAACACAAGAGAACCGAGTAGGCCTCCGCCTGTTAGCGTTGTCGAAAAAGCGTCCGAAAAACGGTTGAACTATGCTTGGCTTCAAACCCCAGACCCTAACCCCAATCGCCGGGGAAAATTATCGGAAATAGGCTGGAATGAGGAGATGTAAGATGCAAACTTCCAACCATCGCTTCGTCAAAAAAATGGTTAAAACGTGCTTGAAAGTCAAACCCGACCGCCTGGGAAAATCACCGGAAATAGGATGTTTTAGTTAGCGTGTGGACGATCAACCATCGTTTCGACAAAATGTAAGAAATGTGCCTGACTTTGTACCAACCCCGATTTCCTGGAAATTTTCTCGGACTTAGGAATACCTGGTAGTGACGAGTGACCTAGTGGGCTTTCAATCATCGCTTCGAAAAAATGGTTGAAACATGCTTGACTTTTCTAACCTAAACCGTAATTAGCAGGGTACTCGTTCATTTTGCCGCGGTAAAACCCCGGAAGCGTTAATGTTGTGGTTTACGGCCGAAATATGGGGTTTAACCGTTTCCTCCAAAGTCGTTACTGGCAAAAAAACAACATATCTGGACGGTTTACTACCGAAAAACGACTCATCAAAAACAAAAACGGGAGTCCCCGTTACTGGCAAACGAAATACCATGTACTGCATACAGCTCTGTCCAGAAATATAACGATCGTTTTTTCACGAATTGAAGTACCGGTATGTAAATAGGGAATACACCGGCCCCGCTATCACGTAGCGCGCGAGCTGCAGCTGCAGCAGGTATGATATAGTGCGACTGCAAATCTAGCGCAGGCATGAAGGGCGGCGCGTCTATAAATATACCAGCGTAACCTGTGGCTCGTAGGAACTCTGTTTGAAACTGTCTCAAACTTGTGTGCGTTCGTGGATGGTGGGCAGTAGTTTGTTGGATTATCAGCGCCTATAATGTTCCACTCTGTCCCTGCATACAATGGCCGTTTGTACATTAATAATGAATCAAAATGTTACTTACATCTCGGGACATAGGATAATCCATGGCTTTTCGGCGGTCGTCCCATCTCTTTAAAATCAAGTAATGAATTCAGTCGAAGACCCCATTGCATAATCAAGTCATACCGGCTTCAGCCATATCGAACGGGGTCCCCAATATTTGGCGCCGTGAAAATTCCAAACTCGCCTTCGCGATAAATCACCCGTACACTACGTGCCTGGGCCAGGCAACCTTTGCCCACACAGGACAGAAAGATCAAGTAGATCATCTAGCTCTTCAGCCGCCGATACGGTACGTTGTGCAGGACATATGCTTGTATAGTAAAGAGCCAACACAGGAAACCTGTCCTAACAAAATGCCGAGTACGCAGCTCCACCCGGCAACAGAAGCTACACCCTACAGATCAGGAATGTCATACAAATCAGATATATAGCTGCCCCGAAAGATCTAGACCATGATTTGGGGATCTATCTGATCTATCTGATCTGTCCAACGTGTGCTATTTGCGACCATTGGCGCTATTTATAGTCACACCTTGATTCGGAAGGCGTTGCTGGCGCTGACGGTTTCAAGCGGGCCGTCCGCTTCCATCAACTTCGTGTGCACCCAGAAGAAGCGGAAATCAGTGTTGCTGTCGTACAGCGGGTACCCCTGATGATCACAAGCGCGTACCAAACAAAATCATGCAAAGAACACATGAAACTCCTTAAAACACGTTAACACGATAGAACACGCAAAGCACGTCAAGAGCACCTGAAACCTTAAGCCAGCGAAACAGAAGAAGCAAGAATAACAAGCACAGCACGTTGGACAAGCAGAAAAGAGCCACGATCAAAACACATGAACTCTGTGAACCCCATTTTGCAAAAACATAAAAACCATCATGCTGCATATTGAAAGATATTCCTAATCTAATTCCAAGTATTCATAGTTTTTGCCAACTCTCAAGTGGAAGTGGCTTTTTCCCGAACTCTAGTCCCAAGTAGTCCCAACTCTACTTCCGAGTAGTTTTTTCCAGCTCTTATCCTTAGTGGTTTATTCCCAACCCTCATCCCGAGTACTTTGCTCCTAAAATGTGGGTGCGGTTCTATCGAGGTTATGAAAATATTTCAACATGACAACTACTAATACGGTAATCCAACAACTCCATAAAAACAGTACAACACTACTGTAACAAGTATCAAAACTATTGTAGCAGAACCGGCAAGACAGGCCAGTAGCGTGTAGCATTCTCTCTCCAAATAGAAGGAAATTTTGCATGCTAGTATTATAGAGTATACAAACGGTCCTAACATTCGGGATATAGTACCAGGCACTAAAAAAATATTAACAGCACGATAGGCCCATCTTTGTCTTTGACTAAAAAGGTCGAGAGTGCACAAAAAATCCTGAGAAAGACCTTTTTCCCAACAAGCACGCCAGACGATGAAAAAATACGGTCCACTTATCCTGGAGATAAAATTGGCAGACAAGGTAGTGCATGAGGCTGACTCACTTTCCAAGCCAGAATGCCGAGCACGAAAACGTACGGTCCAATTCATGGAACACCCAGTCCATGCTATCATGTCCAGCGCGAAAAATGTATAATCTAACGCATGGAAGTCGCAGTACAAACCATTATCTCGAGGCCGAAAAAGGAATATCCCAACGCATGCGACACGAAGTCCAAGCAAGAATGTCGAGAGCCAGAAGGTATCACCCAACTCATGGAACACGCAGTCCATCATGTCGAGCACGAAAACGTGTGGTCCAATTCATGGAACACCCAGTCCAAGCCATCATGTCCAGCGCGAAAGTCCTATCCAACTCATGGAACACGCAATCCAAGCCAGCCTGTCCAGCGCCAAGAAGGTATGATCCAACTCATGGAACACGCAGTTCAAGTCACCATGTCCAGTACGAAGGTGCTCGTCAATTAAAGGAACACGCAGTACAAGCCATCATGCCTAGCCATAAGTTCTGGTCCAATTCATGGGATTGACTCACCTTCCAAGCCATCATGTCCAGCACGAAGAAGGTCTGATCCAACTCATGGAACACGCAGTCCAGGATGCAGTAACCGCCACCTTTAGACCCTCCGCGCCGCCCCGCCTTCGAGCCTCCAGGCAAGTGAGAGCTGAATCTATGAACAAATCATGGAATCAAACAATAAGAAACGGCCAGAAATATCTCATCAGACTTTTCCTCTCCCCTTCGACCCTCCAGCCAAGTGATGACTGAATCTTTGAACAACACATCGACACCACAAGAGAAACATCACACGCGTCGGACATATATCGATTCCCACTTCATGATCTAGATCGATCTAGATCATTCAGGGCAGACAGATAGATAGCTTCCTGATCTGTATGGTCTACCGTGAATTGTGTTGCCGGGTAGAAGCCTAAATAATCTGCATGATCTTGTAGCACATATTTCCTGTTTGGAATGTGTACTATACTAAACAGACCCTATACCACATCTCAATGTCGGCAGCTTGGGACCTGTAGATTATCCATCTGTCCGAGGTGTCAAACCATACCAGGTATCAGGTATCGAATTATTCCTGTGGATCGCAACACGGCGTTAATCACGAGCTCTGGACGCATGGGAGCACGGAACGAACCGAAGCAAAGCCCAAGCGTCGGCAATATTGTCGACAACCCAGCAAAGTTTCGATGAAGGTTGCAATAAGGGGTACCACTGCAACTATTAATAGGGGTACCCCTCCAACTAGGGGTAGAACATTTACAATACGAATGACGGGGTTCCTGGACTGAGGTATTGCCGTAGTAAAGAGGAAGATATAAGGATAAACACCGTTGACTTCGCCAAGGGGTGCGACCGTTTTTTCAGCGTTATTGATAAGTCTCTCAGCAACGGTAAAATGGTGCTAAAAGTCGAACCTTATATTTTCGGGAGGTTCTCTCTCGACCAGAAAATCTTTCCGAAAACAACTTGTTCGGTTCTTGTTCGGTATTGGCAAACCTTGACCTTCGAGCGCTGGAAAAATGGCCGCACACCCCTGTGCGAGCGAACTCAACGCTCTTACTCCTTAAGGTACCCACATATTGTTGGAACCCCATTAACGTTGTAGAATTATTCCTTGTAACCCTAGTCGACGGTAATTGATTGTTCATCTTCATTTTATGTTTGGCCAGTTTGCGTTTTGTGGGCAGTGCAACACAGCTGAAAGGAGCCCCACGAAAATTAGGAGCCAAAGTCTATATCATACCCCTAGATACCGTCCGTAGCACTTGTCACCTGTCTATCACCTGTCTATCACCTGTGTATGACCGCCCCGCTCATCTGCCTGGCCACCGTTTCTCCCTTGGATGAGATCACCAGCACGCGCTTCCCCTCCGGCCTCGCCATGACAAACCATCCTGAATGTATCGGGCAGGCACACAAAACGACAACACAACCAGCAGCCGGCACTATTTCAGCCACAATACGAGGTGTCGCTCAGATCAAAACCATACTATTAATAGTATACGGGCAGGCGTAAATGCCAACATACAATATCAACCGCCAGCATCACTTCAGCGACAATCCAGTCCAGGCCCCCGAAAAAGAAATAATATACCAGGTACACAAGAACATATAAGGCTCACTTTTTGGAAGCCGCTAAGAAAATTGGATAAATAAATCGTGCTCAGCCGCCAGCGCTACACAAAATCCTATCAGGTATAGACTAGCCCATGTTCAAGGATGGTGTCAAAATAATATAGTAACGATTGCTCGGATTAATTCGGTGTTTCTTCTTGGCGGGCCCATACTGCATCCTAGTGTATACAGTATACCAGCCACCGGCGCCATTTCAGCCACAACACGAGGAGACACAGGTAAAAAGTGTCGCAGATAATACCGTACAACAGGCAGCAAAACACACATCTCGGACGAATTTCCAAGCTGGTTTCCTCGACAGCGGGGAGATTGTGAAAATAAAAAGCGATCCGCCTACGAGAAGGTATCGACGATATCGTTCCCAAGCCATCATTTTCGTTATGTACCCTAGGTCCGTAAGGCACGCTTCGGAGAAAATGGTCTCGGAAAATCCACCCCCGGGGGTGGGTTATCTTATCACCCGTGTGATATTGTTTATACGGGCAGTCGACCCTTGCCGTATAACTAGCAGCCGTATGCAGGTAATGCTCGTTTGTGAAATACCGGCATTCAATACTACACTCGTACATGTAACAACTGTAGTAGAACAGCAACAAAGGGCGCCAAAAAGAGCGGGGGGAGAACGGGGGGGGGGGGGGGGGGGGGGGGGTACTCATTGCCATGCATGGCCGTAGTTGCATGACCACAGACCATCGTATCCCTACAATGCCGGGACAGGGCACGTCGGGTTTTTGCTGACCAGACAGACAGTGCTTGCACCAAGCGCGAACCGCCGTGAGGTGTTCGGTGAATCGCATGAAGGGTGAGCTGCATCCTACAAAGAATCGTTTGTGAGGCGGACTTTTCTTGCATACCTGGTAAGGATGTCAGCTTCGAAGTAAATGACAGGGGGGCGCGACACTCTCGAGGTCGCCCGAAACGATCAAGGCAACAAACGTAAGCTAACTGACGTCGAGGCCCGACATTCGTCTTGTCTTCTCGGACCAAAATTAGAAGGAGAAAAGGTAACGTCTTGATACCCGCGGGACCTTGGGCACACTGACGCGAGCAGCAAACGAACGACAGAGCTTGACTGGGCGAACACATAGTGACTGCCACTCTCAAAGACAGCGTATTCCGAGTATGGACAACAGAACACGAAGATGATAGCGCTTCCGGTGAGCACTAGCTTTGATGACGCGTGCGCGGGTGAAGATGAAGACGATGAAGACGTAGCACCGTACCCCACCAGCCGCTCGAGATGTTTCGTATCAGTTGTACAAGAATTTATTTTTCAACGTATTCACTACAGCTGTCTCAACGCACGGTTAGTGCGCAGTACTATTGGGTGAAGCAGGTAACGTCCCATGCGGGTAACGTCCCATGCACTGTTCCACCATTCCATAAGTTCGGTTTTCACCCGAAGCACGCCCTCGCCCGATCTAAATATGAATACTACAGCAACATGCAGCATCCTACTCTTCACGCGACTAATCGAACGCTCGGCTCACCGGCCCCCACAGAGCTTCCGGCGCCGTTAAGATCGCTCGGGACTGTCAGCATCCACTCCGGCGTGCAGAGCTGATTGGCCCAATGGTCCCGCCGCTTAACCGCCCGTTGAGTTGAGCCGCTATCGCTCCCACCCCCCGCACCGCGCTTCCCCTTCCCCCTGCTCTTCCCCCCTCGGCTACCGCTACTGCTGCTGCCATTGCTGTTTGGCAACCCAACACCTCCGGCACCCCCTTCCGTCCCGCCAAAAGGTTTGGGAATCCCTCCGTCGTCACCCGCGGGGCCCAAAGCGCTCTCTTGGACCTGAAAAAGGGGTCCACGGGGGAAGGTGGGGGCCGCCAAAGAAATACTTTTACTCAAGAGCAAAGGTGCCAGTTGACGGTCGTTTACTTACCCGTCAAGACCTCCCGTCACCGTCAGTACCTCTTTTTAGACTATGATAGTTTTAGTGTGGGTATTTCCTTGACGGCTGTGTTTGACAGCCGTCCGTCAAGGGGGAAAAATCGTTGCTAACCATTGCATCCTATTTGACTAAAGAGCGCTTGTCCACGTGCAGCATTAAACACCTCAGCCGCACCGCACCGCATCGAACCGTGCACACCTGCCCTTCCACAGCCATCCCATCGGCGTGCCCCCCATCTCCGCCCCATGACGCCTCCTCTCCTTCTTTCGTCGGCAGAAAACCGCCGCCGTATTCTTCGTTGCCCGTAGGGTCGGCTTCATCCGAGGGGAATGAGGCCAGCAGGCGAGCGTGTTCCGACAGATTCCGCCGCGCCTGGACATGGAAGCACACGCGTAGGGCGAATGCCATTATTTTAATATAATGCCACAGTTGACCGTAGGGTTATTCACCCCATTTACCAGATATACTATTAATAGTATGCCGTGTAACACGTGTGACAAACAACCCCCCGTCGGTCGGTGTCACTGAGATTGTAGCCGATTTTTCTCCAAAGGGCGCACACTAGAAACGAAAATGGCGGCTTTGGGAAGATCTCGTCGAGATATTTCCATAGTCTTGTCGCTCGGCGCATGTTTCCATCATTCCCGTTGTCGAGAATATCACCTCGGGAATTCGTCCGAGTGGGTGCCTACTCTCAAGTGTTACGCGGTACACGGTAATGTAATTATTACGAGGTAATACTGTGGCCTTCTATTGTATGTACATGTCGAACCAGTACTGCTGCTGCAGACTATACCGGTACGTACTGGGTGTGCCGTGCGACGATGCTGACAGAGTACGCAGGCAACACGCAACACCGGGTTGTGTCGAAGAGTTACTGCCTGCAAGCACAACACCAACTGGGATTGCTTTTTCACAACCCGTTGAAGGTACAACCTACCTACCTACCTACCTATGGGTATGACTATTCATACTGGACCATCGAGGTACATGCCACACACAGCCCCACCCCAACGTATTTAGGTGAGCAGGAAATCAAACCAACAAACCAGGAAATTTCAATGAGACGTTCTTCAGTCTCCGCCAACCAATCTCAATCCACTGTAATACCAATCTACCACTAGCGAGGCTCTCATCAGTCCGTGACCCCCCATCGCTTCAAAACTCCCGTCGCATCTCTGCTCTACCAGGTACTTGAGAGCAGTGTTCCATTAAACCAATCGATCAACATGACAAGATGGCTAGATATAGGAGATTGCAGGCACAACCAAACCACCCCAGCTACGACTGCACTTCCTCCAGCCACCGTCTATCAATCTACAGTAGATGTACAGTAGGTACCAATATATCAATAGCGAGGGTCTCATCAGTCATCAGTCCTTCTCGCCCCTGCCATCGCCTTAAAGCCCCAACCTCTCAGCTGCTCGGAATAAAACTGTTGCCTGTTCGAAACCACCAACCAACTACCACGACAAGACGGCTGCAGCAGAGGAGCAGGGAAGCAAACCAAGGCAAATTTCAATGACACGCCCTTCAGCCGCCGCCTATCAATCTACAACAGTATCAATAGCGAGAGCGAGGCCCTCTCATCAGTCCGTATCGCCCCTGCTGCTGTCGTCCGAACGCTCTCAGCTCTCGGCTTTCAGCCCTACGTAATAAAACTGTTTATAATCTACCAACCTCAGCTAATAACCAACCGACGATAAGATGCAGAATCGCCAGAATTACCAGCAAATCTAACCACGGCGATTTCAATGACACCACCCTTCTGCTGCCTCCCGACAATGTATCAGCATCAGTTCCTACTGTACAGCGAGGCTCTCTCTCGTCAGTCCATGTCGCCCGTGCTGCTGTCGTCTCAGAGCTATAGCTCCCACCTCTTGACTACGGTGTACACGTATGAAAAGCGTATGAAATCACCAATCAAATCAGCCACCACGACAAGTTGACTAGAATAGGAGGAAGCAGGAAACCAAACAACGGCGATTTAAACAGCAAGCTCTCTTCAGTTGCCGCCTATGAATCGAATCTACAAATCCGTCGATCGATCAATAACTTTGTACTAGGTATGTAGTGTAAGACGTGAAAAGCGAGGTTCTCTTTCATTCGGTGTCGACCATGCCGTCGTCTCCAAGCTTTCACAAGAAAACTGATCGAAAAAAAAAATAAACCAATATGGCTATTATTAATATAACTAATAGAACGGCAGGAAGCCAAAACCACCGGCAAAACCAATGGCACGTCCTTCAGCCGCCGCCTACTACTGCTGTATCGATCTACAGCATCACTATCAGGCTGTTTCCTGTGCGGTTCGGTTTCGAGCTTCAGATTCGATTTTTCGATCTAAAAAATGAATGACCCTGCTTATGCAGTCCGAATTGCAAAATGCGACCGGAAAAAGTTCGATTTGAGAATCCAATGACCCAAGTCGACGGATTTTGGCTTAGTTCAAGATGTTGCCCACGACAGCGAACAGCAGCAGAACGATCGATGAGTCGGATGGTGACACAGGTGTATGGCGCGTTGGGCCGCGCCCGACGCGCGGTCGGCGCGTCTCTCTGTGGCCAAACTACAGTCAGCTGGCGCGGGCTCGGGCCTAGAGACCAAGAGAAGCGTACTCGGTGCCCACCTCTCCGTGGATACGTACTCGTAGACTACTACACTGCTGTACAGCAGCAGCAGTCAGTCACATTGTGAAACACAAAATACCAAGACAGGTTGACTCTAGCGCACTCGCCACGTCTCTTCGCCGCCAGACTAGAGGCAGTTAGCCTTGGCTGGAACGCTTGGGTCCTACGCGCAGGTCAGTGCACCCAGCGCGTCTCTTCGCGGCGCCAGACCACAACAACAGCAGCTGGTCTCGGCGTTTGCTCGACTCTCTGCACGCACAATATGTCTGATTTTTCCGCATACTCGTAGGAAGACTGCTGTTTCGATTTGTCAAGTTCAGATCTGAAAATGCGATCCCAGGTCAAAGTCTTAAGCTTAAAAATCGAAACGCAGAGGAAACGACCTCAGGCTCGTTCTAATCGAAGAGCATTTCTTCTAGAATTTCGAAAAATAATAGGAGATAAGTATCAAGATACTCTTGTAACATAGCGTCGTAGATTAATTCGTATATAGTTTGGGATTGATGAGGCCCCCTGCTGCGATCAGCTGTAGACTCTCACCCGGGGTTACTACCCCCGCGTTGATTCTCCGGCAATCAACGCGGCACGTGGTCGCAGAGAGTAGGTACCCCGGTAAAATAAACACCAACAAAACTGATGTTGTCGACGGTACACCTCGATACCAACGATGGGCGGGCGGAATGGTCTGTTTTCCCTAGCCTCTTCCTACTTTGTCGTGCTGTTGTCGAGCTGCGGTATCGACCACGGAGTGGGCTTAACCACTGCCTCCAAGTACAAGAAGAGGCTTTTCCGAAGAGGGGTTCGCCCTGCTGGCGTCCCCTCTCTTCTTCCTTCGAGATTACTGTTGTAACATAGCGTCGTAGGTTAATTCGTGAAGAGTTTGGGATTAATGAGGCCTCCCTGCTGCGGCATTAGATCACACCCATACTTGTTCACCCTTCTCTTATCTCAGTGTCGCTGCTCGTTCATCTCTTATCTTTTTTTAAGCGGGTACCTTTCCATTATCATTACCCCCAAACTTCTGGCCTAGTCTTTTAAGGGGTTCTGCGACCGCACGCAGGGTGTCCCGTGGGAACGCCGCGTACGATTTCCCGAACCCCTCCGACAGTGGCAAAGCGTCTGCCTGGATGAAGGCCGTGTCTCGCGAACGTTTCGTTCCGTTCGACGCCGACGCGGATGCTGTCATCGTTACGTATCTGCTGGCCACGGCCGCGGACCTCCATCCAACGTATTCCATGAGGACGTCCATGGCCGTCCCATCCATAAGGTGACTCGCTGCCGCCCCTACCCGAAAGGAGTGCAGCGAGTACCGCTTGTGCTCCATACCCGCAGCTCGCAGATGGCCCTTAAGGTTCGAGGTCATCTGCGCCGGCGTCAGCGCCAGCTTTCCCTTGTCTCCGCTCTCGAGGACGCTCGGAAAAAAGAACCCTGAACCCTCCGCGAGTGCCCACTGCATGGACGTCGCTGCCTGTCGGTACTCGATAATGGCCGCCATTGCACAGATTTCGCGGCAGTCAACGTTCCTTCGTACCACTACCGCTTGGGAAGATTCCCTCAGCGTTTTACCGAACAAAAAGTTGAAAATGAACCCCTCGCCCCTAGACATCTGCAGCACCTGGGCCGCAACTGCTACTGACAGTTCGAAACCGCGCTTCATCGTGTGGAAAGCGACGTCTGTCACTATGCGTGAAATTCTCCAGAAGAAAAAATCCGGAAAGTTGAATTTCACATGTTTGGAAACAAAAAACCCAGGAAAATCCGGAGGATTTAAAAAAAAAAGGAAATTATGGAAAAAAAAGCTCTTCGATGAGAATGACCCTCAGGCCGTTTCCTATGCGGTTCGATTTCGAGCTTCAGATTTGTATTTTTCGATCTCAAAATCGAATGACCCTACTTATGCAGTCCGATTATGCAAAATCCGACCGGAAATTTTTCGATTTGAGAATCCGATGACCCAAGTCGTCGGATTTTGGGCCAAAATCCGACGACCTGGGTCGTCAGATTTTCAAATCGAAAAATGGCATGCTCTCTAAATTCAAGATATTATCCACGACAGCAAACAGCAGCGGAACGATCGATGAGTTGGATGGTGATACAGCTGTATAGCGACGTTGCTTCGCGCCCGACGCGCGGACAGCGCGTCCCTCCGTGGCCAGACTAGAGTCGGCTGGCGCGGGCTCGGGCCTAGAGACCAAGAGAAGAGCACTCGGCACGCGCCTCTCCGTGGATACGTACTCGTAGACTACACCGCAGTTGTACAGCAGCAGCAGCAGTCAAGTCATAAAATCAAACACCAAATACCAAGACAGGTTGACTCTAGCGCACTCGCCACATCTCTTCGCCACCAGACTAGAGGCAGTCAGCGTGGGCTCGGATGCTTGGGTCCTACGCGCAGGGCAGCGCACCCAGCGCGTCTCTTCGCGGCGCCAAATCACAAAAACAGCAGTTGGTCTCAGCGTTTGCTCGAATCTCTACACGCACAATAAATCTGATTTTCCGCATTGGAAGGCCCTTTCGATTTGTCAAGCTCATATCTGAAAATGCCATCCAGTCAAAATCTGAAGCTCAAAAATCGAACCGCATAGGAAACGGCCTCAATACGAGCAGCGAGGCTCTCATCAGTCCGTGTTCCTCGCTGCCCTGCCTGCGTCGTCTCAAAGCACTTCTTGCCTTTCAGCTGAGAAAACCGTTTGAAATCAAGAACCTACCACCACGAATCAGTTATTAATATTAATAGTGAAGCTGCCAACAATGAACAGAAATAAAAAATTAGTGAAAAGGCCATCGTCCATAATCACCAACGCTAGACCTGGACATCCGCGGCGGATTACGCACGCATTTACACGTACGTGTAGCTAACTGTCTCTCGCCTGGCCATGCTGTCCCCTGACTGTGATTCTGATTCAAAATCAGAGTTGCTCTGATACAGCCGACACAGGTTCTTCGCTGACCTGTTTTTGTTTGGAGAGACAATCCTGGCGACGACGTTCTTGGGCACTAGCTGCCGCTAGAGCCTTTAACCTTGGTCTTCGGTCTACTGTGTTTTCACCTAGACCTCGGCGCCGTGAAGGCCCGCTTGTCCAGACGCCCGCCATGAGAGGTACCTGGCGCTGGGGCACACTGCTTTTTGCGATGCCCACCGCTGCGCACCTTCCCGGGGACCTGGTATAAGTACCCCATGGGGTACGTGGATAAAACGTACCCCACCAAAGAGGTACTTTTAAAAGTGCACGTACCCCAAAGGAAGACCTACTACTGTAACCATAACACATATACATACATCCAATGTCGACGTCTCCCAAGCTTTGATCTGATCCGGTGCGCTACTGCTGTACAGCAGGCCGCGGCACCACTACATAAGGTCACATACAGCCGCAGCAGTACTATCGTGTCATTTGGTATCTTATACTACCGCTGCCCCGCAATAGTACGTCGACGTCGTCCGTTAGAGTATGATACTCCCACTCGTACTGGTATCCGACAGATCATGGTCTATTAATAGTACATTGTTATTGTGTATGTATCTATCTGTAACCCATCGCTCTCCGTCCACTCCCGGCGAACAACCTTTACCTGGGTATGTTACTACTGCTGCTGCTGGTTGTCCTCACCATTTTTTTTTTAGGAAATGCGTGCAGAAGAGCTATCAAGGATAATAGGTTCCTCCTGTCCTGGCCTCATGATTCGGGTGATAGACATAAATAAATAAGCATTGAATGTATTGATTTGGTTGCTGTTTTTTCGTGAATTGTTAGCGATTGACACTATTTAATATAAATATTATAATACAAACTGCTGTTTTGATGATAATATACCTAACTTTGTCGTATTTTAGAAAGAAGAGCAGACGCCATGGTGCACGAACGACCACCCACCGCACGTGCATCAAATGAGCAGCGCGAGCATCAGGCCTGTGCTGGACCTCTGCCGCCTACTGCTCAACACCTTCAGGAAGTATATATACCGTGTATCTGTACATCCTGCATTGTTTAATTTTGTAGTACAACTATAAACAACACGAGTATTAGCAAGCAGCAGTAAGGCTTCACAACGTACACTGCACATATAATTAATACATTGTCGGATAGTGAAGCCGTAAGTTCATGCGCAAGGAGTTTTACCTCCGATATGTTATTCAGGTTGCCCTCCGAATATGTGCCGCTCAATTTCCACTTTTCGACGTACCTTAAATATCGACATTGGTGTATACATCAGCACCATACAAATAGCTGCTTGCTTCGTACTCGATGTAGATAGTATACGCGTTCTGATGTATTAATATGGTCGTTTTGCGGCGAGAGGGTGGTAGGCAACGTAATGCCCCCCGACGACGTAGTACGTAGCGCGAGCGAGTGGTCACGCTTTGGAAATATAAACATATCTCCAAGGAAACGCTGTTGCGTACCAGGGGATTCTTCAATTCATCCATGGAACACCATGTCTGCCTACCAGCATCTTCTATGCCTCGCGCTTTATTCACCTCGCGTTTTTGCGGGGAAATTTGTCTTTGTTAACCTCATTTTTACTTTGCTGCTTCAGGACAAGCCGTCTGTACTCCCCCCCGGTACGTGCCTTCATTTTTATCGCGTAGAGGGTTCAGCATTCCCGACTGGTGGTCGATTTCCATCGAATGTCGCTGACTCACGCTCTCGCGCTTTCCGCAAGTCAACTCTATGCACAAGAAGAAGTCCCGACGAGTATAGACGAGCATGCAGTTGGCGGGGCTCGAACCTGTGAAATCGTCCTTGGTCGTTACGCGGTTTACCTACTACCAGGTAGACCTTAGGGGACACCATGACCCTAAATGACATACGCTGCGCCCAACATGAACTATTTTTTTCTCTTCATGTTCCCATCTCATTTCTTTTCTCGCCCCCTCTTAGTCCTAACTAAGATCCGGGGTCATATAGCAGGCTTTCTCTCCCCCCCGATACCCCCCCCCCCCCCCCCCCCGTGCGCGCTACCGTGCACATGTTGTATTTCTAGCGCGAAAAAGGTTCAGCACCTCCTTCCTGTGTCGACTCGTGTCGAATCCTACGCTCTTGGCTGGCCACCTACGTGGCTTTGGGTCTCTTCCTGGACGAGTGTAGCTCCGTGCAGTCTAGATACCGACTCTCCTTCTTACTTCTAACCGACGAATCGGGCGGATTGAGTATGCCCGAGATGTTGTCTGGGTTGCGAGAGAGGAGAGGGCCCCGCACAAAAGCTTGCGCATCCCGCGCGAACCTCGCCGCTACTTCCATCCCTGCATTGTAGTAATTCGGGCGGTTTTGGTCGAAGTGGTCGATAACACTCCTGACCGCGGCATCGCATGTCTCCATCATGTTGGCGCTCAGCTTCCCTTTGATGACCGCACCTAGGGCGCTGCGCTTGACATGGTTGTCATCCTGCATGTATATCCCCCCAAAATCGTCAGTGAAGCCACCATCGTACGTCCCTCGTTCATGCCCGTCGAACACGCTAAGGTCGGCCCTGTGGATACTCCACTCGTCACCAGAAGATCGCCAACGAGGGTGGATACAATCGCCATTGAACTCTAGGGCGCGTTGCAGCCGCGTGAAGAGTGCGACTAATATGTGCCTGCATGGCAAGCCACAACGCAGCACCTGCAAGCAAGTGCATAGCTGAAAACCGTCAGGCCCGACAACAACGATGTGCGCGCTTTCGTCTTGGTACCGGAACACCACTTTTACGACAGCAGTTAGCTGCACGTGCTCAACCAGTTGATGAAACGCGGGCAAAGATGTCGCCCCAAATTTGGGGCCCAATGGATCATAGTCCTCATCGAACCCTTCCTCCGGCACCTCCCGACATACATCGTGGTGGTCACTGCTGTGCTCTGCCAACTTCCTCAGGAAGTCGTTGGCACCATTGCCCTCTGCCAGCACGTCTGTATCATAGAGGGTGCTTGTCCGTGGTTCTTCCAGCATTTTCTGCACAAGGGTAGATGAAACCGAGCATTGATGGTTACTCAAACTGTTGGACCGATCGACAGTGGTTAGATATAGAGCACTACCTTCTGGATCACTCAGTCAGTACGTAGTCAGCGCCGACTGAGTGGTCCAGCAGGTAATAATAGTGCTACATAACCACATTTCACACTGGGCCCAGGGGAGAGAGGTGCAATCTGCTCACGGCTATAAACATATTTCAGCATGAGAATATACTGAAGGAGATTCTATGCACCACAACTGTCAAGGACGGACTACCGGCACGTATTACCGTTGTCTCCTCTCACCTTATGTGCGTAGTGGCTGACCTTGACTCTTTCGAGTTCCTGCAGCATAGGCTCGAAAGACTTGAGCACTTTGTCCTCCAGTTCCTTGATGCTGACGGCGGGGACCTTGGCGGCACGTCTTTGCGGTCGTTTCGGTCAATGTGGACAGGGCAGTCGAGGGTCTTTCAGGTGAGCATGCAGCACCCAAACACGGCGTAAGACTTGACATCTCGACGTATACCCCCCGTAACTGGGCCTAGTATCAAGGTCAGCAATCTACCGCAATCTACCCAACATCTTGAGGACCAATTTACTGTTCGTCAAGGATAATAGACTTCTCTCCTCAATCGATGTTTCCTGCCGTCTTTTTTTTCACCATTGATTACGTGTACCACGAAAGAAAAGCAACATGAGCGACTGAACTCAAGCCAACTAACTGGCCGTATATTTCCGGATCGCCCTAAAACGAGAAGACACCAGATCGTGGAATAGAAAGCATGTGATGGATGATGTGGAGGGTTAGACATGAAACATTGGCGTCGCCCACCCTCGCCGCACTACCCTTGATTCAAACTCACGCGAGGGATTCCACAGCAATGGCCCTTGTTCGTCTGGCCAGCTCCTCCTTCACCTAGTTCAGGGTGGATTTCCTGTTGATGACGTGGCGTGTTTTTAGCACACCGAAGAGTCCCTCCACCCTCGATGATGCTGTCATGTTCAGGGTCATAGCGGTCGGGTGGTAGCAGCGGGCCCAGTGCTTCCGTTGCCTGTAAATACAACGATTGAACCATGAGATAATTTTATCGTTCTGTCTAGCAAGGCAATATGCTTTTGTCTCTGAGCAGAAACCGAAAACCATGCTCGTGCCCGTCTGACCGACGGACTCACCCGAATAGGTAGCCGCTGAGGTACGCTTGACACGTCGAGTCCTTGACCATTTCCATTACTTTCGCCCACACCCCGTCAAAGGCCTGCAACCCGTGGACGAGCGACACGGCGACAAGAACCCACGGAAAACGCTGGTAAGGCTATATGCACCAGGTATTGGACACTCCATAAAAACAAACCAACGCAACAAACGCGGCGCAAAACCGCAGCGAACCGTGGTCGCCGGTCCTTGCAGTCTGGACCGTGCCACTTACATTCTCCGACGTAGCATATGCGCAAGCATATATCAAGCCCTGTAGGTGTGAAGTGCTTTGCCCGAGCGCGCCTTGGCACTTCTTCTTGACATTTTTCATCAAGTGCCAAAGGCAATGCAAGTGCACTGTGTTTGGAAGATGCTCCGCAACCGCGCTTGTCATGGCAGCGTCGGCGTCCGTAATAATAACCTTCACGGTGGGAGGGAATACACAATTAACACAACACGTTAAGGCTCTGCCCGTACGGGCGTGACACGCGAGCACCAAATAGGCAGTGGCATAACATGTTCGATCGACGAGAAGTGGAGGCAAGCAGAGCAACTCATCACCAACTTTCACTGCGGCCATGGCAAGCACCCGAAAAACGCAGAGCACCTCACGCTTCACGAAGTAAGCGGCCAACCCTTCAGTCGACAATACGTGAATGCACACCCCTTTAGCTATCGTCGCGCTCAATAAATCGTTTGTGGTAAATGACCGTTGAATAACACAGTTTAGAGACTGGCCGTCAACTCACCTCAGGGTGCCCACCACAAATGGCGACAAAATGCTTTAAGGCGTACGCGAACGAGGTCGTCTGCTCGTCCGAGAAGAAACCTTGGGCCAGAACTACAGACTTGTTCTCGGAATCAACACCGATGAACAACATCAGTTTCAGGTCATACCTGCACACACGAAGAACGCAGGAACACGTTGGAAACACGACGGACCGTTTCGGCGATACCACAACTGCGAAACTGTTAAGACATATATGCAAAGCGGTTGTCAAAGTCTGGCGCACCATGGGCAATCGAACAGCGTTGTGGTTTCCACGAACGAGACTCACTTGTTCGTCAGGCAGGTGTTATCCTGAATAACAAGGTGGCCGTATTGCTGCGCAAGGAGTTGCTGATCGGCGGTAGACCAGAAAATCTTGTTCAGTCGACCTGAACCGTCCAAGTCCCACTTGACGTAGCAACCAGGCGTGCCGTTCAACGACGTCACTAGATCCATTGCGTCGGTGGGCGTCGACCACATTTCGCGTCCCACTTTCTTTGCCATGTTCCGAACCTGGAACATTGGAGGGAGGATCGCAAGCACTACGAGTAAGCGTCATGGTAATAGAGGGAGTAAAGTATGCTGAGCGGACGTTTGCAAGCATGCGGAGATGTGCGGTATACGTGGGAGGCCAACTCGCGACGAAGGGATGAATGGCGGTACCTTGTTCTCCAGGAGAACACAGTGCTCTAGAGAACATGCGCAGTCAACGACCCTTTCTATGAGCGTTTGCACGCTCAAGCTTTAAAATGATGTACGACATTGGCAAGGTCATTATTAGTGGCCCCGGTAGCCCCGCCAACATGCCCTGCCCGACAGACAGATGAGGTGGTATGACGACAAGGGGTGATGCATACAGGCGAGTCGTACCACACACTTTGTAGCATCCCGCCTGTTTTGTGTGTTTGCCTACGTAATGCTTATGAGGCAAGTACGCCTGCACAGCTTGAGCGCATCAATTTCTACGGCCGGTGTCAACGTGCATCCTCCACCCCTCAGCATACTTAAACCTGTGCTGTTTCACTCGCCTTCTGACGGCCCGTCTTCAAGAGGCGCGAAGTGACTTGCGATCAACCTGAACATGTCGAAATAGGTTATCCCTGTCTTCGTCCAATGTCGAATATCTTCAAGGCATTCTTCCTCAATGCGGTCAGGAGGAACCATGTCCTTGTTCCTGATCAGCTCCACCCTTGCCGAACACTCATCGACGTGCTCAAGGCAGACCTGTGCCGGGCGATAGGTAACGTGTGCAAAATAACACTATCACCGCATTGTCCCTTCCGGGGAGTTCATGAATAAGAAGCGTAGCAAACTGTACTGACGATCCGGGCAAAACAAGGCAGGAAGGAGCAGGAAACTGGGCTTACCTTCCCCATCGTCGGTGGCTTGTTGTTGTTCCGGTTGACCTTCACTTTGAAGGTACACCCACACTAATCCAAACCGGTACAAACACACGCACAGAGATGGAACGGACGCGAGGGACATAATTGGGATACATGTTGCATACGTGCAGGAGGTATTTGAATATACTTGGCGAAGTAAAAGGCAGCAAGCTAGCTCGTTGCCAAAGAGCGATTAGTCCTGCGTTCATGTTGCGATTGTGGGGGTAAAACGAAACCAGCGCGGGGTCTTACCCTGGTTGACGACGTAGCCCTCTGCCTCTCGACGTTGGCGACTTTTGGTGTTGATGTAGGCTTGCGAGCGCACTTGCAAAGTAGCTCCATCCTTTTCCACCGACTAGAACGACCTTCGATCTGTGGTGGCACGAAGACATACATAAAACAACGTACAACGGACAATGCGGAAGAGTTACAAACGGGATACGGAGGAATTTACACAACATGGCAACACAATATGTTACCATGCGCTGCACGAAAGCAGCTTTGTCATGGCAGTCGTACACGCACCCTGTCAATTGATCGGATTGTTGTTGCAGACTTGTGGCCAGATTGGACCAGGGAGGCTTTGACGCCGTCCCAAATCTTCTTCCACGTTTCATCCGGATCAGTCAGCACGGCGAACTCCGTCCCTTCTTGTAGCTTCGGTAGGCCTGCCTCTTCCTCCACATGGTCCGGCACGATCGGAAGCTCGCCCACGGGGCAGCCAAACACTTTCAGTACGGTGCATTCCTCCGTGCAGAAGTTAGAGAGCTGACGCTTGGAGGTAGCGGTCTGGTTGGAGGCTCCACCTCGAGTGTTTAGCGGATAGATGAGTTTGTTGAGCATGCCTTCCAGCTCCTCCGTTTTTTTCGCCACGGTCGAGTGGTACATCACCTTGCCACAGTAATGGAGGGCGTGGGAAGGACGGTACAAATATTAAAGGGAGGTCCGCATTGGGCGAAAAATGCGGCATGTTCACTATGCCGATGGCTCCAACAATTGCCCCGGCGGATGCAGGCCCCGACGGTAGTACGGAGCGGCAACCAACTTTTAACCGAGGTTTACATCGCAACGCCCGGTGTGCCGATGCTTGGCGCTATTCTCTACCTTTCTGCGAGTTACTACGAGAAAATCGACGGCCTTCTTCTTACCTTGCCCGTCTCGCTAAGCTTTGTCTTGCTGTCCCTGCGTTGATGCCTTCGCTTGCTGTTTTTCTTCCGAGTTGAACTGTTCTTAAGTCCAGCCATGATGCTGTCCTCGTCTTGCTCCTGCCGTTCAGACGAAGCACCGGACGTTCTTGACGACCGACGAAAAACACCGTTCGTGGTATTGTTGCTATGAATCGTGAATGCCGACACTACCTTGAATCAACACGTCAAGTGCGTAAGGATTCATGACAACGCAAAACACCATTCGTGTCAAATATCACGTGTCGAGATACACCTGATCAGACCCCTACATCATCTACCCGGAATACAACTTCCACCTCGGATATCTCAGGAGGGTTGGTTGTGAAAAAAAAACACATGAACGCTGTCAGGCCGATGCCATGGGAATCAACGTTCCTTGTGTGCGCGCGCCTACTGCTGCAGGTGCGAGACCCAACAACAGCAGATGCACAATGTTGCATGATGGAGCTATTGTCATTTTGTAATCGCCAAATTCGCACAAGTATGTTCGCATGCCTACTGCTGCAGGTGCGAGACCCAACAACAGCAGCTGCACAATGTTGCATGGAGATATTGTCATTTTTAAGTCGCCAGATTCGCGCAAGTGTGTACTTCCTTCGCAATTCCGTTTTGACGTGTCCCTTCGCGAGCGCAGCGCGCGGCGTTGGCCGCCCGCGAAGCGGAGTCCTTGTACATATTTCAAAATGCAAATTAACAACAAAACGGTAACAAACAAGTTGGTTGTATCTTCTCTGGCCGCCCGCGAAGCAGAGTATTCTCGGAAGGATGAGAGAATGTGAGTTTTGTACGTACGTAAGAAGTCGCCCTTGAAATATTTCAAATTCAAATTACAAAAAATAGACCGGTCAGCCCGCCACAACAGGTTGGTTGTATCTGCTCTGTTTGGCGAGGAGATAACCCGGAACAAGCTGTCTCGACGAGGTATTACAACAACATCAGCACTTAGACGAGGACTGCTAACCTTCTATTGCTGTTGGGGTAGGTTGGCGCTTGCTACAGCAGAAGACTTCCCTACCAGGCTTGCTGGCTCGAAGCTCTGAAGCCTCTCTCTTTACCGCTCTAATTGCCTGCAGTGCCCGCCGATGGAGAGCTGTGCGTGTGCTTCTAGCTGCTGTTTCCTTGGCTTGGGGTGTTTTCCGTTTGGCTTGCTCTGCGGTGCTGGCGAGTGGAAGCTGGGACGGGAACGGACCAGACGTGTCGATAGGCGATGGCCCGGCGTGGCGTGGGGGATCTTGCCGGCACAAACGAAATGCACTACGAGTACACTGTAGAAACCCTATGGTTTGTTTGGGGTACGTGCACTTTTAAAAGTACCTCTTTGGGGTACTTTTTATCCACGTACCCCATGGGGTACTTATACCAGGTCCCACCTTCCCGTAGTAAAAATGCAGCAAGAAAATGTGGAACACCAAGATTTTGGGATTGGAGCGAAGCTGAGAAAGCACAGAATAGCAGGCATCATCGACCACAGAATTCAGGAGACCATGGCTTCGCCATCGAAAGAAATTTCCCAAGCAGCTTCTCTATTCAGCCTGGAGGACCAGTTCACGTTCTACGCGTCATGTAAGTCAGTGGATGGGTGGGTTAACCGTGTTTTGGCCACGAGTAAATTTCCAGAGAGCTGGAAAAATTCAAAAATTCCGGCAACAAGAAATTTATGGAGTCTAATTTCAAGTGCAGTTTGGCTCTGCATCGTGCATGTTGGTAGATTGTTGGAGGTTGCTGTTCACCAGGCGGGATTGCTGTTGGGTGCTCACGTGGTACTGCATTGGTGCGGGCGTGCTTGTACACTCGTACATACTATCTTCGTTCTGCGGAATGTGCGCTTGAATGCACCCGTTCGATGTGCACGCTCTCCTTCTACGTGGACGAGTAATTATGCGCATCGCCGAGAGAAAATTCGAAAATCCCAAAGTTCAAGCTTCAGCTTGTGCAACAAGCAATACCGGTACCTGCCATTATTTTGAGCGACATGCGATACTGACTGTACCAGATACCAGCAGGTACTTGTACCAGGTATTATTTTGGGTGGTAGTGTTGATCTTGACGGAGGTTTCGGGGTTTGTGGTCCCGAATTTCATCAATGATCAGAACTACTGTACGTCTTACTGTAGGCTGTTTCCTATGCGGTTCGATTTCGAGCTTCAGATGTATATTTTTCGATCTCAAAAATGAACGACCCTGCTTATGTAGTCCAAATATGCAAAATCCGACCGGAAGTTTTCCGATTTGAAAATCTGAAGACCAAGTCCAAGCCAAAATCCGGCGACTTGGGTCATCAGATTTTCAAATCGAAAAATGGCATGCTCTCTAAATTCAAGATGTTATCCACGATAGCAAACAGCAGCAGAACGATCGATAAGTTGGATGGTGACACAGCTGGATAGCGACGTTGCTTCGCGCCCGACGCGCGGATGGTGACACAGCTGGATAGCGACGTTGCTTCGCGCCCGACGCGCGGTCGGCGGGCGGCGCGTCCCTCCGTGGCCAGACTACAGTCGGTTCGCGCGGGCTCGCGCCTCGAGACCAAGGACAAGCGCACTCGGCGCGCACTTCTCCGTGGATACGTACTCGTAGACTACACTGCTGTACAGCAGCAGCAGCAGTCAGGCACATTTTGAAACACAAAATACCAAGACAGCTTGACTCTAGCGCACGCGCCACGTCTATTCGCCGCTAGACCATAGGCAGTCAGCCTTGGCTCGGACGCCTGGGTCCTACGCGCCGGGCAGCGCACCCAGTGCGTCTCTTCGCGGCGCCAGTTCGCCGCTAGACCATAGGCAGTCAGCCTTGGCTCGGACGCCTGGGTCCTACGCGCCGGGCAGCGCACCCAGCGCGTCTCTTCGCGGCGCCAGACCACAACAAAAGCAGTTGGTCTTGGCGTTCACTCGAATCTCAGTACGCGTAGTAAATATGATTTTTCCGCATAGATAGGACGACTGTTTCGAATTGCCATGTTTACATCTAAAAATGCGATCGGGTCAAAATCTCAAGCTCAAAGATCGAACCGCATAGAAAACGGCCTTGGGCGTGTCCAAACATTATCGAAAATCGAAATCGAAATCGAAATGATACCAGGTACCTGGTATTAAACAAGGCGCAGATTGGTC
The DNA here is from genome assembly GCA_031763025.1 of Macrocystis pyrifera. Classification (NCBI taxonomy): domain Eukaryota; class Phaeophyceae; order Laminariales; family Laminariaceae; genus Macrocystis; species Macrocystis pyrifera. The sequence goes on from JASSKH010000045.1 coordinate 521,468, forward strand.
CCTGGCCTAAACATGTTCCCCTTCGTTTTGTGTTTTTGTTTTTTAGGTTCCGAGAAAATGAACGATTTATTACAACCCAATGTCCAGAAGATCGTCGAGGGTAAAACCTCCTACGAGTTGGGCTGGAAAGTAAAAGTGATGATGAAAAAAAAAAATGCCAAAATAAAAAAGTTGACGGCTGAAAATCGAAAAGCAAAACGAAAACACGAACAGAAAAAAATCCGCACGTCCTATTGGTCAGCGCAGACACATCAGAATATCACATCAGGACCGCCGTTCACAGCATCCAACCCACAGCTGGCACGGCGACGGCGACACAGCCGCACAGACCCCCCGTGAACAGTCAGCAGGCGAACCACAAAACCAGCCCTGACGTTCTCGGGCCTTCGTTTCCCGGCGTTCGGACCAAAGCAAACATAGTTTGATAAAAAATCGAGATGATGCCCTCGAGAACGAGGTCGGAAGTTCGTTCTCAGTATAATTTCAAGTTTGATCCCGGGGCGTCAACGCTGGATGCGTCACCAGGCCCAACGACGTCCCGGAATCGAATAGTAGTCGCGTTTGCCTGCGTCTATGGTAGATCTGTGTTGCCGAGCGCTAGATTGTCGGCATTTGTGCACAGTTGTGAACGGCCCAAGGTTGTGCTCTCCGTTGCTTTTCGTCTGGATTTCCATTTTCACTTTTCGATTCTGTTTGGACACCTCGTCTAATTTTTATCGAAATAGAAATGAATTCAATTTCCGATGTCGATTTCGACGTTCCATTCTGTTTGGACACGCCCTTACGGGGCCCGTTTATCGGAGAAGATGTTCCTCCGAGATTTTATCGATGATGCACTTTGACCAAAAAAAAATCCTCCGGCGTTTTACAACCACTTGATAATATTTCAGAAAGTTGTTGAAAACGCTTTTGCCCGAGACCTCGGAGGCAATATCCAATTTTGTTTGGGTTATAGACTGGCTGATGACGGGTCACGACGCTATATCCTTGGCTACTCTTGTACACCTTGGACACAGCGCTCGTGCATCGACCACCACGCATCAGTACCGTGGCCACCATCGCGTGTGTGTGGCCGCTCAGATCTGCCTGATACTTGTTTGTTCATATTTTTTTCTCCTCCCATTTGCCAGGTAGTATCTTCGCCATTCTTTTATCACTCCCTCCTACTACGGGCGACCATAGTAAACAGGACCAAATATTGTTCGTAAAAATAGCGAAATGTATATGTTTTTGTCTGTACCGTAGATCCTATTTAATATGGCCCTATACTGTTAAATGGTCGTAACTCGGATCCGGGGCCACACACGTATTAATAGGAGGCTCTCCTCCCCCCTCCCCGCTACGGTTCGTGCCTTATTTATTATCGGTATAATAGCGGCAAGACTTCTTCAGCCCTTTCTTCCCTCCATCCCTCCTCGACTCGCCTCCGAATTTCGCCTATTAATACCCACGCTGCGCGCTCTCAGGGCCCGTATTAACGAAAAAAAAAATCCACGTTGGATTTGAATTCGCCAAAAAGACTGATTTGCGTCCTATCGGAGAAGGTGGATTATTTGTTCCAAGTATTTCTGAAATCGAAATAACGCAGCACGTATCACAACGCCCGGCTGATGAACTCCGACGAGAGCAAACGAGGGCGAAGGCATGCGTCGGTGCGGCGGCGCCGCCTCCAACCTCTTTTTGTTTTTGGCGGCGCAGGCTACATACAGTAGGAAGCCCTCGCTCTCAGGGTAGGTATCTTCTGTGGGTAGACGGATCCCTAAAACGCCACGGGTAGAACAACGATGGAGTTATGGATCTCTTGAGCGTATCCTCCCGTTTTTGTTGTCGATCAGTCGGTTCTCGTGCGGTTTGGCGCATCGACCTGATGGACAAGTTGGGATTGCGACCGCATGATTGTTTTTGAGGCGCCACCGCCGGGGTACGCTGCGCTTTGGTCTGGTCTGTGGGCGTGGGCGCGGCTGTTGTTCCGATGGCCTCGCGTTGTGGTTCACATGTTGTCGCCCCGGTCGTGGTCATCGATGCGATCCAGAATTGCGCCGGGATGCCCGGGGGGCGTTGAGCCACCGCTGGCATACCGGCCCAAGTCGGGTCAACTCCGACATTGGAATTTGATTTACAGCGGAAGAAGGTCCCCGGAGCTTTTGTTTTTCGTCCCAATCAAATCTGATATACCCCGAAATCCAAAATATTTGGTGGTCGTGCTTGGGAAGACCAATGAAAAGAAAATTAAATTTCACTTTTTTCCGAATTGGATTTCATATCGCCTCGTTATTACGGGCCCTCAGCCGTTGACTCCTTTTTTCATATATTTGAAAATATAAGAAATTACCACCACGGTGGAATTTGAACTCACGGCATCAGCTCTAGCAGCATTCGGGGATATGATACCCCTGCCGAGCCGCCGGGGCGACCCGATATAGCGCCAGCTCGCTCTCATTCTCACTCGTGCCTTGTACGTATTATACCAGTATGGCCGCATGGAGCGAGTATAGACGGGAGCACGTACGCTGCTGCTGCTGCTGCTGCTACTTTCGCCGCCGCTCTGCCCTCCGTATTTCGTTTGTTGCGGACGAAAAAATGTCGCCAAGACCCGATTTTCTGATTCGGTTCGGCTATTTCCGACATCGGTGTCATGATTCCATATTTGCGACACCGGTGTCATGATTTCATATTTGCTACACCGGTTTGATGTTTCCATGTTTACGACACCTGTGTCGTATATAAGAGGTTTGATACGCGACACCGGGCCACGTTCGCGGCGCACGCCCCGGATGGGCCAGAGACTTCAAACAGTAACTCACGGGGTGTTAGTGTAGGGCTATCATTGAAGATGTCGTGGGAGGGTAGCTTACGACCTACCAGTACCAGGGATGGACATCACACCCTGTGTACGAGACGAATACAACTAACCGTATCCCTAACCCTAAACCCAATCAGACCCAATCAACCAATGCTTGGAGTTAGTCCCTTTATCTCGTACGCAATGTGTGCCAACCATTTTCTGGAAAATGTGGTGAGCTCTGCCGGATGCTATGCATGCGTACTACTGTTGCGTCGTTGAGTCGTGGACCCAAAACGGCCCAGTCCTCGAGAGCTATTTTAAGTGATTGCCGCGTGCACCCGCACAGTTTTCAGGGCGGTGAAAACATACGCAGCATCGTATTGGCGCTCTACTGTCGACTAAGGCCGCGGGCCGTACGTTTTCTTTCCCGTCCCTTGGTTTCGCGGTAATAAATGTTCTAGACTAGGCCGGTTCGGCCCCGTTTCCCGCGATGAAGCAGACTTGGATAGAGAGCGGAAATTTCTTGATTTTGGCTTGAGTAGAGTGGCTTTGTGTTTCCTGGGACAACCAAAAAAAGTGTCGCCAAGGGACCAGCACACGAGAGAAGCAATGGAGTATTGCCCTCCATGCGACGTACGGAAGCTCAAGGGTTAGGCTAGTGAACTGGAGCTGTGTGGCTCAAGGTCGATGCATGTCAACAGTGGAAAAATACATGTACGATCTTGCGCACAAAACAAGGCAACAAGCGTATCAGGTCAAACCGGCCTGCGGCCGCGGATGTCTCGCCCACTAACCACAAGAGCGATCAACAGCGATCAAGAGCCGCGAAACCGAGTACCGCCCTCCATGTAGTGTATGGGAGGAGTACGACGCTCACGATGTCCGTCGTTGGTGGGCAGACATGGTAGAGTCGCTGTTAGCTTGGCGCATGGTTTGTCTGGTTACGGAACAGCTAAAATGTACACAACAGCCGTGTCGTTGCCTGCGACGAGACGACGGTTCGAGAGACCTGTAGCTCCTAGAGACAAGCCCGGTAAGCCCGGTAGGGAACGATCGCCTGGTGTGACGATACAAGCTAATTGTGTCACATAGGGGTAACATCTGGAAACGTGTGGTTTTTGTCGCGGTACCGAGTAAGACCCCCCCATCCATCCTCCATGCATCGCCTGAATTGACGTTCGATTTTTCTTGTAAACTGGGACTACGAGAGACTGTGAACAAACTCCTCTTCTTAAGGAAACCCGTGACTCAACTATCAACGTAAAATCGGATGAAAATCCGAAAAATAAGCCTCGCCTCTTGACTACAAAACTTGTACCAGGTATGCTGTAGAGTAGGACAATAGGAACTGATCATTGCAAGCGGAACTAGTCGCTAATTTGCAAGGCGGCCTGAAATGTAGGGCATGTCTTACCTTTGAGCTTTGGGTGAAGCTGGAGATTTGAAGCCGAAAATCTCAGGGAATTGACTATACTGCAAGTATACAATATCCACTAGCACCAGTTCGTATGACAGGGAGAGCGATTCTACCTTCGTACCAGGTATCTTATACCTCGAAGTATACGTACAATGTAATCAAGAAGAACCGAATCAACGTCGCGATCAAATCCACCAGTTGCTGCCGTTGCTTTGCTCCGCGAATCGAAGTCGTCCTACCAATCAACATGAAACGAATCCTCTTTCGCCTTGCGTTTGGTCCGCAGACCACAGCAACCGAATCAACAAAGCAATCCACCTGATCTGCATATGGCCCATCCTGTGGACTACCCTGGCCTTGGCGACTTGCTGCTCTTTCGGGAAGCTCCCACCGGGGATCTTGGAGTTTCTTCCCGTCAGAGAGGATGCTTGGAATATACACGCCGGAACGCCGGTCATCCTGATCTACATCGTCGTATACCTTGGTGAGACTCCCTTTTAAGGCGTGCGCTGGGTTTTCCCATGAAACGTCCAGGATAGATGAGGGGGCGAAGGGGCGGGGGGGGGGCTCCGGTATTGTTTACGACTTGGCCCAGCTTCGACAAAATGGTTGATAATCAATTATCGTACCATGTAAATTCCGAGAAACTTACCAAGCGGTCTTGGTTAGGTCTAGCCGCGCCCACCCACGTGTTTTTAGACAGTACTTGGAATTACAGTAAGGTGGTGTACTGTTTGCAGTGTCGTACCAGGTAAGGGTTAAGGGTAGAGGTTTAAAGTCTAACACAATCAACCGTTTTTTTTCCGAAGCAGGGCCAAGCTCTATACAGTTCTCGGCAGAGGATACCCACCGAAGGCTTAGTATTGGTGTGTCTTTTTCTTTAGTGTCGCTCAAAGCGCGAGAGCGTGTGTAGGCGAAAGTCGATGAAAGTTGACGAAATGCTGAATCTTTCGCGAGATAAGAATGGAGGCAAGTACCGGGGGGAGAAAGAAAGACTCCTATGACCACGGCCACTGCTATATTTATGATCCAGAATGCCGCTGAGAGTAAAACTTCCTACACTGATAGTAGCGCACGATTTTAGCTGGAAGGTACAACAAAGGATTCGTATTGGAATAATAAGTGCTTCGCGAATGTGATGTCAGCACAGTAGAATATCCTCGCGAGCGTATATTGTCAGGTGTTAACGGTGTATGTCACGGCTCAAAGTATCCCCCCAAGATTAACCGCAAGATGACAGCCCAGTCAAAAGCAGCCGGTTTGCAATGCCATACGCAATGCCTTTACAACAATTGTCAGTATTTCGACTGAATCTGCGACTTTCTCCCTCCCCCTCCCCCCCCCCCTCCCTCCCTCCCCCTCCCCCGCTACCCCCACAACTGCCAGTATCTTGACTGAATTTGCACCCCCCCCCCCGCCCCCCCGCTCCTCCCATCGTTCCCATCGTTCCCTCCCTCGGCCTGGATGGTACCCCCCCCTCGGCAGCGATGGACCCTTTAGCCGGAGGACTTGCTTCGTTTTTGGTGGTGGCTACCTACATGACATCCAACATGTGGATGGCTGACGGTGGCTCTGTAGCGCTGGCGGCGGGCGTGAACGTGGTGGCGTGGATCGCGCAGTTTTACGGGCACGGCGTGCACGAAGGCAGGGCGCCGGCCCTCCTTGACAACCTCTTCCATGTGAGGATCCCCAACGAAAACTTGGCGAGACCGAAGCAAGATACATACGATACCATTAAGTGGGGAAATATAAGGGTCGTTTGGGTATTCATATGTATACCGAGGCGATTCTTATACTTCCGCACCTAACTTGGCGAGACCGAAGCAAGATAGCATACCAGTATGGCCGGAAACAGTACAGTAGGGTCGTTCAGGTATTTGTAGGAATACCGAAGCGGTCCTTACATTGCCGCACCCAGCTTGACGAGGTCGAAACACGATATATACCATGCCACTGTGTCCGAAAATGTAAGGGCTGTTTCAGTATTTTTACGAATATCGAAGTGTTCCTTAAGTTTCCGGACAGGGTGTGGGGATGTAAGGGCCGTGCGGGTATTATTATGAATGCCGAAAATGTCCGTCTATTTATGGGCAAAGTGACAGCCAGTATAGTAAGTCGGTTGCCTCGATAGGTGTCTGACAAAAGCTTGTCGTTGGTTCTTTTAATGCAGATAGATCGGTAGCGCTATCCGGCGCAAGCTATTAAAATAAAATCGGGTCCGACATAGTCGTCATATGAGATGAAGAACCACCGAACAGTGTCGGCCGTGGTGAAGATGTCTAGGGTATCCTGCAGAGAGAAAGGACTTTCGTGCCTCCCAGTTTTCCGGCTGGTCACTTGTTCTAAAGGAGTGTTGCAACTGGTGTAAAATACCTGGATGACACCTGCCATCATCCAAAGGTGACGTCGCTTTGCTGTCCTTTTACCTGGTTTGTCGTGGATGACGTCACTGCCGTTTTATAGTGGTTGATATTTTCAAGGAGTATTCTGATTGGTAGCAACAGTCAAGCAAACGCCCCCCTCCCCCTTTCGCGGCAAACACACGGCCTGAAGCGAGATTGGCGCGCCATCCCGAATTCGCTCGTAGCCGCTCCTGCACGGCTGCTCTGCCACGCCGTTGTGTGATTTACAGCATACATGTATATGTACAGGTTGACGATATTTGTAGGAACGGTCGTGGCCTCTTGGAACAGTAGGGCTTACGATTTGCCCCTGCTTGGACAAAATGGATGATAATACGCACTAACTTCATTCCGAGACATTTTTACGGGCGGTCGGGGTTAGGGTTAGGGTTGACACTATGCTTCAACCACTTCGTGGAAGCTGGGCTAAGGTCTGTACAGTCCTCTCTTGCAAATTTACGCGTGCCACCGTCCGATTGGTCGGGGCGATTCCAACCCCAACCTTCGTTCCTGGCCTTGACTTGAGAGCGGATTTCACCTGTCCCCGTTCCCCCCCCCCTGTGCGATGGCAGGCGTTTTTGGCGGCGCCGTTGTTCGTGCTGTGCGAGGTGCTCTTCGAGTTTGGGTACAAGGCGGATATGCAGAAGCGGATGAAGGCCAAGGTGCTGATCAACGTCCAGGAGTTCCAAGCTGCCAAAAAACGTGATCTTGCGCAAAAGGGGGACTGAAGGCCGGAGATTAAGGACGAATGAAGTAGCGCTGCAACTGGATGTGTCTGCGACGGCTCCTGTCCTGTTCGTTCTCGCGGGGAACCGGGTGCGGAGCGTTGTAAAAAAGGGACGGTTAAGCGTTAGCGAATCTGGAGCGGAAGCTTAAGCAGAGCATTAGCACCCATGACTATTAATATGTTTATCTCACGTATAGCAACACGTATGCGGCAGACTAAGGAGCGACGATGGGCGCCAAATGAATACATCTCGTCAGGGGTTTCGGGAATATTCCCTTAGTATCATACGTAGAAGTTGTATTGTGGTGATGATTTAGTGTGAGAACAACAGCAAGAGCCAATAGAAGCAAAACCGGAAGGCGCATTGAGTAGCTTTTTTTTTTGCACACTTGGCTCAGTGGCCCGCGGTCGCGTGATAGATCGGACTGGGCGTGCCAGCTATATGCCACACTGTGTTCGCCAGAATATCCCAGCTGTAACTACAACGATTGTTCTACTACTTATCGCGAAGGAGTGGGTGTCGTTAGCGCAAGCGACGAGGCCATAGCACAGCGCAAGCGTAGGGGGACGCCAAACGGAGACCAAACGGAAACGAAGCGGAAACCAACCGGAGCCTAGGCGGACCCCAAGCGGAATCCAAGCGGAACCCGAGCGGAACCCGAGCGGAACCCGAGCGGAACCTGGAGCGGAATCAGAGTAAATCCAAGCAAAATCCAAGCGAAGCCCCAAGCGGAAACCAAGCGGAAGCCATCCGGAAGCCATGCAGAACCCAAGCGTGAGCGAGCCAAAACCCAAGCATTAGCGAAGCATAAGCGTACATGTCTATATATTTCGCGTCTGGTGGTTGCGGCGCGGTGCGCGCTATATACCATGTATGGTGTGTGGCAGAGTACGGAACGGCGATAGGCAACAAGTGGTTAGTGAGGGTTTCGGGAATGTAATTAGCATCATAGGAGCGAGACAGGAAGGCCCATTGAATAGTTTATTTTTGCGTACGTACTTCAGTGGCCCGCGGTCGCGTGATATATCGGACGCGGTGCTTCTCTCAGGGGCGCGGGGAATTTAGGCTTCGACGGAGTTGGACTGATGCTGCCCGCCGTAAAACACAGGTTCTGCCTTGTGTTGTTGTTTGGTTGGTTTCGTTTTTCGGGAATGGCTACCGCACCTGGGCGGTAGAGATAATTGTGCTTGATTGGTTTGGGTGTACCATGGGGTAAGGTGTCACAACGTTCGTTTGTTGTGCTGTTTATGGTCGTGTCACACGTGATTTTCTTTCGTGAGCTAAAGGTCTTCCCTTCAAGACGAAAGCAAGGTGCAGTTTGTCCTGACTTTGTGCCCTTTGTTCGTCGTGCGTTGTACACGTTAAATCGACTTTTGCCTTGTAACGTATTGTTGTGGGAGGAAGGGGGTTGTGAAGCGCCGCATCATCGATTCATTCTCCAGAATCTCAGCATGGATTAAGAATTCCCTCCTGATTCCCCATGCATCTGCATGTACGTACTGCCCTTCAGGGTGACTTACGAGTGTTGCGGTATCCCCTATCCCGTGTTACGGCGTTTTTATTTGTAGTAAGTATCCTCTCATCATACTTGGCAGGCGTTATCGCCTGACTCGATGAGGAATTACTCCCCCCTTCTGTCAGAAGACACCCGGCCGGGGCACACAATAATTTCAAGAATAAATATCGTACTGCTGTAACACCCAAGCAACACGTCAAGCACCTATGCATTTAGTACGTTGCGCAAGCGTTGTGGTATACGTTTTTCCCGTCGCCGCAACGTACTAAGGTTGTGGTTTCGCCACAGCGTCCCGCAACGAACCCAAATGGCCACCTGTGCACTCTTGACGTCAGTAGTCGGTCCCGAAGTCCTTACTGCCCCCTACCTCAACAATGTAGCGCTTCTCTTCTTTGTAGTACTCATATTTGCTCAGATTGATACTAATTTTAGTACCAGGTACTTGGTTTAATACTATAAGTGCTTGTTCACCCGTTCCTTGTACCAGGGTGGGTGGAGATGCATACATAGCTTACGGCTCCGAGTACCGTACACTACTCGACGTACTGTAGGCACATTTTGTTCATTTCAGGATGCCTCGTGCCCGTGCGTTCTCGCCTTGAGATTGAAATTTCGTTTTCTGTTTCCGTCTCTTAGTGTCTTCGCCACTTGCCCTAGTTCCCTAGGTTCACGGAGGGGTTGTCTACCACCAATTTTTCCAACAGCCTCGATATCGGTGCGTTTTACGCCAGTTGTCGGTACGAATTCCACGTATTATCGGCAGGGCAAGTCGACGCAACAAAGACCGAAACGTCGGAATACATGCACGGTATTTCGGTAATATCCCCGGTGTACCTTTTTTTGACAAACGGCAACAACTAAAATGTCGTTATATTCTCCGTTAACGAAACTAATACGCCAAAAATCGGTACACCGATGTTTTTTACGCTGATTTACGGTAATTTCCTGGTATATTCCACGTTTTGGCGCTACAAGTCCACAAAAAAGTAATTCAAACTGCCGTAAATATACCGTTTTATGGAAGACGGCAACATCTCTAAAATCTACGCCCGTTCAAAAAACGTCTCCCTTTCGTATAATATGTCAAACGTCGGGACACCGGTGCTTTTTTTCGCGCGTTCTTACGGTAAATTCCTGGTATATCCCAGGGCTGCTCGCGGGTCAGGTCAAACCTCACGGGTTAGGTCGGGTCGGGTCGGGTCAGCTGACCTGATCCGACCCGCGGTATTTTGGAAGCCCCCTGACCCGACCCGACCCGACCCGTGAGATTTGAAAACCTCCCGACCCAACCAGACCCGACCCGACCCGCGAGTTTCGAAAGCTTCTTGACTCGACTCGACCTGACCCGTGAGATTTTGAACACCTCCTGATATTAGTGCCATTTTGAGCTGAAGTTCAGGAAGCTCAATATTCCACAGGTATCTATCTCATTGGTCCCGGCCTCTGGCGGCATGAAATCTTGTTCCTATAGCCGAAGCATGATTTGGTTGTGAAATGAAAGTACTCTGATGGGGGGAAATGGAGAACCCATGCCCTCAAGGCCTGAACATTTTGTTTTCTGTCTTCAAACATGCTTCCTGTCGCGCATACTTCGTGTACCAGGTATAATTTCGTATCGCCCATAAATACTCCTGCGTTATTGTACCCCCTCTCCTCTGTTGTGGCGTTATGATTTGTAGCAAATGTCCCCTCATCGTACCTGGCAGGCGTTATCGCCTGCCTGTGTGATATGATATAGTGTCGGGCTATATAAAATGGTATTAATAGATCGTGTTGCACACTGGCGTATCCTGCCTTATCCTGGAGTACTACTTGTACGTGGTGGGTCGTAGGATGCCTGTGGGGGATGACTACCTGGTATAAAATAGGGTGCCTTGTAAGTACTGCTTTCAGCGGCAATCTAACGTTCTCGCCATTCTCCCAACGTACCAGGGTGCTACAACTGTTACAGTAGTAAGTAGGTAATTGCTTCCGATGCCTTGATGTTGCAGTTGAACACTATTATTGTTGTTGCACGCATGATACTATTATACCGTTGCAATGCACTGTGTACTACACTGGACAGAGCGTGTGGGGGAAAGGACCCCGTGTATACATTATAAGCGAAACGCGATCCCATTTGCGCAGCTGCTGGCACGGGAGTCTGTGAAGAAAACGGTTAAAAACCCATCAGTATTCATTCCCAGGGTATTATTTGTCGCAGCGTTATCGTGTACCACGTATTACGGAGGACAATAGTAAATAGGACGGTACACACAAAAATCTGTATGTTCCCCTACTGTTACTGATAATTTTTGGTCCTATTTACTATATGGTTCCCCGTAATAGTTGGTTGTGTTGATTTTAATCAACTAATCATGATTAAATCAACCCGATTAGAACAAATTAATCAACAATCAAAGCAACCCCGGAAAACAGTTGGTGTACGTACGTACATCCCTACGTCGGTTGCATTTCGGCGCTGGGTGATTCCCCAAGGGTTGACTGTCCGTTTTCTCCTGTACTTATTACCCCTTTGTCAAGGTGTCTCATAGAGGACACAGGGATGTCGATGCTGGCCAGGGCACGCTTCTTCTTGGTGAAGTTATTCTTATTGCTTATCTCATGGAGAGTTTAATTGGGGTAAATGAACAGAGTGCGATCGAGAGGGGACAGAAAAGTACCAGACTTTCCCCTGAATCGTATATCTTCATACATGTACGACCTACTGAGACGTTTCCGTGACTAGCACGTCACGTAATCTCATACGTGTAGTACGTAATTGCCTATCTTTTCATATTGGTACGTATTGCATTCCCTCGTAGCTGCGTGATACCATCACATTAGCCTACCCTGAATAGTCGTAGATGCGGATCACATAACGATCCAAGGATGATGGCCGTATCATCACAGAAATCGGAAAGGGAGTAGTGTAGTACCACTCGCACTGCAGGTCGACACGACCACGTGATCTCATACGTATAGTGCGTATTTACCTATCTTCTCATTTTGGTACGTATTGCACTCCCTCGTAGCTACGTGATGCCATCACATTAGCCTACCCTGAATAGCCGTAGATGCGGATCACACAACGATCAAAGGATGATGGCCATATCATCACAGAAATCGGAAAGGGAGTAATGTAGTACCACTCACACTGCAGGTCGACACGACCACGAAGAGACTACACCGTAGGCCGAAGAGATGCACGCCAAGCGTACGGCCTCACAAGTAGCCGACATCGCAGCACAGGTTGACATAATCGCAGTATATACCTGGCATGACACTATATTATCCGCTGCTAAGACCAGCATCAAGTGCCTGGTCTCGCAAGCGGTACCACTCGCAGGGCAGGCCGACCGGCCATTAGAAGCGAACTAAATGAGGCTATGCATATACCCCACACCTCGTAATGAGGCTCGACACCCCATGTGTGGGATAAACGCACAATACGAGGAAGAAAAGCTACGGCATGCCAACGGCAAGCGGGCTACGAACCGGGGCGCAAAGCTGCCTAAAAAAGAAATCCAAAGAAGCAAGCGGAAGTAACAGACACGATATAAAACAGTGTACGAGGCGATGCGAGCAAGGTCCTGAACCTGGACTTGAAAAGGCTACGTAGGGCGGGACCATTGATCGGGCCAAAGGAGAAAAGACAGATAGATGCCGGTCGAAACAGCTGAGCTGTTGGAGATGTAGTTCAGGAAGATAGCTCGGAACAAGGTGCGTCAGGCTCACAAGTGACGTGGTCCTGCGGACGAGCCAATGTCATGAGTGCCTCATATGAGGAAGACACAGGGATTTCGATGCTGGCCAGGTAATGCTTCCTCTTGGAAGAGGTATTCTTGTTGCTTATCTCATGGAGAGCTCAATTAGAGTACAGGAACAGAGAGAGATGGAGAGGGGACAGTTAAGTGCCTAGCTGTCCCCTGAGTCATGTATCTTCATACATGTACGATCGACCAAGACGATTCCGTTACTACTACATCAGGTGATCTCATACGCGTGGTACGTATTTGCCTATTTTCTCATACTGGTACGTATTGCACTCCCTCATAGCTACGTGATACCATCACACTTTTTCAAGCCGCAGCCCCTTCGACGTTGGTCCTTGGTATTACTCCGTTTGTATGACGATGGTGGTATTGTTGCTTTGTTTGTTTTGTATTGTCTGCCACATCAGATGTCCCCTCCAGGGGGCACGACTCTGCTGTTTTTGTGTTTTTTTTCGACTTCTCTCCCTTTGATGCATATGTCGTGCCTGTCATATCCAGTTCGATGACATGGCATTGCATTGTCTACACTGCTTGCTGCGTATATGTGTATTTTTTCCCTGAGTGGAAGACGAGCCTGCTTTGTTTGTTGCGTAGTGTCTGACGCATCCTCCCTGGGGGTGGCGCATGGTTGGCGAAAGCAGGAAGGAGACGGCAGACAGGGTCGCAAGGTATCAGACCTACTACAGTATGTAGTAGATATAACCCGTCTATACTGCTCATACCACAAACTGCTGCGGCTGCCTGGAGGGTGCTTTTGATGTTGTGCTTTTGGTGTTGTGCTTCGGTTTGTCTGTAATTTCCCTTCGTTCTTTTAGTCTTACTCTCTGTTCATGTGTGGTGTTAGTCTTGTTTCTCTTGCTTTCTTTCTTCGCTTTATCTATTTCATAGAATGTGTATGTCGTGCCTGTCGTTTCCAGTACGATAACATGGCATTACACTGCCTACTCTGCTTACTGCATAACAATGTATTAATAGTGTCTCTGTGGCGTAGTTTTGTGACCCCAGAGCCTGTGTATATCCTCTAGTATTAAATAATCGGCACGGACACTAGTTGTGTTGGATGTCGAAGGGTAGATAGAACGGTTCAATGTGAAGAATACACACTGTCGTTCGAATATCCTCTCCCCAAAGAGCGTTAACCACGCCAGTACTTATGTGCGAATTCCCTGAGTTTGGCATGTCAATTTTCGCCTCACCAACCACTCACTGCTGCTTGCGAATTGAGGAGGTCCAAGACAGAAGTAGAAGAAAGGATACAAAGAAGGCAAACGCTAGCGCTAATAAACAAGGTGGAATCAGAAAAGCACTTAGATATATACGGGGAACTGAGCGAAGAAATAGGAATGAAAACGTACTTGCACGGCCCAATGGACTTCGCGTAAACGCTGAAACTGTGATTTCGTGTAGGTGACCTGGACCTTGCAGAAAGAAGAAAGAGGTATACCAGTAGCCGGGAGGAGGAGAAGGTAGATTCACAGATGTGCCTGTGTGGCAAAGCTATTGAAAGTAGAATTCCCATTGTTCGTAGGAGAATGTGAAATGTACAAGGAGGAACGACATATGTTAGAAGAGATGAGGGAAATAGACGAACATGACATGGGGGAGTTTGATACACTAGATAGCAGCGAGAAAACGATCGCTATCCTAGGAGATAGATGGTGGCCACAGGCGGCCAAACAGGAAGGTGACAAGATTAACAAAAAGTTTCTATGTAATATATGGAAACAACGTAATGAGCATCCTATTGTTGGAGGTGTCTCTATTAGGAGTAGGAACGGTGCTCCGTCTCGAAAAGGATGCGTGGTCAATGATCAAATGACTAAGGCAAGCATCAAATGAGTACACCCTCCCCCCCCCCTAGCAGCCTAGGATATGCCTTGGTGATTCTCTTTTTCTGCTGCCACCCATTAATTGCTTGCGATTTGAATCCACGTACCAGTCTCTGCTCGCAACTATTAATAATGTGTCCTTCCATTTGTTTCTCAAGTCTCTTATTCATTTTGAATCTAGCCTCTCACATTCGCTTCACAACTACTTCCTTCACTGTGGCCCTACCACCGTGGGAGCGGGGGGGGCGTTTACTACAGCAGTATAATATTAACAATAGTAGTATCCAGGAAAAATGCATCCAGACACACCTGGATCGGAAACCGGCCTTTTCGATCGTATAGTCCGACGGCAGAAGAATTAGGCGCACATACCGAATGTATTCACATCATCGTATCGTATCATATCATACGATATCCCGTCGCGTTGCCGGCCGTTGGTCAAGTTTCGACAGCAGCCGTAGCAGTGGGGACCCGCTGAGAGTGTCATGGTATTCATGGCCTTCTCCATAAGAAGCGTTGAGGTCGCCAATCCTCATTCGTGGGTCATGCTCGCGAAAATCGCGAAAATCGGCGCGGGAGAGTGGAAGCCCACCCAAGCATAGACTTGGAGTCGGGGGCTATCGAGAGAGAGGCCTCCAGCACATATGAGGTAGATGCGTTCTTCTTCGAATGACGTCAGACGAGACTGCGTCCGCTGCGGTCATTCTCCGACGCAGGTGCCTTTGAGGTCTTCCAGAGCATAGCGGTACGCCGCGAAAAGTTCAAGCCATCTGGGACTCGGGGGTACCCTTTTCTTGTCACGCTGCATGCCGCGTATCTTTCGATTCCTCGAGACCCTTTCGGGGAAAACCTGCGTTCTACAGATTTTTTTGGCTTAACCTGCGTTCGCCTCGCAAGTTATTATAGAGGAGGCGGTGTGGGATTGGGTTGTGAAGCACGGTATCTTCGATCCATTTTTCTCAGTTTTTTCTGGATGCATTTTGTACCCTGCTGATTTCTCTGCATCAGATTCTGCACATTCAACGCTTCAAGGTGGGCTTGTGTCATGGTGTTCATGGTGTCGCCGTTTTCCCTCTATTGTCCAGGAGGCACGTTCTGATGAAACACGACAAGTAAATAATATATACAATCATACAATCCCCCTGCTGTCCAAACCCTCTGAGAGTCAGAACGTGGGAATCATCAAGATAAGACATCACACCCTGTGAGTAACTGTGCGCGTCTAGCTCTACCTCCATTATTACAGTAGTCGGGCCAGCCCCATACTGCCCCTTTTGTTATCCGGTAACCAGCCTATATCCAGGCATGCTATTAATATCAATATCAAAATAGTGAACGTTCCTACTACTGTATTGACAAAATAAGGTGGTACTTACCGCAGTCCAAGCCACAGTATTCCGAGTCGCGGAATCAACCTACTGGTACTACGTAGAGTCGTAGCGTCTTTCCAAGCACAACATCCACGCCGGCCCTCGAGTCTTACCAAACAAAGCATCTCGGCACTGATCACTGGCATAGGGTTCGGGTGGGAAGGTTGACTTTAGGCGCCGAGCACACAACCGCCGAAAATTACTCACTACGAGTATCAACAGGTAGGTTGTCCACGCCTCCAGCCTTAGTTTTGAAGCCACATTCGAAGTCTCCTCCACCGGCTACACACGCTGCTCAAATGCTGCGAGGTGGGTTGGCACGGAGATCAACGTCTCCAGTCACCCCGTGTACCCTTTGCTGCTTGCTGCTCTCGAAACAAGTGTTGAGTGGCGAGCAACTCAAGGGTGAAACACAGAAAACCAACTGAAAATCCCAGAGCAAAGATCCAAAGATACATAGAAACCAGGGGAAAATTCTCTCCTGTCCCCGGTTCAGTGTTTTACATGTCTCGTTATGAAAACCGTTGGCACCTTTCCTGTTTTCCAGCTTTTCTCCAGCAGAAAGTTGGCTCAGACGTGCCCAAGGTCACTAGGCCCTCTCAAGACCCGACCAAGCAGTGCCGTTGAGCATAGACACGAGGCGCTCACGTTGCGGTGAGTGGACATCAATCTTGTGACGCATTTTTTGCACTGCTGCACAACGACAGTTGAGCATTCTGTGCGCAGGCTCTACACGGTCTGGTATTATATCCTCTGCTGCTGTTGCTGCACAAGCAGTACATAGTTGGAGGACAAACAGTCTGTAGGTAGCCACGACTGGATCTTGTACCAGGCACAAGGAGTGTTGTCTTGAGTTGCCAAGTATGGATTGGGCGAGGCGCGGATTGTGCCGGGTGCGCTTGATGGTGTCGGTGCAGTACGCACATGAGACCCGGCATTGTGGTGGTCGGCCTGACTGCATTCCTTCCATTTCGTGACCAGGCTATCATCATACAAAATCAGTAGTGCTTCGTACTGCTGCTGTGGTGGCAATCTACAAAGCAGTACAACAGCAGTGTGTGTTGTCTACACACACTGCACATTAAATCGTCCTTTCTGCCCAGCTTCATCGGTACACCCAGTGTCTGTCCTAATCCCTTGCTCTAGAGATAGATACTAATTTTGTGATACAGACTGCGAAACAGAGGAAGACCAAAAACGAGTTCATGAGTCAAGCAAATGAAATGCCAGCGTACCGAGTACGCAGTGGTACGAGGACACAACAACACAAGCAAGACCAGAAAACAAGAACAAAAATAAAATAAAATGAAAACAAAAAAAAACTTCAAATGAAACAGATTGCAAATGACGCAAGGAGCTTAGAAAAGCTGCCATTACTGCTGTAATATTAACAGAAGGAAAACATACAGTACGTACTCGAGAAGGACACAGATAGCTACTGGGCGGACGGAGCAACACGAAGGAGATGAATAAGGAAACGAAGGAAGATACAAGGGCAAGAAGCAAGAGAGAAGATGAAAAATAGAAAATCATACTCTAGGCGGTGATACTGTAGTAACATGGGTGCCCGTCTCTGCTAGAAAATCGATTCGCGAACCTAGCCACACCCGTAGCCGGGTCCTTCCTACTCTCGTCAATAGCGGTGTCAAGTGTCAGTACTGCCGCTGTCGCGCCACCCCCTCCCCCATTGAACAACTCAACGAGAAGCATACAAAAAATCTGTATCAGTACGGCTGTCCCCCGCCTCCCCACCCCTTGTCGCCGCTCTTGGCGTCCTCAGCTGCTGCGCGGCGCAGCCGGCTTCTCTGCGCCTCGTTCCTGTACCACCTTGCCATGCAACTGTCTGCGGCTTCGACGATTCTCCGGTACCATTTCCCGCCCTCCTTAGCCGCCCTCGGCCATAACACCGTGCTTACTCCGAACAGCAAAGGGGAGCTTTCCATGGACCCCTCGGTGGCTTGAAAATACCTGAGGTCGTCTGCTAGGCGTTGAGCCCAGTTCTTTTCCGGCCGGCCTGGTCCTGGGTTCTCCCCACCAGCACCAACCATCCAAACATCACCCGACGGGCCAACCGCTCATTGGTCGTCTGCTGCACGCCCCCCGCAGAGAGGAGGCGTCGTTTGCAGATGGTCGTCTCAACGTTCTCGCATTGGGTCTTTTCGAGGGCCTTGGCGTACGACATGAGGTGGTCGGTGCGTTGTCGGCGCTGGAAGCCAATGATCCGTAGGAGGAGTTTATGGTGTGCCGTTCGGAGCTCAGCGAAATGCTCCTGGCCAAGCGTGCACGTCACACACCCATAGAGCAGGGTCTCCATCACCTCGGTCTTAAGCATGTGCACTTTTACAGTGAACGGGGCATCCTCCATATCTTACAGCTCCCGTTTGAACCCATTGTAGCATGCTCATGCGTGTCCAATCGGTCGTGTGATCTCTGGCGGCAGTACACCGTATATATAAATGTATATCATACTTGTACAAGGCTTCTGCCGCGTATGCATCCCCGCTCAAGAAGTGATTCCAAGATCAGTGAACACGGTGTGAAAAAAAGGCATTGATTCGTCGTACGTAGCGATATGGTTATAGGGTTATTACTCTCTTTACCCGAGGTACCTTGGTATATTATGAAACATGCATAACGACAGCCGTCGACGTAAAATCAACTAAGTGAAGGTTTCGGTTTTTCCGTCGATCGCCCGCAACTAAAGTGCTATATGCCAGATCTCCGGCCGGGATTCCAAAAACTATAACAAAACACATCATCAACATTTTTTCATCGAATGTTGCCAGCTCACGCTCTCGCTCTTTCCGCTATTATTTTTTTTTGTGCAAGAAAATTCCCCACTATTAATAGTATGCGCTCGGTGAGACTCAAACCCACGAAATTGATCCTATTGTAGTAGGCACGCGAACCACCTACCAAGCCACCGGGAACTGTCGTTAAATAATGAAGGCCTGTCGGTGACCTGGAGAATGCATCTCTAGCCAGTCTCTACAGTAGGAGCGGTTCACAGAAAAATGGTACGCACGCATGAAATTTAGAGTGGACCGTATCGTAAATGGTTTACACTATACCAGTATTCGCACGTACCAACCAGGGATGTACGAAAAGAAACATTAACGCAAGGCCCATACGCTCTCCGTCATTATGCTCTAATTCGAAGGATACAGCCAGGTTGAGCGACGCACTGCCGCCGGCCTTTGCAAGACCACCGTGCGCTTACGAAGTACTCGTCGTTGCATTCAGCTGTGCATGGATGCGAGCGCGTACGATTTACATATGACCCTGCTATATATACTACACAGTAGAGTAGTACGTGCAGCAGATTTCTTCTCCTTCATAGTTTCGACGTACCAGGTAAAAGTCACTACCAGCACCAACACGTCGCCTCATAAGAACTGACCCCGGTTGCAGAAGATGGAGAGACAGATAGCTTGGAGCCCCATGGCTGTCAAGACAACAGACAGATAAACGGAGTGGAGAGACACACACACACAGCTGTCGCGACCAGAAACATGTTGTGGTCGAGAGCAATCTAGATAGAAAAAACCCCGTTAACAGCCACCTCCAGAACGAAAAGATGACTGTTTACAAAAAGGCCACCAATATCTGGTACGGTACGATTTTTCATCAGGGCCCATCTTATCGAGGACTTTCGGTTCTTTCAATTTGACTTGATTTTTTTTCTATTTTAATTTACATCTGATTGAACGAAATTTAGTGTTCCCCGTTAAGATGGGCTCTCACCTCATGAATAACACACCTCTGCCTTTTTTTCGTGTTCCAACTCTCTAAATAGTATCCTAATAGCTTAAAGGGATGATATAAAATGTTGTCTGTCGCTGGAGCCAGCTGGCAGATTCTATCTATGGCCGACAGTATCCTATCCCCGTGTACCATTGCAAGTATGGCGAGTGGTGTGTTTTACAAATGCTCGTTCTAGCACAGCACGAGATCATAGCACGAACGCTTTTCCCCCTCGCTCTCCTGCCCCAATCGCGCCCGCACTCACACAGCTCGCCCCGAAAGCATCGCATCGGTCCCACTCTCGCTATGACTCTCGAACTCAATACACCATAGAGCTCCATCATAAAGCTCTTTTTATATGACGAATGTGTCGCGGTGGTCTTGGTGTTGAACCCACATCCCGCCCCGCCCTCTAATCTCTGCCGGAAACCTTGATCCCCCCGGTTCGACTCAACGCCTGTGCCACTTTCCTTCCTCGGCTTTTGGTCGGAGGCTACAGCTAGCTGCTTATGGGTAGGGCCGGCAATGCGGCTACAGCGGCTGCTGCCGCATCTGCAGCTGCGAAGGCCGCGGCGGAGGCGGCTTCGGCACCCCTGCCCCCTAATGTTCGCAACGGGGCTCGAGTGACGATCGCTTTCTTCTTGGTGTACTACCTTTTCATTTTCGCACAAGCGACCATGAAGCGCAAACTGCGGACGTACTACTTGGAGCAGGGAAAGAAGGCGAGGCCACGGTTGGGATTCCCCTATAGTCTGTTGCTCAGAGTCTCTATTACAGTAGAACTACACCCGCGTGTTTGTGCACCTACGAGTTGGGTTTAGTGTGGGGTAATGTTTGCAGTATTAATACGTGGTACAAGGGTTTGGATATTCTTGAGTAAACTACTTTGATGTACAGTAGTGCGGGATAGTGTTGACAGTAGCGCAAGAGTTTGCTCTAACTGCCGGAAAGCGTGTTAATGTGACATCATATGTGCAGTAATAAAGGCTCAACACGTCGGACAGATCAGATAGATCATTCATTTCCACAGTTCATCATCTAGATCATTCAAGGTAGATATATTTCATGTCATCTGTATGCTCTGTGTGGTCTAGCTCAAGTTTGCTGGGGTATATATGTCCTTCGTATACCGATCGTGCACAACATCTCACAAGGTTAGATTAGCATGTACAGTACTGGTAGAGTAGTAGATGATACTGATCGTCATCCGCCTGAGTTGTGAAAGGGTTTTTATTATTTTTGGACACAGACTGCTTTGATTTTGTGTGGGATCATGTTTGCAGTAGCAAATGGTTTAACTCAACTGTTGGAAGAGCGGCTTGGTGCGGGATAGTGTTTGCAGTACTCGGTAGCAAAAGGGTTCTCATGTAGGACAAATAGATCATGTACAGATAGATCGTCTACAGGTAGATCATCTATACTAATACGGAAGTTTCAAGCCTTCCATTATGAGATGTTGTGCAGGATCTGTGCAGAATAGTACAGACCCAAACCAGGCAGTACGTGCTAGAGCGTGCAGATTGTATGGGTCCCACCCGGCAAAATATGAGCTGCGTAGATCATACAGATCAAGGATCTGTCTATCTGATCCGTCTGCCCTGGAATCGCTAAATCATGGACTGTGGGGATGAGCGATCTTTTCTACTGTAGGTGTGAAAATATTTGATTCAACTGTCATGCTGCTACAGAGTACATTATATACCTACTGTAGGCAAGGCGTTTTTTCCCTCCATCCTCTGATGTCCTTGTTTTTTGTACTAAAACTCAACGTATACCAGGTACATATTACCAGGTACCAGTATCATATGTCATCGTTTATGCTGGTATGTACTGAACGAAAAGCTCCGAGTATGTGTGATGTTATACCAGGTATCAACATCGAGGGCGTATGGTATGATACGGAATAGTTGGGTCAATTTTGTTTTTTCTGTATCGGTATACTGTACCACACTTTCGACGTACGATATTATACCACGTACCGATAATCGAAGTCGTATACGAGGTATATGATATGCTATGATGTAAGTACTGTAGTATCGCTTTTGTTTTTACTGTATCGGCATACTGTACCACTCTGGCCGGTGAAATAATACCCGCTTCTACTTTGATGTTAATATCGAACGATTACTATGTTCCCGGCCAGAGTGATATAATATCGATAATGTTATAATATCGCATCCAACTAGATTCTCGTTCGACATCCATCACATACTGTCACAATGTCGCAGGAGTGTTGAGATTGTAGTGTCACATTGTCACAAGGAAAGTCTTATTGTTGGAGAAGAATCACCTTCTAATGCATAGGCACTCTCTTGTAACGTTATCGCACGAGGGTCACATTTTTAGCATTGTACCGGGGTGTCACTTTGTCACATTTTGACAGTTCGACCGCTACTCGAGCCGGGATAGGAAAATGCTTGGGTGGGACCGCACGGTGGGTAATATGCTGGAGCAGTCCGTGCCCTTCCTGGGCCTGTTTTGGCTGAACATCTTCCTGTCCTCGTACGGGGGGCTATCCTATGTTTACATCACTGCCGCGGGATGGCTCTACGTGGGACTCCGTTCGTGTTACCCGGTGAGCAATTGACTTTGGCTGACTGTTTATCGCCGACTAGCAACTAGTTGGTGAGATAGGTTCCATGGTTAGTAGGGCTGTGAGTTGACTGAGGCTGTTTCCTATGCGGTTCGATTTCGAGCTCAAGATTGTTACTTTTCGATCTCAAAAACGAATGCCCCTGCTTATGCAGTCCGAATGTGCAAAATTCGACCGGAAAAAAATCGATTTGAGAATCCAATGACCCTAGTCGTCGGATTTTGGTCCAAAATTCGACGACTCGGGTCATCAGATTTTCAGATCGAAAAATAGCATGCTCTAAATTCAATATGTTATCCACGACAGCAAACAGCAGCAGAACGATCGATGAGTTGGATGGTGACACAGCTGGATAGCGACGTTGCTTCGGGCCCGACGCGCGATCGGCGGGCGGCGCGTCTCTCCGTGGCCAGACTACAGTCGGCTGGCGCGGGCTCGGGCCTAGAAACCAAGAGAAGCACACTGGGCGCGCACCTCTCCGTGGATACGTACTCGTACATCACACTGCTGTACAGCAGCAGCAACAGTCACATTTAAAAAAAAAAAAATTCAATCCATCACTTTTACTTCCCAGCCCACTCGTAGGAGGTTTTACCCTCGACGATCTTCTGGACAAGCCGTGGTCACAGGTGTCGTCCCTTCTCCCCCCCGGTACGTGCCTTTATTTTTTGTCGCGCATAGGGTTCAGCATTCCCACTGCTCGTCGATTTTCATCGAATGTAGCCAACTCACGCTTTCGCGCTTTCCGCTTATCATTTTTTTATGCAAGAAAAAGTCCCTATGAGCATGCACTCGGTGGGACTTGAACCCACGAAATTGATCTTGACAGGCACGCGGGCCACCTACCAAGCCACCGGGGACGCCGGCATTGTGAAGCACAAAATACCAAGACAGGTTGACTCTAGCCCACCCGCCACGTCTCTTCGCCGCCCAACCAGAGGCAGTCAGCCTTGCCTCGAACGCTTGAGTCATTCGCGCAGTGCAGCGCACCCAGCGCGTCTCTTCGCGGCGCCAGACCACAACAACAGCAGTTGGTCTCGGCGTTTGCTCGAATCTCTGCACGCACAATAAATTTGATTTTTCCGTATAGGAAGACTGTTTCGATTTGCCAGGTTCACATCTGAAAATGCGATCGGGTCAAGATCTGAAGCTCCAAAATCGAACCGCATAGGAAACAGCCTGACTACAAGTCGCCGACTAGTTATTGGTTGGATATATAGGTAGGTTCCATGATTTGTAGGCTGTGAGTTGGCTGACAATAAGTCGCCGACGAGTTATTAGTTAGCTGAGTACGTTCCATGATTAGAAGTGCTCTGAGTTGACCGACCATAAGTCGCCGACGAGTTATAGTTGGTATTACTTGGCTAGGTATCCCAGTGTCAGTCGCGTGCGGTATGTTGCGGAGTTCTGCCTCTTTGTATCGCCCTGGAGCGTTTCGTGGCTCGGATGGCGTAGTTGTTGTTGGTAAACGTAAAGAAAAACACAATTAGTTGCCATGCCGCGGCGCACCCAACTACCAACTAAATACTAGTCGTGATGTCCAGCGAAGGCGTGCCATACTCACAGCCCTTACCCTTCTGGGATCCCGGTACTATTAATAGTAGGATCATATGAAAATAGATGGAACGTGAAAACCGCCCAAATGTATACCAGGTATAATTTTCGCAACAAGCAAGGCGTGTTCTTGGCGGGGTTTTCACTTTGGCGTCCCCCTGCCGGTTATGAACCCCACATACATTCAGGCCTACGAAGCAACAAGCGCGGTATTATCTACTACAAGTAGTAGTACAGTATCAGGTGAAAAGACTGCAAAAAAGTGTCAGATGCGGGCATATCAAGCGTCTGGGAAGAGCGTGCGGCAATGTGCACGAGTATGATGATCGTATTGCGCGATGTCTCAACAACCGTCTATCATGGGGGAACATACATATAATATAGTATTATCGTCAGAACCACACATGGTTGGTAAAACTATCAATACTATTAAAAATAGAAGAGTGCATCTGGTATGGTTTGCGGGTTCCATCGTGGGCTCTGATCACTGCCGCCCCCCGTAGCAGAACGTGTCGCACGACGAGCCCCTTTAGCCCCTTTTGAGTCTTGCGCGGGACCCCGCGGTGTGTGAAAACGGTATTCTACCTGCTGTACTCCGCGATAATGGGCCACAAGTTCTGCGCATTGTTGTTAGTCCACACTATTACTGAGGCATACAGTAGTAATTAGAAATCGCGATGGACCCCAGAACAAAAAACACATATACCTGGTACGAAGCATCCACATATGTTTACACACCATGATTACGATGATGATGATGATAATGATGATGTTCTCACGTTTGCTCACTTTCCTGAAATCCTGCCTGTGGTCACCCAAACAGGCTGCAACCAAAATGCATCTCGACAGGAGAAAACAAACAAGCACGAAATAGTGCGCACGGCAGCATCATACCAGTATCATATGTAAGGGAAGCGATACTAACGGGTTGTGGTATACCATCACTTTCACTTGCAATCGAAAAACACCAGGAACATATACATGGTATTACATGTACACCCCAAGAAAAATAAATAAAAGGAAACACAAAAAAATAAAAGCACGAAGAGGGGTGAAGAAACATTTCGTTCTGATTAGTACTACTAGTACTATAAGTATGTCCCCTCGTAATGGTGGCCATAAGGGACACAATAAGGGACGTCGGTCGGTACATGAGGGGCCTCCAATCCCGAAACCACTACAAATAGGGTCCCTCAAGTAGGGCTACCTACTGTATTACATGTATCATCGTCTAACACGGCGGCGCCGGGTTGCTATGTATGTATTTGTACCATGCGGCTAATGCTCTATCAACACTTGTAATTTTTTTATTCCCTTTTCTCCTTTAAACGTCCCTAAAGGGTTTTACCCTCGCTAATTTTGTTGTTGGTTGGCGAATTGTTCACACCCCGGACAGATCACGATCTAAGGTAGATTGATCTAGATTCTATTTTTGCCGTTGGGATATTTTATGCAAGAGACTTATCACAGATCATGCAGATCCCAGTCGGCAAACATGATATAGATCTACAGCAGATCTTGCAGAAATTGTCATATGTGCATCAGGGGTGTATCGCCCCGAAATATCTGGATGATGAAACGGGCATCTATCTGGTGATGTGTCGGTACGTGAATTGTTGCATTCGTGTGTTGGCCGCGCAGGTATTGTGGTTCGCCGGAGGAGGAGGACCAACAGGAACTTCTCCACTCATTTGGAGGCTTACAATACCCATGTGAGTTGCTTGACTGAGGCGTTTTACATCCCGAAATCGTCAGTTTCATCCCGAAACGACCAGTTTCGTCCTGAAACCGCCAGCAGGAAGATAATAACGTACACACATATTTATGGTCTATACCCCGTGAGAGGCATTGCGAACCCCCATAAGCAAGTGAATCTGCGTTTGAGGGCATATTCTACTGGGAATTACGTTGTGGATATGTTTTGCAGCACACCCAGGACCATCGTTGCTTGCAACAGGCTATTGCTTGTGCAACTGCTACCGGTAATTGTCTATGGATAGGAATGGTCGGTACAAGATATTTCGGAGTCTGTCTCACATTATTAATTGTCGACCACAGTAGCAACCAGCTGTGATTGTACGGGCTGTCTATTTGCATCTGTACGATTCGACCGGACAAGAGACGGACAGCATATTCTGTACACTAGGCATCAGTTGGAACCGTCCACACATCGGACATGATATCTGCAGATCAGAGAGATCAGCAGATCAGAGAGATCAGACAGATCGGATAGACCACCTACTGTAGATCTTCTAGATGCTAACTTGCAGGTATGAGGTGTTGTGCAGGATCTCTACAGTACAGATCCAGCACAGGAAGAACGTGATAGATCATGCACATTGTACGGCTCCCAACACGCATCATGTCCCGCATCATTGAGATAAGGAATACTCTGCCCTGAAAGCTCCAGATCATGAAGTGGGAATGATCTGTATGATCTGGACGATCTGTAGACGATTTGTCCTAGGTGTAGAAGTGCCTATACCATAGTTTATTATTTGTACCTGGTATGTATCACCTACTGTGAATACCTGGTATATTAATACCTGGTAGCATACGTCACGGGACAATTGTGGTGTATTTATTCGTGGTGATTTGCAAGCTATCGAATGTCCGCACTTGTACAGTAGACAGGTATCCCTATTCTGTAGAGTGAGATAACATAGATGTCGCTTGAAACTCGCGCAACAGGTTAATTACAATTGTCGTCAACTTGTGTGCGTTGGTCGAAGGTGTAAACATACCCAACCCAACCATTAGTTGTTTTGGCTTGATTTTAGGGAACGTTGCGACGTTGGGTGGTCGGTGGACACTTCAGGCAACCCGAGAGGGGTTCCGTTGGTTTTTAGAGCTTTCAAAACTAGAAACTCGCATAATACATGTTGCGTGGGTATACAACAGTACGTATATACAAGGCGCTTCGCCCCGCGGGCGGCCTGCGCCGCCCGCTACGCTCGCACAGGAAGGAAAAGTACATTACAATATGCGAAGCGGACGGAGGTCCATGATTGAATACTGTTTTTTTCATCACTTTTGTAGTTACAAACTGGCGACTTGATAATGCCAAGAGTCCCGCCGCCATGCTTCAGGAGAAAACAGCTCGGACGCCACATACGCGTCGCGTCGCGGGCGGTTTTCCGCTACGCTCGCTCACATGTCGTACGTACGTACATACCCCAGGTAGGGTACTTATTTTCTTCTCTCGATATGCTCTGTGTCTGTACTCGTACTCGTATGTACGAAAGATAAAACACAGGACGGTATAGCAGCACAACGAAAACAATGAAAATGAACCGAAAAATTCTGAAAGAAAAAAAAAAAAGCCCCGTCCCCTTTCGTGTACTAATTTACTGCCTGATTGGAACACCTTACACCGGTCATAAAGAAGAAATTAAAAAGAAAAACATCAAACAGCAGAGATTCTCTCTCAGCCTCGTCCGCCGCCCGCCCCTCTGCGACCATCTCGCCACCGATTCGGTCCGGGTAAAGCTTTTCTCCCTCTCTTCCACAGTGAGCCCCGTCGCCCGCCTCGCGTGAAGCCCGGTGCTCACCGTGGCCGTCGTTCGCCAGCTCGACAATGTTGATGCTCAAACTGGGTACCTACCCCTGTGGTTTTTAGCTCAGTCGCAGCAATAAGCACTGCTTGAATATTTCTTACTATCCCGAACGCCCCTTAAATACTCGTACGTACTCTATAAAAAATCACGAACAGAGGCCAGACAGAGCCCAGTCATGCTTCTCTCGTGTCTCGAGACACACGCGACGCCCAGCCACGAAAACGGCGCCGCGCTCCTTGCAACCCCCCCTCTACCCGCCAGCACCCGCTGACACCCGCGATGGTGCCGGGTTCGCCCGCGGAACCGTGCTCGGAGTACACGCACGCACACGAAACGAAAGAAGAAAAAAGGAAAGAAAGACTGTACGAAGAGACATGGAGAAAGCAAAGACCCGGTGGAAAGGTCCGGCAAGTAATAAAATGAGGCGATTTCCAAGTGGGAGCTCTGAGAGGCCAGGGATGTACCAACCGAGCACGCTCAGAGAGTGAGATCTAAGTAGGTAGTCACAGCGAGAATATCTCCATTAGTTTGTGTTCTTTGCGGGTGTACGTAGCTGCGAAGCCTTCCATTTCTTAACCCAAACAACATCCTGTTAGGTATGCTTCACTGAGCTATCAGTCAGCGCTGACTCATACCTCAGTAGCTTTGGTGCTTATCTATCGAAAACACAAACCGGTGTTCGCATCCACCCGTCGTTCTTTTAGGTCGCTTTGAGCTCAACGGTTATGGTCCATATCTAACACACCCTCTTTATTTTTTTTGCCAGGTACTTGATCATCATCACGCTCGCGGTCAATGCGGCGACCGTCACATTCAGCGCGTGATAGTGCAATCCGGCACTCGTGCATAGGGCACGTCAAGAATGCTCCCCGCCTGGAGCAGCTATTTCTTTTTATGATATTGGGGGGAAGAGGGAGGCAGGAAGGACCTTTGCTTGTCCGACTCTGAAACGGAAGAGGGGAGGGGAGGGGAGGTTGATGACATGTTGGCGGTATGTGCAGCCACAGGCGATAAACCGATGAACGGTACACTGGTGCGCCTGTACAACAAACACGCGGGTACGTAAAGGTTTTGATCCGTCAAGGCCTCTTTTTGACGTATTCACAGTTCGTTTAGAGACCACTAATCACTGTTCCCCACTTTCATAGATCTAAATATTTATTTGCAGTTGTATTTCTGATCTGTATGGTCTGTAGTATCTAGCTCATGTTGCCGGGTGGGAGCCGCATAGTCTGCATGACCTAGCGCATGTGTCCTGAATTGGATCTGTACTACGCAGGTCCTGCACAACCATCTATCTCGTAGCGGCAGGTTTCGATCTACAGTAGAGATAGCATGGCCTGTTCGAGGTGTGGACACCATAACATACTGGTTTTAGTGCGGGGAGATCCTTGACGGTTCGCATTCGTCAAGGGGTAAAACATACCGTCAAACATACCGTCAACCGACATCGTTGTGTACCATGCACGATGTGGGCGTGGTCGCTTCGCTCCTCTCTGTAGTAACGCCAAAAGTTGCGTGTGCAAAGCCGAAACGGACCGACCGCTGATTGGCTGTTTTCGCTTCCCTTCAAGAGCGAACATGCCATTGACAGGAGACCGATCGCTTTGGTCGCGTCGAGACCTCTCTTGGCCTTGATGTTCTGGTATTGGTGTGTATGGGGCGGGCTTTCCTAGCATGTTTGCTGTACCCTGTACCGTATGGGCGTGATCGTTTGGCCCCTATCTATCGTAACGTCAAGAGTTGTTCGTGCCAAACCGAAGCTGGTGAGGCCGCTGATTGTCTGGCTTTGCTCCCCTCCCAGAGGCGTGTTTGTGGGTTTTGGCCATGACTTGATATACGGTGCTGCACCAGTACGGAAGATGCTACTAGCAGGAGACTGGTCTTTGTGGGCGCATCGAGACACTCTTTTGGGCTTACTATTCTTTAGTGTGGGAGCGGTCAGTCAAGGGGTCAAGCCGTGGTTTCCTACCGTATGATATTATGGCATATTTTTTTTTCCGGAGGCATGTTTTGTGGCTGACCAGGGTTTGATTAGCGGTGTTGCACCAGCACGGACGTTGTTGGGAGCTTACATATTTCGGAGAGTTTGGACTTGTACCGCCACTGCTGTGACTTCATGTTGTACAGGTGACTGGCTCTTGTCGAAATGCACCACCAGCTAGCGATTGAATTGACCTGCCTAGGTTATTTCTGTGGCGTGCTTGTGCAACCGCTGTAGCTGTGGTTTGCTAGTATCTTGGTGATCCGTTATACTTTCGTGTGGGCAAGTGTTCGTACATATATACCTGGTAGTGTGCTTGCTCGGCGGTTACTATAGTGAGCTTGCTTGGCGGTTAATACGGAAGGGGGCTATATATCTAGTTTTACGATTTTACAGCAATGGCGAAGACTTCAGTTTTGTTTGCAATGCACCACTGTACTTTGTAACCGAGATCCCCCGGTTGTATAGTAGCCCACCACATAAGTCTATGCAGTAGTACTTGCGCAGGGTTAGACTTCAAATAAGTTCCTGGTATGATATCAATATTATGTACGTACTCTATTAATAGTATATAGCTCGATCCCTGCATCGCCAATATGCGAAGCGCATGCTTTTCTTCGTTTTGCTTAAAAATGTCTGGTGAGTTATACTACGTACTGGTATGGGACTTCGGAAGTGTAATACCTTTCACGCTTTGATGGGGTACGGGGGTACTTACTTCATGCATGCCCGCAGGTAGTCGGGGGGGGTCACTAATGCCATACGCTGTGACCGCCATTTTTGTTTTTTGGAATGATATGTTCTCGGATTGGCAGTGGTTGCGGAGCCCTCTATAACATCGTGATGCGGCATCCACATTATTCCATACCAGACAACCGGATAAACCGGTACGTACGCATTGGATTGTGTGGCGTACTTTTCAGATCATCCCCTGGCGTGACCAGGCTTTCGGCTGGCGTCCGCCTGTGATCTCTCCATGACAACAATCTGTTGCTGCCGTTGTAATAGTCGTGTTCGTCCCAAGCGCTTTCAGATGTTGCTACCGGCACTACCCTCTAGCACCGTACCACTGTGAGGCTCGATTGGTCTAGTTGTTGATGGCGATAACATGCATCTATGACAGGGCAGCAGCACACGTAGGCCAGATCACGATCTCCAGTAAGATAGATATGTGCAGGCTATAGGGCTCCCACCCGGCAACATGAGCTACATCATACAGATGGTACAGATCACGCAGATTAGCCCTGAAATATCTAGAGCATACATACTGTAGATCATCAAGTAGGAAGACTTGGTGATGGTGTGTTCGAGGTGTGGAGGGTAGAGACATCGAAGCGGCCGTAAAATATACATGTAGGTACTACTCCAGAGAATCAGGTACCAGGTGAAAGCAGCTGGTCAGCCGATAAATATGACGTTCATTTTTTTTAACCCTTGTGGGACCCAGGGTTGCAGTTTATACTATACGTCTATATATACGAGTAGCGATCAAACATATACAAATATGCCATGCACGGTATTTTACCAATCGTCTACGACCTGCAGTGAGACCGCAGATCAGTACGATCACTATTAGTAGCATCATGCTGCGCGTGCGACTTACAGCTCCTTGTATTGCACTTTGGACACGCACCCTGCCCCGGCTGCCTATGGGTAGGCTGCTAGGCTGTCTTGTGCGCCGATGCTTTACTATAACCGAGTTACTTGTTTTCGGCAATTTTTCTGTCTGAAGTCCCAGGGGGGTTCATTTAATTGTTCTTACCATAAGACTTTACTCTTCGGTTCTCAATCGCCAGAAGAAATCAAAAGACAACGCCAATAATTTTAAGGGGATTTCCGGTGTCGTAACTCAGCACCTGGAACATTTTTAACACTTCTTTCTAGTTTTTCAAGTCTCTCGAGCACGTCCAGTGCCACAAGCTTGACTCTCGCGATAGTTCAACGTTTTGCGCCTAGCCTTCACGCTAGGATTTCAGATACCCGACACAAGGGTCAACCGCATGCGCCAATTCGCACCTCCTGGCTTCCCTTGGGTTTGCATCCACATGACTTCGCCGAAGAAATTGCCACTGTTCGACCTTGAACTTCCGAAAGGGGTTGTCACCGGTAAGTGTTCGTTACTCCCCGCGAGCGAGCTTCACCGTGCGCTGCAACAGCACATCAAGCACCAGTCCTATTTTCAATTGCGGCATCCCGTAACAGGTAACACCAGGTCTGTCTACTGTCTACCGTCTATTACTAACAGGAGTGGGGGCGAGGGGTCGGGGCGGACTGCCCTAGCTACTCAATCTACTACTACTACCACTACCAATACTACTACTGCTGCTGCTAGTAATGCTACTGCTACTAGCATAACTACTACCATTACTTGCGTAAGTACTATACTATACTACTACTACTACTACTACTACTACTACTACTACTACCACTACTATTAATACTACCATCGCAAGTACTACTGCTACAACCGCAAGCACTACCACTACACCGTATACGGCAGCGTTGTCTATTTGTGTATCACCTGTGGCTGCAAGTATTGTCGACGACGGAAAAACTTCTAGGCACGAGTCTGTCAGACAGTTTCGCAAGTCGGCACTTTTACCGATCCTGCTCCCACGTGGCACCCTGATCATGCCCCGACCTGTTCCATTCGGACCTGAGCCCTCCAGCCTGACCCTGAGTGTATAACTACATAGTCACCGGCAGGGCCCACCAAGCGCCCTGTACCCTAACCCCACTCCAATGTATCCACCAAAATCAGGGTTTCCACCAAAACGACTCCGCAAAAACGGGAACAACACTAAAACTAGTACAATGGTGTCCGACCTATGGTAGACTCGTATCTACAACTACAGCAGCTTACACGCCGGATAGATCACGATCTATCTGATTTGTTTACAGAAGATAATCTAGATCCTAACCTGCCGTCATGAAATCTTGTGCAGGATCTGTATGCCGCACAGACGCAACCCAGGAAACATGTGGTAGAACATGCATGCAGGCTATGCGGCTCCCGTCGGGAAGCACGAGCTAGATGATACA
Source organism: Macrocystis pyrifera (assembly GCA_031763025.1). NCBI lineage: Eukaryota > Phaeophyceae > Laminariales > Laminariaceae > Macrocystis > Macrocystis pyrifera. The sequence continues at coordinate 553,744 of JASSKH010000045.1, forward strand.
GATGATGAATACGTCTTCCCTGAATGATCTAGATGATCTGTCCGAGGCATGAAACTAGTTGCGCCCATCGAATCTTTTGAACTTCAGTGCTAATTACAGTAGAAACTAGAACCCTCTTGAGACTTCGGAGGGGGGAAAATTGGCGAAACAAAATGACTATGACTACAGCTATACGGCCACGGCGTAGTAGGGGGATGATACAGATTGGTGTCCGAGTTACAATGGTTGAATGCAAGGAGTCGTACGGCATGGGCGCAACATGATCCCACCCATACTGCTGGGCGCTCGCGCTGCTCGTGGGCGGTAGATAGCACCAAAGTTACCAACCATTGTATTGGTCGCTATCTCAGGGGTCTCAAATGAGTTCAGCTGACGTTCCCGAAAAAAGTGTGGACAGGGCAATTACGTTTCCGTTAGGGGTGACAAGTTTTAGGGCCCAAAAAAGTGCAAAAAGATCTCAAAAGCTCTGGATTCTTGTTCATTTGCGGCTGTTTTTTTTATATAACCAGATACGTATATTTGTGAATGCCTTCTTTTTCAATGTCGTATGTATTTTTTTGGCGAAATGACAACGCGCGCCTACGAGTACTCGACAACATATTTCTGAGACATGATTTTTATGCTTGCCTTCCGACAATATAGCGTAGATGCCGTTCCTACATAAACCAAATATCCTTACGTAAATCAGTAGTATCCCTCAGACACCCTCCGTCCCCTTAACCTCGTCTATCATGATTTGCCACCTGCCTGGGACCTCACCGTAGGACAACTTTCAAAAACGGAAACATGACTATGACGGTCCCCGAATCAGTCTCCGTAGATCTTTTGGCAGTTACACCTGTTAATAGTCGATCTTGACGGAGGAAACCATCAAATCCTACAACGGCAACCAGAAAAAAAATCTGCAAAGGGATTCCAAGTCAAGCCAACATGTTGAGAAGAGAGTTCTTTAAAAATCAAACATGCCAGGAGACGGTCTGGCGTCAAGCTGCCAGTCAGTCAACGCTTCCTGTCAAGGCATTTCCGTCCGTCTAGTGTTAAGTGGCAGATCGTCCCCTACGCCCGTGGTAGAATAATATATGTATGTGTGGAAGTGACAGTGTACAACACCCCCCCTCTTGTATACCACACCCCTACAGGATATCACCCGGGTGACTTTTATTCTAGAATCCTAAAAAAACACCCGAGTTATCACCCAGGGTACGGTGTATACCACACCCTGTTATGATGCTGCCTTGAATGAGGCTGAAAGCCCGGTAATTACCTGGGTTCAAGTATTAGGATAGTATTTGCAGTACGTGGGAGGCGTATCGTAGATGGAAAACCAGGGGTTTTCCCAGAGAGGCACGAGGTCGGCTCTTAGTCTCCGCGTGCACCAAAGGAATAAAGCTGATCTTCCTCTATATCTACGCAAACGACGCACGTGAGTACCAACGAGTACCGACTTAATAGGCAAACCTGTCCAGGGATACCAAGTGCGAAGACCTTGATCTTAGCAAGTGGCGTCTTCGGTTTAGGACTTTTTCGCCTTAGCCATTTTTTTTTTCTTCTTCTCGTTTTTTTTTATCACTTTTCGCTTTTCCACGCAACTTCCTCACCCTGCCCCCCGTTGCGGGTGGCATGGCGATCGCTTTAGTTGACGATTCATTCCTGTCCCTTAGGGCTAGGCCTTCCTTTCTTCTTTTTTTTTTTTTAACGTACCTTGTCGGCTTCGTTGCCTCGCCGTTCAAAGGTGTGGGAGTGGGTTTTGACGAGCCGCATCTTCATCTCATGTTCTAGTTCGTGGAATCGGGGTTTCCGCAAATATACGGCTCATCAGAGTGGGCTAGTGTTATGATACTGCCTTGAATGAGGCTGAAATCCCGGTAATTACCTGGGTTCAAGTATCAGGATCGTATTTGTAGTACTTTGGAGGCGCATCGTAGAGGTCGGCTCTTAGCCTCCGCGTGCACGAAAGGAATAAACCTGCTCTTCTTCTACCTCTAAGCAAACAACGCACGTGGGTACCAACGAGTACCGACTTAATAGGTATACCTGCCCAGGGATACAAAGTGTCTCGACCTTGATCTTAACAACCCCCTGAGGTTTTTATTGCCTCATAGGCAGCCGACAGGCCGGTGTTATGAGTATAGTCTATCGCCGGCGTTGTGACGTGTCGTGCAAACAAGCCCATACCAAACTAGATTTCCGCTGCTGGACTCGTGTTTACAAGTGGCGTCCTTGAGCAATCTGGCTCTCAAAATATCCAACGAATGTCGCGAGATCAAGCACGTCCTGAAAACAGTCGCCACGCCGCAAATTATCCGTTTTGGACGCCAAAGGAAATGGTATACGATAGTTGTCGCCTTTAATAGGAACTCCCGCAGCAGGATATTTGCACCGTCGTCAACTTGCGTGGGTTGGTGGATGGTAGACGGTGGGAGGCGGGAGTAGTTTTTGTGGTGTTTTCTCACCGCCATTGTAATCTGTTGTCGAAATGTGAATGCCGCTTGTAACCACTGGGCTCACCCGGATGAATCCCGTGTCGCACGGGTCAATCGGGAGTTGGCGGGTCGGGTCAGGTCGGGTCAGGAGGTTCTTAAATCTCGCGGGTCGGGTCGGGTCGGGTCGGGTCGGGTTGGGTCAGGAGATTATCAAATCTCACGGGTCGGGTCGAGTCAACAGTTTTTTTAAATCTCGCGGATCGGGTCGGGTCGGGTCACGAGGCTTTCACAATCTCGCGGGTCGGGCCGGCCAAGTCAACACACCTCGAATTTTTTGCGGGCCAGACCCGACCCGACCCGTGAGGTTTGACCTGACCCGCGAAAAGTCCTGGTAGTTTCAACCTAGTGGTTGGGCGTTTCCCGAACGGGGATTTTTTCGTGCCCGCGGTGTTTAGCCATGAAGGCTATGATATCTGTCAAGGCGTTTGCCTTGACTACATACTACTACTGTGTCTACTGCTGTATCCCAAAGGGTGAAACTGCCGTCTCCTGCATGCATTACTGATCATACACTGCTCTGTTGTACAGCAGTGTCTCTGTCTCCCCCTGACAGCTTTCAAACTGTTCTGTCGCTCAAGTTGTATACCAGGTATACGGTACCCGGTACTTGACTTCAAACACTACCGCTGATACACTGCATGATCTTGCAAAGGCAGCGAATACTCTTGAACATCCCGACACGGCAGTCCTACAGCAGTATAAAGCCAGGCGAGTCTGGAGTCTGGAGTCTGGACCTTCGCAAGGCAAGGCATCAAACATCTCTGATAGTTGAACAGGAAGCACGCCCAGCAGAAAGCAACGCATCATGCGCACCGCTAAACGCCATCACGGCCTGAAGGCTCACACCACCAAAAAACAACTCACCACTGCCCAACCTATGGTGGCAATGGAGGATGGAGGAGTTAGTTATGAGCACCTTCGAATCCCACGAACAGGAAGTACGCCCAGCAGAAAGCAACGCATCATGCGCACCGCTAAACGCCATCACGGCCTGAAGGCTCACACCAACAAAAAACAACTCACCACTGCCCAAACTATGGTGGCAATGGAGGAGTTAGTTATTGGCACCTTCGAATCCCACGAAGCGCCATACATGATGCCCCCGCCCCCACTGCAACTAGTGCCGGAGGTGTGCAGGATGTTGCGCCGGCCCGCGCCGCTCGTGTGTTCCTCCTGAACATCGAGGTAGGTGTTTGTTTGTCGTACGTGCACGTACACAATTCTTCCTGCCAAAGCCATACACCACACAGAACGACGGGACAATCAGAGCAGCATTCCAAGAGAGTGGCCAACTCTTCCTCCTGCACAGCAAATCTTGTCCTACGTTTCTATCTGGGTGTGTGCCTCCGTCTGGAGCAAGAGTAGCAAGAGCAAACACGAAATGGGCGGGTTTCAAATTTATCCATGTGCATTCGTTTTCATCAAAATTCGGGATTGGGGGTAAAGTAAAATTATTGGTCCACGTCGTGTCCACGAGCACTCCACGTGTGAAAAACGAAACTGTTCAAACCAGAAACTACTCACCATATTCTGGAAACCCACTGAAACTCCTGATTTCTCAAATCGTGTTTTTGCTCTTGCTCTAGGAGGGCCATATAGCTCGACAGACACAGGGAGGACAACCTTTATTGTGCAGGAGGGACAGTCGGCCGCTCTCTGGGAGTGCTTCTCTGGTCTGCGTTGCGCTTCTGAGTGGCGTATGGTTTTTGGGAGAAGGAGCTGCTGAACTCAAAAGTTGCACGGCTTGTGCTTTGTAGGCAAACACTCCGATGTTCAGGAATACGAGGGGCGGGGGTCGGGACATCCTCCCCACCTCCGGCAATGGCCGTAGTGGGGGCGGAGGCAGCATGTATGGCGCTGCACGGACTTCGAAGCCGCCCATATCTAAGTCCTTCATTGCCACCATTGTTTGGGCACTGGTGAGTCGTCCTTCGTGGGCGTAAGCTTGTGCATACATAGCCTAGGACTTGTGCTGCTGCTGTGCGGCTGCTGCTTGCGTGTGTTGCTGCGTGTGGTTGATGCTTGATGCTGCCTTCTGCTGTCGGTCCGTCTATGTGAGACGTTTGATGGACATGCCTTCGGAAGGTTTAGACTCTGCTGGCTTCATAGGAAGGCTGTGCCGGGGTATTCGGGAGCGTTCGCTGCTTTGCAACACCGTGGCGGTGTTGGTTCTTACTCTGCTGGACATGAATTAACGACACGTTTTGCACCTGTATGTAGTCGTTCTGTTCAATCAATATTATCCAGTATCGGTATCAATACCAGAGAGCCGACTCTCTCACCCTAACCCTAACCCTAACCCTGCCAAGTTGGTCGTGCAGCAGACAAAACCGGTGTAGTACTAAAGCAGTGCAGCAGTATTTACTAGAAGTTAAAGTTTATACTCGTATTAATAGTACCATTCAGTAGTAGTAATCTGTCCGGATCTCCAAGAATCATTTACGCCGTACACCTATGGTAATCATATCAATACCCTTACCATCCTTACATTTCCGTCCGTGGTGCAGTGTTGGTGTGCTCCATTGATTACGAACGACTCCAAGCGCAATCGATGCTTGCCTTGGGCACGTATGTGTATTTAATGTACGTAAATACGGAACAGCAGCACAGGAGCAAAATCGTTTGTCAATGGCGAGCCGCTTGAAGCCGGGAGGAGCAAACAGTGTTGTCGGTGGGAAGGTCTTCGCACGAAGAGCGTCGATATATACCTGGTATACCGGTACTGGTACATATTTCGCTGCCGACCTGCTCTCCGGAAAAGAAAAACCACAACCCGAATCGTGAATTGTGCTGGCTGTTTGCCCGAAGTGTTTACCGCTCTGTTTTGCGCTTGCACTAGTTTTTGTTCTGGTCCAGCACCCAGCACTGCCTGCCTGCTGCTGTACGACTCGGTCCAACCGTCAACATTACGTGCCTGCGCTATTGCGTTGGTTGGACTGCAGGGCTATTTAACAGTTATGTTTGTTTATTATTCAATACTTCGTTCAGCCAACGATCTGACTTTTGTCGACCAAAGTAAGGCGAGCGAAGCCAGCCTACAGTAAAGGAGCCCTCCTCCGCCGGCCGAGAGGGGCCCACGGGAGGCGCCCCCGGAGGTCCCGCCTGAGGTGAGGCGCCTCCGGAAGATTCAGCCGAAGGCACCGCCGGGGGCTAAGTTGGTGCTATTTGCAGGGCTGTGCGTTGGCTGAACTAAACTTCTCGGCACATACTGCTGTAGTGTAGTCACTACTACTAATAATATATACCAGGTACCAGGTATCTAGCAATAGTTCAGTGGTGAAGTAAGCCAAAAACTTTGCAGCCTTCATATTTGTCTAACAGCAGTAGTGGTCCCTCTATACTCCTACTAAATACAGTAGTGCCGGTTGAGTATTGATGATCAATGTCGGTGGCCGCTACTGTAGTGCCCGTAGGTATAATACCTGGTGGCTCACGCACTCTGGCATTATAGTGGGACTGCTACTGTTTTAACACAAATCGAGCCACAAACGCGCCAGTCAGATATTATAACGGAAAACTCCGTCAATTAAAGCACGCAACTATTATTAGTGTTACTCACTGCTGTACTGCTGTGTTAACAATATTAATTGTGGGCGACTTATCGTCAGCCAACTCACAGCCCTACGTAGCTATTCGGGTGAAGGCCGCCGGTTGGAGAACGGAAGTTTTGTAGTGCCGAGGCGTGTTTCATTCTCCTGAAGCTCCTCCGATTTTGTATTTTTGGTGGATATTCGAGTTAGGGATTTCCACAAGAAGATGCACCACACGCACGATGCGGCGGTACAACAGAAACAAAGCGATATTATATATATGTACATTCCAGGTGGCGTTCAGGTCATGTATTTGTACTCGTGGGTTCGAATCCCCCGGTGGTCACCAATGTAATGTAGTACCTGTGCTGGTCGTTCGTACCGAGGTCGTCGCCGAGCTGTCGCATCGTAGAAGTCGCGGAGAAGTCGCCGTGATGAGGTCGCCGAGCGAGGGTCCCTTGTAGCCGTCGTTACGGCCGACGAAAGCCGAGCAGAGTTCTTCGTTGATATTTAGCAAGGAGATGCTATTAATAGAGCTAGTCTGACTCGGTGGGGGACCCTTTTGGTTACCCCAGAGTCTGCGGCGGGTTACGTATCTCCCGATAGGTTATCTCCCGAGGACGGGTCTACACCGTCAATGACGTGAGACCGCTCGTGGCCCGAGATTTGATATTGCTTGACCGGTGACTTGTCCTTCGCGCGTGCGTGTTACGAGATCTACGATATTTCCGACCCTGGCTTGCACATTCCAGGTCGAGTCAGAAGCGATAATAATATACCTGGTAAGTGCAATAATTGGTGTCGATGTCCATCAGCCGAGCCCCGGGTCACCAGGCGTCTGTCGCTCATTATTGTCGCTCATTATTCTTCCCTCTGACTATTACTCATTGCCGTCGGGGATTCGTCCAACATGTGTTACGGGCCCTTGGCATCGAAAACTGGCATTAAAATTGCAGTCCGGGGCCTTAAGCGTCGACGGCGGCCATCACGCCGCCGGCGAAAGCCCCCTTGTATATATATATGTACATTCCAGGTCGAGTCAGAAGCGACCTCACGCCGCATTGAAGCAATTTCTTCATGTTGCCGGTGTGACCCGAATGTGTCACTGATATGATGCATCATGACAACGACCAACGAATCCCTTTATGTAGCGGCTTGTCTCTACGAGCTGCATGTCTCTCGAACTGCTATCCTCGCGTCGCAGAAAACGCTTTCGCTTCCGTGTGCCGCCTTTTAGCCACCTAAAACCACAATTACCACACGCCGAACCAGCGATTCTACACATTTCTGCATGCCCACGACAAACGTTTTGAGCATGTCACTACTCCTCACACCACACGTTGGGCGGTGCTCGAATTCGCGGCTGGTGTTTGTTGTTGTGGCTTGTGGCTTGTGGCTTTTGCGAGCAAGACATCACAGATGTGTGTGCCTGCAGGCCGTTTTGAACTGGCTTGTTTTTGGCGATTGTTTTTATCTGCTCTTTTTATCGTTTTGGCTAGCACCGACCTTGAGCAGCACAACTCCAGTTCACTACGAGTAGCCGCTAGAGGGAAGCCCCCGTACGTCGCATGGAGTGCGATACTCCGTTGCGAGCTAGGCGACACCTTGACGACAGGCTTTCTTCGTAGGGGATTTCGAAACGGTTGTACTCTTGCCAAAATCCGAGAAAATCCCACTCTGTATCCAATATAACGAAAAAAAAAAAAAACGGGAATCGGCGCAAAACAGCCCTACGTCATAATAACCTTTATGTATATTACGAACACAGAGTGGATGGGGAAGAAAAAGTCCGGCCGCCGATCGGAGCAAAGAAGTGTTCAAGTACCGAGGCGTGTTCCATGTCTGAAAAGTTCCTCCGATTTGGAGTTGGTAATCGGATCTCAGGTTCCCAATGGAAGAGGGGTTTGGCGACAGTCCCGAGCTCGTGCGGTGGAACAGGAAGCACGCAGCTTTTAGACGTACGTTTCAGGCCATGTCGGAAGCGAGGTCGCGTGGCATCGAAAAGCACTCTACCGTATGCACTTGTTCCAGGTGTGACCAGGATGTGGCAAGTGATGTTGTTCATTATTAATAGCACACCGGCCGACAAATACCGCCCCCTACGTGCTTGTCTGCAGGTCTCTGGGCCGGTGCTTGAGTATATATATTCCTGCAAGTTTGACGCTTATTTCAGTTTTTCTGACGAGCTAAAATCACGATCACCACACACCGAAAAAAAAACGATTCGCCCACTTCTGCCTGCCGACGACGGCTTATTCTGCGTAGCACTCCTCTCACACACCACATTGTAATGACGGTGCTTGTTTTGGCGGCTTGTCTGTCACTGTTGTTCCTTAAGGGAAAACGCCATGCGTCACCTCAGGTCGTTTTAAAACAGGCTCACAGTTGGTGTTTCTCACTGTCAACTTTTTCCGTTTCGTCAGGCACCGACCTCGAGCCCCACAGCTCTGTTGTTAATAGTAGTTCACAGCAGGCGGGGGGAAACTCTCGTACGGCGCATGGAGAACTGCGAGATTCCGTATTGAACCTATTGTAGTCACACCTTGACGCATGATTTTTGTTTTAAGGGCTCATCTTATCGGGGAATTGTATTTTTTTCAACTTGATTTGATTTTTTTTTCTAATTTAATTTGCATCTGATTGGCCGAAGAGTGAATCACCAGGCAGGCATTCTCAAGGCAAATAAAAAAAAATCAATTTGAGTGAAAAGTCTTTTGAGACTTTTTTAGTGTGATTTTTTCAATTTCAATTTGGAATTTGGGAGTTGATCAGCCTTGATGTAGCATGTTCATGGTGGGGTCAACACCCCCGGTGGGGTCTGGGGTGATTCTTGGCCGATTCGGTGAGACCACGATCGAGGCGATAAAACGCGAACGTCAACGAGAGGCGACCGGGGCAATAGCCGCGTCCACGGCCGCAGACCATAGCACATCGTACCCCGGCGGTGGCGCCTCAAAAATAATCATGGCGGCCGCAAGCCCAATTTTTTGGCCTGCTCAATCGGCCAATCATCACGAAAACTGAGCAAACGAGCAAAAGAACAGAGGATACGCTCGAGACCTCGATAACTGCATCACCGTTGCTTTTCCGCCCGTGGCGCTTGAGCTCTCCCTTCGCCCACGCAAGACACCCTGAGAGTGATAGCTTCCTATCCTGTGCCACCCAAAAGAAAAAGAGGCTGGCGGCGGCGCGCACGCGACAACGCAAACCTTCGCTCTCGTCTACGCGCGTCGCTGTTTGTCGGCTAGGCGTTGTGTGACGCGGTGCGTTTATTCTAGGTTATTCCGAATTCCTTTCTGTTCGACTACTAATACGTCGTTTCCCGATAGGACACAGACACGTTTTTTTTTTTTCGAAATCAAATTATAATTAATTTTCGGTGTCTTGGTGTGTATGTCACGTGTGAACTGCTGTAAACCAACTTTCGACTGTCTTTTGTGTACCCCGGCCCTCACGTGTCGATCGGCTGTTTCAGTGCGCGAAATGGTACTGACCGAAATCAATTGGAAATCGAACCAGCTGTAAGTATTATCGTCTCGTCGACCCTGGTGGCATCCAGGGGAGTCTCTGGCCAGCAGTCAATCGCGAGGGAAATAATGGAAAACGCGCGCGGTTCACGCAGCTTGCAAAGTTGAGTATCGACCGATCTGCCGATCGGTTGAACTCACAGCTGACGTGCTTTCCTAGTTTATTATAAAAAAAATAAAATAAAATATAAATTTTATTTCCAAATAACGAATTTTAGCGTTCCCCGTTAAGATGAGCCCTAAGGTAACACAAACCACGATCGGGGGAAAACTAGCCCACTCTTATGAAGTCTGTATATACGTATTACAAACTAAAACAAAAAAGAAGTGATGGGGGGGGTGAATTACGACCCGCGGCCTTCAGCTTGATGCTGATTGGTGAGTTGGTGGGTTACATAGTTCACAGCTATTTGTTGAGCATAGTTGAATGCTTGGTGCTGATTGGTGATCACTTACGTAGCTTGGCGCTGATTGGTGGGTTGCGGGGTCACATTTCCCGCAGTTGCGTTTTACGTAGAGTCGAGCTTGGCTCTAACTGGTAGGTCAGTGTTTCATTTTTCCGCCGTAATTTTCCATGTTTTGTTGAGCTTGGCGCTGATTGGTGGGTTGCGGGGTCACATTTCCCGCAGTTGCGTTTTACGTAGAGTCGAGCTTGGCTCTAACTGGTAGGTCAGTGTTTCATTTTTCCGCCGTAATTTTCCATATCTTGCTGAGCTTGGCGCTGATTGGTGGGTCACTTTTCCATTTTCCGCCGTTATTTCCACACTTGGTCGAGCTCGGCGCGGATTTTTTTTTTTTGTCACATTTTTTTTTTCCACTTTTTTTTATTCTGATTGAGCTTGGCGCTGATTGGTGGGCCACAATTTCCGCCGTCATTTTTTTATTCTGATTGAGCTTGGCGCTCATTGGTTGGCACGGTTACCGTTTCCCCCCGCTTATGGTCGATGTTTATAGTTCGAGCTTGACGCTGCCTTAAACGAGTAAAAGCTCCATTCTCCACCAGATCTCTATTGTAAAATTCTGCTCGTAGGTATACTCGCGCAACAATAGTTGCGAGCGATGACGTGTCAGGCCGCGACGAAAAAGACACTGGTTGTGATACGAGCTGGGCTGGCCAAGAGTAGCTTTTTAGTTGGTCACGCACATTCTCAGTCCGTTTTTTCGAAATTTGATCTGAATTTTTGACAGGTGCCTTATCGTAGTCTTCCCGAGGGACTGATTACTGCACCATTTTTTTTTTTTTTTTTCGGGAGCTAAAGGCACATTATAAGAATCACCGAAAAACATTTTCGACCAAAACTGACGAAAAAAAAAAAAAAAATCAAGTGGTGCAGAAAGTAATCCCTTTGTCTTGCCAGTGCGAATGGGGCATTAAAATTTCAGGTCAAAAAAATAAAACTTGGTGTGAAAATCCTACATTTTCGATTTCCCGCGAAACTGGGAGAAAGCCGCGATACGAGCAAAACACGCTCCGGACTTGTTCGACCTGTTTTTTTGGCTGGCGGTCAAGTACGAGCGCGAGTGATGCGTGCAAATAGTGGTACTAGTAACAGGCGACAGTCACGTAGAACTCAGGTGAGACCGCAAAGAAGCGGTTACCCAAAACCTATACCCCTGAACTCCGCAAGAGCCCGAGGCCAGCATCGTCGCTGTACACCCGGCTAGATACACGTACGAAGGGAGAATAAAGTGGTGTCACACTTCGGTACCAGAAGACAGATATATGAATTACGTCATGGATGGTGACGGTCCCAGTCTCTATGTCGCTTACATTTTACGGTTCAAGTACGCAGTATGCATGCTCCCCTGCAGCATCAAACCCGAAACACCAACACACCAAAAGCGCAAAATAACGCAACCGCTCTTGACGTACGAATCGTCCGAAACAGAGAAAACCAACGAGTGCGAGCGTCTAATAATAACATCCCCACCAAACGAATGACGCGGCCCATCACCAACAAAAGAAAACATATCACCATGTACGTCTACTCGCGTCTCGCCCCTCTCCCCCCCCCCCCCGGTCCACACCGGAGTTGGAGCCCACTTCATTGGCCATCAATAAAAGCAGGCTCCATGTCCAGTATGTTGCGGTGCGCTTTTTGCTTCTCGCGCATTTTCTCGATGCCTGCTTTGCTTCGCACGGCTCGACCACTCAGCGCGATTTCTCGGTACGCCCGGCAGTAGTCTCGGGTGCGAGATAGTTGATGCGCACATCGATTTTTCGATGTTGTCGTGCAAGTGTTTCGGCACCTCGTCATTTATCTCCCGCCGAAACTTTTGCTTGGACATGCCCCAGGAATACTCGATTCCCACTCCAGCCACCTCCGGATGGCATTTCGGGGACAACAATAAAATATGCCCCCGGCTCTCCACCACATGCTGTAGCGCGGTCCTCTCGTTCTTGAAGTCTGGCAACTTGCTCAGGATTGTCTCGATGTTCAGCTCTGGGCTGACGTTTGCTGCTGCCGACATCCCAGGCTTCCACCACCCTCGCTCCCACAGTATCTGCTTCTCCCCCTTGGGCTTGCCGGCGTACCCTTCCTTGACCTTGACCTTGGCCGTACGAGTGGCGCGTGTTGTCGTGTCGTGGCGTGGGGCGTCCCATTCGTAAAACGGGGGGGGGCGGTATCAGACGCAAACGTCATGGTTTGCGTGTCGCCCACTTTCAGCTTCAAGTCAACCTTCATTGCCCCCCTGCTGAACTTGGTGCTCCATTTGCCGTCGGCGAGGTACATCACCGCCTCCTCAGGCCCCAAACACCCCTCCGTCATGACGGAATTCCGCAATACTTTCTGCTTACCCCCAAACCTAACGTTCATGTTGGACACATGTAAACCATCCTCTCGCTGCCGCGCATGCCCTGACAAATGATCCACCTCACAGACTACTTGTACGTCGGGTTCCAGCAGTTCGAGGACGTCCAGCATGTCTTCCACCTGCTTCTTGAACTCAGGGTACCCCCAGAACCCACCCTTGTTTTTCCCAAAAACAAGGAAACGCAGTCCAGGACTTCTGTCCAGGGCTTCTTGGCCGCGGGTGTTGCGGACCGAGTTCACCATCTGCAGCTGTTCGTCCGTTAGTGGCAAACCAAATCCATGCGTTTCATCCTGGAAACCTGACACCATCTCTCCGGGGCCCTCCGACTTTTTTCGCAAGCCGCTCACTCCCTGTACCACCCATTCCTTGCCTTCGCGAGCATATGCTTTATACACACTTTCGTCTTGACCGATGTGGCGCACCTTCTTGCCACACCTACACTTGTCTGGTGTATGATGCGCCTCACAGGGGACAGCGGCGGCAGCATCGGAGCGAACGCTGTAGTGCCCACCTTCTGGCCCAAGTTCAGCGCGGAGTTCGTCGAATCTATCCATCGAACCACCATCTGGAAGCAGGTCAACATGGAACTCGATGCACGCCTTCCCACCAATCTCGCAATCGTACACCTCCGCGTAGAAAGCCTCCTCGCCTGTTTCTTTTAGGGCGTCGAGCTGCGCTAGCCGCTCCGATGATACTGACGCCCGTTCCACGCGCATCCACAACGGCTGCCGCAGCGCAAGTTTCCGCTTTTGCTTGATGTACTCGACGCGGCTCTCAACCACATCTTCCCTCTCGTGGCCGTCGGTGTAGAACGACTGGGTGGCTCGCTGGTACTTGCACCCCAAGCGTACCATCCACGAATGGATCGTACACATCGAGATGGGGAAGCTCAGCTTGTACGAGGCGAGTCTGCTCATGTTTCCACCCTCGTTCACGAACAGCTTTTCGTTGACGAATTTGTGCACCATCCGCACGGTGAGGCGCTTTTGCGCCTTCATCCATGTCATTAGGAGAAGTTTAAGGTCTTCCTCCGACATGATCCAGTCCCTCTCATGCATACCCTTGACGCTGGCCGGGAAGCCGCCTAGCTTTCGGAAGTCAACGACCCACCGCAGAATTGTCGACGCTGAATACGATTCCGTCGTCGTCGCCACGAGTGCCGCGATCTGCAGGAGCGAACTCTCATGACGAAGACGTGACGATTTGTCCATCAGAGCAAACACCGTTTTGTTGGCTTCCTTAACTCTCGCCTGCCGTCGGTGTCGGTGTTATCTTAGGATCACCTGCCCTCGATGTCACCTTGGCAACAATAGCCTCGGCCTCCTGGGTGTGTTTCATCTGCAGCTGGTCACGAGACAGTTCTCTCTTAAGTACCTCCAGCGTGGTGTACGCCTGATGCCACAAACGGTTGCCCTGCGCGTCGGATACCTTGCCCCCCAAGCCGCCTTCTCGTCCTCGGTTTGACCGCTTTTATCAGCCGCCTCGTCACCTTGGTCTCGATTGGCGTCCGCGAGCAGAGTGTCGATCCGATTTGACGCCAAGGCCCTTTGGAGGCGCGCGATGTGATCGAAATTAGTGGCAATGACCCCCTGAAGCTCGTAGATGCGGTGGCTGAGATAGCGGGCACGCTTGGCAAAGTTGTTTGTTAAGCTTCGCGGTTCTCCCCTGCAGACCCCGCACAATGGAACGCCTCTGTCGAGCAGACAAGCACGTTGCCGCCATGAATTGTGCGCGGGTCAAGGTCGAGCCGCACTTGCGCTGACGCTTGAACTGGTTCGCTTGTGCGCAGTTCAGGTAGCCGAGACTGTTGAGAGATTTCCCTGTGGGGGTGTTGCGGGCGGTTGCAAGAGGGCAGGGGGGTTGTGTGAGGTCTCAATGCAAATACCAAGGCAAGCAGGCGCGCAGATTGCACAGTACGTACAGACAGCGGCACGAGTGGTGTCAATATCGACAGTACGTACCCAGCAACACTGACAAACTTATACGAGGTTCCAGGTACGTGCTGCCGTATGCACAAACTCGTGCAGAATCGTACGTATGGTGGGCGCCCGCACTTAGAAGTTACTCGCTGAGCTTGTTACGTATGCGCTGGTGCCTGGCGCCCATGCAAGAGTGACCGTGTCGGTCGTACATGCCTGCATCACCTTGTACGACGAAGAGGGTACGATCGGTTCGCATACACCAGTACAGAGGTACCACTCTGGAGGTGAATGTAAGGACCATTCGATATTTATTGCGATACTTAGGGTTTAGATTCATCGTGATACAAAAGGCTCTCTTCTTTCCAGCCCAAATTTGTACTCATACATACGAACAGTGCTTGCACGCGGACAAGCAAAGTATCCTGCATGCCAAGATTGCACCATACCGTGGCTTACAAGCAGAAGAACATCAGTACGCGTTCAACCCAATGCACGACCGCTGCACCAGTACTGTACGAGGACTAAAGACCCGTACGTACGTACTCGTACCTATACTCGTGCTCGCACAAGGACGTACGGCGAAAGACACGAAGATATGATCGCATACAGCAGTGCATACGTACCACTTTGGACGATAATGTAAAGACTGTCTTGTATCCACGTTATATACGAAACAGTCCTTACATTCCAGCCCACATTGGTACTACTGTACGTACAGTACTTGCACGCGCAGAAGGAATGCACCCAGCACGTCAAGATCGCACACTAGCTTACACGCAGAAGAGAGACACCAGTAGGCGCACAACCCAACGCACGTGTAGACAGCAGCACGACCACTGTACGAGTACGAGTGCAAGCACGAGTAAAATTGCGAACAACTCGTAAAACGAAAAGAGCATGCTACGATACCAAGGTTCACGTACAGCAGTACATATACCAATCTGGACGAAAATATAATGATAATATGATCTTCACTATAGTACACAAACGATATTTACATTCCAGTCCATCTTGGTCCAAACGGACAAAAAACACAGCACAAAAACCACAAAAAATGCGATTCAAAATTTGGTATCCGCGAACACGCAAAGCGTGCGGCACTTGCCTGCTGGTAGCTCCGCAATCTCCGCCGCTGGAGTCGACCCTAGCACACGGTGGACCACGTCAGCACTGGCAGCCACGCCCCTCACGCTGTGTTCCCAGCTGGCCCTGAAGGCATCGCTAGCCTCGAGAGCCTCCTCATGGGAATCAAATCTGCTGGACGTTTTCCTAACCGATCGCTTTCCTGTCGCTGGAGTGAAATTGACCCAGAGCCTGTGCTTCCCAGACCCACTCTCTACGTAATGGCGGACGCTGGAAGTCTTCAGCCGGCGGGTGCTCGTGTCCGTACTCGTAGGCGAGCTGGGCGCCATGTTTTTCGCGCTCGTATAGGTGCTGGCGTGCGCTTGTTGCACGAGGTGGGATGTGGGATGGGTTGCTTTGTCTCGAGTTCAATTTTTTTTTATATATTGCGCCGCATAAAAAAACGGTTACAAAAAGACGTTTTCATCTGAAAAAGCTCAATAAACTACTCGAAAAAAGAAAGCATTGTGCGATCGTGCCCAATCAACACACAACATAGACGTGCATGACCGCTTTGATTGGCCGATCAAGAGGATATGATCAGCTCTGGCTACTTCGTCGTCGTTCATGAGATATGAACGCGCGAACAAAAAAGCTGCTCTTGGCCAGCCCAGCTCGTAAGATGTTTTGGATGTGGTCGATGGGTCACCTTTTCGTTTTTTCGCCGCTGTTTTGTTATTTTTTTCGTGCCTAGTTGAGCGTGGGACTGATCGCGGGAGGGTGGACGTATTTTCCGCTCGAGACCTCGATAGCTGCAATACCGTTGCTGTTCCGCACGTGGCGCTTGAGTTCTCCCTCCGCCCACCCAAGACACCCTGAGAGTGATAGCTTCCTATCCTGCGCCACCAAAAAGAAGAAGAGGCTGGCGGCGGCGCGCACGCGACAACGCAAACCTTCGCTCTCGTCTACGCGCGTCGCTGTTTGTCGGCTAGGCGTTGTATGACGCGGTGCGTTTATTCTAGGTTATTCCGAATTCCTTTTTGTTTGACAACAAATACGCCGTGTCGAGATAGGACACAGACACGTTTTTTTTTTTCGAAATCAAATTATAATTAATTTTCGGTGTCTTGGTGTGTGTGTCACGTGTGAACTGCTGTAAACCAACTTTCGACTGTCTTGTGTACCCCGGCCCTCACGTGTCGATCTGCTGTTTCAGTGAGCGAAATGGTACTGACCGAAATCAATTGGAAATCGAACCAGCTGTAAGTATTATCGTCTCGTCGACCCTGGTGGCATCCAGGGGAGTCTCTGGCCAGTAGTCAATCGCGAGGGAAATAATGGAAAACGCGCGCGGTTCACGCAGCTTGCAAAGTTGAGTATCGACCGATCTGCCGATCGGTTGAACTCACAGCTGACGTGCTTTCCTAGTTTATTATAAAAAAAAATAAAATAAAATATAAATTTTATTTCCAAATAACGAATTTTAGCGTTCCCCGTTAAGATGAGCCCTAAGGTAACACAAACCACGATCGGGGGAAAACTAGCCCACTCTATGAAGTCTATATATACGTATTACAAACTAAAACAAAAAAGAAGTGATGGGGGGGGTGAATTACGACCCGCGGCCTTCAGCTTGATGCTGATTGGTGAGTTGGTGGGTTACGTAGTTGACAGCTATTTGTTGCGCATAGTTAAAAGCTTGGTGCTGATTGGTGATCACTTACGTAGCTTGGCGCTGATTGGTGGGTTGCGGGGTCACATTTCCCGCAGTTGCGTTTTACGTAGAGTCGAGCTTGGCTCTAACTGGTAGGTCAGTGTTTCATTTTTCCGCCGTATTTTTCCATGTTTTGTTGAGCTTGGCGCTGACTGGTGGGTCACTTTTTCCATTTTCCGCCGTTATTTCCACACTTGGTCGAGCTCGGCGCGGATTTTTTTTTTGTCACATTTTTTTTTTTCCACTTTTTTTTATTCTGATTGAGCTTGGCGCTGATTGGTGGGCCACAATTTCCGCCGTCATTTTTTTTTATTCTGATTGAGCTTGGCGCTCATTGGTTGGCACGGTTACCGTTTCCCCCCGCTTATGGTCGATGTTTATAGTTCGAGCTTGACGCTGCCTTAAACGAGTAGAAGCTCTCCATTCTCCACCAGATCTCTGTTGTAAAATTCTGCTCGTAGGTATACTCGCGCAACAATAGTTGCGAGCGATGACGTGTCAGGCCGCGACGAAAGAGACACTGGTTGTGATAAGGTGTCTTGGATGTGGTCGATGGGTCACCTCTTCGTTTTTTTCGCCGCTGTTTTGTTATTTTTTTCGTGCCTAGTTGAGCATAGGACTGATCGCGGGAGGCTGGACGTATTGTTCGACAAGGATGGAGTCGACGACGTTGAAGTGCGATATGAAGGGCTGCAAGCTCGCGGAACTGACGAATGGGGTCACCAAGGTCCTCACGATACCGGTGGGTTTAACTGCTGCTAGTCGTCTCTTGTCTTGGGCTGTGACCTGGTTGACTACTAGTCGTGGTGTACTAGTAGTTATCATTAATAGTCGGCAAGGTAAATACTGCAGAGTTGTTAATACTTGCGCGCGGTGATCTGCGGGATTCCGCGTCGTCGTATCTGACTGGTGTGTTCCGTGGATCGGCGTGTGTGTTTTGTTGGTGAATTCTACGGTGTGTCAATTAGGTGGCTTACTTTTTCGCCACCCAACTGATAAGTCGCGGTGATTCCCAGCCAGCCCACACCTTTTCTTTACCCTTGTCAGTCTTCCGCCACCTACAGCCACATGTACGGCGTACCTGCAAGGATCCAGAGTGAAAAGGCTACTGTACCGGTAGTATTTTATACCATAACTCATCATTTTCTCACTCCTTTTTTTTCTGGTTGATTTCTTCCAGACAAAATTCCTGTGAATCGAGCATGGATAGGAGTTGGGGTTATAGGGTTATTTTTGTTTGGTTGAGGGTAGGCTTACCTTTGCATAATGCTGGAACCTCATGCGGGCCTAAACACGAATTCTCATCATCCATACTTGACCCTACCAGGTATGTCATAGCGATGGTATTATGGAAAAGGAGTATCAGTGTTTTGTGGTTTTGCTTGGTTGCTTGACCATACATCTTCATTCACGGTGGCCGCTTTCGTTTTCGTCGTGGCCCCTCTGGGAGCCCGCGATAGCGACCAAAACAATGGTTGGTAGCTATGGTGTTTATCAACCATTGAACCGTCTACGTAGGAGCAGCGCCAGCGCCCGACAGTACGGGCAGGATCATGTCACGCCCGTGCCGCGCGATTCCTTGCATCCTAATTCGAACACCGATTCGTAGGATATCATCCCCCAATAGCGCAGCTGTACTCTTTCTTTTCTTTTTTTTGTCAATTTTCCCCTCGGAAGCCTTATAGTCTTGATAGTCCTGATAGTCCTATTAATAATAGTCCCATAAGAGGGTTCACGTATTTTAGGAGCACGGTGGATGCCACGGGCGAGGTGGCCCGTCGAAGGGAAGGGAGGGGAGGGAGGGGAGGGGAGGGGAGGGGGGGAGGGGAGGGAAGGGAAGGGAAAGTTGCCAACACCGAACAAAGCCTTTAAGGTGGTTGATCTGTTCGGCTTTATGAATAACGACACCCTTACCGTTTTTGTCGAGAAAACCCAGTCTCACCACCCCTCTACGGTATGCTATAGACCGCGGTGTGACCCCTTGACTGGCCGCTTCTGCACTAAAATTGATGTAACGAGACCAAACGAGGCATCAACACGCCCGGAAAGACCGGTGTCCTGTCCGTAATATTTTTGGCCAACGGTAGGCATGAACACTATATGATAGTTTGGCCTTCCCTGGTACAGCTCACAGACGTTACCTTTGGCAGTTGATACAGTTCCACACCTCGGACAGATAGATAGTGATATATCTGATCTGTCGACTGCAGATCATCTAGTTCCCCGCCTGCAGTTGTGGGAGGTTGTGCAGGATCTATCTATCTGCACGGTACAGTTCCAACCCGGGAAGCATGCGCTAGATAATGCGGAATATTCGGGTCCTACCCGGCAACATGAGCTAGATTATATAAGATCGGGAATAGGTCGATAGGTCATCTGTCGTGATGTATTTACATCATGAAATGGAAATGATATGTACATGATCGGTCGAGAGTGTGCAATATTGTTCATGTAGCCTGCGCGGAAGGGGTATGAACTGCTGAACTGTACACGACCAGGCAATGTTGTATTTGATTTGATTGACCAATGCCCCCCCCCCCCCCCCCGGTGCTCTGTCTCGAAAGGGATGATTGGTCAATGGCCATATGACTACGGCGAGCAATAGCAACACACAAGTACTCCCCACTCTCTACCCCTTCCCCTCCCTCGATTCCTCGTGTTGGTGTTTGTGTTTGCGATATGCTTCCCTTTTTCAGCGTATGCGAATGGTACGAGGAGAGCTTGTCCGGGTGCAGAATGGGGCAATAGTGGACCCTTCGAAGATGAGAAGATCGGCACAGAGGAAGCTTGGGCATACGTACGCCGTGGTGTACACCGAACCAGACTCAGAAGATGTGAGATGGATTCCTCGTGACCCTCCAGGACATTTATACCGTACACTGTATACTCTGTACCAGTATCTCAACCACGGCTGTGAGTTGGCTACTAACTACGTATAAGTCGCCGAGTAATTTATTGGTTGCCTAGCAGAGTTGGCTGGCTATGATACGTCGCCCAGAAGTTGGTAGCGGATTACTGGCTCGTAGGTTGTGACGCCTTTCTGCATGCACTTGGTATCGTTCTTCATGTTCGAGTTTTTGTCGTTGATGCTCTTGTTCTTGATGTTATTGTTGCTGTTGAAGTTTTTGTTCTGTTGTTTTTGTGCTTGATGCTCTTGTTCTCCATCTTTTCGTCTTTCGTGTTCATACTCGATTTCTGCTCTTCTTGCTCTTGCGCTTCACGTTCATATTCTTCATGTGCGTACTATAGTGTTCACTTGACGTTGGTCTTGTTGCTCGTTCTCTTGTGTTCTTCATAGTGTACCCAATAGTTTACGTTCTGCACGGTCTTCACGTGCTTCGTGTAATCATTTTCGGCAGTCCTCTTGTTCTTGATATCCTTGCGTAACATCGACTTTATTGCACCGACCTTTCATCGGGCATTTCCTTAACCGAAAACAGGACGACGATGAATCGTACGACAGCTTCGAGGACGACGACGACAGCTACGACAGCTACGACGACGACCAAGACTCCTCGGAAGACGACGACGATTCCCCTCAGAGGGGAGGTAGGCCGGGACAGCGCGCGAACGCCCCTCCGGCTAAGAAACCCACGGTCACTAGCGCCAAGAGCTCCAAGAGCATACCAAAACTCCCGTCCGAGGAAGAGAAGAAGGCTACCGCCCAAAAGGAGGCCGCTCGGAAGGCCGCCTTCGAAAAGAAGGCGGCACAGCGAGAGCGGTTTGCGGAGGAGCGGCGTAGCCGGGGCAAAGAGCCAGTCAGGGAGCCGGATGAGCAGAAGGCCAGGTGGGCTATGACTGCACAAAGACCCCGAGTGTGGGTATCCTCATCACTACGAGATTCATAGCTAATACCTATTATTTTGCTTGCTGGTTAATACCTGGTGGTCTTTCTCTCCGAGCACGTAAGGATTATGGACTGAAATCGCCCTTGCTTCTGTTTCCGGCCTATGGAAATCTCCTGGTACCAGAGTTACACAGTAAATGCAGTATAATAGTGTCCCCCTCAATGGAGATAGAACAACGAAGGCTACACAGGCTCTTTAAAAGCGCTACGTAGTACGCTGGAGTTTGTATTTCCACGCTACGTAGCGCGCTGGAGTTTGTGTTTCCACGCAGCTGTTGAAAGCCGTGCGCGTAATGATGTTGGCTAACCCGAATGTCAGTTTTCCCTCCACTCAATGCGGGTTATGTTGAGTACGTGCGCAGGATGATTATGGTCAGAGGTCGATTTCAGTCTGTCTTTAGTGGCACTCGTAAAGCGTGCGCTTCCGCCCCCTTATGTAGAATTTGTTGTGTTGCTTTGCTTTGCTTTGTTTTGCTTTGCTTTGCCTTGCCTTGTCTTGCCATGTTTTGCCTTGCCTTGCCTTGCCTTGCCTTGCCTTGCCTTGCCTTGTCTTGCCTTGCCTTGCCTTGCCTTGCCTTGCCTTGCCTTGCCTTGCCTTGCCTTGCCTTGCCTTGCCTTGCCTTGCCTTGCCTTGCCTTGCCTTGCCTTGCCTTGCCTTGCCTTGCCTTGCCTTGCCTTGCCTTGCCTTGCCTTGCCTTGCCTTGCCTTGCCTTGCCCTTGCCTTGCCTTGCCTTGCCTTGCCTTGCCTTGCCTTGCCTTGCCTTGCCTTGCCTTGCCTTGCCTTGACGTACCCACCCTGCGTTGCGTTCGATTGTCTGGCTGTGTGCAGACGGCCAGAACGACGGGAGGCCGCTCAACGCCCTATGGACGACGACGAAGACGAACGCTTCCCGGGAGACGCTGGTACCATGCAGGAGAAGAACCGCGATCAGGTAAAAACCGACATACCCTCCTCATGTTTTCAAGGCTCGCTGCTGCTGCCGCTCTGCTGCTGCTGCTGCTGCTGCTGCTGCTGCTGCTGCTGCTTCCGCCACCTTCCATGCATGTACTGTTGTACTCGTAGGCAAACCGTGGAAACATTTCTCGCAGAACCGCGATAATGTGAATGCAGACCCTAGTCAACAGTTTTTTTACAGTGAGTGGCTGCTGCTGCTGCGTTGCTTTGGGGGAAGACGCAGGCATACGATTGAGGTACCTCTTAGCACAGCACCCTGATAGCGTAAGACAGCACTACACCTCGGACGATTTTGTCCGCAACTGGCGGGGAGGGAGGGTACAAGCAAACGCCGAGCGATGCGGTCTATGGAAAGATCTCGTCAATATGTTTCCAAAGCCATCGTTCGTTTTTGTCGCGTGTGCCCCCCTTAAGGCATGCTTCCGAGAAATGGGCTCGGAAATTCGTCCCAGGGAGTGTGATATCTTATCACCAGGGTGTGATAGTGTCATACGGTAGCACTTCCGACTGACGGGGCTCCTAAATTGGGGAGCTACCCTACGAATATTCATGTTTTACAATATTACTGGTGGTGCACCTACTTTATATAGGTAATGGGATTGTTCATCTTTCATTAGTTTTGGGTCATTTTGTTGGGGTGTGTCGAGAGCCCCGAAGTGAGGAGGTTTGACAGTTTACAGCAGCAGCAGCAGCAGTAGGAGGTAATACCGCGGGCGTCTCGACAAAAAGAACAAAACCTTAACCCACGCCTAAAACGGTCATAATGAAAGACAAACCAGTGCGGCGGGATTTCTGGATGAAATTTCATACAGCGACTTCTTTTTCGTATTATGAATAGGCAACCAGGTGCTTGGTTTTATTTGATTGTGTTCCCCCCCCCCCCCCCCCACCCCCCTGATGCCTCGTCTCGAAAGCGATGCGTGGTCAATGGGCAAATGACTAAGTCAAGCAATGAATGAATAGCCCCCCCGCCCCCCCCTCCCTTATCTGGGTCTCGCCCTTCAAGCGACTCACCGAACACCTGACGGCGCTTCGCGCTTGGTGCAAGAAATGTCTGCCTGGTCGATGAAACCCCGACGTGCTCCGTCCCGGCATTGTAGGGATGCGAGGGTTCATAGTCATACAACTACAGTACGGCCATGCATGATATCGAGTACATCCCTCCCCCCCTGTCTGTATGGGTGTCGCAAACGGATAGTGGAGTGGGTGTCTGTCGGGAAAGTGTGTCTCGTCTTCTTCCCCTGTCTACTGTCTACCCCTGCCACAAAAAGCGTCGGACGTGAGATCCCTGGGCAGATCCCTGCCCTCACGCTTTTTTTTCCCGGGGATGTTGACGCAGGCGGCCTCGTTCTCTCGATCTCCAGGCGGCTATTAGTCCCAATACGGTTGCTGCACTGCTGCTGCGGTTTCTGCATGGAGGGATGGCCTGCAATAAGTTGACCCTACTGGAGCCAAGCCTGGCACGTAGCTAGAGGGTCAGGCCGCGAGGGAATTCGACCCGCTTAAAAAGCAGTTTTGAAGCCTGTCCAGCTTGTATTGTAACAGCTTGAGAAAAGCAGTTTTGATTAATACGTTTCTCGTTTTGTGTGAAAAGTATTGTGGCGGTTTCGTGTTTCGTGTCGGTTTTTCTAAAAACAGCGTTGGCGTTATTTGTTTGTTTCAGATCGCTCGGATGGAGGCGGCTCAGGGAATGGGCGGCGGCGAACGACCACCGAGAAAGGAGTCAGAAGGCTTATGTGGAGGTGAATAGGGGGGAGGGTAGGGGAGGGGCGCTTTTTCTTGTTACGGCAATGTCGGTTTTGAAGCAGTGCTGCCACACACGGTACCTGGTATTTACCGCTTACTCTAGACCGGAAATATGTGGACCTTTGGCAGCTCGGTAGAGGTCGACGAATTGAATATGAAAGATGCCAATAATAACGTAAGACTCACTTTTGGCGAGACGCTGACAACTTTTGACAAGGAAAGCATGCTCAACGGCGAGCGTTACACTAAATCGTACTGCCTACCAGATACCAGGTATGGATGGATGGATGGATGGATGGATGGATTACTCTATACTTGAGGGTGTTCAAGGACGGTGTCGCAATAAGGTTTCAAGGCTTGCTCAGATTCTCACGGGTGACCATAGTAATCATGACCGATGGTATACACGAACACCTTGATATCACGGTATTTTTTATGAGGATATTTGGTCCTGATTACATTGTTTTACTATCGATAGGTTATCCCGCAAGAACCTATGTTTCTTGTTGGCGGGGCCATACTCTTGATCAAGTGTATTGTATGTTGTGTCTCATTCTCATTGGGGTTTACAGCGTTAACTGTTGCATGTTGGCGGCGGGAGGAAAGACTCTAGGTGGAGCGAAGTTGTACCTTCTAGCATGTGCACTTATTGCCTACAGTACATATGTGTGTCTTGGTATTTCATGGACTGGCTGCACTGGCTGATTGTACGTGGTACTTCTGGAGTTATGAGAGATGTTGCTGCCTCCGCAGCCCGCAGTTGCCTTGGTCGTAGTTTCGCGACTGGGATGTGTCACGCCGTGATGTACGCCCACGCTGGGGTCAAGACGCCTACGGTTGGGTCGATACGCCTTCTGTTGGGTCCGTAGGTCTCCTAGGTATCATTACGTCTGTTGCTCATATCATGATGTCTATGAATGCTGTAGTGCCTGTCATGACGTCGATGAAGTGCTCAGATCAGTACGATGTCTACACTGTCACTGTTGGGCCAGTATGACTAATGTTGATGAATGCGTCTACTGCGTGGATAAAACGTGTACGGTACTGTTTAGATCAGCACGTCTACTGCTTCGATCGTCATCAAAACGCCTGTCGATGTTTGATGCCATCGGATCTATGAACATGTATGTATAGTATGGCCACTATTGCTTTCGACACTGTCCTTGCGGTCATTATGCGCTCTCTCTCATATACACGCCTGCGGCTACGGCTATGTTGCTGCTGCTACTGCACTAACCTCCGCGGGACTTGAGGGGGGAAGGGTAGGAGTGACGATAGAAACTATTGTAACTATTGCAGCATCGCCCACTGCTCGTCGATCGGGCCGTTGAGTCGGGCTGTGGGCTGGCTGAGTGTAAGTCATCCACTAGTTATTAGTTGGCTAGATTAGTTGGCTAGTTGTTACGGTTTGATGCGTGGGGTACTTTGTGGACTTCTGACGCGGCGCGTTTCTACAGTAGCTCGTCCTGATCTCGAATCGTGTGTATGTGTTTTTATGTTTTTCAGATACCTGCCACGTACTAAGGTCAGTCAGTGGGCTTACTGTGCCACACCACTCATAACTAGTTATTACGGGGGACCACAGTTAATAGGACCTACGGTACACACAAAAATCTATATATTTATCTATTTTGACTAACAATATTTGGTCGTAGTTACTATTAATATGGTCCCTTACCGTAATACAACTAATGACAACTACCGGCAACTGAGAATTTTCACTAGAGTCACACACAACCCTACTGTTGAGGGTAACATGATCATTGTACAACTAATGATAACAAAACCTCCCACGTGTTTAGATGGGAACTACCGTAATTCATTTAGTAATTGATGATTCGAGCTGTGAATTAATTAGTTTTTTTTTTGTCTCTGAAGACTAATGTTGCTACGTTAACGAAAAGACGAAAAGAACGGAGCACCTTCTCGCTTACTTTTTTTTTGGCCTTGCCGGCCAAGTTACCACAATACTATATACTGTAGCAACGACACCCCTCGTGCACCCCTCACGGCGTTACCTTCGGCCGCCTGCGCCAGGCGTCCAGGAAGCAACAAGACAAGCACAGAGTTGACCAGCAGACCAGGCAAATGGGCAACAACCTCCACGACCGCAAGAAACTATCTCCGGACGATCCCGACAGCAGACAGGCTCCTAGCAAGTGAGGAACCCCCAAGGGCGTTTTCGATTCTCCGGGAACGCCGTGGCGTGTTTTGCTTTTGTCTGGTCGAGTTTTTAGGCTTTGCTGGTGACGCCGCCATCGTAAGGGTATTGTGTATAGGGTAGGGCGTGGGGGCATTAGGACGTACGTACGTACGTACGTACGTACCACTTACCACCCTGGAAAAAAACGTAAGGACCGTTCGGTATGCGCATTTATGTGCAATGGGACCTTAAGTTTGCGACCGGAGTGGCATTCGGAGGCCCAAGTACAGTACAGAGTACACGATTTTATAGTAATATCTCATGGGTGAAGTAGCTGTGTTTGGTTCGGTTATAAGTGTTTACGTTTAATCTACCTGTACGGAAGAACATAGTGTTGAGGTTTAAGGTAACTGAACGGAGAAACATAGTGATGAGGACCAAATATGCCTAGTAAAATACTGTACTATACAGGTTTTGTGAGTATGATGGACCCTGATTACTATCCCCCCCCCCCCGTAATAGTGGTTCGATTGGGTTACGGTGATAGGGTCAGGGCCAAGGTTGAGGTAGTCATGTTCGATTGAGTATGGGTTATAAAGGTTCGTCGCTTTGTCCCTTGTGCAGGGTCCGCCAACCATAGTGTGGAATACCTGGTACAGTCTAGTCTAGTGATGTACCCATTGTTTTAAGACCATCCAGTTCAAGGCAGTAGTGGAGATAAAACAGGTAAATCGGCATATCGTTAGAAAAACCTACTTGCATTTCGTAGGGGATCATTTTTTTTTCGTATTAAAAGATGATGCTCGTGCCATGTTAGAGATGAAACGACCTTTATTACTGCAGCTTATCACGGGGTCGTGTTGAACATGACCATGTGCACCACCACCACTGTAGCGAAGTGTTTTTGTTTGGTTTTATTCATGCTCCGGCGGATTGGTGCTGTAAGAAGGTCCATCTATAGCTTCAGCTCATCACGGCTTTTGGTCGGCGGTTTGGATTTTTGTTCCGGTGGTTGGGTTTGGCAGAGTGTCGTGTGAGAGTTTTTTGTTTTTTGTAGGGGTGGGATGATGGTTGTAGGGGTGGTGGTGTTAATTATAGAGTAGTTAGTGTTGGTGGCGGAGGCGGTGATGGTGCGGGTGATGGTTGCAATGGTGGTGGTGAGGTGATTGGGTGGATTCTGAGCTTGGCGCAGGTGTTGTTGGTGTAGTCGATGACAGTGGTGGTGTTGCTCCTGGTGGCGGTAGCGCTGGTGGTGCTGGGTGTTAGGCTGGAGATGGTAGCGGTGCTGGTGCTGGTGCTGCTGGGGGGCTGACGGAGGTAGTAATGGGGTTGGGAGGGATTTTGGGATATTGGTGCTCCAGGGCGTCGCGGTGAAGCTAGACACGATGGCACCGCCTTAGCACCGCAACAAACTTTGCGTGGAGTTTTTTTGTTTTACCCTTTTGCGATTGATTGCACTCCTATATCGGGGCCAATATTTCTTGGAATTAGAGTTAGATGTACATATACCAGGTATATAGGTATGTGTCTATATTTTTGATCATCGCTTTTACTTTCCAGTTTAACTCGTAGGACGTTTTACCCTACCCTCAGTGAGTGATCTTCTGGACGAGCCGTGGTCACAGGTGTCTTTCCTTCTTCTCTCTCCCCCGGTACGTGCCTTCATTTTTATCGCGCATAGGGATCAGCATTCCCACTGCTCGTCGATTTTAATCGATTGTTGCTAACTCACGCTCTCGCGCTTTCCGCTTGCCAATGTTTATGCAAGAAATAGTTCTTACGATGTATGCACTCGGTGAGACTTGGACCCACGCGATTGATCTTTAGCCTGGATGCGGACCAGCTACCCAGTCGTCGGGGACGCCGGCTATATATGCGGTACTGTAGCGAAGCGGTTTGCGCCTGTCCCCCCCTCGTCCCCGTGTTCCGCATTTGCCGTCCCCTGTCCCCGTTCTCTTGTATTCCGTCCCTTGTCCTTTTCCTGTTGTCTTGATTTCCCTTGACCTGTCCGCATTCTTTTGGTTTTCCATCCCCTGTACCCGTTTCACTGGCTTTCCGACCCGTGTTCCCGTTTTATTGGTTTTCCGTCCCCTCTCCCCGAGTTTTTGGTTTTCCATCCCCTGACCTCGTTTTGGTGGTTATCCATCCCCGGACCCCGGTTTGTTGGTTGCGTTTCTTTGCATCGGCACAGGGAGGAACCAAAGGAAGATGAACGCCCGAAGCTTGAGCGCGGCGAGGCCCAAAAGGACCTTTCGGTGAGTTCGATAGGGGAGAGGGGATGGGGTGCGGTCGGTAAGTGGGATGCGTGTGCTGGTTGTTAAAGTCGTCCTACGGTAGGGATTACAGATAGGGTTTGCGCTTTCGAGGCCAAACATTTAGGGGTTGCAATCAAGGGTTGCGTTTTCGAGGGCAAAAGTTTTGGGGTTGCATGCAACTATAGGGTTGTTGCACTTTTGAGGCCAAACCTTTAGGGGCTGCAGTTAGGATTTGCACTTTTGGAGGCCAAACCTTTAGGGGTTGCACGTTTGAGGCCAAACATTTAGGGGTTGCAATTAGGGTTTGCACGTTTGAGGCCAAACATTCAGGGGTTGCACTTTTGAGGCCAAACGTGGTCGACTCGCAACCCTACCCCTAGGGTACCGGTATACCACTACCACTATTACTATCACCACTATGCCCATAAATGTAAGGAACGTTTCGGTTGTTGTTAGTCATACCCAATCGATCTTTACTTTCCATGACAAAAGTGACATTGGTACCTGGTATGTTCAATGCGTGGAAGCTGAAGGCGGTGTGTTGTGGTGCCGGGTGTCGAGTTGTTTTGCTGTCGCTCGTTCGGGTGTGTGTGTGTTTTACGTTGGTTTGCTTTGGATTTTCGTTGAAAATAGTCCCCAAGTGTTTGCGCTGGATTTGTTGCGGCACGATACCAAGATGGTACCTGGCACAAGTTTTAAATACCGTCTTCCTTGCGGTTTTCTCTCCTGGTGATATCGTTGCAACTGCTGTATCTTATCATCATAGCCTGGCACTCTAGCATGTTTGTAACAACGCTGTGTTGACGCGGGTATGGTCACTGCAATAACCTTGTAATCCCGTTGTGATATTGACATCACAACACATGCTGCAGCACTCTTGTGACAACACCCTGTTTGACAACACTTCATCACAACACTCTTTTTTACTGACAGCATTCTGTGACTGACAGCACTCTTTGACTGACAACACTCTTTGACTGACAGC
Source organism: Macrocystis pyrifera (assembly GCA_031763025.1). NCBI lineage: Eukaryota > Phaeophyceae > Laminariales > Laminariaceae > Macrocystis > Macrocystis pyrifera. Next base: position 582,730 of record JASSKH010000045.1, read on the forward strand.
ACTCTGTGGCTGACAGCACTCTGTGGCTGACAGCACTTTGTGGCTGACAGCACTCTGTGGCTGACAGCACTCTGTGGCTGACAGCACTCTTTGACTGACAGCACTCTTTGACTGACAGCACTCTTTGACTGACAACACTCTTTGACTGACAGCACTCTGTGGCTGACAGCACTCTGTGGCTGACAGCACTTTGTGGCTGACAGCACTCTGTGGCTGACAGCACTCTGTGGCTGACAGCACTCTTTGACTGACAGCACTCTTTGACTGACCACACTCTTTGACTGACAGCACTCTGTGGCTGACAGCACTCTTTGACTGACAGCAGTCTGTGATATGCTTGTCTGACAACGCTCTTTTGACATGATTTTCTGAAAACACCCTGTGACACGATTATCTGACAACACTTTATGACAACACTCTCAAGGGCGCGGAGGACGGCGGGGAGGAGGTAGCCGCGGACACACCCGAGGAGATGGATAAGGAGATGAAGGTTAGCATTGCTTGCGTTAGACTACTCCTTGCGCCCTCGTGCTCTTTTGGTCCACAATCAAGTACACGGTGGGTATACATACATGTACTGCCTTGTTATTTCACTAGAGCCAAAGCTATATATCCCTATTTTTATTGTGTGTAGTTTACCACCTACCAGGTACTGCGTGGGAAGAGTTGCAGAGGGGTTATAGGGGGAGACGTTGTTGGAGGTCGATCTTGAAGTCAACCTCATTTCTTTGTCGCTTACCTTATGCCTATGCCCGATAGTCAGTTTTGGTACCCCGTTTTTCTTTTCTCTGTATGTTTATATCAATCTCAATCTCGATCTCGATCTCGATCTGAATCTCCGTTTTTGATGTCGATCTGAATCTCGATCTCGATCTCGACCTCGATCTCCGTTTGTTCTCGCTCGCCCTTACGAGACAACTCTTGGTGCCCATTTTCTGAGCGCGGTTCGTTTGCGTCTTCCCCCCCGCCGTCACCGTTCTCTGCCCCTTTATTCGGAACGGCTCGTTGAAGATCTTGCAAGACCGCATGGATCAGCTGAAGAAGATCTCGGAAGAGAAAAAGGCGGGAGGCAGGACCATTTCTTCCGTTGGAGGTGAGTGGGGAGCGGGTTGCGGAATCTTGAGCTCTCCTTATTTTTCTTTTTCTTTTTTCTTTTCGGGTCGGTGTGTACCCATTTATATACCATGGATGTTTTCCTGTTGGATAGAAAACCCCTAGTACGCGGGATGGAAGTATCACTAGTATAGTATGACTCACAGCTTGCATGAGGAGAATCCTCGATCTTACAGCTGTTGTTTTTTAATTTTATAAATTTATCTATACTTCGTACCAGGTATCATCCTGATCGGCACCCTCATTAGATCGCCAGCCGCGCAGTTTTTGGTCGTCCCTGTGGTCGGTAGAGTGGTATTATGCAATGGTTGGTTCGATCAACATGCGGTTGGGGTGATCTAAAGTAATTTTTCTGACGTCTTCCTGAAGGGCGAAACTAATGTGTTATTTTCTATTTTCTTTACGAAATTTTGAATTTTCTTCGTCAACTATTGCAGTTGTCCAGAATTAAGTTCTTCAGAGACATTATTTCATCTTAGTACTGCACACACTAAATATGGCCGTCAAGCGTGTCAGCTACAGTAAATCTTGAACCAGCTCCCTGTGAAGACATGCTATATATTACTGCTATAAGTGCGTCTATTAGTCAGTAGGAAATCATTAAGTTTGGTTGCGATAGTCGTACACCTCACCTAAAAACTGACCATAATTGATACGAGCAAACTGAACGCACGAGCGCACACGACCCATGCACAATGCCCAATCCCATAGCCTCCTGTAGGCATCAAGCGAAACATGAAGATACTACGAAAATGCTCTAAGACATACATAACTGGTACCTGGTAACATGTTATTGCTGTAAGAGTATGTACATGGATGATACTGGCAAAATAAGATGTTTCAGGTACAGCAGTAGTTTCTCGGTTGGGGAACCTGTCAAGCCAATTGAAGCCTTGGCCAAAACGTTTTTACCCTTTTTATCCTATGAGTGACATTCGTCTTGCAATGGTTGGTGTTGATGTTGGTGCTATTGCGGGTCAACAACCTGGCGCCACGAGCCACGCGGAGTGCAATCGTTGCGTGGGAGTTTTTTGGGCCACATACCAGGTACCTGGTATGTATGTACGTCTCCCTTAAGATTTACCAGGTATGATAAATGATAAATGATAAATGATGAATGATAAATGATAAATGGTACATGATAAATGATACATGTGAAGCCCTTTAGAACCGGTAGTACGGGCGATGGAAGTATCACTAGTATCACCATCACTAGTATGACACACAGCTATTAATAGCAAGTATGACTTTTGGACGGAATCCTCGATCTCACAGCTGAGGTCTTTATTTTTATTATATAAGTATCCAGCAGCAGTTGTATCACACGCCAGCACTTCGTATGTATGCGAGCTGGGCAAGCCATGAATGCACAATCAGTCATGGAGTCGTATCTCGTGAACCGCTGCGAATTAGGACTTGAAATTTGGAGGCACTGACCCTGACTTATCAGTGCATGTGCGAAAAGTTAAAGTATAGAAACAATTATGACATGTTAGTAATTCGACTCGGACTCGACGAGATATCGGCGAAAACTCAAAAACACCACTACTGTAAATCCAGTAAATATAATCGTCGTTCCCGATCAAGGCGAAATTTGTTGGAGACGTTACTGGGGATACAAGGAGAAGATCGATATCAGTTTCATTGCCCAATTCGTTGCCCATCACGATATATGGCCAAAAACAGTATTTGGTACTTGAATCGAATGTAACGAGAAACATGGTGTTTACTGCGATGCAGCGCTCAGTTTTGCCACTTTCGATCTGAAATTTTAACACCGTATTTGTGACGCCCGCGCAAAGTTAAGTCGTTCCTGTTTGGTTTTTTTTTTTTTTTTTCGCTTTTTTCGTTTGTTTGGAGGAGTTTCAGTCGTGTTCTCTTTTTTTTGTTTTTGTTTTGTTTAGTTTTTTGTGCTTTTTATCCCCCGGCGGATTGGTCGTATCAATCGAACAAAAAAAAAGCCCGGATCGATACGTCTCGGTTGGTGCATGGACGAGCACCGTGTCAAAATTTCATGTCCAACTGCGTAAAATTGGGCGCTGCATGGCCGACCTCCTGAATCGACGGGGTCTTGGCTGGCCCAGCTCGTACTTGCAAGGCTTCTGCGCTGACGCGCATCGCTTTAGTGGAAGCGATCTTTAAAGACCACTGTGAGGGTTGGTCGATTTGTGACGTTTCCTCGTGGTAGCTTACAGGGATCATGTGCACGTACTCGCGCATACACGTACATAAACGCGTATACAACACGCATACACGCACACACACGAACACACACGAACCTCTATAGCAGGCCTGGAAAGTGTCGACGAGGACCAATTCTCCGGGGAGGACGAGGCAAAACGAGAGAGTGTGCCCGCGGATGGGGAGGCGGGAGCATCACAAGGGGGCCGCAACTACGATACCCTCGGCGAGTTCGTCCACGCGGGGGCGGCGGGCGCTAGGCGGAAGCTGCTCACGTGGAAGGTGCATTTCGATCATGAAAAGTGTAGCGACCACGACTTCGGAAGGGACGTGAAAGCTGCTTTTTGATACTTGTTACTGTAACCGCCACGCTTTGGAAAGTAGGAAAGGGATCCCGTATCCCGTATCACCCGTGTCACACTATGTCACACTATGTCACACCCCCCCCGATCGAGTTTCCAGGCTGCTTTTCTAGGCAACCCGGAGACTGCAAACGCCGAGCGTTGTACAATATATGTGGAAAGATCTCGGCGAGGTCTTTCCAAAGCCATAACTTTCGTCGCGTGTGCTATGAGCGCCCCCCTTGTTTTGGAGAAAATCGACTCGAAAATTTTCTCCAGGGGTTGTTTTATCTTACGACCCGTGTACAACCGTGTGATATTATAGTATGATAGTCTAACAGTGTTACACAACTTTGGTATGGAAGTTGCGTTGGATCGTGCAAGGCGTATGTATAACCGGCACGACGTGAGCAGTGGGGTTGTGGAATCTGTGGTTCGAGCTTGCGAAAGGGAAGTTAAAGTTGTGTTTGGGCCTTAAAAAGTGTAATAGCCACGGTTTTATAAATATTTGTCGTTTTCCTTCTTATGGTGTCGTGAATTCCTTCCTGTTCGTTCTCGCCCTGTTCAAGTGTCCCACGCCATGGTTGCTTTGGCATTGCTTTGGCTGCCATGGACGTCTCTTAGCGTCAATCACTCGCAGTTTTTTTTCACGTAGTTCCGGTCACCTCCCAACGTCAGCCCCCTCCCAACCCCCTTCCCCCCCTCCCCCCCGCTCCCCTACAAAACCATATGTTGTTCTTGTTTTTTTGTGATTTCCATCTGTCCTTGTATATTAGAATCGGGTGAAAAATGTGGATATTCCGGCGGCGAAGAGAACTCGGGAAGAGATCGACCTGGATGCCGCTAGGTCTAGGGACGCACATCGGAGGGGGCATGGGCACCACCAGAAAAAGGCCAAGAAGGTCGCGGCACCAGTAGAGGACGAGGTTGGGGCAAAGGTGAGAGTTGTGGGGGGGGGGGGGGGGGCAGGGGAGGGGGGTGTATACATGTACGCATGTCATGCATGGTCGCGGTCGTATGGCTATAGACCGCATCCCTACAATGCCGGGACGGAGGACGGGGGTGGAGGTGTGTAGGCGGTGGCGAGGTTGGTGGTACGGCGTCAACAAGCACCTCGCTCCATGTACCGGTGTAGGAAAGGCTTGCGCTACCGCCGTGAGTGACTCGCGGAAGCCGTCACCAATCGATTGGTACTCGACTTCTGCAAGCGGCGGAATACACGTTATTGTATATATCCTCTGGTACTAGTTAATGTTTGTATACCTGGTCGTGGAGCTAATGCAGTGACTTGAGCTTGTTTGGTTTTGTTTTCGATGACAGCAAAGTGTTCGACGCGTGTGTTCACTGTGAGTTCATACCGCACCTCGAGGTTTTCCCATCTACCACGCCTGCGGTCACTGTGAAAGTACGACTGCCATACCGGCAACATGAGCTAGATCATGAACTGGGGATGATCTGTACATGACCTATAGATGTGCCATTAATAGCAAGAGGAGAGCCACGATGTACATTCTTCATGAGATCACATACAATTTTTATGTGCCCTTTCGAAGGATATACATGGTGGCTTTCTTGCGTGAGATACAGGACCACGGTGAGCAGGATGAGGTTAACTCCTTGGACAGATCATACAGATCATCTACACATCATACAGATCATTCCCACTCATGATCTGCAGATCTTTCATGGTAAATATTTTCTGATCCACGTGATCTAGCCCATGTTGCCGGGATGGCAGTCACATAATGTGCATCATCTGGAACATGTCTCCTGGATTGAATGCGTACTATGCAGATGCCGCACACCGTATCACATGAGCACACCATAGGATCTACAGGTAGATGATCTATCTGTAGATGATCTGTCACATGCGCAACGATTTTACGAAACAAATACGGTCATACCAACCTGATCGAAATATATGGCACATATGGTACGCGCGATCGAAGTACGCGTGACATGCAGCTTTCGCAAATATTGAGCTTCGACGATATCCTCGATGTGACAGGTGAGGCCAAATCTACAAAGGTATTACCAACACCAGAGACACCAGAGACAGCCTGCAGAACAGTACGTAGTAGTAGTCGGGTCCGTTCCACAATGGTTGATCTCTCCCTACGTTAAAGGGTGTGGGTGCTACAATGATCAATGGTTGACAACTATGGTGTTATCAACCATCTGTGTAGTGTAGGAGCTACAGAGCAGCGTCAGCGCTCAGCAGCAGTACGGGAAGGTAGGATCATGTTGCATCAAGCCGTGCGGTAGGGCTCCTTTCATCGTATCATTGAAATGCTGCCGTAACTCGGACGCCAAGTTGTATGGTCCCCTAGTGATGCATCGGCCGTTGCTTTAATCGCCACCTTGTATTGCTGGGCTGCCCCTCTTAACTCCCACAAGAGGGATGGACAGCCGTTACTATTGCTGTACCCGCTACTGTTGCCGTTGCCGTTTCCGTTACTGCAAGACTGCTACCTCTAGGACTGCTATTGTTATCGTTACTGTTACTGTTACTGTTGTCGTTACTGTTACGGGTCACCAATACTCTAGGACTGTTGCTGTTATCGTTACCGTTTACCGTGACCATGACCGTTGCCGTTATCGTTACCGTTACCGTCACTATAGCCGTTACCGTTACCGTTACCGTTACGGCTACTATGACCGTTACCGCTACTATAACCGTTACCGTTACCGTTACCGTCACTATAGCCGTTACCGTTACCGCTACGTTACCGTTACGGCTACTATGACCGTTACCGTTACCGTTACCGTTACCGTCACTATAAGCGCTACCGTTACCGTCTCCGTTACCGTAACGAAGGTGGCCGAGAAGGGGGCAAGACACCACCACAAAGCGTTCCACCACAAGGAGGAAGTGCCGGCCGAGGTCAGTCCGTGTTCACCTTGACTTTCCATGCGTACTTCTTTCTTTGTTTTTTCAGCGATCTCTTTTTGTTTTCAACTCTGTTGGCAAGCCATGGTTACATGTGTCTTACCTTTCTCCCCCCCGGTACGAACATGCCTCGATTGACATCGCGCAGAGGGTTGAGCATTTTCATTGCTCGTCGAGCTTATTTATTTTTCTTGCTAACTCACGCTCTCAAGCTTTCCGCGATGAGAAAAAGGCACACTATTATTTTATTTTTATTTTTGGGAAACCGCCAGGATTCAAACCCCGGCCCTCATACTCTGGTGTGTAATCGAGGTTAACCATTGCTGTAGATAATGAGAGGGAGCGACCGGTACCGCAAGGGAGCGGTATGATGTCGCCTACAGCAATTTATGTTCTATGAGGATCTTCCGTCGAGGAGCTGAAGACCTTTTACATCAACCTTACCCGAAAGCCGACTTGAAAGTCAAATTGTATCCTACTCGGGTACGCACTCCCGCTAGACAATCCTATGATCTACACTGGGTGTAGAACAAAAACCTGGCAATGCTTTTATTAACTTGTTAAATACGTCAGCTGTGAGTACGACCGATCGAATGGTTGATGGCACTCAACTTGGCGCGTTGCGAGATAAGTCGGACACGAGCATCGGGCGTGCTTGTTCTACGGTATATTCATTGTTTATAATATTTTGTTTTGTGAATGAAACCTGCGATGTAGTAGTTGACACTCAGTTCCGTACACTCAATGGCCATAAGTCGTTCGCGCGTGTCCTACAGCATGTTCAATCCTCGGTAGGGATGTATTTTGTATAACGCAAAATACGCAACTAACGTGTTGCGTCGGGTAGCCCCTTAGTCGAGGAGCGTGGTTGGTTGGTCAAAATGTGTTTGCCTTGCAAGGTAATAATAACGCCACCCCTACCACACGCAGCACGGGTCTTTATCACTGCTCCGATTGCTTCCGATTGAGGTTACTGTTCCGGTTATGGTTGAAGTCGTTGACCCGGTTGAGGTTGAGTAGCAGTGTTGCGGTTGAGGCCATTGTTTGATTGAGGTCAACTGTTGAGGTTGAGTATCAGTGTTGCGGTTGAGGCCATTGTTTGATTGAGGTCAACTGTTGAGGTTGAGTATCAGTGTTGCGGTTGAGGTCAATGTTCCGGTTGAGATTGAGGTCATTGTTCCGGTTGCGGTTGACTTCATTGTTCCGGTTTAGGCCATTGTCCCGGTTGAGGTCAACTGTTATGGTTGAGGCCGTTGTTCCGGTTCAAGTTGACGTCAAGTATTCCGGTTGAAGCCATTAAGTTGAAATCGTTTCTGTGGTCGACGTCGGTGTTCCGATTGAGAGCCTTTTCCGGTTGCGGTCAGAGGTCGGTGTTCCGTTTGCGCTCACTAGGGTGTTTGCGAGGAATTTGGTTGTGGGTTGGGTTTCTTTCGCGCTGTTTCCTATATATAATAGCGATGCCAACCCACGAAAAATGAATTTCTGTCGAAAAAAGTGACCAAAATGACCTTTTTTTAACCATTCTTGTTGTTTTGGGGAGAAACGCTATGGGTTGGATAACAAACGGGGCGCGCTTTTGATTGGGTAGCGCCTTCGGATTCACCTGTTTAATCAATCAGTTCCTCCTCTTTGTTGGTTTCATTTTTTTCAATAACCCAGCCAAATAGGGTTATGTAGCAAACACCCTCCTGTTTCGGTTGAGGTTGAGGTCGTTGTCCCGGTTGAGGCTGGGGTGATTGCTTGGGTTGATGTCAATATTAGCTACGGCTAGAAGTTGGCCTAGGGCTTGTTTTTTATTTCATTCTTTTGGGAGCGCCATTTTTTTTGTTTCAGCTGAACTCGCAGGAGCCTTGTACATTACTACCTTACGATGTTTCGGGCAGCGTGGTCAGAGGTGTCAACCCTCCCCCCCCCCCCGGTGCAGTACGTGCCTTTTTTTTTTTTCGCTCATATAATCGTGTGCAGCGTTTTCACTTCTCGTCTATTTACATCAATTTTTGCTCACTTACGCTCTCATGCTTTCTGCCGGATGATGCAAGAGAAAGGAACCGAGAGCAATTTTTTCGCCCTGAATGTTTCAATCAAACTTGAACTATTTTGTATTGAAATGGAGCCCTTCAATTATTTCCGGACCACGGGCAGACGAAGTATTCAATAACGTTGTTCAATAGTCCTCGAGATGCGTCTACCTTTCGTTTTGACCCCCCTCCCCCCTCTCGCCCCCGTGCTTGCCCTATTTTTGCGCCTGTAGCAACGCCATCACGTGCACCCTGGGTTCCATCACGCAGCTGGAGAGAAGAAGGTGCCATCACGTTATTAATATTCCGTTAATAGATGGGGTGCAGATGACGACAGATGATGGAGATAACTGCCCTGCACGATCTAGATCCCTTCCGTACACGCAACCAGTCACCGCCCGACCCAAACCAAAACGCCTCGATCAAAATGTTGAATGGTTTAGTAGTAGTCGTACGTATTCGTAGTCGTATGTTTGTTGTTGTTGTTGTTTGTTGTTTGTTGTTTGTTGTTTGCCTTCCTATGCGAACGTGAATTGACCTACTGTATCTCTTTGTCTGACTGACCCTCCCTTCACGATGTAGATGATGCAATGGGGATCTGATTCGTCCGACGTTTGGGTTGTTTTTTGCTCGCTTTCGAAAGTCAACCCGCCGTACGAGAGAGGGGTGTACGTGTATTTCCTCGGGTCATCCTACTGCGTTTTGTCGAGGTTGGTGTTTTTTCTGCCTGTGTTAGTTGAATATCAATTGGCTTGTGATGCTCTGCTGCGGTTATGCTTTCATGCGCGAGAGAAGGCATGTCACGAAGACGAACTATCGACTTCATTTTATCTTGTCAAAACGCACACACAAACTCAACGAACGCAAGCGCGACGCAGCTGAATGACCCCCCCCCCCCCCCCCCCCCCCCCCCCCCTCAACGCTAAAAGCGAGACTCAACTGATTTACCCCCTTCACCTCCCTCTCTTCTCCCCTTCCCCTCCCTCTTGCCTCCTCCCACCCCCCTCCACTGTTACCTACCCCCCTTCGTACGTCCCACTCCCCCGAGCGCAGATCGAACACGGATGGAAGCACCAAAACAGGCAATGGCACGACAAGCGCGAACTGAAAAAGCTTGCGACCAGCTACAACCTGGGTCGATCGAAGTCTCGAAAACGCAAGGAAGCCATCGATAGCTACGTTAGCAGGTCAGTCCCAGGGCAAGTTTTTTTTCTTTCGTACATCCTGGTACGTACGTACCACTCTGTCCGAAAATATTATGATTTTTTTGTTCTGAGATGAGTGGCCAAATATTCCCTATATTTACGGACATTTTGATGGTACAGTAGTGGTCACGCTATAGTGGCGGTATACAGTGTATGCGCCAGCCAACAATATCGGCACTACAAACAGCAGTAACCAACCGGCACTATTTACTCCGCACACTACCACACTACCATACTGGCTACTGTAACGTTAATCCCATCTGTGCAAAGCGATTCCATAGGCACTATAGCGGGCAACCGGCACTATCGAGTACAGAGGGACCTCTACTGTAGCACTCTGTATGGACGGAAATATAAGGACAGCTAGGTGTTCATAGTAAGAGTGGTATGCTGCAACTGTCAACGGAGGCTGAGAGGGGACATGAGCGTAACTGGAGGGCACAGGGTGGGACGGTAGCGAATCCCGATCGATCAACAAAGTCATTCGTACCGCAATCAAGTGTATCGAAACATATCAGAATATAATCTATCACAATCAGCGATGTGGAATTGTAAATTATCGAAATCAGAAGACGTGCCAATATAGTTGGTATATATATATATATATATATATATATATTTTTTTTCATCATCACTTTTACTTTCCAGCCCACTCGTAGGAGGTTTTACCCTCGACGATCTTCTGGACAAGCCGTGGTCACAGGTGTCGTCCCTTCTCCCCCCCGGTACGTGCCTTTAGTTTTTATCGCGCATAGGGTTCAGCATTCCCACTGCTCGTCGATTTTCATCGAATGCACAGCTAACTCACGCTCTCGCGCTTTCCGCGTCAATTTTATGCAAGAAAAAGTCCCTACGAGCATGCACTCGGTGAGACTCGAACTCACGAAATTGGTCTTGATAGCCTCGCGGACCACCTACCAGGCCACCGGGGACGCCGGTATAGAGAGGGATGGTTGTGTCACGATTAATAGTGTGTCAGGCCTGTTGAGGTGTAAACCGTCTTGAATCGTTTAGGACGTTTAGGGAGTGTTGCGAGTGTTGGGAGTGTTGAGAGTGTTACTGCTATTGTTACTGCTAGTGTTGGTGTTGGTGCTAGTAAATCGACCACATATTTTTGTAAAAATAGCGAAATATGTAGGTTTTTGTGTGTGCCCTAGGTCATACAGTATTTACTGTGGTCCCCCGTAATAGTGTTGGTGTTAGTGTCAGCAGTGTTGTGACTGCACGCCCGTCGTGGGGACGATTTACTTGGAATTAGAGTCATATTTACAGTACACTTGCTGCAGCACGAAAAGGGTCGAAACCCGAACTGCTGTTGAATCGGAAGGGCATTTTGTTGCTTTTGGGTACGGCCGTGCCAGGCCATGTGGTATCTCTTGAACCAGTAATTGCTCTCAAACTGGAACGGATAATATATACTGGTATCTGGTGCCTGGTAGCTTGTATGTGTGGCGATGTGCAGCCTTTTCGCTTCTCTCACCAGTACTTGTGTTGAACCGATAGCTCTTCAACCGTATCCGCCACCGAACATCGAAGTGAAACATATCAAGACAATTGTTCTCGATATCAGACACATTAATTTCAGACATATCTCGACTCCAGACACATGGAGGTAAAACAAATTTAAGTGTCGAACTCAGACACCGAAATTAATTATATCGAAATCCAACATGTGAAAATACTATTAATAATGTCGAAGATGTGGTCGAGAACACAGGCCGGATGCTGTTGGTCCTGCTCGCTTTATTGGTTTTACTGACTCTATTCGCGTATTGATTTAATGGGTTCTTGATTGTATCGTGTTGATTGTGTACTCGGAGTGCGATCTTTTTATTTCATGTTGTGTTTTTTGTTTTTGTTTCGTGATATCAATTATATTGTTTTAAAAAGTCGTTCATTTTATTTTACTGAAGATGGTTCGATATTGAGTTTGCTACAACTGGCTGTATCTCGGTTTTGTGCTCTTGTTTGACCAGGCGTTCCCACAAGGTGGACGTTGTAGACTCGAAGAAGTGGAGGGCCGCGGGACTGTGGATGATGATCGTCGGCTTCATTTCCACCTCCTTCTGCCTTATTGTTGGGAACTTCCAGCCAAGGTGATATGTGCTTCCAGCCAAGGTGATATGTGCTTCCAGCCATGATGTATGTGTTTCACCTGGAGGAATTGGTGATGATAATACTGTACCAGTCATAGTTCAGTTCCCTCTGCATTTAGCCCGTCGTCACTATTCAAGCTAGAAAAAAGGAAAGAAACCAATTACGTATAATATCAGGAGCAAAAATGTGACGGCACCGCAGTATCAGTACGCAAGAGAACGGTATAAATTGACATCAGGAGATGTATCCATGGTATTATACGTACATCGGAGCCATAGCACGATGTGGATGGAAGAGCGAAGGACACACGGACCCCATCCCATGACCTATTATGCATTACTGTAGTATTTAACCGCTTACCAGGTATTGTTTTGGCGGACAGAGTGGTGGATGGCATGGCAGGCAGGGAGGGGGGGTTGTACTCGATAAGAGAGATGTACTCGATCTCATGCATGGCCGTAGTCGTATGACTATAGACCCTCGCATCCCTACAATGCCGGGACGGAGCATGTCGGGTTTTCACCGACCAGGCAGACCTTGCTTGCACCAAGCGCGAAGCGCCGTGAGGTGTCCGGCGAGTCGTATGAAGGGTGAGCTGCATCCTGCTAAGAACCGCTTGTGAGGCGGACTTGCATATGGATGACAGCTTCACCCAATGAGTTAGTTTAATTTCCGGTGTGGCCACTTCCAGAGACAGCAATGGGAGTACTATGTGACTGCCTCTTGGGTGCCTTACCTTGAACACTGTGTGATACGATCAATTCCCTTGTGCCTTGTGCAGAGTAAAGGTTATTTTCTTCGCACAAATGATCTATAACTAGACGACCAGCTGTGGGCGACCGCCAAAAAACAAAAAAGAAAAAAAAAGGGTGCCCTTGATGTCTAGCTCACGTAGTGAGCGGCACATTTTACAGTGTCGTTGCCAGCCGACGCCAACCCAACCCATATAATATATATATACTAGGGGGTGGGGAGGGAATCCCTGCTACCAGGCACGAGGCCCCGCATAAGCGCCACGACAAAATAAATAAAACGATACGAGCCAAGGCTTGGCGGGGAGATGAAGGGGTGCAAACTTGTTCCGGTGTGGTCCGCACCAGGTGTTGATATTTTATACTATTACTAGGGGTAGTTGGTATTTAGTCAGGAGAGCGGGTATTCTATGGCTGGTGGAAGTGACAAAAATTGTCGCCTCGCACTCCGCGAAGAGGCCTCAATCGCCCCGCCCCGCCCCCATGGACCTCGCGTGCGTGTGAGGAGACGACCAAGGTGATCCACCGACAGCTGATGGTGCGCTCAAGAAAAGGAAGCTATGATAAGAGTATTTTGTGACGTTTTATCGTAGCCCGGTTCTCCCCAACGAAGAGTGGACGGGTTCGGCAGATAGGTCAAGAGAGGGACCACCAACAGGGTTGTCGAGGAGAGATCAGGAGGGAAACCAATGTAAAGGCGTTCCTCACGATGAACTCTCTTGGACAAACTTGTTGCTGTTGCGCCCCATTTCGCCGCTCCACTTACCGAACTTCATCCGCAACTTGGCGGAGCGCTGCATTATTATATAATCTTGGAAACAGAAATGGCTTCCTCGTCTCGGCATCATTCGTTGTTGGTGTATCAGCGCTGCACAGGTTTGTAAAGAGTCCTGACCCGCCCACCCCCCGCTTGAAGACCTCACTCGGGTCCTTCCGTTGTGTGTACGTGTAAAGCGGCCTCGCTCTAAACTCTCTTCTCTGTATATACGTGATGAGGTTTCACCCGGACCGCTCCGGTCTGCGTCTGATTCCAGAGGCGTCCCTCACTCGAACCAAGTCGGTCTGTATGTATCTGGAAAGGTCTCACTCCAACCCCTCCGATATTGATGCATGCGAAGAGGTCTCACTCGAACCCCTTCGATCTGCATGCGTGCGGAAAGGTCTCACTCGAACCCCTCCGATGCTCCGATTCCAAGCGTGTGAAGAGGCTTCACTTCACCCCCACATGCATGCGTGCAAAGAAGACCTCAACCGGAACTCTCCGCTCGTCATACGTGTAAAGACATTCCTTTCGGACCCCTCCGACATACATGCGTATGTCCCCGGTGGCTTGGTAGGTGGTCCGCGTGCCTGTCAAGATCAATTTCGTGGGTTCAAGTCCCACCGAGTGCATGCTCATAGGGACTTTTTCTTGCATAGAAAATTGATAAGCGGAAAGCGCGAAAGCGTGAGTTGGCTACGTTCGATGAAAATCGACGAGCAGTGGGAATGCTGAACCCTATGCGCGACAAAAATAAAGGCACGTACCGGGGGGGGAGAAGGGACGACACCTGTGACCACGGCTTGCCCAGAAGATCGTCGAGGGTATAAAACCTCCTACGAGTGGGCTGGGAAGTAAAAGTGATGGATAAAAAAATAAAATAAAAAAAAATGAAGAGGCCTCACTCTGGACTCTCCGCTATTCGTGCGTGTGAAGAGTCCGCACTCGAACCCTTCCGCTTCGCATGCGGGCAGAGGCCTCAAAGCCCTCGGTGTGTCATGGGTTGCATAGGCGCCACTGAACCCTCTCCCCACAGCACATATCTACGAGTATCATTTTGTGATGAAGCCTCGCTCGAACCCCTACGTTGGACATATTTTTCAAGAAGCCTCATTCGGACCCCTTCGCTTCGCATGTGTGGAGATAGCCCCCCCCGGACCCCTTCGCTTTGTATATGCGTGTCAGAAGATGAGAGATAACCTCAGACCCCTCCGCGCTTTATGTAGAAGTATGTGCTTCACTCGGACCCCTTTGGTTCGCATGTTTGCAAGTAAGCCTTACTCAGTCCAACTCCGTGTTGTTGATTGAGAGACCTTTTTCGGACCTGTTCGCTTCACCTGTGTCAAAAGGCCTCTCTCAGAACCCGTCCACGGCGCACGTTGTTTTGGGACCCCGCCGCTGCCTTGATTGTCTCGCATGTTGTTGCAGGCCCAAGACGAAGAAGGTTTCGTGATGACTATAAATGATCCTGCGGAGGCTGTGTACTGCACGCCTTTTGCGGCGTCCATATGTGATACATGTGGTCGTATGATAGTAAAGCAGTTTGTACGGGATCGTGTATGAGAGCATATCGTGGCTTGTGTGGGGGATGGGGGGGGGGGGGGGGGGGGGGGGGGTGTACTCGATAGGAGAGATGTACTCGATCTCATGCATGGCCGTAGTCGTAGGACCATAGACCCTCGCATCCCTACAATACCGGGACGGAGCACGTCGGGTTTTCACGACCAGGCAGGCATGGCTTGCACCAAGCGCGCGGGGGGGGGGTATTAGGGGGGGTGGGAGTCATTAGTCATTTTGCCAAAGCCATCCGGGGATGCAGAAGCAAGTCGATGGAATGAGGTGCCCAGTTTTGCAGCCCTAAGGAAGCAAGAGGATGAGACTGATCGCTTTCCGCTTGTACTGCTGTATACTATTAGTCGGATTGAGAACGATCCATCTCAGAGATACATATCATGATCTACTGGAGATGATATAGTTCATCTATAGCCTGCCGATATAATATCATATCTTGTGCGGGATATCGGAGGAAGCTTGCGCTAGATCATACAGATTATACGGGTCCCACCCGGTAACAGGCAAGATGAGCTAGATCATACAAGATCAGGAATAGATCATCCGCCTTGAAGTATCCAGATGATGAACTGGGAATGATCTGTGAATGATCCGTAGATGATCTCTCTGAGGTGTGAAGAGCTAGATCATACAAGATCGGGAAAAGATCATCCGCCTTGAAGTATCCAGATGATGAACTGGGAATGATCTGTGGATGATCCGTAGATGATCTCTCTGAGGTGTGAAACCATCTGTCCAACTGTTGAGGGAATACTTGTGGCACTGGGAGCAGTGACACCTCTAACAGTGTATTATACGTTATAAACCTATGTATGATCTGCGGCTTCATCTGCCAACGTATCGTATCCTAGATAACGGCGTTTTTTCTGGCAAAGCGAGGGACATATTGCGATACTCGTACGTATTACATTTATGAGTACATTGCCTTATTTTTTTGTCTTCTTTTGTTTTTTGCTTGTTTTGCATACCAGGTATGCGACTATTTTTTCGGGGACATTAAACCAGTCATCGTTTCACCGATACATACCAATGCTGGATAGCAAACGATAATCGAGTGGGTTATTGATGTGGACAAGCGGAAGATTAAGTCGATACGATTTCGATATAGCCGATACGTCGTTTTATTTTTGTTCAGTATGAGCATACAAAGTACGGGGATGCCAGGGGAGGGAGATGCGGAGGGAGGGCAAAACGATTCTGAGACGATAGATCGAAAGTTCGATATTTTTCGTGCTACTCGGTATCAAAACTTTCAATACGATATCTGATATACAACGCTAACACACACGCACACACGTGCTTCGAACGGCCTTGATAATCGGTAAAATGAAGTCGATCCAGCTCACAGCTTTGCGGGGGTTAGGGTATGTGTGGATTGCGCCGGTCCATTGATTGGTTGACGCGATGAGTCATGAAGTCATGAGGGATGAGACGCCGGCGACCATCGTATCTTTGGTTGCTTCTATTTTTTTTGGTTGACAAACGCATCGAATTCGTTGAACAAGAAACCTAACGGAGCTGGCGCCATTTATCTGTGTGTTGTGTGGGCTCTGACGGGTGATGCACGGATCGAATGCGATAACCAATAATTCCAGGGGACAGCAGATGTGGTTGGACATCGATAGTCAGGTTTGGTCTGCTGCTATTGTTTGATGGGCGGCGTTGAACTTGTGGAATTGCTTCTCGTGATGTGATTGGATATAGCGGTCATGGTGGCTGCTGCTAGTAGATGGATGATGGGTGATGAACGTATCGGTTACGACGAGGAACAATGAAGTACAGATGGGATGATTGCACACGTCGGACAGATCAGATAGATCATCTACAGATGAACCATCTGGATCATCTGAGTTATAAACTGCCGTTATTATGTATGTTGTGAAGGATCTGTGTAGTGCAGGTGCAAGATCTGTATAGTGCAAATCTCACCAAGGAAACGTGTCCTACTAATAGAGGAGCATGCAACTCATACAATTCCCACCCGGCAACATGACCCTAATTCGTAAACATAGGGGAATCCATCTGCCTTTAACGATCTAGATCATGAAGTGGAAATTGATGATCTGTCGAGAAGTGGACAATTGCAAATGAACAAAAATACGAATGGGACCGCAAAGATAAACTTATACTACTGTGAGCGGTTGCTCCATAAAATGTCAAGAAATGTTGGGCCTAACACCAGCCCCCGCGAATTTGTGCCAATCATATGCTACGTATTTCATACCCACTTTATGCGCTCTCGGCAGCCAGCTGGTGTCGATTTGGCGATAAGTTTAAAGCCCATTCAGAGAATCGAACCGGTGACATCAACGCGAGTACCTTTCGAGGCCAGCCGCTATTAT